>CM037032.1:14951788-16201788 GCA_020882235.1 Schizaphis graminum
ATTTGAAAGCATCGAGTTTGGATGCTCATGGGGGGTATAGGTGTACTTTCAATAGAATCGGCAGTACACTTGAAATATAATGCTGTTATATCGAAATTACAATAATAGTTTTGTTAAAATAATTTTTAAACTGCCAGAAGTTTGAATATCAGTAAAGAAAATATTTGAACGAGAAAATATACGAAAACATTTGATAAATTTGGATCTTTACTTATATAGCACGCAATG
This sequence comes from Schizaphis graminum, assembly GCA_020882235.1. Lineage (NCBI taxonomy): Eukaryota > Metazoa > Arthropoda > Insecta > Hemiptera > Aphididae > Schizaphis > Schizaphis graminum. The sequence goes on from CM037032.1 coordinate 14,952,017, forward strand.
GACACAAAATCGCTATAATTTTAATTTAATATTTTATTGTTATCATTTTATTTATTTTATATTTTAAGTCGATCATAATGTGGTTTGTATGATTTGTGTTCATAACGTTTTTGTTTTTAGGTCAAAAGCTTGACAATAAACTTTTAACCACATCGTCTACATCTCATAAATCGTTCTCATACAACAAACTAATAACATCGAAAATACAAAGTCGTAATTCTTTTGTATAATGTTATGGACATAAGATTTTGATGAAATTCGATATTTAAACATAACATAACGACTATTTCTATAAACGATTTTAGTTATACAATAGTTGTGTATTTACCGAATTAAAAACATTAATAATAGTATAAATTTACTATATAATAGTATCCTTTAGAATTCAATGATCGTGATTTGCTTTACTAACAGCAGTCACCATTGCTCGGAATACTTATCTCCTCTAATTATTCATAATTGTCAAATTCAAATTTAACACAATATATTCAATGGCCTACTCGACGATGATGTTGACTCCAAATATGTTACAATGCAGCCGGCAGTGTTTCTTAGATTTTTATGTTTCATTTAATATAAAAAAAATAATTGTTATTATAAAAGTTTATTTGAAATAAGACAACCGCCATAAAAGTAGTTGCGACGACGTTATTATAACAAATATGTGCACAATTTGAAAAAAAAATGTTATATCATGTACTTAAAACTATAAAAGTAGACACATGCAGATAGTAGGTACATATAAATCATTACTGAGAGTTGTGTAGTGAGGCATAATAAAAATGAATCAAAAATGTATTTTAAAACATAATATACCTAGCATAGGTGAATTACTCACCTATATCATTATTCGTCTAATGGTCGTTGAGTATTTTTAAAAGTACTATTGAGCATTCTCCCTGTTTGCAATACGTTTTAGAATCGTAATATTTCTATGTTTTCATATTTCGAAAATTGTACGCATACGGCACACCCGGTGATTTATTTTAAAATAATTTCACCCTCATATATCCTTACACGGACCGTATAGCATATCTAGTTTAAATTTTAATTAAAATAGTCGTGTTGGCTTCGAGTTGTCATTCATCGTTGTCACTTCCGAGGTGTCAAATAAGTGATAAATAAAACGAGTAGACAAATACATGTCGAAACAAACCATCGGGGTAAAGTGGATACAGACAGCAGGCAGCATAGTTATAGTGGAATTCTTTAAACAAGTTTAGTTGTATGTCAGCATAAAGCCACTCGAAATAAACAGAAAACGCTCAAAGACGTTATTTGTACAGACATTCTCATACAACTATAAATACATACGGGAAATAGAGAATTTTTAAGCTTTTTCGTAATTTAAAATGTAAATTCAATTTTAGTATGGCTTATGTGGGTTAGATCTATGTGGGTCACTTGGTTCAAATATAATTTTTTTCAAATCGATGGAAAACCGAAAAGAATCTTCTGAAATAATAATTTTTATTATTAATATTTGTCAAGGCGACTTTTTCATTGCGCGTGGGTAAAATAATATAAATTGATACTTTTTATAAAAATTATTGAATAAAGAAAGCTAAATTTAACTCTTATTTATTCGTGAAAACTGCTTCGAACTCGGATATCATTATATTGAATTCTCTCGTTTTGTTTATATTATAAGTTTTACATCTTGAAAGTTAAAAGTTATATTTTTCTTTAAGAATTGTATCAAATAACGTTGTTAGCTTATTTTTTAATAAAACAAAATCGCAAATATATTTACTGTAGAAAATACGGTTCATTCACAAAAATATTTTATTAAATTATGAACACACGTATATATTATTAAAATATTCTATAATATAGAATATATTATATATATTTATGGTCATAATTTAATAAAATATTGTTGTGAATGCGCTGTAATATTTGTTCTACCTAAAAATAAACATGAAATATATAATATTTAGGTGGAACAAAAAAAAAATATATTACTATTCTTATAACAATTTAGGCTAATAAAAACTTTGGAATACCTAAGGAAATATAGAGGTACCTCGGCCACCTCCAAAAGTTAATCATAACAAATTCTTTAGATGAGAAATTTTATATAGTTGGCTTTAATAGTTTACTTAGGACTTAGGAAAGATTATTATTTTTTATGTCTTTAAAGAGTTAAGAATAAACAAATTACAAAAACCTATTAACAAAGTAATGGTTAAAAAAATGGTTGAATTTATAGTAAATATAACTGTATTAAGAAAATCGATTTAAAGCTGTGTCGATCAATAAAATAATATATTTATTAAACAATTGAGTATAAAAGTTTTTTTTAAATATATTCTCCGTACTTATACTTATATTCTTAGCTTTTATAAAACTCGTCAAATAGTTATATTTTTATAATCTTAATATAAAATATATAATATATATTTAAATAACATACTGTAACACTAACTAGGCTGACAAAATAAAGTGTGATTATTATTATATGAAGAGTTATTCTTTTTTTACTTAACACTTAATTTATCGAAAAGCATTAACATTTATTGAAATATTTACTTGTAAATAAATTAGAAGCTATCCTTATAAAATCATATTTTCGAAAAAAAAATTATATTTCTTACTGTTTGTTAATTTAAGTTATTTATTTTTTAACTGATGACATACAATTTGATTAATTAAATATTATTTAGCAGACTTTTTTTAAAGAACTAAACCTATGAAACGGAATCTTAAACAAGTAGGTACCTAGTTAGTAACGTGTAACTATTACGTGTGTTTTACTCAGTTTTCATTTTTTAGGTTTAAAATTTTGACAACCGTAGTAGTGAACTAGTGACAGTGGCGCAACCAGGGGGGGGTTAAGGGGTTGTAACCCCCTCCGAAATTGCTTCGAAGCCTTGTATAATAACCTATATAAAATATAATCTTATGCATACCTATATATTGTAATAATGTAATCCTCCACCTCCCCCCCCGAAATTTTTTTCTAGTTGCGCCACTGACTAGTGAACCTACAATTTTTCGGCGTACGTTGCAGACGCCACTCCACATAAATTATCTAAACTTTAAATACTCATAACTAAAAAAAAAAAAATTGAGAAAAAATGTCTGAACACGCATACATACGCAAATAAATTTAGCTAACGTACACATATAATATGTTTTCGACAACAACAAACATTTACATAAAATATGCTTATTGCATATACCTATAGCCGTATAGAATATGTGTACACGGATCGCTTATATTATATAAATCTGCATTATCATTATTTTATTATACGATATTTGTAGCTGACAATGGTATAATTGAGTAGTGTGCGAATGCAGTGCGTCAATAAAGACAGAAGCGACTCAAAAATAGGACGTCATTTTAGTTTTTAGATAATGATGAGACTGGTGCGAGTACACTGCAGCCTAGTAAAATTTAATTTGATAATGTATATCACCGCTCGAGATATCTTGCCATTCATTTTTTTTTTTTTTTTTTGATTTAAATCAATTTAAATTAAATAATTTATTTGTGTTAGACATTTTTATTAAGCAATGTGCACCTAACAAGTAACAATACTATCAATTTTATTACGTTTTTTTATTAAAAAAAATTACGATTTATACACATTATAATCAACACTGTTTAAAGTACATATAATAGATTTGTGATAGATCGTATTCAACTAATAATTAAATGAACAATTATTTACGTTTATTAAAATATATATTTATATGGTGTGAACTATAGTTAACAACCACAGTTGTTAAAGATAAATAGACATAAAATAAAAAAAATATTAAACATTTTTTTAAATGAATTGTTCCAAACGGCTGAAATTTGATTTTTTCCAACCTATACATAAACGTCACCTATCGCGTCCTATATACTCATACAATAATTGTTTTAATATTGTTATTATTAAAGGTTTTCAATAAAAAGTTGAACGCATTTTTTATTTTTTCGCTGTTATATTATAAATATTTTGATTGATTATTATTTATTAGTAACACTGTCATTTATATGCTTTTTATACATAGTTTTATTTATTGCAAAAAATATAGTAGGTATATATACCCATTGGCTATTTGTTTATACGGTTTATTTGATCATTTCAATGCATTTTGACAGTGCTATATTTGTGTACATTTATATTATATGGTTTATATTATAATTGTAGTGTTTAACAAAATCGTATATATATTTTATTTAAAAAAAAAAAACCAAATATTAATTTGTTCGAGTTAAACAAACTCGAATGTGTGAGTTTTTTTTTGTCTTTTGTATTATCGAGTGGTTAAATTTAACCCCTTTCTCCGCGAAATTCCACTAAACCTCCACCTATGCGTATAACGATACAGCTTAGTGCAATAAAGTCAAAAGTCCGTGTCGTATATAACCGTTGTTGTTACATACCGTCCGTCGTTCGGGACGCACAACAAAGTCAATATAGCTGCGGTGAGCTCATATATTATATAAGGTATATACAGTGCGTATATATTCCATTACGTGAGTACAATATATTCACAACACGAAACGCCCAAGCTCGCTGAAAAAAAACTGCGTAACCGGCACTCAGAAATAATAATGGCCAATAGAATATATTATTATAACAATAATAATATGATAACGTACATAATATTCTTTCGGGAAGTGCCATCGCGTTTCTGTGTTATGTTCGCTACGCTCACAAAATTTCTGTTAAGAAACTCGTATAATATATTTTATTTATCGTACTTCCAGGCCAATAGTAATGGCAATAACGTCATTATTATTATTTTGTTGTTCGTCCGCTGCCGCTGAAACTGCGCTACACTACACCGCCTCGCGTGCCGCCATCGACGACCTAAGAGCAAAGTTCTTTTTGATTTATCGTCTCGAATTTTTCCATCGAGTCATACCGAGTTGATGTGTTATGCATATGACTAAAAAACAAATCACGTCATACGTACGAAAAATATTATTTTCATCTTTTCCGAAAAATGCGTGTTCCCTAAATTAACTCGTGTTCAAAATTCTAAACAGAATGGCAAAACATATTCGTAAAAGCACTTGTACACCTATACGCTGTATGTACGTGCATTGGCTTGTAGACCAAAATATAATAAATAATAATTACCGAAAAAAATTCGAATAATTTTGCATATATTCACCACTCAACAGTTTCAAAAAAAAAAAAAAAATCTCAATTCTCCGTGAATTATAACATTGTAATTGAAAACGTTTTACAAAATGATTTTAAATTAATATTAAATTAATTTAAATTTCAATCTTATTGGTAATTATTTTTTCTCCATTTTGGTACACGTGTCGAATATTGTCGAATATTATATTCGATAAAATATCTGTACATTTTCATGTATTATTTATTTTATTATTTTATATAAAATTTGTTATAATTGTATTCTAAATTTGTATATTATGCTCAGTGATTGAAAAATATGTGCATATTCATCGTCAGGTTAGATTTATATTATATTTATTCCAAATAAGTAATTCAGTTGAAGTATATAGAAACATTATTTTTATTAATAAACCTTATAATTTGTAAATTATTAAAAAATTGAAATGGTTAGCATTAAATGTTAAATGTTGTGAACGAAATGTGAGGTAGTGAATAAAATAGAGCAATAAAATCTTTGTTCGAAAGACTGAACTATTTAGCCATTATTGAGTGTTTTACATTATACAATTTGAACATGAAGTGATTGCAAATAAACGTTTAGTTCGTATAGGTAATATTGTAATATATTTGTAACTATTAAATAATACATTTTTATGATCAATTTTTTTTTTTGGAAATTTTGATGTTTTTGAAAATTTGTCGTGTAACAATATTTTATTTGATTAAATACAAAGATGAAGTTTATTGTGAATTATTCTAAAATAAAAATTGAGAAATCATATACATTTTAGGTAGGTAATAAAAAAATTTCCCTTCGTAATATCTTATTTAACACAGTTAACTTATTTGGTATAAGGATTGCCAGATAAATGAGGTTTGAATAATATGCGGTTGTCTAAAACACAATAAATTATGAGTTAAGTTAAACCACCGTGAATTTATTTCACCACCGATAGTCAGTGTATAAGTACTTATCGGTTTTCGTAGGCACCGGTTTTTTCTCTGTCGTATGGTCCGCGGGTCCAAGTGGGTGGTCTGAGTGCGGTGATATTACAGTCGCCTTTAATCTAAATGAAAAAGTAATACGTAGAGGACACACTTGTAACTTTCGAAGCTGTTGAATTAGTTCTTATTTTATGTACAAGACCCACGAGTGGGTTTAGGGTTTTATTTTATTGATACTCAACGACATAACGAGTTTTCGTTCTGATATCACTCTACAAAAAAATGTGGGTAGGTACATTATTACTTTCTTCGGTTATTTTTTTTTCTTAACGTTCGTGTTTACACCTCATACTAAATTAATTTATGAATATAAAGTACTTTTCGTGGCTAATTTTTCAGTGGTGGGGTGTTTATTTTGGGGTTTCGCGCGCAAGCGTGGGTGATTTGTGTTTGAGTGTGTACCTATATATTAAACAGTCAGTCCTAAAAGTCCAATGTCGCCCTGATCATCTACACGGAAAACAAATCGTTCTGACCGTGATTTTAGCAAAAAAAAATCTCTATGAGCAATATCGGTTGCACGACATTGAAATCTCTTCGTAGATTATCGTCTCGAAACACCGAATTTAAACATATTAAAATTATGTGTCGCGCTATCGGAGAGTTACTCTGGTGCAGGGCGATATGCAGGGCTTTGAGGCATACTGTGTGTATTATATAATATAACGTATTATATAGTACACTTAACCCTCATAAACTCAGTTGAAATATGACCATATAATAATATTCAACACACACTAGTCGTATACCTACATATTATATACACAGTGAAGAAATTGGGAGTCGTCGGTTATTTCAATAATAATAATATAATAATGTCTTACATATTATTATTATTTGTATGCACTATACATAATGCACGTATCAAAATAATATATTTACAATGCGCATATATAATAAATTATTACATAGGTAACCGATTGTATTTATTTCGTGAGTGCAATCTCACAGCAAAGATAGAAGGTGGTTATAGGTATTATAGTAGACTATAATATAGTGTAGTATACATTTAACGCATGCTTGGTGAATACAATATTATACGAGTTTTTGACTTTATAACATTATGACGTACCTACATCATTTTACACTACAGATAAGATAATTTTTTTTTTTTTTGGTTTATTTATACAACTCAAAAGTATAAAAATATAACGACGGTAATTTAAAAAAATCCATTGGTTTGAAGAGTAATCTCAAAATATATACATATAAATTACAATTTTTTTTTTTTTTTTAATTGAACCGCTAGGGTTTTTAATTAAAATTTCTGTGTACTATCTCGGTGAGTCGAATTCTGCAGTTTTCATTACCACACCATATTATACAATATATAATATTAATGACCTACATAATAATTCAATAGAACAGATGTGTATTAATTTCTTTTATGAATTATAATTGCCGTAAGTGTAAGTGGAAAAGTCGATCCAGATACGGTTCGCAAACTTTTATTCAATGAGTCCATTCGTGCGGTAAAAACTTTGCATAATCGACCTTTGTTGTGTACGGTTTTAAGCATAGTCGAATACTTTACACGACTTTAAACCATACAATACAAATTTGGAAAATCATTTTACATTTTAATTTGTTTTCGTATTAACACTGGTTAAGCATTTAAGGACTACACAGCCGATGGACTTTTTTGTACACACCAATATAATATCTTGTTTTTATATGAAATCACCGTGTTTGCTTTAAACAATCGGTGCGTTGCGATATAACATAATTAATTAAGTTCGTCCTTTATTATTTTTTTTTTTTTGTCAGAATTGCGTGTTTTTTGTTTTAATAATAATTATTGTAGGTTTTGATCACGTGTTGTTATTCGACAACATAATATCATGGATATTATTCCGCCGCGAATCTAAAAACGTATACATTAATTAATCATTCGTTATAATAGGTAGGTATCCAGAAATAATTTTTCACACGATTAATTTTTATTGTTTTATGCTATACCTACATGAAATATATACAAACTATTTATACATGTATATAAAAAAATACAGCTTACGGTAAACCTATATTTTTTACGAAGTAATTTGGGCATCCATTAAACCGCAATGTATATGATATGCGCATATTATATCATACAAAATTTTTTACACGATTCGGACTCACGACAAGATTCGGCCATTGTGTGATATAATGATGCGCGTTCAGTTATCAGCCGGTTCCGTTTACTTATTAATTATTATTGCGTTGAATAATATAGAATAAAATAACAAAAATAGTAATATTATGTAATAATCAAATTAATCGGTGTAACGTCGATATTGAAAATATTTAATATTCGCATAAGCCGATCATCATCATCACACATAATAACATTATCCTTGTATTTTTTTCTACATTCTAAAAACATGTAGACGTGTTTATAAAACACACGTTAAGGCTATTTATTTTTAATAATCGTTCATTCTTTGGAGATTTCTGTGTATGCCATTGGAACAGTACCAATTTATTAAGCACAATTCGCCGACTTATAATAAAATAAGACACGATATTATATTGGTTTAGTTAAATTAAAAAAAAAAAAATGTAAATATATTTCATCGTCGCATAAAATGTAACCACTGAGTTAATTCTTTTCTCGTGTAACTCGAAAAGTCATTACATTTTAGCGCGTGTTCTTATTATCAATAAAGTTTTATAGATTAAAAAAAAAAACGAATAAACAGATAAATAAATTTAAATATCTTGTTATATTGTTATATTTTATGTAGCCGCTAGTTTTTTTCTACCAATAGATCGGCCGAACATTATTAATCACGCACCTACCCTTCAAGAAAATCGTAATCACTCTATTACAGTATCATGTCTGTGCACACAATATAATATCGAGTTATATTTTGTTCGAGTATACGTGTATTTATGTATTATATATTATGTACGCCGACATAATGCATTTATCATATTATATGCGTAAAATGTTTCATATTATTTTCTATTCAGTTACAAGTTTTGTCCATTTAGCGAAAGTGGTCATCATTTATAGATTTTGTACGGTTATAAACAGCTATACAATTGTCAAAATGTTACATCGGCCATTTGTTCGTAAATGGATTTCATTTTGATTAAATTGAAAAAAAAACCTCTCGTTTGCTTTTATTAATCGGTCTTTATCATTATTTTATAATATTTCAAATGCGTGATCGCCTCCGAAAGCGTCTGCCAGTTTCTACGATAAGCCGCACATAGCTTAAGTACGCGATTTGGCCGCGATCGACGATTGTTTCTTCGTACGTCCGCTGGTTTCCGTACTTAATACCACGCTACGCCGCACTTATTTATTCCGATTTCGTACGGTACGTCGTTTGAAATGGATTTCGCAGTAACTTCAAAGTAATCATCTCACAGTGATCTAAGAATTTAGTAAAAACCATAATACCAGATAGAAATAAAATTAAATAGTTAAAAAATCAATATCATAATTTAATATAATAGTCTCAAAATAATTTATTTCGTTTTTAAATATTTTCAATCGATACGTATAGCAATTACTGAGTTTAGCTTTACTGAAATCTGTGGTAAACGCCAATTTGGTTATGATAATGATTTTTGTTTATTATATCATTATTTATGACCATCACTTATGTAAGCGATAAATATTGACAATCTTTATATCATATCAAACAGCCAATGTGCAAAAAATAGATTTTTACGATACGACAAAATTTACGCAAAATATGATATTATATAGTTATTATAGTTGCATCCATTTACTTCCAAATAATTATTATTTTTCGTTCTCGTTTTGTGCAACGACGATAAGTCAATTCATTTTTTTATGGTTAATTTGTTTATAAGATTTTAAAATTTCAGAAATAAAAATGAATCCTGACAATTTTTTTTACACCCGTAAATTAAAAATAAAAACAAAAGATAAAATATTCAGGGAAATTAAATATATAATTTTTTTAAAGTTTTTTATTTCCGCTTTACATCGTAGTATTACATCATTTTAACATGATATTAATATATCACGTCATATTAGGTGTATTATTACTGTACAGCGTAAGTACACATGTATATGGCAGTTTTAATATCCTCGCTATCTCATCTTTATTGTATAAAGTTACGCCGTTAAATAAATTAATAGCAATTTGCTATTCGGGAGCCGGAATTGAACCAAAAATCTGCTAAACTGGGTGATTTATAAAAACAAATATTTTACCTTCCCGTCGGTGTTCTTTTTTTATTCCAAGGGAGCGAGCAGTGTATAGTTGAGCGCGGCTTCCGGTGGAAAATTTTACCTCGTCCCGGGATACATATTTAGTCATGATTCATGGTCTTCGGAGACTTTTTGCCGTTTTATTTTTTCACTTCCTGTATGCGTAATACGCGTACCTCTTCTTAAACAAATATACGTGGCGTTTGCTGTAACAACTGAATGGATTCATAAAACATTTGGATCATATTATTATAATATAGCGGAGGCATTGGGGTTGTTAAATAATTTAAAACGACAACGGCGATGGCGAAACGATTTCGAATGGCTGCGCGTAAAATAATATGATATTATCTCAGTGAGAAGTAATTGTAAATTCGCAACGAGACGATTCCATTTAAATATCCATATTATTTTAAACGAATACGCATTACTATACTTTCTTTAGTTTATTTAATACTAATCAATAATGTAACCTTGTCCGGGTGGTGATTTAACTGTGATTTAACTATGATAAATACATTGACGTGACCTATATAAACATAAATTACAATATACTAGAATGATAATATTTTAATGTAAATGAACATAATAAACATATCGTGTAAAGTTTTCCAGATTATTCGTTTAAAATAAGTGAAATTTAATTTAAATTACATTAATAGGTATATTGCCATTATTAATTTGATTTTAAATATTGGTCAATTTTAATATTATATGTATTATGTATAAGAGTTTATAGTGAATATTCCTTGGCTCCTTGCTCACTTATAGTTGTTATTACATATACCTTCCTCGTTTACTTATAGATAGGTAGTTAAAATTACATGGACAGTCATATGAGTACATTACACACACTTTTGTCTATTTATTAAAATGTATTATTATATTATATTATACCTACCTACTGAGTATGCATATTATATATTGTTGTAATGGTAAACATTTACACTTAACATTGTCATTACTACTAAAGTATGCGATAGCACAAATGTACTTTCAACATATACCTACGTCAGCAGTAGTATTAAAATAAAATAAAATATAAGCTGTTTGAATGCATAATACAGATTGGACAGACACAGTGGCTTATGCATTTTACTTACAATGATGAATTTATATTTTTATAAATATTATGTGATGTTATTATTATTAATTACACAAATAGTGTACCTATGCTTCTATGCTTAAATATATTGTACTGATTGATTTTCCTATTGTCACTGTCATGAGCTTGCAGAAAAAATTGACAATACCTATATTATAAACTATGTATGTGATAGGCTTATTGTTGAATTGTTGAGTCAGTTAATAACATTTAATATTTATTACTAACGGTCAATTGTACATAACTTTAAAAACATACTAAATGTATTCTATGGTTAGATGTTTATAATTTATGATAAATCAATCAAAAACTGTGCTTAATTAATAATAAATAAACCATTATATACTTCTTTATATGTATATAAACACTATATAATGCAAATTGTACTAAACACATGATTTTGCTGGCAACTTTGGTACCTATATTTTTGTAGTAGAAAGCAACATTTGACATGATGTGAGGAGATAAATTCAAGTACTGTATGTTTTACTTATAATATATTTCAATATAAATTTTATATTACTCAGATTAATCACCTATGCTTCTATTGTAGTATTGTATAATATTTACCCAACTAATAAAAAACAATATATTTATATGTATATAGTTATTTGCTACAATATTTCAATATTAATGTACTAATTTTTTTTTTGAATCAAACACATAATATATTGCAAATGTTAAATATATGTTTTTATGTAATATAGTACTTAATAACTATCACTGAGTATGTTAAATAACAATAATTAATAAGTTTTGATTTATAATCTCAATTATTTCATTAAATTATATTATTTATTTGAGTCCAGATTTTTAATTTTTGAAAAAATGTTATTATATTTCTATATAATATATTATATTGTAAATAAGATTGGTACCTACCTAATGAAACATAATACATGTATGATGTATGTATGGAATACTTGGATAATATTATAAGAACATCCAAGCTTCATCAGGGTTTTATGCAAAGTTTCAAGAAAAAAAAAATATAACACTTTTTCAACATGGTGTAATAAATGTATTGTGGATTATTTCACTTATTATATTCATAATATTCACATTGTCCGCGATAGGTTAGGGGTTTAGTAACACAAAGTATATTCAATTTTTATCAAATAAAAAATTCAGATTTCATTAATTGCGCCCATATTCGACGCAGTCGGATTGCCTACCTCAGCGATTTAGTTGTGTATAAATCGATTTTCTCAAAATATAGGACATTAACATTTCGTTCGACTTAAACTTTTTCCCCTACAATACAGCATCAGACTTTCTACGTCAGGAGGTATAACAATTCGCCGTAGTCGGATTGCCCAGCACAAGTATCGATTTGCACTGGTTGATGACTAATTGCTAGACACTCAATTACCATTATTTTATTTATTTATTTTATTCTCATGCAAAAAAGCACCGGGCAAACGATACAATATGTATCTAATCCGCCGTGGGTGGATTGCTTAGCCAGGTATTAATTTTCACCGGTTAAGGACTGATAGATAGACGCTCAATTACAATTTTTGTTATTTTATTTATTTTTTTAACATATAAAAAAGAACCGGGCAGGTGACAGGACACGATATTACACCAAATGATGACTGATAGCTAGACACTCAATTACCATTCTCGGTACACATTTATTCTTTTTGAATGCAAAAAGCGCCGGGCAAGCGTTAATACAAAGTTTTACACCGAATGATAACTGATTACTGATACCTCACAATCATGGTAATCGACTTTATAACAATTTAAGTTACCGATTTCTAGACACCCAACTACCATTTCCAACCGAATTTCCCTTGAAATTATTTTACTCGACTCCCTCGAAGGCGCCGTAGGCAGCTTCTACAAGCCTGAAATCTAATATAATATAATCCAAAAGAACTGTTACAAATATTCCAATAATATATTATACTAGGTACTTTTAATTCTATGGTAACACATTATTGTTATTTTATAAATTAATAACTATCGAATGTTTAAAGTTTAGACTGTTGACTTGATCTCCAGAAATCAATTAATATGTTGCTGACAATATGCTTTTTATTAAAGCCTTATGTACTAAGATACCTTTTTGGATGTAAAGGTAACGTATATTTTATAATATTTGTATAAACCAGTGATGGGCAAAGTACGGCCCGCGGGCCAACTCCGGCCCGAGAAAGTATTTAATCCGGCCCGCCGAGGGTTCATCGACATGGATAGTATATGGCCTGTATAGTATAAAAGTGTCATGTTTTTATAATATTATATGGTTCAAAGCTTTAACCCAAAATGTATTTTTTCTATAATTATGGCCCTCCTCTAGAATTTCTTAAATTTTGTGGCCCCCTATTAAAAAAGTTTGCCCACCACTGGTATAAACTATTAATTGTATGTGAACGGATTTCGATCGGTAGTACACACGGAAAAAATTACGCAATGAACCCGCGCGTAGTTAAGTAGTTCAACACAACGAACAGCAGCTACGACAATTTTTTCCGTCACAGCATTCTGTTTTAATGAATAAAATAACATTGTATTAATCTTCCTTTCCAGACGAGAAGAGCGGCGGGGACAATGAAAGGGAAACTGGTGTGGCAGAGGCAGAGGCAGATATGAGGATATCGAAGCCGGCGGAACAGGTGTGCGATCAGGGGAAAGCGTTGTCTGAGGCCGAGATAAATCGGATGCCTATTGACGAACTTCTCAGTAACCCGGTATGGGCTTCTGGGTACCATCGGGGCTGGGAAGACCGTTCAATGGACATCCAGAATTTATCGAGGCAAGCAGACAGCGGATTACTCCTGCATCAAACGCCTGATGCGCCGGTAATGGCATCGGGGGAACCATGCACACCAGTTGTACAGATCCAAAAAGAAAAGACGATGGCACAGCAGGCGCGAAGTCGCAAAAAATGGAAAAACTTTAAGGAAAAAACAAAGGCCAGGCAATTGGCGCAGATTTCGAACCCTGAACCCGCCTGACCTCCGTCCGTGCACATGTAAACTCCGCCACAAGTACCTACCTTTTTTTACTGTAAACTCCGCCATTGAAAAAAATCAAATAGTAGTATAAAATTAATATGATATTTATTAAATAAAAATTATAATATTATATAATATCATATCATATCAACATTTAAATCATAGTATAAAATAGTATATGTGTGGCAAGGACGGGAAGTGAGCCATTTCAGTCGCGGGCGTTGTGTGCGGCACGAGCCGTAGGCGAGTGCCGCATTTCGCCCGAAATTGAAATAGTCTTCCCGCGCGAGCCACACATACTATTTTTTGTCACGCCCCTGTGTTCATGGAAAAGGTTATGCAAGGATCTATGCAACATTATAGACTATTCTACAAAAACAATTTCATGGAAGACATTTTATTTTATTTCTAAATTACAATGTTCACTTTGTATATTTTATTATTGTAACTGTAAGATTATTATACTAATATACTATATTATTTTATTTTCAATTTATATTTAATGTCCAACTATACTATACATTTAAGATGTAACCAAAAGTTTATGTTTTGTAAGAACCGTGGTAGGTAAACATTTTAGTCAGGATAGTCGAACTGCACTTATTATCTACAAATAAATGGTCGGAATGGTCGGATTGCACTTGGGTTGAAAAAAGGTAATAGTCGAACTGCACTCGGGTAAAAATCAGGTAGTAATCGAACTGCACTCGTTCAAAAAATAGAGTTAAAATGAAAAAACCGTGGAAACTTGTTACGAGTCGAACGTGTATTGTAATAACCCGTTAAAAATGTTACGAATCTTATGTTTACGAACGCTGCAGCGGGTACACCTATTTAATAGCATTATCAGTGCCGGATTGGAACCCAAAAACTTACCGTGCACAATAATTTTACTGGCCCAGTTAATTTAGCTAAATATTTTAGCAAGCGGCCCATGTATCATAATAATCTTGCGGCCCACCGCGCTCAGCAAATATAGCAAATATAGTACAAATATATTTGTATTTATTGATGTTTTTACACAATTACAAATCGATACCTATATTTTAATGCAGAACACTGACACAAGACCATCTACAACACGGTAACAGAAAAAAATAAATAATATTGAAAAATATATTGACTTATATACTCAAAAGCGTATTACCAGGCTAGAATTTTTAAATGCAGTTTGTCATTACTACAAAAAATGATAAAAACGAAAAAAAAATTATAATATTGACAATAATTAAATTTGACGATTTAAAAAAAAAAAAGTTGGTAAGTGAATATCGCTCTGCTGTAGATTAGGGGGTGGGGTGGACCTCGGACTAGGGTAGGTTAAATTTGAATGCAATGATAGGTATCATTGTATACGAAAAACGATTCTGAACGGAGATGATTTGTCAGTCTAGGATATATTATATTTAAATATTGTCATATATTCTATTTTGAAACAAATAGTATAGTTACTATATTATGTTACTATAGTTACTTTATAATATCTGTTTATTCATAAAAAAAAATATTTGGCAACATACGTATAATGAGAGTATGAAATTTAATTTAAATTTTAAAATATTTCGTATATAAATTCGAACTTTAAGCACTTATAAAAAAAATTGTGACTAACGATTTTGGATTTTTTTTTTATCACTATAAGAAAAACTTATAAGAAACCTTGTATTAAATTTTCAAGATTTTCTGGCCACCCAAAAAATTTTTATCGGCATTTGAAGAAAAAAAACTTAGAAAAGTCGAAAAATTCAATTGTCTATAAGTAGCTTAAAAATGGTCAAAATATTTTGAAAATTTAACTGTAAAAAGATAACTATAATATAAACATTTGGTGAAAATTTCAAGTATTTACAATACAGTTACAGCTAAATCAAAAAAACGATTTTGTCGAAAAGTGGTTTTTCGTAAAATTGCCGTTTTTCTGTCATTTTTTTTTTGTTTTTCTCGATTTTTTTGAAAACTATTTGAAAATTTTAATTTTGACCCCCCCCCCCCCCCCCAAAGTACCAACTAGATTCAATTTCCTATTCAAAGAGGGGCTGAAGTTAAAAATCGGAGCATTATTACTGCTCCAAATGTTGTCGTCAGACACAAATAAAAAAAAAAAAAAATAAAAAAAAACACACATAATTGTAAAAGCAATACATTCATCACTCCGTTCAGAATCTAAAATGAAAATAAAATGTATAATAATAATAATACTATGTATAATATAATATAATATAATAATGTATAATAATAATAATAATGTATAAATATATAATTAACATAATGTGATGTATAAAAAAATCATTTTTAACCACTCCAATGATTAAAATCATTGTCAGTCCTAAGCCTGTTAGTGGGAAGGAAAATTAGTGTTTACTAAATGTTTAACTCCTTCAAATGTATGATAATTTTGTTGAAATACTTTTTTTGAGGCCAAGTGCAATTCGACTACTACGTGCTTTTTACCCGAGTGCAGTTCGACCATTACCTTTTTTAAACCCAAGTGCAATTCGACTAAAATAAGTGCAATTCGACCATACCCATTTTAGTTTCTGGTTGTGCAGGGGATACGCGCCCAGCGGCCGGCACTTTTGGGGATTTCTTCTTTTCCGCCCGGCACTTTTGGGGATTTCCTCTTTTCTGCCCGGCACTTTGGGGATTTCCACTTTACCGCCCGCTGGACGGAAAAAGGACGCTCTCAAACGCTTCAACCGTGGTCGAAAACCAAACTTTCGGTGCAGGCGTGACAAAAAATCATAATAAATAATCCAAAATCATATTTTTCATAATAATAATTAATAATTGTCCACATAATAGAATAAAATATAATAAATAATAAATAAATAATTGTTATAAATATTGTCATGTATAAAAACTATAATGATGTGATACAATTTGCAAATATTCTAAGTCTTGTATTTCATTATTAGTATACCTATTCATAGCATCCTGTAATACCTTCTTTTTTTTTTTTTTTGATTTCGAATTTTTTAGCTGATTTACTTGAGATATGCCATTTAATTTAATATAAGTTTGGGTTTGAAATTCGATAAGAACTTTACTAAAAATGTGAACATTCGGATGACTTTTATAAAATGAATTTCTCATATGACTAAGAAAGGATTCACAGGCATTTGTTGTTCGATTTAAATTTTCATTTTGATCACTGTCGTACTGACTAGGTAAAAAAAAAAACTGGCGGAGTTTACCATAGATCTATTATTACTTTTATCTTGACCGATTATAGGTAATATAATATGAGTAGTATATATGTACCATTCCTGGCGCAGCTCTTATTTTATCAGAATAAGATCACAAACAAAACAATGTTCAAAAAGATCAGAAAAATTGAAATGTAATAATAATTAAAATATTTTTTCATAATACTAATAATATTAATAATTAAAATTTAAATACTATATTTCCCAAAATATTGTTTTTTTTTTGAAAAACAATATTTCTATAATTGATTATAGAAATATTATAATTATTAATATTATTTATACTAGACATAAACACATTATATAAAAATATTAACATTCAATCTTTTTTATTTTGATTTTTTATTAATGTATTGAGATGGTTTACAAAATTATTTCTATCTATATTTGTTTTATAATGTCCCCAAGCTAATGTATCAATACCATTGTCCAAAATAAACCTTTTATCATCATAAACACTTAAAGCTTTTTTGTTTTGTTCTACAGTAAAAATATCATGTTTCTTAGTTCTAAATAAATTTTGTTTAACATATTTTGGTTCTTTTGTTAGTAAACAATTTTGAAAATCATTAAAACATATTTTATTTTCTACAACATTTTTTTTAACACCTTTAGCTTTTTTAATTTCTTTTTCAGTATCTAAGACTCGATGTGAATATAATTTAGATCTTAAACCTATAAATTCTGTCATAATTTTTCCATTCAACTCATCTTTAAACTTACCTAAGACTTTTTTGTTAACTAAAGGTAAACCATAAATATTATCTTTTGGATAATCAGATGTATCAAAGTTATCTAAATTAATTTTTATATCCTGGTAGAAATCATCAGTTTTTATTTCTAATATTAATGAGTCTGTATCAGTATACAATAATCTAACTCTATTTCCATATTTTTTCTTTATGAAATTATAATAAAAATCGTACATTAATAATTTAGATAAATCTAAAACACACATTCCTATATATATATTGGTTGTTTGAAAAATATTTGTGTTCTTTTCATATGGACTGCAGCTAAATTTTCTGTAAAAATTGTTCTCTTATCGAAATTTGGTTTTGCAATTAATCCTTCTAGGCAGAGTGGATCAGTACATAATCTTATATCAACATGATTTCTAACATTCATCATTGTACGTCCATAAACACTGTTGTTCATTAATTTGAAATATTCCTTTTCAAAATCATTCTTAGCTTCTGATCTAAGATTAGTATTAAAATCAATATAAACTTTTAACCAAGGAGATTGGCTAAATTCTAACACTCTATGAATTTTCTCTAATTTTAAACCTAGTTTAATATATAATTTTAGAGTTTCATAATGGATTATATATTTTTTCTTATCATACAAAGATGTTAATAATTTTGGGAGTTGTTTGTTATCAAAATATCTTTCTGGTGCTAAAGGGAAATCTGAATGTAGATCATGAAGTTCTTTAGGATATTCGAAATCTACTTCTAAAATATAACCTTTAGACGATTCATCAGAAATATTTATTACATCAAAATTATTCAGATTATCAACCAATTTGAAATCTCCAGTAGGTAAATATTTACTCATTGCCCACCCATAAAGATTATTTGCATCCAAATATTGTAAAAATATTGATTCCTCTTTTTTCTTAAATTTATCTCCCATATATTTATTATTTGCTTTTGAATATCTTTGACTACATTGAGATAAACCGCCTCTAATTCCAGATTCGAACATCAATATTTGATCTATATCTGTTAATAAATCTAATTTTACTTTTGTCATTCTTAACATGCAATCCCACGCAAATCCTGGTGTAGTGTAGTACCACAGAGGATCTAATTTATAAGTTGCTAAAGAAATATCTCTAAAATTTTCTATTATATCTGTTAACAATAAAACATCAATCTTATTATATAATCTAGTGAATTCACGAAGATTTTTTATATTTAACACTTCCCAAATTTTTTGTGAATTTTTATATTCCTCTATCGTTATATTTTTATCAGTGAGAGAACTATAAAATTTTTCTATAGGAGGTAAACATGTTTCATTAAATTTTTCTTCACAATTCATATATTCATAGGGATAAGCTAACTTTCTTGTAACTAAATCTAAATGTTCTTTAGGAACATATTTACTAAGTTCTTTAAATTTATTTCTTAAATTTAATTTCGAATCATTTCTTAAATTATTTGTTAACTTGTCTAAAGAACTAGGTAAAAATTTAAATGAATCAATAAATCTTAATTCTGTAAATATTACTTTGTCTTTGTCTTCTTTGTCTTTACCTTTTTTGTCTTTACCTTTACCTTTCTTAGTTATTACACGTGGTATCATTTTTGAAAAAGAAATATATTTTTCCTCATTATTTGGAATTAATTTTGTTGAATTATTATCGTTCCCAAATTCTTTTATAAATAGATGGGCATCATAACCTGAAAGATTATGAAAAACAATTGGAATAAAACGTGGATTTTGGTAATTAAGATTACATATAGAATGAGCCGCTCCTCTATATTTTCCAGTTAAGTGGTCATGATCGCGAACTTTTCTCATATTTATATTTATATTTTTTGTTTCATCTTCAAGTTTATCTTTATATTTTTTAATATTTTCAATATCATTATTATTTGTATAATGTTCAATAGCCTTGATAAATATTTTAAATTTTTTCTCTAACCTTGGAGGTAAATCTGATAAATATCTTTCACAGATATGACATTTATCAGATTTATTATAATAATTGTTTAATTGTTCTACATTCAATGTTTCCATAGGAACTATTTTATCATATATTTTTGAAATAGCTTTTTCTTCATTTTTTATACAATTCATAAATTCTTGAGCTACGTTTGGACCAGAATATACCACAGGGGGTTTATAATCACCATTACTATATTTAATATAATAACAAAAATTATTAGGTATATGTTTTTGATAACATTTTGTAAAAGCTTCTGTATCATTTGGTTGACATGTGTATATTGGTTGGGGTGTAGCTTCAAAGTCAGCTATAACTTCAAAAGGGATTCTTAAGGAATTATTATAATTCTCAAATTCTAAAGTTTTTTTATAAGGTTCTGGTAGAACTATTTTAGCAGCTTTATTATTAGCACAATAATGTTTATGGTCATTTAACTTATTTTCTGTATCAAAACTATTTAAACACATTTTACATAATAATCTTTTATGACCATCTTTTGTCATTTGACTTCCACAAAGTTTCCATAAATCCTTAATCCAACAATAATGACCTTTATTTTTAATACCCTCTCTTAAATACATCAAATCTATATGATTAGTTTTTTCATTTTTAGTTATTTCTAATGGTACAATTACATGTTTATTTTTTGATTTTTTTTCTAGATAGTAAATATTAATAGAAATATCTTTTGTTCTTTTAACAAATTTTGGAACGTCTGTGGTTTTTAATGGAAAATGTATATCTTTTAATTCTTCATCAAATTCATTTTCCCATTTTTTATATTTCGTAACTCTTTGTGGATCTTTTTTACAAGGATGTAAAGCAGAGAGTATTGACCAAAGAAAACATTTATCATCTTCATTTTTGACATTTATAATACCATGTTTATTTTTAATATCTTCAGGTAATGGAATATATGAAGACCCTTTAAAAGGAACATATTTATTTATATTTATTCCCAAACTCAAAATTTGATCAAGTCTCCATTGAGAATTTTTCATCACAAAATCTTCTATTTCATTTACAATTTTAATTTTTGCATTTGTATAAAAATCATTTAAGTTAGAATTTTGTGTTAAAATTTCATTTTGTGTTTTAAAATTACATTCTTTATATTCCATATTTTCTTCACTACCTCTCTTATATATAGCAAGAAACATAATATTTACTTTTAAATTTAATTTTGTTAACGCCTGTTTAATACGTCCTATTACTGGGTTATCTAAACGATTTAAAAATAGTTGTACATCTTTAATACCCATATCATTTTTAATAATATAAGTTATTAATCTACTTTGAAATGCAGTTTCTTCAATTTTTAGAATAGGTCGAATAGGTAGATTATCTTTCTTTTCAAACATTTTTGCACTAAAATTGAAAACCTTATGTGGTTTAGGTATTCTCTCTTTTTTTGTTCTTATTTGTTTGTTGTTTGTTTTTGGTATTCTCTCTTTTTTTGTTTTTATTTGTTTTGTTGCTATACCTTTGTATGTTTTATTAAATTTTGGTTTAATTGTTTGATCTACATCATTTGTTTGATGACGAATAGATTTCAAATGTCTAGACCAATTTTTGTAACTAACTGTTAAGTTACATTTATCACAAGTTTTGTTAGGATATGTTTTTTTGTTATCCATTTTATTAATATTATTATTTCCTTTAACTAATGTTTCAATTTTATTTAAACCATTCATTTATTATATAGAATATTATTATTTTTTTACATTCATTATTTTAATAGAATAATTTCTATTAAAAAATAGTATTTAAATATAGTAAATAATCGCCCGGACAGGGACTCGAACCCTGGACCCTTAGGTTAAAGGCCTAATGCTCTACCTACTGAGCTATCCGAGCATGATATTTATTATGTATATCACTGCCTTTAACTAAAGCCCTTTTTTAAAAAAAGAAAGAAGTGTCCACCTTTAATATTAAGATCCCATACTAAATTTACACATTTTAATATTTCCTAAATCTTCAACAATCTTAATATTATCTAGATAATGATGAGTATAATCACCTGTTGTAATTATTAAATCATTAGCTATTTTACAAAGTTCTAACCAAGTTGGTGAATTTAATAATTTCGAAATATAAGGATTTCCATTTCCAAATTGATCGTTCCCTTGATCAATAATGAATATATTTCCATCAATTGGAATTTTATGTAGATTATATTTAACTTTTTCAGTATTTTCATAGTATTCAAAAGCACAAAAATTAACATATAAATTATCTTTTTTTGAATTTTTTTTCACATATTTTTTTATATCATTTTTCATTAATTTCAAATAATTATAATTTTTTTGTTTTTCATGATTAATTGGTATACCATTGTATGTTTTATTAAATCTAAAAGGTACAATTGATTGATCTTTATCATTTTTTTGATGTCGATATGATTTCAAATGAGAAGCCCAACTTTTGCAACCAATTGTTAAATTACATTTATCACAATTTTTGGTAGGATATGTTTTTTTGTTATCCATTTTATTGATATTATCATTCTCTTTAACTAAAGTTTCAATTTCATTTAAATCATCCATTTATTATATTCCATATTATTTTTTTACATTTGTTATTTTTAATAGAATAATTTTTATTAAAAATAATATTTAAAATTTTGATTTTTGCAACTCTTCGTTATAAAAACTCCCTTCAATCTCTTCATTGTTTAAATCTATAATTTTATATGTTATAGGATTTGTGTTTAAAATTTCTTTAATTATAAATATTTCTCTTGTCCAATTACCTATTACTATATTTATTACCAAATGTTTTTTTATAAGCTTTTATTCTTACTCTATCACCCACACTAAATTTAATTTTTGGTTTAGGTTTATTTTTTGTAAGAAATAATTTGTGTAGAACATCGTTTTCATTAGATTTATTTACTTCACAAGGTTTCATACCAATGGATCGATGTATGTCTTTGAAATTATATTCATCTAATAAATTTTGTAAAATATTTATCCATTTTTTAGATTTTTGAACTTCAAAACATAATCTCATTTTCCCGTTTAATGTTCTATTAAACCTTTCAATAATTGCTGATTTTTCTTCGTTTTGTGTATGATACATATGAATACCATATTTTTTCAAAACATTTTTAAAATGTTTATTTTCAAACTCTAAGCCTTTATCTGCGTGAAGTAATTTTGGTGTTTGATGATTTTGTGTTTTGGCTTGTTCTATTATTTTTTCTAAAGCTTTTGAAACACTAATTCCATCTTTCTTTTTTAGTGGAAAAGCCCATGCAAATTTTGAAAAAGTATCTATAACAGTTATTATATTACAATAACCCTCATTTTGATCTGAATAATTTCTCATTATAACTAAATCAACAGCCCATAAATCATCAATACCTTTAGTAAAAATTCTCCTTTTAGGAAATCGTATTCTAACTGGTTTATGAAGTTCTTTAGCTAATAACAATTTATCTGTATCATTTAATTTTTTATTAGAAATTATTGAGTTATTAGAATGTTTAATCTCAGGAGTTTTTATAAATTTACTTTTATTTGTGTTACAAATGAAACATTTTGATGAAATTCTCTATCGACCGTTAACTGTTTGAATTTTAGTTGCATTAATATTTTTTATTCTTTTTTTACATTTATGGCAATGTATTAGATCATCATCCATTTTATATTAATTATTTTTTTATATTAATTTTTTAATAGAATTGTTCTATTAAAAAAAAAAATTGTAGTAAATTATTTTTTAAATAAATTTTTTATAATTGTCAATAAATTCTAAACACAAATGTCCACATATAGGAGGATCATTATAATCTTGAAATTTTCTATCGGTATACCATAGATTATCTTTACCCAAATATTTTACAACTTCTTTTGGAGGTTGAATTCCAAAAGAATCAAAATATATTTTTTTATTTTTTATTTTTTTCCATGCAACCCAATGAGAACCGTTTTGAGTAGAATTATTTAAATTAAGAACTCCACATTCATTTACCCATGATTTCATAGGTAATTCATCCCTCATGAAACACCCTCTATAGTTTTTTATTTTATTTCCAAATTGATTTATATCAAAATTACTTAGCGGTTCAATATCTATATTTTTTTCTTTGCTCCAAAAAACTGTATAAACTCCTTTAAATTTTTTAATATATTTTCTAAAATTTGTTATATCAAAATTATTCATTTTTTCGATTTTTTTTTTTTGATTTTTCTTCAATCCAGAACCTTTATTTTTTTCCATTTCTTTATTGTGTCGAATTGTTTCTTTTTCCATTTTTTCCTTATATTTACTATCTTGGTACATATATACTACTAATATGGTATAAAATTGATTTAAATTCAATATTTTATATATTTAGATGCAGCTTTTAATATTAAATTGTTCTTGTAAACCGACCTTTATTATCGTTTTTTTTTCATTAGTATTTATTGTTAGAAATATTTATAATAACAGTATAGTAACATTATGAAAATTAGCAAACAATTATAACCATATATTTTAATTAAATTATAGATGTATATTCTATGTATATTTAATGTATATAAGTCATACAGTGTCATATACTCAATATATTTTGTCTTTATTTAATTCGATTTTTTGTGTGTATGTGGGGGGGAGGCACAAACCAATTTTAAAATACATTTCTCTATGTCATATTTTTTATTCAATATACTGGAATTCAGAAAAATTAAACTTTTTTTACTCGACAAACGATATTATGACAAAACAATTTATAGCATAGGTACTTTTTTTTTAAATGAACATTATGAGTTATGACAAATTCCAATGTAACATTTATGGTTGATACCTACATCGAGACTTTAATAACATAATGAAATACATTTCGAAATAGGTATATATATTTTTCAACGTTTTAAAACTTTAATATAATCATAATAGTAATCGTGTTTGCCATATTTTATTAATCGTAATGTGTATACACAACAGCCAACAAGTAAACAAAATTAAAAATTTCAAAATTGTGTATACCTAAAACGTATATAATATAAGTATTATGCGTTTCATAATTCACAACCTATGAACACAATTTAATTATTTCACGTGAAATAAGTAGATACGCGATTAAAATATATTTATTGGGTTTACTAATAAAACGTAGCTATATTATTTGCTGAAATTTACTACGGCACCTTATAATATTATAATATCACGATATTAACTGCAAACAGCTTAATAAAATACAACAAATAATTAAATAGTAAAGTATTATAATTTGTCATTTAGTCGATAAAAAAAACAAAAAAAAACACTGTTTAATTTACATAACAGAAATATAAAAATAAATAAACACTCAACATTGTCCTTCACCGGTATATATTATGGTAACAAATACCACTTAACGACATGTTTAGGAAATGTTAGAAAACGTAGTAGAGTTATAAATTTAAGAAAACATAACTGTTTTTAACTATAATTTACATCTAGTTTTGTTAAAAATGTATAAGTAAAATGTACAACAGCAATTTAAATTTTAAACCAACAATGTAAATACAAAATAGTCTTTGATATTTTAATTTTTGTGTACGTGAAATATTCGGATTGTCACATTAAACTACCTTAAATGCGTCCGTCTAAAATTGATAGTAAAAATTATAATTTTTTTTTTTATTGCATAATGAGACATAATGGTATACATTATACGCGCGGAGTATTTTGCATTTAAAAATGGCTTTACGACCTGGCTAGTGTTTAAATACATATATTATTTATGTGTATCATTTGGAATTTTTTTTCTCCTCCAAAAGAACACCACAGACGTTTAAATTGAATAATATATAATACAATAATAATAACCAATATACCTAGTCTCCGTTTAAGTCACTGTATGAACATAAACGTCCATGCGTGGGAAATCCGGAACATTTTTATAGCATTTTTACTGTAAAAAGCCTATAGCATTTTTTATCTTCAAAATATGATCGAAATCGTGTAATAAAAACTCGCAGAGACCAACTGCAGTCGACCAGTAAGTATAATAATCGTAATTCATCTAAAAATATCGTCTATACTTAATGTCGTTTATTCCGATTATTATTATTATTTATTTATTCATTTTTCTTTTTAAAATATAATATGTTGAGTAAATAATATACGAAAGCATTTTATTATAAACACATTATTTGGGATAAAGTTTAAACGTTCTTATTCGGTTATTTATTATTATAGCAAAACGACTATCATTAGGATGAAATTGGCGAACAAAAATATTAAAAAAAAAAAAACGAAATAAAATAAAAATGTCCATCCATAAGTACCCGTAAAATTATTTTATTATTATACGTTGTAAGCTGTTCAAATAAAAACGTTCAGATCGTTTTGAATTATTATCATCGTCGCGAGACGTTATATCCGTGAAACAAAACAGTATTTAGGTGGGTATACTAATGTATAATTATTTGAAGACCATTAGCGTCAAGAAGGATAAGTCGGTATTTTTCATTTTTTTTCGCGAAATCACCGCTGCGAGTGGCCAAAACATATACCTATTCAAATAAAATATTCAATACGCATATTATTATATTATTATGGTATATTATTTAAAAAAAACCCTGACAATAATAACCGTTGTGTGTGCATATCGTAATATTATAACCTACCAATTTCGGTAATTTTTCCAATATATCGACTTACATTATAGGATTGCAATTTTAAACGCCAATAAATAATAATTATATCCATATGGGACGTTATCACGTATAATATTATTATTATTATTATTATTATTGTGTCTTTGGCCTTTGCGCTGAGCACTGCGCGCAGTGGTTCGTAATTTGCCTATTATTTCAATTGTTGAATTTGCATTTTACCCGGCGATGGCGGTGGCGGGTAGGTACTTAGCCCGCAGGAGCGGAAAAAAAAAGAAAGAAATAGAAAATACATTATGTTCCAACACACGAACAACAGACAATACCTAATTGTTACAGACAAAAAAAAAGTTAAAAACAAAGAACGTTCTTTGTGGGCTCGCATGATGTCTATGATTTCTCTGGCTTTTGTCGTCCGCCCCCTTCTGGCGTGGCGGTGGCATTGCACGCGCACTACGAGACTAATAATAATAATACGATATTTTCAACAAAGATTATTACCATTCAACGGGCCTGCGACCGGAAACACCCTTCTCACTCGTTCGCGCTTGTGCGTACGAAATTCATAAAAAAAAAATGAAAAAAATCCGCATGGACCCCCAAAGTCCGAACAGCTCGCGCGAGAGAGAGTGAGTAAAACGAGTACGCGCCTGTCTTTTTCGCTGGAAAATTTAAAAAAAGATTTTTTTTTAAAAAAGGACTAAAATTCTTGTACGCATTATCATTTGCACAAAATAATACGAACAAGTTGCGTCACAGAACACATGGTAATAATTTTAAAAACAAACCGAGATTTGCGAGAGTACAAATCTGTTGATTTCCGGCCTTCGTCCCATTGGCCAAATACGTCGTGCGATGTTGTATTAATCCTATTTTGCTCGACCGTCACGCTCTATTCCCTAACTGATGCACTATAATATTTTTGTTGTCTCGTCGGAATGTTACACGTGTACATTATTATACACACTCGTATTGTAAATAGGCATCTCGAATTACCGGAAGTGACACGACTGATGAGAAATAAAAAAAAAAATTAAGTTTCCTGACAAATAATATTGTAAATCTTGAGTATGAAAATGTAATTGTTCGATCTTTAAATTAAAGACATTAATATTGCAAAAAAAAAATCATTTATTAAATTATTTTCAGTAGAAAAAGTGGATTTTCATATTTTGAAAACGGAAATTCGTATCGCCCACGGGACAGCCACATTTCTTGAGTATTGCAAAAACATCACAATAAAACGTGGTTTTTAAGTATATTAAAAATTCAGCGAATCAGAATTTCAATAAATTTATTGTAATAGAAAGAAATGGGGGGAGGGAGAGGAGCACCGTTGATGAATCACTCCGTACATAGTGCATGATCCAATGTAAGTGTAAAACCCGATAAGACGCGATTCTTTTCTGGATATTCTGCGCCAATATTTTGCGATATGTTAATAACTATTATTATCATTATCAATATTATTACTATTTATATTTATTATACTGGGCGACCGAGGAGTCTGTCCCGAGAGGCAGATAATATGATTATAGCAGCGGGGGCGGAGTGAACCTTTCTGAATTTATGAATGCCACGCACGCACGCCGTTGTCTTCTCGTCGATCGCACACACACACATTCAAGGGCGCACTCCGGCGTGGTCGATAATGTTATATTTTATATTTTATTAATTTTAATTTTTTTCATTATTTTTTTTTTAATTGGACTATCTCGACGACCGCCGCTGCGCGATCGCGTGTTCGACAAAACGCATGCATCAAAGTATATAGTATTATAATATTTTATCGTGCGATTATTATTGCCGGACGTGTCATTGGGTCGATTACCTTGGTATAGTAATAATAATAATAATATTATATTATACTACTTATTATGTATAGGTTAGCCTACCTATCGTGTGTGTGTTACGTATATCGTGTGCAGTGCGCACATGCAGGAATAATAATAATAATATGTCGTGTGCGGGGCGCGAATTCCTTTTTGTTTTAATATATCGCAACAACGAAAAAAAAAAATACAGTCGCTCATTTTATTTATTGCTCTCTCCTCCCTCTAGATATTTACTGAAATGACTTATTATCTAAATACACTGCATAAGGAAATCGTGTTTTTTTTCCATTCCATTCCAACCGCCGTTCGGATCTCTCTTTCCCGAGACCAGCGACGGTATGTCGTCATCTCTGTAAACGCGCGCTCTGTGCATGACATATTTTACAACGCAGCCAATGATGTATAACAGTAATATTATTAATGACTTTTACCGCTCTACCCGCACTGTGGTCAGTGTTATTATTTAGTGTGCGAACGCAGTACTGCAGTATAAGTATATAAGGCACTTATCGATATTCGACATTATACGTATTCGAATAATTGTAGAGAAATAGTGACGACGAGTAAACCGCGACACGATAATCGCTATAAGTTTATATTATTGAATTATCGTATTTGTAACACTATATCGATCGAGTTACCGTATAAAAATTACGAACGAAATAAATATTATTAGTGTCAGTTTCACTCGTTAGTTCGTATTATAGAGGTACCCATGCATTTTATGCGTATTCATATGCGTATTTTCCGTTTTAATGATTTGGCCCATTTGGGGTACTTAAAGATTTTGTTCTGTCCTGTGCTGTTATTATTGCATTTTATACAATAGGTACAGGAGATATCGCAAAAACAAATATTGCAATCGACATGCGTAATACGACAAGTTTGAATGAAAACATGGGCAGTAGAATTTTGCTAGCGGTTAGACTATCATAGATGTGTATAAAATATTTACAATGTATTATTATTACTGATTTTGATCGTTAGGCACTTGAGTAAATTGCATACAATTATATGAGATATAGGTTTTGCATTCTATAATTATCTAACGATGAACGATAAATAATAATAATATATACTTTGACAAAAAATAGATATCATGTTTAGTATATTTTTGGTAGAATTGTTTAGCTAAAATATATTTTTATTTTTTGAAATGAAATATCGGTTTTGATATTTGACTCTTGAAAACAATTTACATGCGTGACGAACACGCATGAACGACCTTCTGTGCGAATTAATTTTATATACGTATAGGTGTGTATATAGTTATGATTTACAACGTTTAGAATTTTTAATATATTTTACTAAACTTACGTTAAAAATGACACTGTGGGGGCATCAGCTGGTGATATACATTTTACACGTTAAGTTTTTTTGGTTTGGTATTTTGTAGTAATTGCAATTTGAAATTAAATTCGATAGTCTTTAACAAAAATTTTAAATTTTAAAAAGTAAAATAACATGACATAAAACGAGGATTATTATTTTAATTTTGTTAGATCTCTGTGGTTCTGTTCAAAGAAATATTTTCAAATATCACATATAATAATAATTTTACTACGATAGTTCAAAAAGTTTTATTATTTTGTTTTTGTAATTCAGAATAAATCACAGTGGTAACGCTTTCAGTTTGACGCTGATAGTTACCTACCGATCCCTTAACTAAAAATACGTTTTATTTAAAAAAATATATAATATTAAGTATAAACCGTTCACTCGTTACGACTTAATATACATATTTCAAGATTTCGAGAGTTTTACCGATGAACTAACAGTGTAAAATATCCTTTTCTGTGCTCTCGAGAAAATTTAAAATAGTATTTATTTTGTACGGCTTTGATGTGTGCATAACTATAATATACAGGAGCGTTTGGTTTTTTTTTTAAATACATCATTATAAACATTGAATGAAACGTAGTCATTATAAACGAAAAACAATGAGCGTATATACTGAAAAATAAATTAATGGTGGAAAAATGTTTACTAAAAATATTATTACGTCGGTTGTAAATCGATAATAATAATTATATTTAAATAAAAGACGATAATTGAACGTAAAACAAAAATTCACAGTGTTATAATAAATTGTATAATAAAATATAGAAAGTGTGTATAATGTACAGGGTGGTGAATTATCAAATAAGCAAGCATGATCATCCCCCCTTATTTCTTCTAAAATAATGCAGTTATACGAAATCTAATTTTTCGAATTTTTAAGATTATTTAGGATCTTTTTTTAAAATGTTTGAGATTGTTTTGTACTACTTTAGGCATAGTATACTGTTGAAATATAAACTCTTGTTTTTTGGAAATCACAACTCCTTCCCCTATTTCAACTAAAAATTATTTGTTGAATAATTTTTAAATTGTTGACGTATTAAAGCCAAAATTTGAACGAATAGTTTTTTGTGTTATTTAACTTTATAAATAATACTATATTGTATACTAATAATATATAAAAAATAGACCAAGTATAATACATACTATAGATTCTATCCTAATTCTATTATATTTTTAAGAATTTTTGTGCTTGGTATTTTCATTTTAATAAAAGAAAAACTGCTCTTTAAAATGTTAAATTAATTAAAAAAATAATAATAATATTTTACATCAAAGTATCCACTTAATAATTTACAGTAGATAAGTGAGTTTTCATTTAAGACACCGAAATTTGTAATACAAGATACTCACTTAAACGGTAAAAAAATCTCAATAATTTGAGAATAATATGATCTTTAAATGTATTCGCAGATATTACAAAAATCCAAATTTAAATAAATTAATTATTAAAAGAAAAAAGTAGGGGTGAACTCGCTTAGTGTATCACACTGTATACAGTCTTATTATGGCTTTCATAAATATATTTAAAATTTAAATAATTTCACCTCTGTAACGAGCGCCTCCTACACGACAATATTATAATATATATATAGATGATTTTAATTAATTAATTAATTAATTAATATTTTGTTCGTAGTTTTATTTATTCACGTTATTCTCGTTTATATTCGTCGGTCCGTAATTCGAACTCCGAAAAAGATTTGTGTTGATATTAATAATATATTATTATGGCACGAGTATAAGGTGTGTAAAGTGAAATTATGGGTTTTAGTCTTCGAGTTGGCACGACGGCGGGTTTTATAGGGATGATTTGTGTTAATTCATTTCGCACGTCTGTAGCTAATCAATTACATCGTCGTGCCTTTTGTCCGGAAACGCGTATCAAAATACGGACGAGAACTTTATTATAATAATAATATAATATACTAGCGCACAAAGGCAGCGGGCCACACTTTTAAGCATACGCGAACGCGCGACATTATAATGTTATGTGTGTAGTGTGTGCGGATGTGCGAGCTGAATCGTCGGACGCGAAAGCTCTTTATATTGTCACTAATGTACCGCGCACAATAATGACAGCGACGCAGTGACTGCGACCACAGCGTATATATTATATTATCGTTATCATTATATTGTAAACGGCACGTGATAATAGTAATATCATATATATATATAATATGATATAATTATTGTTTTTCGGTCAAAATTGTTCGAGAAATTCTAGTGTGATCAATTATTGTTTTCGATCAATTGACATGTACCAGAGCCGTGCGAAGCCCCCCTCTTAGGCTAGTAAGGGATATCGAATAGCAATACTTTAAAAGGCGGCTAAAGCCCCCCTCCCGATTTTCACCTATGATTAGAGGCGCAAAAAATAACTGACCTAGAGCACCATTGCAGGTGGTTATAGTACGACAGTGCGTGTATCCATAATAGAGTTTTAAAATTTAATGAAATTCTCATGAAATATTTCATTTTAATGAAAAATAAAATATAAATTGTTATATCTTTAGGTTACGTCAACTTATAAGTGAACATTTTTAAAAGTAGGTTTATTGTATAAAATAAAGAAAATATGTACAGTAATAATAATGAGCAATAAGGATCCAATTAATAATACAAATGAGAAGTGATAAATTCTAGGACTCAGAAGTTGTTGTATTTACGTTTTTTGTTTTTGGACTATTTGATTAGTGAGATAAAAATATTTTCCCAGACATTAAGAAAAAAATATCAAAAATGTACAGTGCATATTTTTGCATATTTATTATTAATATTTTCTGTGTATAATCAATATATTATTTCTAATCAACTATAACCAAACACGTTTAAAAGAAGAAAAAGTATTTTTCAATATTTCATTGAAATATTTCAAATTTAAAACCCTAATCCATAATGAACAACTTTTAAGTACAAGTATGATGATAACTTCCAATTATTACTTTAAAAAATAAACTTATCGAATTCTAATTTTCGAAATGTTTAAGTGGTAGTTTAAGAATCAAATTTTAAAATACTAGGATTTTTTTTTACCATTCCATGATTTATAGTACCGTCTACTTTGTATCAAATCAAAATTACATTTTTTTCCTCCACAAATTATTAATCAAAGCACTTTTTTGATTACTTCTTTGATGTATCTAAAATCTAAATTAACTTTTGGACGAGTATTTTTTATTATTTTATTTTTTATACTTTGAAAACCCTGGAGCTTCCATGCTTGGAAAATTCTAGTAATTGATTAATAATCAGCAATTTACTATAATATATATTATTTTGAATTCGAACTTCGTGATTTTTCCTTCCGTACGAAAAACGTTTCTGATTTGAGTCAGTCTATGTCTACCAGCCTACATTTCTAAGGATATGTTACTATAAATTCATTGTTATGGCAGTAGTTATTTGCTTCACTAGGTATTATAAGTAATATGGTAAGTGAAATTTATTTTTCCAAAAATAATACGTTTACTTTATTATAATGGTATATATTTAAATCGTATCTTATTTATATACCCATTTTTTACTACCAGTAACCACCCCTACGGTAGAAAATCTAAGAATTTGTATTGCTCAAAAGGCGATGACAGACAAAACAAACCCACATCATTGTAAAATTAATAATGCATTCCTTGCTTTACTAAGAATCTAAAATAAGTTTGTATCTCCACAGAATATTCCTTAAATAGTCTAAAAATTCTAAGTATTTGAATATATTGTCTTTAAGCATGCTTTTCAAAAATCAGAATTTGAATAAATTTATGATAAAAGGAAAAAATGAAGGTGCTAGATGAATCTCCTTGTATTTAATCTAAATTAGTTTCATTATTTACTTGAATTAACTACGTTAATATGTTTGGTAATAATCTCAAAATATCACTATTTATTTACTCATATTAAAATATTAGATTATTGTACAAACGATATTATTGTCTCGTAAATCAATAAAACAACTTACTCGAATATATTGGTCTAGACGGGGTCTGGTGTAAATACATTGGTAGGGCGAATTTCGAAAATCGATTTCCCGTAGTCGCGTACGTCCATTGACATTTGTGAATTGGGCACTCGCTTTTTCTATCGCCACTACATTATAATAATAATATGCTGCCCGATTATTTTCCATTTCCAAGACCAAAATCGACATAAACGTATTGATAATTGAAATTAATGACCTTATGATTTTAAATTATACACGTCAAATATAAATTCTTAAACACTTACATAAAACCATTGCTTATGAATTACGACTAAATAAGGTTTAAAATTAAAAAAAAAGTATGTTAATTATTAAATTGTTTTACTTAAATCCGTAATACTTAATCTATTCAAACACGGTTGACTTTTTCAAGCTAGTTTGTATGACTATATGGTATATATGTTTATGAATAGCTGACTGGACTCAAACTGTATAAGACTTCTTTAAGAAATTGTTTTAAAAATTTTCATTTTTTGCTCTATTTTAATACAAACCAATATCATATTATTAAATTATTTTATACGAGTAAATAGTTGCACGAGACGTATAGTTGGTAGCAAATTATGATTGTATTTGATTTTATGTATTTGTTTATTTTTTTTTAATAGTTCAAAAAGACTTTTTTTTTTGAAAAATGTAAATCATTTTTAAAAATGAATTAAAAATAAATGAGTGTTTTAATAGTGTAATTCCACATGAGTTATTTTAAAAACATATTATTTATTTTCAGAAATAAAACAAATTAAATTATTGCTTTTATATTAATATACGCAAATAAAATTTATAATTCGCTAAAAAAATATAAAATGCATATATAATATATATATATATATATGTATATTTACAGGTATTAAAAATAATTAAATGTGTTTTGTATAGTAAGTTATGTTGATCAGTCGACTATTAAAAATGTAAACATACAAATATATATAGCTAGGTATACCTTAATTTATATAACCTATATAATGTTTTATGTAGGTACAGTAAATGTTTCTTCGTTAAAAATATTTATATTTTTTTGTCAACACTATATTTACTTAACATTTCCATTAATTCAAATTCAAATTGTAATTGTAATTTATTTAATATTCAAACATCTAGTAAAAAAATTTAAGGAAGTAGGTACTAGGTACCTAAACAAATTTTAATTATTTTAAAATATGATTTAAAATTAAAAAGAAAAAAATGTTAACCAATTAATTATTTTCTTTATTAATAAGATAACATTTTACATTTTGTTATTATTGTTTATTATTATTTATTACAATTACTATAAAGCATATAATGTCCTACGTCTATCAAATTATGATATATTATTTTAACAACCATATTATTATTTTATATATTATATAGACATATACCATCTACGATCTACCTATATTATAGTATCCAAGTTTTTAACATGTTTATAACTATTACAACCCGTTTAGACTTAAGATTCAACTTATCTTCCTATATTTCTCTCGTTTATGTAGTTCATAATTATTTCAAATTTTGACACACCGACACAAAAATATATACTATTATTAGCACAATAAATTAAGGTATTTATAAGTAGGTAGGTCATGTCTGTTTTGTTCGACTGAATTTCAATTGTCCGAGAGTCTTTATGATATCGTTTAAATTTATCAGTAGGTAATTCTTTATAGTGAACAATAGAAAAAAAAACAAAGGATGTTATAATATTTATTGTGTATTGACAGATATTGTTTCATTATGATGACTATATTATTATTATTATTATTATTATTATTATACGGAATTCATATATGATATGGCATTGTACCACATTATTAAAATAGAGGTTTAAGTATAATTAATATTATTTTATATTGTTACCTACTTGTATAATACCCAATTATATTGGGTAGACAGCGTTCTATACAGATAGCAAATCGTTTAAATTTAGTAGATCATGCGACGATATAACGCGGTTTTAAGATACCTATAGTGTATTTTATTGAATATAAGTTGTGTAATATATCTTAACGATTTAGGCACGAAACTAACCGTAAATAACGTAATATTATGGGCGTACGATAATAATATGTATTAATTTTTATCAGCTGTTCATCGGTGTTCTTTGAAGACGTGATTTTCGGAGACAGCGCGCGCTGTTTGGACCGGTCGATCACCGTCGGGAAAATAAAAGTCCATACCTATCACCTATATTTATTTAACCACTTACTTTTTTTATACGTTCCTTTATACAGTTAATGTGTGTCTTGTCATCGTGTGCATTTAAATTATTCAATTCGAACTCCTTCTGCTTATCAATTAAAACGAGTAGTCCCGCGCGTTCGGTTAAAATCTGTTATACCCACTTACGCCGCATTCTAGCAATGTACATAATAGTATATACAGAACACGCGCATACTGCGTACATATTTGAATAACTTGCACTCGGTAAGGAACTAATCGATATACGACTATTTATTCTTCCGATTTCGCCGTCTTCTCTAAATTCTAATACAACGGAATAGACGATGCCAGTAATATATAATCATCACGAGTTTCATTAATTATAGGAATATATAATAATTAAACGCCACGAGATTTAGTGATTGATACGATGTGACAGACCTTCACTACAATAACGATCGATATATTATAATAATTATAATTTTTATTTTGCATTTTTTGACATTTTTAAGTCATTTTCCCACATTTTTAGTGATTTCACATTAGATTTATCATTACTTTGAAATTACCACGGACTAAATTAGTACCTATCCGATTTTATCTCACTGATTAATGATTACAGTCGCGTTGTCGTGTTGTAATGAATATTAATATACCTAAATTTTATTATTTTTTTTGTAATATTTTCGAAATTCCGAAAGTTGTTTTATTTAAATTTTAAAGATATTTTTTGTAATTTTTATGTTATATTTTGAGTAATTTGTAAGCTTTGATAAATGTATATAGAATTGTATAGTAAAATAAAATACAGTTTAAAAAAAATATATTTTTATTAATTTAAAACAAATATTTGTAATTTTAGGACAATTTTTGTTATCTTTATGTCATATTTGCATTTTTTAATGTTTTTACTTTTTAAGGTTATCAACTTCCGAGTCCTAATATAATACTTACCTACCTACATTATTGTTGTACGATATCGATGGTGTACAGATACGTATTTAAGAATTTTTCGCCCAGCTTAAGAAAAACCTAGGGTACCGTATTACATCAAAATGCTCTCCAAAACTCAAAATTTACCGCCCATCCCGGTCGAAGCCCGAAGCCCTCCCCTGTTCCCCTTTAATACGTCACTGGGTGTATATCATTATCATAACGTAATTGGATATAATAGTGAATATTGGAAAACTGTGTCATGGTAATGATAGGTAATAGGTATTACTTCCTGGATTTTATTTTTTGTCAAACAAACGTTGAATTGTCAACCGACATAGTCCGCGCTTATAATAATATAATAATAATATATGGAATATCGCGGTGAATAGTACAATACAGTTATAATACTATAAATAGGTGTATAATAGTGTTTAACTATGATAATAGTTATTATTATTGTCGAGAGATTACGTCCGTGCACAATGTCAGAACCACGATGGTTCCGCTATTATAATAATACACAAGTCATAATGACATATTATAATAATGATGTGATGATTTAAAGGCGTCGTTTTATCTATAACGCGGTTTCGTTTGAAATGTGCGACCATTTACCGTTTGTACAACACGTAATCAACGTTTAGGTGTGCACTTCGGTGCCCGAAGAGGTTATGATATGTGTTTAAGATTGAAATGGGTTTCAACAAAGACATCGCGCATATACGTGCAATTATTTTCACCGCAACCATTTAAAATTACATGATAATATGATTTATTGTATTATAAAAGAGTCGTACGGGTCTGTTTTATTATTGATATCGGTTTGTCAAAAGAGATCAACAATCATAGCGACGCTTGCGTTTCAAACACAATGCACGTGCTTGACTGCAGTTATGATTTGTTCTACGATACAGTACGACGTCCAGAAAAAAAATTCCAAATATTCGACGTCCGGCTACTCGGCTATTATAGACGGACGGAAGTCAAACGTTACCGTTATCGTAAAATATATTATTATCCGTTAATTAAAATTTGTCACCAAAGGTCTTCGATATTACACGTAGGATATTGTTATCCGCATTTACTCGGGTCATTGTGAACTCTTATTTGATCTTCTTCTATTCCGTGACGATCGAGGAATGAGGAAATATCTGTTTTATATTTTCCCGGCCGTTTAATACAGACCACATATTAGGCGATCACCTGTATTTTCACCTCGCATTTATTTGTTTTTGCCCAGTCTCTTGATAAATTATTCTCTGTTTATTATTGGATTATTGAAAAATGTATACGGTTTTAAAATAAACTTTTTCTTACGATTTAAACGAATATGATATAATTGGGATATTTACGTTGCTGTTTGTTTTTAACATTTTAACTACTCTACAGTCATCGTTATTAGTACAAAAAATAAATGTATTTATTTATTTCAGAAAATAAATTGTTCCTTTTATTTGTTGAAAAGTAATATTGACTAAATGAGAATTAAAAAAAATAATAATTATAATTAAGAACATATTTTTTTACAAATGATTTAATTTTAATAAAGTTTTGCTATTGCTTGAAATAAGCTTTTTTACCATTTGTGAATCAAATAATATATTTACATAGCTATTTTCTCATATACCGTAGATAAATTTACAATACATAATATAATGGTTCTCATTTGAAGTAAAAAAATTTGTGTCGTCACAAGAAACTCCTTGATTTTTATTGAAAATCGATTTATGTGAAAATTAAAAATCTAAAAATTCATTGTTTAAAGATAAATCGAGAGGGGACACTAGTATGCTTCGTGAATCACTCTGTACACGAAACTTAAAACCGCCGTGTATACTGTCATATATTCTCCACCGCCGCTTTAGCGGTGACCCGTGATTTCATTATAGCTATAAATTATCCTATTTGGAAGGCAAACAAAACACATTTTCGTTTTTAGGTCACCAACTCTTCCTAAACAAGGGCCGTATAAAACACGTGTAGCACATACATGAACATGCATTCCCAATAGTTTGTTCTAACAAACATCGACCTTCAGTTCAATTTTGATTGAACTCAACGGTGACCTTTATAATATTATTGATATTTATTATGTATGTAGTGTATATTATAGACTAAACCCGATGACGTGGTTTCACCTCATGCGGAAACCACCATCTTTCGAAATACACTTTTTTTTCTACGTTTATTAATATTTATAGACGTTAAAGAATGCCGTTGACGGAAATTCGGTAGAAGACAAAAGAATGTTGTATAATTATTCTGTGTTTAAATAATTTTTCTCGTGTATATACTTATTATATTGTACATTATTAATATAATAATGAACTCACAAGTCATACCATTATGTTTATTTATCTTTTTTTTTACAATAGACACAATATCTACACTCTATAATAGGTACCCGTATGGTATAATATATATATAGGTAAATTTTCAAAAAAGACTTTTGTTTACTATAAAATAATAGAACTTAGACACTAGAAATTAGATTAATTTTTGTATTTTGGTGTAGATGTCGACTACTACTGACAAATATTTTACTTCTAAATTTAATATAAAGTAAAGATATATGAACAATTATATTATTTAAAAAGTTCAATTTTTTTCAGTCTTAATGCAACAGTTTATATTACAACCAATTGTTTTCTGATTCAGAAAAATTAATTTAGGACTCCTACTATAATAGATAGTAAGGTATTGTATTTTGGGTTGTAAATACGCAAATGTATCAAAAATATTTAAATTAAACCAAAAAAAAAACTGTAAGTAAAGCGTGCATCAACAGTTTTTAAAAAAATATCAACTTTTGTTATATTGATAATTTAAAATATTAATAATTATTAATAATTTTTTTCGAATGGAATAATGTAATTTAAACTTCTTTAAACCCTTTTTTTAAAAGATGCTTTTGTATATCATATAAAATAAATACCTATGCATCGCGTGCTATTAATAAATGATATAAATTAAATTAAATTATATTATTAAATTATCCCACGATAATGATGTGATAATATAATATGAGAAATGTATGATATTATAATAAAGCATTTACGTAATGTAGTGATAAAATATTTTCAATATCTTTTGTCGCGACAACGAATTTCAACGCGAACGCGGTATAGAGGATTGATGATAAACCAGTTTTGTTGACTTTATAATGTGTGCATTTTAAACCTTGCATTATGCATTTTGTTTGGCGTGATTAAGTTTTTTTTAATGTGGTAATATTTTATACATTATAGAGAAAAAATTCAACGTACCTATCTAACAGGACGATTCTATTAATTTTATTTTTCTGGTTTATAAGACTCTAAACATGCGGATATATATCTTGTATGCATATTATTAATAGTTCTATGTATAATATGTTGTTGATTTATCCGCCAGATTATCCATAAGGGTATCCTCAGTATCTTTTATGAATTCAATTAATAAAAATCACATGTGTAATTAAAGAACAATATGGTCGTTCGATTTATTAATTTTTATTAAAATATTCCTTATTTAATACTAACGATGATGATCATCACCATCATCATCACAATACGCGTACAAAACAATATAATAAATTAATTGATTTAGAGCATCAAATCGTTGTTAATATTCAGCTAAAATAAACGAATTGAACAAATATTTATCTTTGACAAGCTTACTATCACTCAATTTATTATCATTTTTTTTACATCCGAGCCGCAAGCTGTTTATAATTTACTACAGACCCTGTGAAATGTAAATTTATTTTTGTTAATTACTTTTACGCGTAATGTCAACAATATATTTTTGAATAAAACACACATTTTAACCAGACGCTGGAAAAATAGTAAAATAAAATAGTATACTTATATTATCTAAAAACATTTTCTGTGAAAAAGAATCTGTCACATGATTTAACAACGTATAATATTTCATCGGGTTTTCGGCCTTAAATAAAACTTGAAAATTAAAAGTAATTTTTTTTCCAAAAATATACGTCATAAAAATAATTAATAGGGTGACCAATTATTTTTTTATTTGTTTTTTTTTTTATAAATCTGACGTTATATATTTCGGTGTAGGTATTCTTGACGTAAAATAATGTTTGAAAGCTGATTTTTTGAAACAACATACCTATATCACACTCTATTGCGGATGTTTAAACTTTAACCTTTAGTTTCCTAAAGTATCATTTCGATTTTCCTGTGGCGAATGTAAAATATAATTATTACGAACCAACAAAAATCATAATAATTACTAATTAGGTCGTATCTTCGTATCTTATATATTATTATACAATAATAATATTATTTTGCATTTAATCCGACGTTATTTTATTTTTAAATCTATACAATAATAATAAATTATAAACGTATAGTCAATCCACGATTGAGTACAACACACCAATCACTCGCGTGAAGATTTATTGCATTTCGTGTCATCATTGTATGCGAATTATACGTGTTGGCTATATTAAAGCATAGTAGTAATAGTAGTAGTAATAGTAGTAGTAGGTATCTAATGGTAACCCGGTTCTGTGTAGATTATACCAACGTTTACCCACAGGTATCAATATATATTTATATATAAAAACAAAATGAAAGAAAAAAGTCGACTCGTAAATTCCTACGCGGATGTATAAAAAACGAGATGTGTATATAAGTTCCCATATTAGAATAAAAATGACATATGTAAATTCCTATGTCGGTATTTATTACCATTAAACACGCGCCAATTATTATTCGTGTGTTTGGCACTCGGCGCCGCACCGTCGCTATATAACATATTATATTGGATCCGCGCGAGTGGAAATCATTCCT
The DNA here is from genome assembly GCA_020882235.1 of Schizaphis graminum. NCBI lineage: Eukaryota > Metazoa > Arthropoda > Insecta > Hemiptera > Aphididae > Schizaphis > Schizaphis graminum. The sequence goes on from CM037032.1 coordinate 14,993,871, forward strand.
ATATACACTCATCAGATCAGCGGCGAATTTCACTGCGAACGGATATAATGGGTGGAGATGACTTGATGGACCACCCCCTCCCCACGTGGGGACAACCGAATATCAGTCAAATTTTAGATTTCGACACCCACATTAACTGCTGGCGTTATTCGCTCGTAACTTTTGGTTCTTTATCTATAATATACGTATCACGTTTTTCTTTTTACTGATACGTTTTAGTAACGATGTTTTAGATTGTAAGCGAAGTTATACACTGCAGTTTTTCATAATTTTTGATTACTTGACATAAAAAACATAAAATATATGATATTGATAATTATTTTATTCCATTTTTAAGTTTTAAATACTTTTATCATTGTTACAATGTATTATAATACTTATCTACCAATAAAAGTACGTGTAATATAGAATCTGAGAACTTATAACTTGATGCATTTAATGTGACGCTCTGCGTTTTTAGTTTAGGATTTTTCACCAAACAAACATTTACATATTTAAAGATTTTACAACGATTTAAGTAAAGAAACTCTTATATTATATTATTACAACTTGTATAGGTACTTTAAACTGCAGAAAATACGGTTATTTATGATGTGTTCACTAATAACAAATCAATAATCTCTACGTCTATGAATATAATATACTAAATATTATACTCGTATTAGAATTTTAATGAAAATAATGTAGAGGTCGTTTATTTTTTACTCACGTTCCAAACTACGATGAAAAGTCTCTAATCGGTGAGTCATAATTTTTTTCTTTTGAAAAAAAAATTGTATAATTTTCATTCAAACAAATCAAGTCAATATGATAATAATATAATGTTATTACAATATAAAGTAATTGATATTATTTCGTCTTAAAAGTGATCTGTAAACAACTTAAAAAATTCTACTGAAAATTTGAAATTTTTAACTAAATACTTTTTTATATGAATCAAAAACAATACATTGTGTTTCCAACATTTGCAAATTAGCATTGTGTATAGAGCAATTCGCCAGGATGCCCCAATTTTTCTTTTAATTATAAATTTATTCAAATTCTAATTTCTAGAATTTTTAAGAAAATTTGAATTAGCCAGTGCTGTATAAACTTCACTTTTTCAAAAAAAAAAAAAATCCACCTTTATTAAAGTAAAGTGTTGATAACATGATTTATTTTGAAAACGTTAATGTATCTAAATAAAAGTTAAAACAAGTAGTTTCTGAGTTATTAAATTGTATTTACTAAGTATTTACCATAATACTAATCCTTAAATAGTTCTACAACAATTTTAAATACGTATAATTTTTTAATGTAGTTCTTGTATACGTACTCTTCAAACACATTTTACTAATTATAAAACGTTTAAGACTTCAAAAATTAATATTAATTATTAATTACAATAATTTTAAAACCTCATAGCTCCCCCTACCATATCTTTTAAATCATAAAATACGCATCAAGCACATAAAGTTAAATAAATAACTAAAAAAAATACTAGTTCGAATTTCAATTTAGTGATATCAATATTTTCAAATAAAGTCATTTAAAATAAAATAGAGTGATTTAAAAAAAAAAAGTTTTAAAAAATCAAGATTTAAATAAATGTAGTACATATAAGAGAAAAAAATAATGCTGAGCATGCTTGGTAAATGGTGAATCACTCTGTATATTATTGTGAATTATAATATATTATTATGTATGTTGCATGTACCTATCTATGTATTGTGACTTTAAATACCCAACATTATGTATGTTAATTTATACCTATAATAGATACGTACACACACATACGCACACACACACACACGCTCATATTTTAGGAAAAAAATATATTCAATTTATACTATATTTACATATACTATAATATTCTATCCGGGTTTAGAATTTTAATCAAAGAGTACCTATATAATATACATATATATATATTATATGATGCATATCTATACCGCGTATAAATCGTTACCGAAAAAAATATATTGTTGTCAATGAACTCAATCGATGCGCAAATTTCGGATATTATATTAATATAATACGTAATCCAAAACCATATTAGCGTTCGCATGTGAAATAACGCAAAATTATATTATTCCCATTGCCGGTCGGTCATGCGGACGGACGAACATTTGTTTAAATATCGTAATAGTTTTATCAACTGAGTTACAAAAAAAATAAAAAATAAATAAATTAAAATAATTACAACGTGCAACGGCTGCAATGTTTTCCGTGCGGTAGTGGAAAACATTTTCTACGTATACTCGGCTACCGAACGCGTTATAAATTACGTAATTATTTTAATGTTTTATTTATTTATATCATTATGTTTACTCTCGCGTTTAGTGTATGCATTATATATTCGTATCAAATGTTAACCAGGCGGGCAGATATTTTTTTCGTCTCTATATTTTTTTTTTTCATTTAACAATGCAGTAGAGCTAAATTTTAATAATAATATCTTCACTGTAAGCAACAATATCATTAAACAACACACAGCCGTATAGTACTTAGTGTTTTTCAACTGTGAACTTCAGAACGATTGTACTATTTAAGTCACAAAAAAAAAAAACGTCGACGGTTTTTTGCTTTTTAGTCGCTACACTCATTTGGGATGATGGCCAAGTAGTGGTTACACGAGACGCTGACATTTCCCTTTCATAATACCCTTTGTGCATACATGATAAATATGAGCACAAAGTTCAAGTCCTTTATTCCAACCAATTATATTTCGGATGTGGATTTTGTTGATATAGTAATTTTAGAAAAAGCCTTTGAACTCGAACTTATGAAAAGTATAAAGTGAATTAATTTCAAATACGCCTGGTAACTATAGTAAGAGAGAAAAAACATGATCCTTAAAAAATATATTTTGTATCTACTCGATGATTATTACATAGTATTTCAAAAATATAATTAAACGACGAGTAGGTGTATATTATTATACAACACGGGATAGTGTCATATTATGAGGAATGCACCTATGATCAGTTACAATAATATGTTTACATTTTTAAAATAAATAAATAGTATATAATATGGAAGAATTTCCGATGTCTATAGACGTCCAGTCGCCCGCGTAAGAATAATGTCTATTATTATACGGACGATATTAAATTTTATACGTAATGCATGTTTTTTTGTTACACTAATAATTTAGAAAAAAATATATATTAAACGCTCCGAGTTTATACTTTATAGGTTGTTGCTATTCAGTTATACTATCGAGTCCACATAACATACTTATTGTGTGCTCAATGATAATAATAGTAATTTTCGTAATCTTTTTTTCAACGGTTATGATTTAATGTTGCTAAGTAATGGTTTGCGTCGTTATAACACGCCGTGCCGCGGGTACCTACACATTATATTATTATTACTATATTGGGTGCCCGAGCGGCGAACGACCGTCGTATAGAAATCATTCGTCGGGCGCTGAATAAAAAAGGTACTGCGATGGAAGCGACTGTGGGAAAACCGAGTGTGTTAGTATATTATATATTTATTCGACCGAAATTTTTTACATTTTCGGAAAATCAAAACGATTATCGCTATTTATAATGTCAATAATTTAAGACCGAAGAAATTATAATAAAATAAGTGTCACATACCAACATAACTGTATTGTACAATGATGATATTGTAATAAGCACAACCGGCGCGGATATTAAAATATAATATGTACACGGAGAGAGTGTGTCTAACACCGTGTATAGCGTGCCTATATACACGCGTGTCCAATTATTATATCGGCCGACTGTACTTGTCATTGCTTTTTTTGAAAACTTGGCGCCGTTGTGCGTTGCCATATACGAATAATAATAATTATAATAATAATAATTTTACGCGTCATATCTTCCGAGTCGCACTATAATGGGGTGATCAAAACGTTATTATTCTAATCGTCTCAGTCGATCGAAAAATCCGTCAAGTCATTGCACAGTGTAATAATTTAGCTATACCTACTAACTATCACGACTACACGTGCATATATTATTATAATATTATTGTTCCGCTTTACGGTTTGTCATTAAAACGCTACGATTTTAATATTATTCGTGAGAGATTACGATATATCATATTTTAATAACGTTGTGCCGAAACGTATCAATTTTTTGCAGACTCTAATTATCGTATTATTCAAATTCTACGGCGTTATGACATTATTAATTTACCGTACCGTCGTTTATAATATTATTTTCTGAGAGCAAGAAAAATGTATTGAAATTTATCGCGATTAATAACGTCGTCGTGCGATATTGGCCCATTACCGCCGAGCGTTAAATTATATGCGTTAAAACATCAGAACTCGATCGTTGTCGTGCTGTGCAATTTCGCCGAACTCTATAAACGAACGGTTCGCGCGCGTCGCAGTATTTATTATACCATTACGGGTTATAAATTGTAACGACGGAGACCTTCGGTGACCGTGCGGGGTGTACTTTAAAGGGGTGTGTGACGAAACGCACGTGCCCCTTTAAAATATACTTACGGTATGTAATATATAATAGAGAGACGACAGTAAAATTGTCGTTGTTGTTGTGGTTGTAACCACGCTGTAGGCGACGGAGGAGCGGTTGGTGTAGGTACACTGCACACTGCACAGGTATTATAGCTGGTACACGCGTGGTAGATGAATATAATAATAATTAAGTATTTTCCTATGTACAACAACAGTAATAATAATAATAATAATAATAATTAATAGGCAGTAATATAAATAACAGAAAAATGAGCAGAGCCTATCCTGTAGAAACGTTATAATTAGATAATTATCAACGATTTAAATTATTGCATTGCGTGCGTTGTCGATAATATAGTCATGATTTTGGATACGCTCGGCGTATATGCAGTGAGCCGCAGACGATGATTGGGGGGTTCGTTTTTTTTTTAAATATTGTGCCTAATTAATAACTTGTATTATATACGTTATAATAATATAATAACTATACGGTTATAACGAGTAATAATTAACAAGTTAACTACTAAGACAACTACACTACGCACTTATATTAGGTATACATAGCACGTACTATATATATTTAGACGTCAAGTATATCTTGTTATTACATTATGTACAGAGTGATTGTTATAACACGAGATATTTTCTACATGTGCATATTTATAGTACATTTTATTTGGTAGGTAATTTTTGACATAATTTATCGTTATAATTTAATTTTTTTTTTTTTTTTTACCGCATTCATTTTTAATTTCTTCTTCCAAACTATCTTTTTTTGTCGATAATTTCGATGTTTAAAAATTAAATATCAAACACGTGACAAATCATTTGTCAATTTAACAGTTATTATAATTTAAAATATATTTCAATTTAAATTTTCAAAGAAAATTACTAAAAAATTTAATTTTTTGATAAAGATAATCACCCACACTAATATTTTTATCAAACAATTAGTATAATGGATAATGTTAAAATATAGTCTATTATTTATAAGTAGTTATAGTTTATAGCTAAAGGTTTTGGCAGTAAAACAAAATCAATATTTTTTGAAAATATATTCTGATTCATATTATTATTATGAAATCAAAAAAAATTTGGATAAAATCGTAAGCGTTTTGATTTTCTTTAATAATTTTTAAAAGTTGTACGATAAATTCTTACGCGGTGCGAGTTTTAGTTTACCGAGGGTAATCATTTTATAATAATATTATACACGGAGAAGATATGTTATAATAATTTAATAGATGATAATATCATAATAAGTACTAATAATTGTAAGTTTGTAATGCAGAAACTTAAAATAATTAGATTACGAAAATTTGCGATCGGAAAACTACTAAAGTCAGAGACACGGTAAAAGTTTTGTGAACGGTAAATTATAGGAGTATTATAAGAGGTAGTTGGGTAAATAGAAACCATAGAATATTTCGTTGATTAACATTCTATTTTTCGTTGAATTTTGTATGTTATAGAAATATTACTGCAAATATAGAATATATATATATTATACATTTAATGATTGACTTGTATGTATATGTACATAATATATAAATAGTTAATAGATATTCCTACAAATATTATTATAACCTAACCAAATATTAAATTATAATATTACTATAGAATATCTCTTATAACGTTTAAACGGTTAAGTATTGCGGACAATATCTTATTAACATCTTTACACTATATTCTATACTTGATAAAAATCAAATCAAACTGATTTTATTGAATAAATTTAAGTATTATTTTTATAATTTTTAATTTTGAAAGGTAAAATCATATTTATTTTTCTATTTATATAAATATTTATTGTATAAAAAAATGTTAAAACCTATAATTTATATTTTATTGAACATATAATAGGTACACAACTAGAAATGGTCAAAACTGATAAAAAAATAATGACTAAGTGAGTGAGTATAACCATAAAAGTGACCAAGAAATGACCTATATCAGTGTGTTTCCTAAATCCTAAATAAAAAAAAAAATACATCATTAACATTTTTCTTTGAATCTCTAATTAATATTAAATTGATGATCACTTTTATGGTATAAATCATAATAAATAATGAATAATCAATACAAATTTTAAAAAGACATAACTTAATCATATTCAAGGATTTTAAGTGATAGTAATCGTTATTCGAGTTAAATAAATAATCATAGACAAGAATACAATTTAATATTTAATAATTTTAATCTGTATTCATCTATGCGAAATAAATGGTAATTTGAATCAAAAAGACATAATTATTAATTACAATAATCACAAAAAAAAAAAATATATGAAAGAAAAACGAAATATAAAACTCATCAGTTTAAATTAAAATACTCTTAGGATAATTAGACATTAGCACTTTTTCCAGGACCTCGATTGCCCTCTTAAATCTGCCGCCTGGTACAATCGCACCCATTTCACCCCCCTAAATGCAGTCCTGGTTATAAAAGATCTTATATTATAATATTTTGAATTTTGATGACAAAAATGTTTATCTTCGACAAAAAGATATTGACAATATAATAATTGCAAACAATTTATTAGGTGAGTACATGTTATCTACTTAAATAAAAAATAATGAGATTCTTAGTTTTAATCAATTTTGTTGTGATTAAAAAAATAAATTAAATATAAGCAGCTAGAGTAACACCTTAATATTTTTGCCAAAATTCGTTTTTCGCATGCAATGATTTATCAGTGAATTAGAATTTAACACATGCGTGTGATCCAATGACAACGGGTACACACTCAAACATACCATTCATCACTATGTGAATTCTCCAGTTTTCCCTCTGTTTCTGTTGAGTATTGGTGTAGGTTTTATTTCGATTTAAATGGTTTGCATATTTATTATTTTTTCATTATATTTTATTTCTATACGTCGAGTTTTTCACCAATAACAGAAAAAAATTTAATTATTTAAAAGTATGTTAAACAAGTATTAAACTATATATGTATGTACACGTAGAAAATATACAGATTGTACATTTTTTTTTCGCTCGTTTGATAAATTATTGTATAGTTACTACGCAAACACTGACCAATATTGCCATAATAAAATAATATATTTTGAAAACCAACAAAAATGTTTAATTAAAAACTCTGTTCAACTTGAAACGCTTATTAAAAATTATTTATTCCGATTAAAAACTTTTTAGTTATCAGTAGCGGTATACCTACCACTATAAATATACCAACCTGCAAAAGTTGACATCAGATATTATTATATAGGTATACATTTATTATAATTAAAACCGTTTCCGAATTCATCCTTATTCACAAGTCTCCGACCAATAATAAAAATATGGTAAATGCATGCGAAAGTACTATGAAGTGTACGATTCGGTTGTTTACTGGCCTATAAAATCAAATTTTTGCATAGGTATGATGTCATTTTTACACATGTCATTCGTGTAATCGACAAGTTGCGTATCTATGAATACAAATCCCTGACAAATAAATGTATTTCAATTTTAAAATATACCCAATATCATCATTTTGAATATAATATAGATTTTTTATAAAATGTAAGCAGTGCCTTGTGGTGATAGGAACTTTTTTTTTTTAAAGAGGATCACCTTTTTACCATAAATATAATCAAGTAAATAATTCGTTTTTGAAAATTTTAATATATTTAAATTTAAGTTTGAAAGTGTAGTTCTAAAATTATATTATTTTGTGAAAAAGGAAATATGTCTATGATTAGTTGGCTAAAGTATTTGAATGTATGATAATTTATTAAAACTATGTATTTTTCAAAAATAAATTGTTATGTAATAAGAATCATAATAAATATTTCATCTGCATTTTAATTAAAAGATAAAAACATGATTAAAGATAATTATATGATACAACATTATAGTAATTTGTATATGATCTTTATCAAGTTTATAAACTCATAAACTGTTTTAGTTAATCTATCATTAAAGGAATAAGAAGGGTAAATATACTTGATGAATCAAATGTATCATGTATGTCTTTATTGCTTTATCCATACGTTTTTTAAATATTCCGATACTTATGTATGTTTTCACAATTTTACTTTGGAACATAGGTGTTAAAAATTGAAACAAAAATAAAACAAAATATTTACAAGTCTTAAACAGTTTTAAATTATTACAATTTTTTATAACGTCTAGTTCTACAAATATTTCTGAAACATTTGGTGTAACATGAAATATCCTGATCAGTATTATCATTCTACACTAATACGAACACCTGTATACGTATAATATATTATGTATATTACGATAACGATAGTAAATTCGTGTCGATATCTGTTCATTTTATTCGTTAAATATTGAAATTCGTATACTTCCAGGAGAGGATGTAAACGATCTGCTGTAGACTATATGTATATATAAACATAATATGCGTGTGTACGCGTTGTACGCGTTGCCAACACGTCACTAAATTCACGTTGTATATTATATATATATATAATAGTATATTATCATTTTATACATTATGTATGTGTGTGACGTGTGTGTATGCATAGCATAGACATCGATTGGAAATAAATTGTCCGCAATTTGCTCGCTGCGCGTGGAAAATAAAATATACAAAACACGGTTTTTAGTGTCAAATTAATTTGGTTTCAAAGCTCTTCCAGTTCGTGTGTTATTCTTTTTTTTTTTTGTGAAAACATATTATTGGCGAGTTGTAAAATGTACCTATATAAAAACCGCTCGTAGCTATAAACGCATACTTGGAACCGCTTTTAAATACCAATACTATATTGGTATGTAATGGGTATGTATTATAATAATATATTATGGTTAGTAAACACGACATTCGTGTAGTTGTATAGGTTCATAATCATATAATGTGGTGGTAAATCGTATATCGATTTAGTGGGTGTGTGCATTTATGCATTAAATATATATATACAATATTATTGTTATTCGAAAAAAAAATTCGTCAACAATGTTACACAGAATGTAAAATAGTAAAATCTAATTTTAAAATTGATTTGACATTACATTACTTATAGTCACATAGTTGGAAAACGACATTTTTCTACAATTATTCTATATCGTTGTAATGTTTATAGTTCAAATTGTATAGGTACACTAAAATTTAAAAAAAAAAAAAAATTATTTTTAAAGATAACAAAACCGTAATATTATTTAATTGTAGTGTAATAACTTAACATTTTTTAAACAAAAATGTGCAATACTTTTCGATAAAATGTGTGTGACATACATAGATTGAACCAGCGTGTATATAATATATATTGCTATTTGTAGATATTTTATACATTCTTTATGGGTACACAAATAATTTATGAATATTTGCGAAAAATATTATTGCTATTATTTCAATGATCTTAAACAATTATATCAACATTTTAGTGACATAATATTAATTGTATAATTATAATATATTATAAATATATTATATTAAATAAAATTCATATTCATTATATTAAATAAATTTATATATTTTTAATATTATACACGTATGCGGTCATCAATAATTATTGAAAAACACAGGTTTTTTAATTTAATTATTGTCAACAGGTTACAGGTACCAAAATGACAATGTGTACGTGTATGTACAGTTAAACATAACATATAATCTTGCATTATTCGACATAATATACATTATTATATAAAATCTAGTGTTTGTTACACAAAGTCTGGTTTTAATGAACACATTAATGTTGTTTTATACGAATTGCTAAAGTAACGATAATAGTTGCTGCGGGATAGCATATAAGCTGCAATATAAACTCCATTGCTCTTAAAAAGATCATTAGTTTTACGAAAAATAAATTTTTTTACGACCGAGTAATTTTGTTTTCGGAATTGCTGGAGCTTATAGTGTTGAAATAAATTATATGCATTTTGTAAAAGAATTGCGATTTAAATTAAAATTATTCGAAAAAATATTTACTAATTACTACTACACTTGTATGGTATCGTTATATAACAACATTTATGATGACATAATATTATGTGCATATTTAAAATATATAAGGAATTATTTGCATATTCTATTAAGAATAGTATGGAAATATATTTTTTTGATTATACAAACTGAATACTATTTTTAATTACTATTTAACTATAAGAATTATATTTTATTGAAATACTTATAATATATTAGTTTTAAATAAAATAATATACAAAAATCGTATATTATATGTACAATGTACATACTACATATATATAATATACTAATAACAAATAATATATTTTATTGTTTAATTGTTATCCATACAATATATTATCTTATTTTTATTAAATACTAATATATTATGTGTAAATTATAGTAATAATATAGATTTTTTTCATAATATCTGATTACATTTTAGCAAATAGGAACACAAATAAAACTAAAAGTGATCAATGGTTGTTGAGATGATGGTGTCACATCTGACTCATGAATAGATATTTATTTTTTTAAAACATTCAAATTGTTTTTAACTAATTTTTAAAAGGAATTATTTATTTCCCTCTAGTAAAACAATATTCTAAGCAATTTACAGATAAGGCTGAATTAATATTTTTCGAATCAACAGACAGTTCATAGTTCATGATGATCAATAGATTTGATGTAATATGTATGAAATAAATTTCAAGTTTTTCAAATCACAGTAATGCAGTATGGACTCTAAAATATTGTCACACGAACCAGCTGTATATACCTACAATATTTAAAGTAATAATAATAATAATAAGAATAAATAAGTATATAATTAATTACGAAAATACCGCGAGTAGCCGAGTAGCCGTTTTAACGGAATGTCCGTAATGATATTCACGAGAAAATTTGTTTTTATTTTTATGATTATTTTTATTCGCAGAAGCCGGATGCAGCACGTGTAGAGTAAAAAAAAAAAAATAAAATAAAATGAAAAAAAATAATACTAATCGCGATTTATATTCATACGGCTTTAATACGCGACGGCAAACTATAATTATATATAGATTCCTCTATACGAGCATACTGCATGATAATATGATATTATATTATATTTAATCCGACATATTATTTTTTCACTCCAAAAGTTGTTTTCAGATAAATTATAAAATACAATATATGAAATTGCGTTAAAATATCGGTTGAGCATGATTCGTCGTCGCTAATGGGTTGTAATCATAATATATGGCGGCTCTAAAACGTGTGTCGAAAAAAAAAACAACAATATTATCACATATTATTATTATTATTATTAAAAGCATCGGTACTACAGTATACGCATGTTTTTCGCGTTACAGGTATAATATATTGTATGTGTTATAAAATAAAAAAAGGCTTATTAAAAAACCACCTCTTATCTATATAGTACCGATGTATTTACAGTACGACAAACGGTGATAAGAAAATATACAAACACAGGTGGATGTACAACATACACAGATAACGCGCAATTTTTCGCCTGTCACTTCTTTGTCGAATAAAAACCACACATGTGGCTTTATCTTTGGTAATGGGGTGACACGGGGTCGACGAGGATCACGGGGGCGAATGTTTTGGTCTTTGATCTTTTGGACCCATCGACATCGTGTGTTTAATATGTGTACATTAAAATGCCGACGGGCGACCCGGGGCCCTCGTCACCGAGGTCGACGGTATAATATCGTCTTCGCTCATGGTTAATTCATCCTACTACGACGAAAAGAATAATAATAATAGTAACGAAGAGAATCATCGAGTCTGTTTGCTGTTATAATAATAAAAACTTGAGTTATAAGGTCTAAACATTTGTTAGATATGATTCGAATATTCCGGGCTAAAATGAAAAATATACTTACTGACAATAATTATACTAACAAGCCGCATTTTTTTTTAAATCCATATTAGTAATATAAATATTAAAAATTAATTGTATAACGTACAATTAAATCTTTAATTTAATTTTTACCTATTCATTTTTCGTTTAATTAATGGTAATTTTTTATACTTATGATAACCGTTCACACTGTTCACACTTACAGTACAATAAACATGTATATATTGTAAGTAGGTACACACAGTTACTATATAGTGTTTGAAGAAATATAGGCTATGAATATTTTTACTCGCCAAGTAATTAAACATTCAGAACTGTAGACATCGAGTAATTAAATTATTTACTAAGGTATATAAAATATGTTAAGTACATGCACTATTGACATCTGTCAGTGTGTGTCTTAACCATTAAAATATGCATTGAAATGCAAACTATAAGTCTGTAGAGTCACTTCAAATCGAAACGCCGACATTTCTATCGCTGTTTATTAGTAGCACTAGTCTAGTCAGTAGGTATATGAACAGCAAACACGTATATAGTATATAAAGTATATACGTATATAATTCGTGGTATTATTTAAATGTGCATGTTGTTTTTAAATAATATAATAGAAGACGTTGTTAAATATCCTTCCCGTTTCCTGTATAATGAATTATATTATTGTAGATGCATAATGATTGATATACATGTTAAAAAATTATAAATAGACCACTGCAACATAAATCATTGGACTAAGATTCATCGATCGAGAAATGTGTACGTAGTTCAATCATGACCATCGCAACGACTTCTAGTCCAATATAATGTGTGTACAATTTTTAAAATAAGTATTGTGAAAACCATAATAATTTTGTAGGTAAATTTATAAGTTAAAAGTTTTAATCGACCATTATTTATTATCTATTACAATATATACTCTATAACGACGAAGTGTCATCAATGGCGGTGGCTTCTTCATTCATATTGTTCATGTTTTCTTTTTTTTCACATCATAGTATCATACACCTATCTCATACTCTTATTGTACTTACTGGTACATATTTGTATAATTTATAACAAATAAAAATAATAATCTACAATGAAACATAATCTAACTTAAGCTAACATAACCCTAAGGAGTACCAAAATATACGTTATCAGACAAATTTTGAATTGTTAACCCTTTCGATACGCGCATGAGCAATAAAAATTATTTTTGTTTTAAATAACAGCACTTGAGAGTTCGAACAATAAATATTAATTTTAAATCTCTCTCAGTTCAAATAAACAAAAATGTATTTGTTAGTGTTATGTTTGTTTTTAAATCGTTATACTTCATTTTTTGTCTTCATGCTTTACAATAACCTAACATATCTGGTAACTAAACTCTATAAGAAAATAAAAATAAAATCGCCGAGAACAGGGATATAGTGTCCTTACTCTAACCTAGTAATGCGTACACCACCATTACAAAATTATATTTATATAACCTAGAAAGTCGTAATATCAAACTTTATGTTGATATTTTTTTTAATATTAAGTTCGTTTTATTTTTTTTAAATATAACAATTACAACATATTTATAGTTAATATTATGTACATTTTAATAATATTATAGTACTGATGACATTTGAAACCAACAAAAACAAATTGATTCTGTTGAACGTTATTTCCGCAATGTTTGTGCCTCCACCATTTCCGAGGTATTGAATTTTTGCACTGAGGGTGTCTCTGGAACACGATCAGAACCACTACTCCGGGCTGTACGATGCAGCTTCGGTTGTGTAAGGTCCTGTTGAGCACGTTCGTCGTCGCGCGCTCCCTCCCCTAAATAATGATTGCCGTGAACCGTGAACGCGTGTCCGCATACGTTTCCGGTCCGTCTGAGAACGTCGTCTGCGGCGTACCACTTCCGCGCGCGCGTTAAGGTCACTGCGTTCAACACATTATACGTATGGTATATTATTATTTCTGCATATAATAGGTATACGCGTCATATGATATCGGAAATGTCCACACACACCGTCCGACCCCATCACAGTCGTCGTTTCGCACACACTGGTATACATATACACATTATTAAATTAATATATATTATTATCTGCATGTGCCCTATTATTGTAGTTCTATTACTCGCAAATGTCCCCCACCGTTTTTTACTATTTAAGTTTTAAATTTACGACGAAATTAAAAGCACAATAGTCCACCACAAACGCGCGGCGATCGGTACGTAAGTTCGGTCTTGAAATTTTCTACGCACGTGGCGTCGGCTCGACTATATTATAGACAATATACCCATACGAATAATATTATATATATATATACGCAGAGCCGCCGAGGTATATGCGCCGAGAAACAATATATATATATATATATATATAAATTATACGGCCATGGCGGGAAAGAAAAACCAGAAAGAAAAAAACTCGAGAGACCGAAAAGAATGTGCCGCATCATCCAACACGGTAATCGTCGCGCGTTCTCGTGTACCGTGTGACTTACGTGCAGTTCCAGCACCGGATACCGGCCCGAGTAATACATAAATACACACATATATGTATATATATTTATATATGTGCACACACCTATAACCGCCGCCACTGCCGCCGTCTTTTTTTGATCGTAATGCTCACTCCGTATATACCTACCGTCCCTACGCACAACCCAATTGTTGTGATATGTCGGACACACAATTATTACTTTATACGCAGCAGCAGCAGCAAATGTGTATTATTTCTGTTCCGTTCTCGCGGTAGTCTCCAAATTCGGTCCACTGTATTATCTAATAATAATAATAATAATAATTATTATTATTATTATTATCATTATTCGTTCGCGCGAGCCACCGACGATCCGAAGGGAACGCGGCGGCGGCGTCGTCACAAAGGAATCGTTTACGCGTATTATTATCACGAATATATAGGTATACTATGCACACCGTATACTGTACATTTGTACTCGTATTATGTAATGTACAGCCGTACACCGTCGCGCGTCTTATACAGAGTGATTTGTCGAGAATTTTCGACCACCTCGTCCGTCGTTTCAGATTTTGACCGGAGCGATGACTGTGTTGATAGTACAATGATGTGAGTTTTTTCGTGTCAGTGTACACTATAATAGGTAGTCAATGAGATGCTGCTAAATTTGCACTCCGACAGCAGTGGTTTTGAATAGAAAATCGGATCTAGTTTGTACTTTAGGGAGATCAAAATTAAAAATGTTCAGAATTATTTTTATATATAATAGAGAAAAACAAGCCAGACATTAATCCAAAACGGGAATTCTTATACGAATCCAATATTACTATTAAATTAACTGTTTTTTAATTGTAGTTACCAAAATGTAGACAGTCTTCACTCGGAATCATTTTTCATTGTATACATACAACGGGTTATCAATGAATTCAAATTTAACAAAAATACAAAATCCATTATAGTGATTTACTCAATAACGAGTTTCACTCGACAACTAATGTGCCTAAATCAAAGCGGTACCCACGCAAACCTTTTTTATTATTTAACAATGAATTTGTTTAAAATATTCTGAATTCAAGAATATTTACACAATGACCATTTGTTCAGTATTTTAATTCGATTTTTTACACTATACAGTGATGTGGCTTATGAGGCAACTTTCTTTATTTTAACAAGAAAATAATCCTTTTTTTTGTTATTTATTTTTGTTTTTTGTTACATACAGAACTACGATTTTATTTAAAGAAAAGCAAAAGTCAGAAAAGATTGAGTTTTATCAACAGCGAGAAACAAAAAGAAAATGTTTTAAAATTAAATCTATATTATTGACGATTACACTAATATCTTTAAGTGTATTTTTATTCCGTTCACATAACCGATGTAATAATATAAACTTATACATTGTGTACATTACATTTGTATAAACACGGGAAAATATCATGTTTTCATCTAAAAAACGAAAAAATTGTAATAAAAAAACCCAACTGGTAAACGTCGGAAAGTTTTTTAATACTATAAATTATTCAGTTGTGTATAATATTATGTAGGTATACATAATATAATGCGCCATCATTATAAGTATGAGGTGCGCCGTTAATATTTTTCTGAGTGATGCGAAAATATTTCCATTATAATATTTATACATTTTCTTTTAATAGTATAAAATATATGGAAATAATTTAACTTGCTTGATAGTATAATAATATGTAAGAAAAATAATGTTAGCAACAAAGTTTGTCAGTCAAAAAAAGTTTCAATTTTATTATTAAAACTAACTCTGCTGCGAAAGTTTCCGTTCGACTGTAATATGCGATACCTCTATATATACGTATATATAACTTATAATATAATTCCGTACGTTTTCATTTCCGAGACGTATACCATATGATTTCATCGCCTGCTCCGGATGAGTTGCGTAATATACTACGTTCGCGCGGTTTTTACGGCGCATTTTCGTTTTCGATTAGACTAGAGAGACTTTAGCGATTTCGTCCGCTATACCGCATAATATAGTCTACAATAATAGTTTGAAAAACTCCGTTTAAAAACGGATTTCCATCCACACGCACACACAATGGCGCGATAATAATATTATGGTTTCGCGTCGGCGATACATATTATAGCCAGGGGCTGCAGTCGTCCTGCATTCGGGGGGGGGGGAGGGGGGGACGTGTCGAAATTATTTTTCCGAATCACGCCGACAATGATAATTATTATGTCGTTAGACAAGCTACATAATATTACATATTATTATTATCTGTGTTATCATACACGTCGGCGCACAACAACAATAATATAATAATTGGCCTATTGAACGCGTCGTAGCTGCAAAGCGTATATATTATATATATATGTACTCGGCACGGCGGAGACTGGGCATATGATATTATATATTATATATTATATTATTATAATCGTAGCAAATCTCGTACACAATCAACGGCGGCTTGTATTTTTAATATTATTATTAGTATTGTTAATATTATTGTTACTCTCCGTAAAGCCTAACTGGCAACGGATCCGATTCGTAATGGCCGAGGCGCAACAACACTGCACCTGCTGCCGCTGCCGCAATGATAATTATTATTAAATTCTATAACGACATTAATTCACGTGTTACGTATTGCAGTTCGTATATAATGTATATACGCGTGTAATGTAATACGCGTTTGTTATTATTTTGTTACTCGTGTTTTTTTGGCTTGTGTGTGTGTGAAAAACGGACGCGGTTATTTAACCTCCGCGCCGTAGTAGTAGTAGTAGTAGTAATAATAATAATGATATAATTTTAAAAATAAAAACGCATTAGCACTGTATTACACTCCGCGCGTAGATTACCGTTTGGAAGTTCACGATCCAGCAGTTAAGACGGGTATAATAATAATAGATCCGCGTGAGACGATAGTACTCGGGCTTTTGGTACATATAATATACTACCGTGAGGTACAAATGTACAATAATAATATATTACACGAAAGCGAATATAAGCGAGTCGTTTATAGTATTATATGTTACGTAGGTATAATAGGTATATATATAATATATATGTATATGTTATATACCATTACAATTTTTGCGATTTCGTTTCTTTCGTTGTTTCTTCGTCGCAATGAAAATTCACGTACAATGGACGAGCGAGACGCCGTCGTTAATCACTGAATAGTAATTATTACTTAACAGACTTGACATCGCGGACGTCTGTCGCACGTACTTCGTGTGTACGTGACGAGGTGGTATACCGCGGTAACCACTATATTATACTATGTATGTTACAATACGTCATGATCTTTAATAATTTATTAATATCCCCATAATTCTGAATCCAAAGACGACCATATTATTTTGTTTCGTATCACAGCAGCATGTTAAAATCTAAAAAAAAAAATGAATTAACGAATTTAAATATGTCACTTTTATGTGACAAATTTATGAAAAAGTTTAACTGAAATTGATTCTCCGACATTTTTAAAGTTCTTAAAGGCTCAAAAGGATAAAAAGTTAAATACCTATTACAATTTTTAAATTGATATTTTTTGCAATACTTATTAATTTTCCTAAAATTCAAGAGTATAATATTAAAAACGTGGGAAAGCAACTTTCAAGTTGACATAAATACAAATAAATTAAATCCGTTTTTAGAATAATTGTTATCGGTTACTGTATAAATTTGTATATTGAAAATGAGCTTTAACCGTAACATAAAAAACCATGTTAGATTTCAAATATAACTATACATATACTAATAATACTAATAATGATGGTATACCCATCAAACTTACGCACACCGTAAATACGGAATGTGTACAAAATATTAAAATGCCTATACAGGAACCCAATAAATAAGTTTTTTCAATTCTCATGAATAAAATAGATTTAAATATAATAATAAAATGTAAGCACATGTTAAAAAATGTCTTGAAATAATAATTAAAGTTAATTAATAAATACAGACGAGTATTTTTTTTAAATGTCTACTCTAAAATCATACCAGTTTGACAAATTTGGCAGCCTCATCATAATCATCTAAGTGTCGTTATATTATAACGATGTTAGAGAATGGCGTTGATTTCAATTCGTATAGTATATATTTTTCAACCCTGTTTAGTGGTTGCGGTAATTTTTGCTTATCATAAATTGTTTTGATCACTGGTTTAGCTATATTTTAAAGAAACGTGAATTTTAAGTAAAAAAAAAAAAAAAAAGAATAAAACAAATACACTGATTAGACGAGGTACGACGGATATCGAGTACGAATATAATGTTTTAAATAATATTAATTTTGTTTCGACTCTATAAAGCATACATAATACATTAATATATTAATGTGTTATTAATTTGTACGGCTTATCGATTTGAAACAAGTATAACTACAGGTTGCATATTTATCGCTTAACACTTTTACGAGAAAATAATTTATCGATAGTTTATACCACGGTATAATAATAACAATATATTATATGGATAGTCGATGTTTATTCGTTATGGAAGATTATTTCAGTTTGTCGAGTCTTCCGCGAGGAAGGATGAAAATACACTATACATATAATAACCGAAATCGGCCGGATTCCGAAAATTGTTTCTGTACGCATAATATAAGGACACCCATCCACCGTGAACGCGCGGAGGATCGCGAGGATTAGACTACATTATCGGCTCGTAATAGACGTACTACGTAGTAGAGGTGGGCCCGTTATATCGTCGTGAACTCCTGTGGCGGGAAGAAAAACGACCGTTATAATATCATACGCACGCTGCGGACGACGACAACGTCAGCGAGCGGGTGGATCGCACGATTTGTACGGCGCTTATAAAGGTCGACCTTTGGGGAATTTAAGGAATTGCTCGCGCCAGCATATATATGTGACGCACAAAGGTCGCTCCGAAAGCTGCAAGACCAGCCGAAAACCCCTCTCCACGCATGTACATAAACAATGTACTCCATATGTGTGTGCGCGTGTGTGAGGGTGGGCGCATATTTTACGCACAAATAACTCGGCGGCCTTTTATGTCGTCGTCGTTCCCGCTCCTCCGCGCTTCGGACTAGTGTGTATTGTCACGGCGGTAAATTTTAATTAAAACCCCATACACACACACACACACGTGCGCCCTTACGCTTACCTATAGTTAGTATAGTGTGTATGTGTGTGTGTGTGTGTGCAGTAACTACCCGGTGGCGGCTTGTATATACTTTTTTCATCCCTTAATATATTTAGTTCCCCTTGCCCGGCTTCGGTTTTTGCGGACATCGACCGACCTCACGCACGTCGACCAGGGGTCCGGTTGTCTTATATAATAATATATTAAACGTGGTATATATGAACAGTGTGTATAGTGCGGCACAATGGCGAACTCGCTGCTATTTAGTATATATAGTGGTTCCGTCTGCTGAAGATGCGTCGTCGAGGGTGTTCCGCTTCCCGCGCGCACTTGCAGGCGGGACCCCATAACGATTTGACGGATTCCACTCTCCCTTTCACTCTCTATATTATATACGATATAATATATATATATATGTGTACATGGGTGGTTTAGGCTCGATTTTTAATCGGTTTTACATCACGCAATTTATTGACGTAATGCGTGAAATTAATACGATATTCGATTTTTTTTTCAGCCATACATTAAAATGCTATTATACAAGTAGGTTTTTATATATTTTAAGGGCTTAGGGCTAGATCTTATATGGTCGCTAAACATAATGCACAACATATTATAAAGGTATTAGCGTTATTGAAGGACTATTTCACTATTTGTGAACTTGAACTATATATTATGATACGTAGCCAATAGCTATGTGCTCATATGTAGGCGTAGTCACCACTTTTACAATTTATAAGATTTTTATTTTTATACCGACCGCTTAACGTACACGACAACACAAATATAATATGTAATATTATCCAGAAACATCAAGGTTGAAATATCATTAATATTATTATTGTAACTTTAACCATAATAGTGTCTATTAGTTAAAAAGAAAAATATTATGATTTCTGATAGCAACATTTTAAAGTAGATTTAAGTAAAAATAATTATGTATATTAGTAAAACAATGATACATCAACACTATATTTAATATACTTTAAAAAGTTAATTGAAAATTAGCTCATAATATTATTATATTTTATGTGCATTAACCCATCGATAAAATCTCTCTTTCTCCAGGTTATTATAATACGCATGTATTTATCCGCGATTCGACGTCCGTGAAATTAAAATAGAGGGTTAACGGTGAAGATAGCTCCTTGATTAAAAAATAAATAAATAAATTGAATAAACCAAATAGGCATGTAAATTCTTAAAACGATATAGACAATTTTATAAAACTAATAGCAAATTGTCTGTATATATTTGAAGTGTCTGGGTGAACGCCCACTTAAAGGACGACATGATTTGAAATTCAATAACGAAAAAATCATATTGGGATGTCTGCATACATTAAAATATAACATATTATATAATACGCCGTGTGCGATAGTATCTTAAATGCTTAAATTAAAATACGTTTATTTTCTAAATTTCAACTATAACAAGTTCCAATTTCAATTTATAAATTTGGCCAAAAATAACTGTCAGTTGTAATAGTGATTCATGGATCGTGAAAATATCTATACCTAATATATTTGTGTGAGGTCCATTATTCTGTTAGAATAGATAACAATAATAATGAAATACATTTTTTGAGATATTTTTGGATTAGTTTATTGCAATAATTAAATTTTATAATGTGTTTTCTGCGTTATTTTGCCTGCGAAAATGAATAAGGCTTTCAACCATGTTATGGTGATATAGTTAATAATGACAACGACATTCATTCTATTTAATTGTATAATATATGGAAATATTAATTAAAATTATCATAACATGAATTAACTATGTACATTCATTCTTATTTCTTATTTTACAATCAAAATAAGTTTTCTTGACATTTTACTGATTTCTGCTTTTCACCAAGCTCAAGAATTCTCAACATTTCATAATTCAATTACAATAAGTGAACTACAACAATTTTATTTCTCAGAATCGTATTTAATAATGTTTAATAATAAATAACAATATAGTTTTTATTACTGTTATATTATTACTTCGTCATATTGACTGGATTCTGTTGATGTTGTGTATTATGAACTATCATTGTTCACGTGTATTTAATTGAATATATAAATATATCTGATAAAACATTTTAAACATTTTTAAAGTAACTATACCATTTATTTTTTACTCATTCATTTACCATTTATTATACTTTTAAGAGCAACGAAATCCGGTCTTTAATTTTAACTCATTTTTCGAAAAAAAAAACGTTTTCTCGTAACTCAATTTATATTTAATTAATACACTTTTTTTAAATTAATAATTAGTAGGTACCAGCACTACCTAATTATATACACCGCTGATATTAAAAATTTCCGCAAGTACATATTTTAATTTAATTTACTTAAAAAAAAAAAAAAATCATTACATTTTTGGCAGGTACCTACATTTACCATGAACGTGTATTATACGTCCCAGGAAATATGGAACTAATAGCATTATAAATCGTGCCTGCTATCAAATTACTAAACCGTCAAGCCAAAAAATGTATTATTTAGATGCGACTTTAATCGCTTTCTCAACGTCCGTAGCTTAACAAAAAATTTATAATTTCATATTCTTGTTTGGACACTTATCAGTTATCAGCTGTTACTAGTATATGTATTATATATTTTTAAGACACGCAAAGCAGCTTAAACGTACACGATAGCGCGCATTTAACAAGTGTCCAAGTGAGTCCAAAACGTTAGAATATTATACATGTATTATATTATTATAAATACAACGGCTGGATATAATATTATTCTGTAAAAAACGCGAAGAAATAATAATAATAATAATAATCAGACACATATATAATATCATAACGCAATGTGTCCGTGAAACGTGTTCACCTTATGTTCGGACGGATCTTATTGGATTTGTCAAAACGTTTTATGGTCGGTAATTTCATACAGCGATTGAGTCACAAAAAGCGCATGGGAGTTATAGATGTGACAGCTCACGCGGACTAACGGCTCAAACGGGTTAGGCCCGGCCAGTGGCCAAAAATCAGAGGAGAAAAAGAAGAAGAAGACGAGAGAAAAATATAGTAATAATAACTGGCGACGAGAAAGAAAAAACGGGTTAACGTTCGTTCATTTATTATATTATTATAAATATCATTTGTTTGTCTGTCTTTCGAACGACACTATACCTATATATATTATATATGCATAATATATATTATGTGTATTATTTTTTCGTCCCGACGTCTGGCGAGTATATAATATTATTCACTTAAATATAAGTATCCATATTTATGTATGGCATATATCTACAAGTTTATATAATATCGCCAACGTCCATATTAAAATTTTGCTCTGTTCGTGGTGAAAAAAATATATATTACAAATGTGAGAGACGATATATATAAAACGAAAACTTCTACTGCAATAGTAGCGTCGCGGCAGACGATATAATATATTTATATAATTTTATATACAAGATGATCCACCAAGCATGCTATACCCCTTTTTTATTTTCTTCTCTGAGACTATGGCAAATTGACAATTTTATTAATTTACAGTAATCTATCAATATTTATAATATATAAATATGGTCCAAGTAAGTTATGTCACGAGTCATGGATAGCATCTCAAGTTCTAATTTTTCAACGAAATGGTTACAAAACCTTGTGAAAGTTTCGTGTAAAAATTCGGGACTTGAGGTGCTGACGTGACGTAACTCTTCAAGTATCTATCTTCTTCTCCTTTTTTTTTTTTGTAAAATCATTTCGAAGGACTATTATTTTTAATATAACTGAAAAACTACTCATAGGAATTTTGAATTAATTACACCAACATTTTCTAAAATATTATCTACTTTAAAATTTACAGTAAAAAGATATTATTAATGATCTCTTATTTTAAAAGTTACCATTGCAGAAAAGAGCTGAAAAGAGAATTAAATTTTTAACACCTCTTAAGTACTACAAAAAATCTCAAGCATTTGAAAATATGAAAATATTAAAAATAAATATAAAAATCCACTTTTTAGAATTTTAAAAAATTCATTAATTTAAAATGAAAAAATGGAAGTAAGCACGCTTGGTGAATCACTCTGAATACAACAATATATTCAGTTGTAAGAAATTAATTTTTCGTTCTGTCTCGTAAACATTGATTCATCACTATTTTTTTTTACCGACGAATTGTTTTTAGATCGATCTCATGGGATGTTCTATTTATATTATTACTATCTGCAGTAAGACGCCATATTCAATCTCACAAGACAGCCCTAACTTTGAAGGAGTGACGTAAGTATGTATGGCACATAAGTTAAGTTCGACGTTTTGTAGGAAGGTATTGACTGCAGCAAATAGGGTCTGCGTATAATCGGGGTGCTAAAAAAATCAGACCAAGCGAATTATCAAAGCCGTTCAAATCGTACATAAGTTACGAGGGTGATAGAGAGCTCGGAGAGAATATGTACTTTGTCTGTAACGATTGAACTGTGTAGTTTCCTTTAATGCTGTATAAAGAGAGGTTATTTTTATTTCTATAAAAATATTGTAAAAAGTATTTTTAATTTTTGGATAAAATTTAACCTGCATTTTCTATAACTTACCTATTTAATATTTTTTTCTACAAGGATTCATATTAAGAGTAAAGATAACATTTCCAATTAATTTTTTTTTAATTGATACAAATGCTAATTTATTTTTTTTCACCAATTTATAGAATATTTAATAAAATTCAATAGAACAGCATGGCAAAAATTGTTTTGAATTATACGTAATACATTATTTTTGTAATAATATATATTTTTTATTAGTTATAAGTACTTCCTTGTTGAAGATATTACATCAAAAATCGTGATGTAATACAAATAACTAATTAACAAACAATTTAAATAACATTTTGAAAACTATTAATATACGTCTATCACTAAAAAATGTTAAGATATATAACAAACCAAATAAATATTATGTAAAAAAAAATGTATCAATAATTTATTGTGATAAATACTAAATATTTTGGGAATTTGTGGTATATAAAAGCGCCAAATATTATTTTTTAATTTAAAATAAATTTGTATCGATTAATATGATATTATATTATACGTTTATTTAATATTAATATTAAACTTATAAAAACTAAATTTATTTTAATATTATGAAAACTTTGACGATAATTCACTTGACTACCCACACAAAAGATATTATTTCGGTATTCGTTTTAGTAGTAGATACATATTATTATAATATTGTTGTATATCGTAAAAACAAATATTAATAACAGCAATAATCTTTCTATTTTATAATTTCCCAAAAGCATTTCATTTTTTTGTTTTATTTTTTTTTTTCGGTGAGGAAATTTGTATTAGCTTATGAATGTTAAAATTGACCACCAGATGATGTTATGCTGTATTATAAAATCGGTTTGGAAAATCTCTATCGTTCAAGTAGCGATCGGAGAGCGCGGATGTTTGACGATTACGTTCTATGAACGGAAACACGCTTATACGTTTGACCAGTCATCCCTAAAATCGATATAAAAATATTTTTTTAAATATTTTAATACCGTAAATAATATTACGGTAAGTCTTAGAATTATTAGGGTCTGATTGATTTCGGCGTACTGTTGTAAGCCCGGTTGAATCCGTGCTTACAGAGTTCGTGGTTTGCCGTTTGTCTGGGTTTAGCCAACTAGTACTTTCGAACTGAGACGTTTGTTACTACGTTGGTTAGGTTACCCCTTAAATAATTTACACTCAACTGTTCGTTCTAACTATTGGTTTTTTATTGTACACGTATAATAATCAATTTAAGGACAATCTCGTAGCTCTACGTAATACAGACTGGCGATCGTGTGAACCCACACGTCCGCTCATACCCGATATGCTGAGTGAGCATAACCATGCGGCGCGTGCAGGGGTTCACAACACCCCCGGGGCTAAACGAAAGCCCTGTTGTCCTACGGCTTCCTATTTTTTAAATTATTTCGGGCAATAGGCTTTTCGCCCTTGCGCCTGTTTTTGTGCAAGCTATAGGCTCTGCCTCTGTATTGGTGCTTGCTGTTGAAGATAGGATGTTAGGGCTTCCGGTGCCCCCGGGTTTCCATTTATTTTTTAATGTACTTAATTTTCTATACAATAAATATAATATAACTAATATAATTAGAATTGTTATTATTGCAATTATAGTCACCGCTGTCGTGGTGTAAGTGTGCCTTTGTTGATTATTAATACTATTTAGCTCGGCGGTTATCTGTTCCTGTAATGATTTTAAATCTCCCGCGTCCCTAGCTAAATTCTTGAAACTATACTGAATGCCCTTATTAGTTGAAATATGTCGTCTATCAACGCCCCCGGTATTATCAAAATTAATTGGAATTACATTTGTAGGAATATTAGGAAAAAAATCAATGAAGATTTTTGATTTAAATTTTCGCGTGGGGGTCAGTATGGTATTTTTTGTGTATATTTTACATTTGGGGTTGATACTTATTTTCCCTATGTTGTTTAATCTTACTCTTATAGGTTGTATATCGTTTTCGCATGGTATTGTAATGGTTTCGTTTTGAACTACGAACAGCCATGTATTTTCGCCTGCTAGTCTGTGCCAGACTGTGGGTTTCGAAAGGAGAATTTTTTTGTTGCAATTGTTGGGTATACTGGGTGGACTATTGAAAAGATTTTGCTCACAATTTTGCAATTGGTCATTGACATCGATGGGGTGTTCGTTTGGACAAACGAAGGCGTTTTCCAGAACTATACATTTTGTCAGCTGATGTTCCCCGAATGAAATAAAATTCTTTTGCGTTTTGTCCACTGCTAAGTATGCTGATTCAGCTTCGATTACAATCATTTGATCCTGGGTTAACTGCATAGGTAGTGGTATGACTTCGTAGATCATAAATCTCATTCCATTTGTGATGGGTATTTCTATAGAAAAAATTAATGTGTCATCCACACTTACAACTGTAACCGTAGCTAATTTGAAAAAATCTGATATACTATTGGTAGTTATTTCTAACGGAAATTCGGAATTTGGTGGTAATTTGCTTTTAATATCACTCATTTGTTGTGTGATGGTTTTCGGACTCATTATACTACTGTGGATATGTCCGAGCGTTGCGTAGTTAACAACGTCTACCAAATTTTCTACCTCTATCGAAAGAAGGTTGATTGCGAGAATAAGGTTTGCTTGCATTGTTTGTTTGGTAATCAGAAATGGCTGAGAGAAATCCGGGTGTTGTAGTATTGGTTCCGTGGTGAGAGCTCCCTTAAGTGTCTCGAATGCGTGTTGGCACAAGTCCGTCCACTCGAACCTCGCTTCTTTCTTGAGAAGCGTGGTGAGTGGTTTAGATATTTGACTGAAATCTTTGACAAACTTTCGATAGTAACCCGCAAGTCCTAGAAAGGATTTTACCTCCTTCGGGTTGCGTGGCACTGGAAAGTTAGTCAAACACGATGTTTTTTTAGGGTCTGGTTTTATGCCCTCCTCAGATATAATGTGCCCTAGGTAATTTACTTCCCGTCGCATAAATTCGCACTTGCTCGGCTGCAACTTGAGATTATATTGCCTCAGACGGTCAAATACCTCCCTGAGCCGCTCTTCGTGTTCTTGGATCGATGACGCTATCACTATCACGTCGTCCAGATATACGAAGGCCCGGAAACCATTTATACCCATTAGTACTCTGTTGACCAGACGTTG
This sequence comes from Schizaphis graminum, assembly GCA_020882235.1. Lineage (NCBI taxonomy): Eukaryota > Metazoa > Arthropoda > Insecta > Hemiptera > Aphididae > Schizaphis > Schizaphis graminum. Next base: position 15,021,240 of record CM037032.1, read on the forward strand.
GAACGTCGAAGGTGCCCCTTTTAGTCCAAAAGACATTCTTTGAAACTGAAAATGTCCTTGGTTGGTACTAAAGGCAGTCTTCTCTTGGTCCTTAGGGTGTAGTGGTACCTGGTGATAACCACTAGCCATGTCTAGGCAGCTGAAATACTTTGCTCTACCTAGTTGATCTAATATTTCGTTGATGTTGGGCATGGGGAACGCGTCTCCGACGGTGATGCTGTTGAGCTTTCTATAGTCCACGACCACTCGGTATTTTTGTTCTCCCGAAGCGTTGACCTTTTTTGGCACGATCAAGAGTGGTGCGTTCCAAGGACTGTCACTCGTGGTGATTACCCCGTCGTGTAAGAGTTCATTTACTTGTTTATTTATTTCTGACTGCTGCGAGTAGGGAAGACGGTAGGGCCTTTGGTGAATCGGCTGTGCGCCCTGTGGTATTTTAATCTCATGTTGCACGGCATCCGTGCACGAGATGGTGTCACCTTCGAGATGAAAAATGTCCGCGTATGCGTTACAGATGGTTTCTACAGACTTCCTTTCTTCCTTGTTGGCGTGGTCTAATCGTAATGTTTTTTGTAACAAATTGATTCTGTTCTGTCGGTTATCTGCCCTTTGTATGCTAAATATAGTCTTAGCTTGTGCTTCGTCGAGCAGCTGGTGTGATAGCTTGTCCAAGTGAGGTGGTATCATCTGTATTGGCACCTCTCTCGAGTTAGCTATGCATATCAGTACCTGTCCGTTTTGTACAGTATTCAACACATTTCCACAAAATAGGTCCTCTGCGAGCTGTTGAGAATGAATCAGAACGTCTCGGTTGTCTCCGACGACGTTCGTGGTACAGACTGGTATTACTACCTGGCTGCGCGGTGGTACAGTTATCTCGTTGGTGGTGGAAATATCCCATGTCAATGTTCCCTGATTGCAGTCGATTACAGCCTTTAGTTGTTCCAGAAGTGGTCGTCCCATGATCCCGTCATGCGGTATCGGGAAAGTCATTGGTATTACTTGGAATTCGGTAGGCTGTGTAGAATTTCCGATGTGGATGTCCAGCAGTACGGATCCCATCGTGGTGACCGGTGTTTTATGAATACCTTGGAGGCTATAGGTCCGGTCAGTATTCACCTTTACATTGTCAGACAAGGTGTCCAGTTTTATTAAGTTTAGGTCAGCCCCCGTGTCTAATAGTAAGTTTGCTGACCCTTGGTGGCATTGGGGAATGTCCATTTTGGCGTGGTTGTCTACGAGTCCGATTGAGATGACGTAGATTCCTTTTGCACTGCCGTGAGCTTGAGGTTGCGCACCGTCTGTTCGCCCTTCACAGACGAGCGCCCGTCGTTTCCCGACGTGCCCGTTGAGGTACTTTGCCCTTCTTGCCTTTTCTTTTTGCGACATTCTATTATGTCGTGGCCCGGAATCTTGCAGAAGTTGCAATAGGGTTTTTTTTTTCTTTCTCCCCCTCCCGTGGGGGATCCCGTATCAGACTTCGCTTGCGTATGAGTCGAATTGTTGGTTTTTCCCGTTTGTGTGCCTTTAATGAAACGACAGTTTTCTGTCTGGTGCGTGTTGGTTTTACATCGGCTACAGTATCGGGTCTTTCCTCCTGGTTTAGAGTTGTTGAAAAAGCGTTGTGACTCCTTGTCGGATTTATACACTCGTTCTTCTTCCAAACTCTCTTTTATTGCCAATTCCAATGACGCTGGTTTACCTGCTTTGATTATCGTTTTCATGGGTTGCCTTAGTCCTTCGATGAATATGGCTAACGTTTGTCCCTTAATGTGTTCTCGGATAATTCTAGCTTCGGCGGTCGTTTTCCCTACGACACTTGCGTTGCAGAGTTCGTGGAACAATGTCTGTATACGGGTTGAGTAACTGCTGACCGTATCTCCCTCTCGCTGACGCGTTGCATTTAATTCGAGTTGAACATGAGTGGCGGTCCGTTGAACGCAGAATTCTTCCTCTAGTAAGGTTTTCAGTGACTCCCATTGCTCAACGTCCCGGTACTGCGTGATCGCATAAGCGTTCCCGCGTAGTTTGGTTCTTATGGCTTTTAGCAAAGTCGGTCTGCATCCGTCGGAGACACTTGTTATGGCGATTTCGCAAGCGCTAATAAAAGGGAAAATATCCGATGGTACTGTGCCATCGAAGCACGGGATTAAACGAAGAGCCTCCCCCAGTGCTAAAGCCATGTTAGACGTATTTACCGTATTTATTGCGTTAGTATTATTATCGGTCGTGTGCGCGTCGTTGCGCGCGTGTGTGTGTGTTACTGTAAACTCGACGGCGTGTGTGTTGGTATGTAGGTCAGTAGTGTTATCGCGCGTGTTATTGTTTACCGTAGTAGTGCCGGAAACCGCGGCGGCGGCCGCTGCTACGACGTCGTCGAAGGTGTCGTTAGTGGCAGCTGAAGGGGGGGGGGGACGGTGATGGTTCCTACGCTTTGCACCGCTGATGGAATGTCGGGATTATTGCTGACGAGTGCTCTAGTGCGGGGACGGCGGCTCGTAACGAAAGGCCTAGGTATAGAATCCGCCCCTACTCTACTGTCGTCGCTGTCATAAGCAGCGCCCGGGAGGTATTCGTCGTCGGATTCCTCCGTCGACATTCACCCCTCCTTATTATTTAAGCCGTTAGGTATTATTGCCGTATGGAATGACCAGCCCACTATTCTCTACTCGGTGTGCATATATATTTTATAATGTATATGTCTAAATTCGCACGCTCCCACGTATGAGCATATACGTATATATATATTTTTTTTTACACTTATATCACGACACCGGTTATAATGCTTACATCCACAATTTTGTATAGATATATTTAAAAAAAAAAAAACAAATGTTAAGAATATTTATGTATATGCCTTGTGTTACTCCACGAATTAATTTACTCGTGAATAAAACAGACGTATATATATAACAATTTTTTTTGCAAAAATAAAGAACGTGTGGTGTTATGCGAATTAAATTGATATTAATATTATAATATTTAAATTATTAAAAATGTTTGTTCTTTAAGTTATTACCACTACGTTTGCGTGTTATTTTAGTTACAACGACTCACAGTAACGTTGTCTTCATCTTGGGCGATGGGCACCGAGTCTGCATACTGTCGTCTCCCTTGTTGAGTAGACCAAATCACGTGACTGCTTGGCTGCTTGGTCAATCGACTGCTTGGCTGCTTGAATTGATTGGTCGCTCGGAGGAGTTGACCGCTTGGCTATCGTGTAGTCCAAAATTGTTCTAGTTAATTGGCTCCTTGACGAGTGACAAACCCCACACCTGACACCAATTTTGTTGTAAGCCCGGTTGAATCCGTGCTTACAGAGTTCGTGGTTTGCCGTTTGTCTGGGTTTAGCCAACTAGTACTTTCGAACTGAGACGTTTGTTACTACGTTGGTTAGGTTACCCCTTAAATAATTTACACTCAACTGTTCGTTCTAACTATTGGTTTTTTATTGTACACGTATAATAATCAATTTAAGGACAATCTCGTAGCTCTACGTAATACAGACTGGCGATCGTGTGAACCCACACGTCCGCTCATACCCGATATGCTGAGTGAGCATAACCATGCGGCGCGTGCAGGGGTTCACAACAGTACGAATACAGAAAATCTCATATCCCGCCGATGACACGGCAAAGGCTGTAGAAAAACAATTTTTTTATTTTTCTCGATTCGTATTTTTTTTTTCACTTTATTTCTATAGTGCATTTTTATGTTGCAAGATATTACTATATATTATGACGTAGTGTTGGCTGGCGATCAGAAAAAAAAACAACCTCCTTGCACACTGCACGCGCGTATGCGATTATTCGTGTGCCCATCATACGCGTGTACGATATACATTTGTCCGGGTCGAGGGCGCGTCGTTTCGCCAAAGCGCGTTTTGTGTTTCCTGCGCGTTGTTTCGCAGACCATGAAATGGATTCTGTTGGCGCGGCGACAACGGAGAGGAGAGAGCGTATAGCAGGACAACGCGTCGGTCGGTTCGTTTCGGTTTTTTTTTTCTGTCCATTCAAACTTTTTACACACACTCTCACATCGGCCAAGTGTATTCCGTAAATTATTATCGCCGTTATTAAATCCGACCGATTGCAAACCATAAATTACTTTTTGCATAATTCGCGCGAGATTTATATACCACGCGCAAACAAACTCGGACGAGGATTTTTTTATTTTATTTTTTCATTTTTGTACCCCGTTGATGTTGTACATAATAATAATAATAATAATAATATGATATGTGTAATATTATTATTATATTATGGCTCGGCTAATTTATAACCGACGACGTTTGTGCAGCGTTTGTATACATCGCGCACACGGAGAATATATTTTGATGACATTAATATACAAGGATAATGTTATTATTATTATTATTATTATTATATAATTTATTAATATCATGATATCGAGACGTGGGCTGCTGCAGCGAGTGATCTCTATGCCCCAATCGAGAGTTCGCCGCCGCCGCAGTCCTCGAGGCATGGAACCGTACGTGTAGGTATAATTACTATGGTTTTATTATTGTACATACACTCGTATCGATTTCATGTGTCCATATACGGATGTCCGTAAAAAATCAGTTCAGTCGGCACGAAATCAATCGGAGCCCAAGTCTTAACCCTATATGGCCAGTTATGATAGGAATATATTATTATTATGCGAACTCTCTTGATGTATATATATATATTTTTTTTTTTTGAATACTTGGTAAAATTTTGCAGGTTAGGAAGAGCCTTAGTCAATATATCCTTAAACATGATTTTCTTAGACAAATATTTATTTTCATATAAATGTCAGCTAACACTAAAAACCTAACCGTGATCAGAATATTTTTTTTGTTATCTGTTTAGTGTACTTAAACTACGACCAGTTTATTATCGAGTGTTTGCGTGTAAACGACTAGGTATGCCATTGAGAAATAATTATCATATTATCATCGAGACTTATAATATAATCATTTTAGGTACCATATTTATTCATGTTTTTTTTTTTTTTAATGATTGAAAATCCATTGCAGCTATTGTGTAGTGTTTGGTAGATTTTTCATACTTGAGAAAAGTGTTGTGAATAACAGTAAGTGTTTGCCGTTATAGACACATTATTTTATAATAATGCTCTAGCTGTTGCACCACTAAAACATCAATAGGTAAACTTTAACGATAACGAATTGATTTTATTGAGATGTATAGTGCAATTGTAAATTGTAATTGATCTAAAATAATGGAAACAGATGCATATAAAGTACTATACGTGTATATAATTGTATTGTACCTTCTATTATTGAAATTAATTGTTACGAATACAAATAAAATAGGAAGTTATTTTTTTTTTTTTTAACGAACGTATACAATTAATGTGACGTTTGGCATATTATATAATATTTCTGCATGATAAATTAATGTCCATAGTGGCAAATTTACCATTTACGCGTCTGTGGAGAAAGACTAAGGGTTAAAATTATGGCGTACTCGTTGGCCGTGAAAATTGGTTTAGCACCGTTTCATGGATATCATATTTTACTGTTCGGCTCAGGGTACTCACACAACCATTTTTACACGCCGATTGGTATTTCGCATCGAATCCGCATTTCCGACGCTGATCTAGATAGCTATAATTTTATCGATGGGATCAAACCGTATTTTGTTTGATATATTATTATTAAATGATATACGGCGAAATGCACAGCGCGTCTCTGCGGGAGTCTGAAAGTGGTGTACCTATCTACCCCGCGGGACACGCCGTGTAACTGTATATTTATATACATACATATTACATATATATATTATGCTTATAAAGGTATGTGTATACACACGCACATGGAAGATTATGTTTTGAGTAATTTTTCCCCTATTCCCCTCCCCTCGCGACAGCCAATATTATTGAATATATATATATATTATACGTAAGTAACACTCGGGTAAAATACATATATATATATATTATATATAATCGTTTTTCGACGAGCCAGCCGCGCGTGGTCCATCGCCGACGACGTAAATTTATAAACCCCGCCTGTATGCGGTTATACAGGTCAATATTTACATAATATAATGCTATATTATAGGATATTATATAATAAACACGTATAAGATAATATACGAGAGTATTTGGGAGATATTGCCGAAAATCATCCAAGATGTACTAAATCCAAAGACTATGGAAATTCGTTGTTTTTGAACAACCATTTTGGACGTGTTCAATTTATTCATTAGTGGTCAGTGTCTGCTGATTATACAATATAATCTGCCAAAGAACCATATACCTAACATTTTACATGACCTATATTAATAGTAGTATATCCCTAAAATCGAAACATTTATGCCATCAGTAGGTAATATTGCTATTGAATTACTGAAAAATACATAAATTACGCAGGGTGTGGTTTTTATATGACATCGTACGATTGAATAGTCATTATATCGAAAAGAATAATAGTTTTTTAATTTTTTTTTTATAAATCGTTTGTATAGGTATAAGTATAGGCTGAATAATAACGATAATAAATAGGTATAAAAAGACTAAAAAGTTAGATACATGTTTCGTAACGAAAACGAGTGTTAACTGTTTAAAATATAATGTGATAATAAAATATAATAATTATGATGGCTAGGAAAAATAGTTCATCTCATATATTTCTACGAATTTAACATAATTTGTGTATTATTACATACCACCTATATATAAGTGCATATATTTTTGGCCCACACGAATAATATATTATATGTATATAATACTACCTAATTATTTACGATGGAACATTTTTTTTTTACAACATAAAATGCATTAAAACGTATATGTAGTAATATTATAAACGCATGTAGAATATTATACATTCTACACACACATAACAATATAATGATATACATTACACTACAGGTCGCGATGAGAACGGGTCGATGCTGTTGTGGCATCCGTCCGGTCACAACGAAATTTCGAGCGTTATTATTAATATAACTGTATCACACCATAATAACACACTGAACCCAATTATAAATATTAAAATATAATAACTAATAGGTATACATACATATCGGCGGTGACGATTTAGCGGTTATCGATGAGTCGAATCGAAACATTCGAAACTCACGTGTTCCGGATAAGATTCCGTGTATACATATTATATATATTATTTTATGATAGGCTTGGTCTGTATAATATTGTACAATACACGAATACCACTGCAAATCGGGGGTTTTATGATGATAAAAAGCGTACCGGGAATTGTGGTGGCAGTGGCGGCGGGGACTCGCGTGGATGTAAAGTTTAACGATGACGAGCTTCCGGTCGTTTGAGATGCGCGCGCGGAATTCCACGGTCCGACGACATCAAAAGCGATTAGAATATTTCGGACGGGGTCGAATAATAATAACGCTCTATCGTATAGTATAGGATGTCATAGCGACATATAAATATATATATCTGCAGTCTCTAGCGCTGTGCGCCACCCTCGCCCCTAAGAAATGTATTTTCGTCCGGCGATGACGACAGCGCATATATATGTGCACAGGGCCTTTTTTTTTTAATCGTATCGGACGTAACGAAACGGTTTCGCTACTAAAATATACATTTTATCTCCTTTATTTTTTTTTGTAATTACAATTTGGAGTTTTTCCCGTTTTAATTTCGGTCCGAGAGGGTGAGTTTCTCTTATAATTTCATCTCTCTCGCTTGTTCTCTCTCCCTCTATCTTGCTCCCTTTCCCTGTATCAAACACGCACGCACCAAAAGTTCGTTTCAGGTATGTAATAAACGCTATTTCGACGAGCATGTACCTATAAATGTACTATACAATACAGAATTCTAATATTATTTTTAATATTCGTCTCCAAGATTAAATTCGTTTCGTAAATACAGCACTGAATCGAGTTTTTGATTAAAATATGATATTAAATATTATTTTAATTCCGCTTTAATATAATACACCTAAATAATATAATAAAAATATTATATTATAAATATTATTGACTGTTTGTGTGTGTGTGTTATGTGCGTAATTTGTATAGGAAGCGTGTCATATTATAACTTTTTATTATTTGAGTTCGAAAAAATTGTTAACGGGATGGTTTATTTTTATTCAGAGCTTTTACTTGTATTTGCTGTACTCTTTGCAATGCATTTTCAATACAACGTATCGTATAATAATAATATATCTATGCGTGTGTGGGTACATCGATATTATTCTACGAACAACCGATAATTGTTGCGAGGGAGTCATATTTCTCCCCTCTGTAAAATGCGTGAACGATTAAGCTGGACGATTTTCTATAACAAATATATCGTTATTTTTTTCGTAGTCAATTAGTCGTTTGAATAAACTATTATCGTTGACTTCCTTATAAAATATGCCTTTGTTACTGTAAGAACAACTCTGGGTGGTCCATACGACTTCTCATTTTTGTATCATTTTAATAACTCGAACACATATTATAAAAAAAAAGGTATATAATATAACCAAACACTGCTTTACAATCTAATTCACTTTTTTTACTGATATTATAATAAACCATAAAGTATAAGAATTGTATAGAATGATTAGAGTAGAAACAATGATAATGGCAATAATGCAATATTATTAAAATTGTATTATAATATATTATATTATTATGCGTCTACCAACGGTTATAATATTATATAATTTTCGTTTGGTATGTTATAAAAAAATCAAACACTTCGTTGTTACAATTGTATTTATTTTATTTTAATAAGAATTAATAATTTATAGAGCGTCTATTATAAGTGTTATTGTTTACCTAGATAATGAAATTGTGTGAGATACATAATAAATAATATATAGTTGATTCTTAATAACAATAAGAGAATAAGACCCGTGCGAATTACTAAAATACTACAAAGTCGTACGTTAGTAATATTATTACATTTAATAATACATTTGTATTGCTATTATATCAAATTATTAAATTAAAGTTTAATTATACCGGAGATAATTATTCTTTGCATGTATGAGAACTGAGTTTTATAAACGTATTAATATATCTACTTGTAAGTGCAAAAAAAAACCAAAAATGTATTGTAATCATATATTGTTATTATATACATTTTGGTATATTCTCGATAATATAAACAAATTAATTAACATTATGTAGTAGTAATATACAATTCTAAGTAAAAAGCAATATATTTATTGTTTAATAGTAAATATCAACATTCAACAGGTTAAATTGGAAATTTATTAAATTACTTATTATTATTATTTATTAAATTATATTTACAACCATTTCGTAAAACCTTTTATGCGTTTATGTGTTTTTTGCTTTTTAATAATATAAAAATTATAAAAAACAAGATTTTAATAAAAAAAATAAAACTATTAAACTATTAGTAGGTTTTGATTTTTTGAATGTACCTACCTTTCCATCATTATATATATTATAATAATCAGATTTTGAATGTATTTTTTGAATTTAATGATACATCGTAATCCGTAGTACTACCTACGTATACAAAAAATGGTTCTTAGAGACTAAAACGGGTGGATAAAACCCTGTTTCCGAGGATAATTTATATCATAAAGTGAATTAATATTGGTAAAATAAAATGTATAATAAGTTATTGTTAATAATGTATTACGCTGTGTTCGGATAAATTTTTAATTTTGTATTTCGTTTATCCAAATTACTCATAATGCTCGAGTAGTAAAAAATAATAATAATAAAACCAGGTGCTAGCAACAAACATAAGTGGTACTGCAGGTATTGGTACATAATACGATATTATATTATTATCATATTGAAAACGCGTCAGCACTCCAATAATCTTGACGACGACGAAGATGACGACGACTAGAAGAAGGAGCAGTTAGGCGACATACGCATTATATTATCGTATTGGTAATATGTATGTATAAAATATTTTTTTTATGTGCGTAGACTACGTTAAGGAATTAGTTTTACGGGTGCCCTGAGCAAACGAAATTACCACCCGGCACTCGGAAGCAGTATTTATATTTTATTTATTATCATATTATTACGACGACGGCGGCGGTAACGACGATGATGATATTATAATATGCGCGCGGCGTTTTAAATGTTTAATGTATGCGATCGCCTATCTAAACAGGAATCGCTTGCGAACATACGCGTCCAATATAATATTAATAATATATTATAAATGCCGTATACATTACATTGCGATTTGCTATATTTTATAAAATATAATAATTTATGTACGATTATTGGCGGTGGGGTGCATCGCACTTATTACCTGTACCTACCTGATCGTACCTAACTATATAATACTAATAATATGTATCTATAATCACTGTACATAGTAATAGTACTATTATCGCGGAACGCATTAGTCGACGTATGTCGTCTTGTCACTTTATGGTCTATAAAATATTAAAACGAGTGACCGGTGGACACTTATTACTACGATTATATTATAATATTGCGATTCGTCTGTATTATACCTATAATATATAAACATAAAATATTATATTATTTTCCGCGAAGAGATGTCCACGTTTTTTTTATAATTCGCGTCATCTGCCGACGATATTTGCAATAAAATTATTTTTCCATTTACCACCGCAGTGTGTAGTGATCGCTGTTCAGGACACTGCACTCGTTTACATACATATAATTATTATTTATTTTTTTTTTTACCATAGCACGTTCGTTATTGCGACCTTTAGACGTCTGTGGGAAAGATCGGTATTTTATAATAAACACAACACTGCAGGTTATATAGTTTATAAAATCGAATTACTTTTTATTTAAAACACACAAAGTAGCTACACACGCTACGTAATATTATTATTTAAGCGTTAGAACTGGGAATGACAAATAACTTGCGACGACGTGGCTGATCTGCAAGTCCTCGAAGAACGCATTACTGCATTAGTCTTGCACTATAGTTATTATAGTCACTATACTATAACTATCGTTTGAAAAATACTAATGGTCTACTCGTATTTATACGAGTTTTAGCACAGACGTATGGGCGTGATATTAATAATAATATGACCTATTATCGAGTGAAATCATACTATAATAATATGTTGATTGATAAAAATCGGTGGCAACAGTACGTGTATAACCTTTAACTATGCTTTATATTAGAATTAAATACTTAAATATTATAATGACTTAACATACATTGAATTTACATATTGAAATGGTAGTGTAACAACTATATTTTGGTTTACTACAGCCTTGTTGAGATCACTTTTTATGTCAATACCCGAGAAAATTTCGCTTTCGATCAATACAATTATATCTATGTAATATTATACATTATTTATAAACCGAAATTAAAAACCGGCGTATCCGACTTTACATTGTATGTATAGTGCCAACTGCCAACATCATTAAGTCTTAAAAACTAATCGAAAAAAAAATTAAAATAAATATATTTCTTCTCGTTCCACCAAGATCAGATCGAAACTTATTTGTAAACCGACTGAATAATATATAGTTTTCTTTTGTGGCCGCCATGTACACAAATCTGACCAATCGGTAAATTTTATTTTGTTCGAAATGATCAAACAAAAATTTAATCGAAAAATTTATCAAAGATATACTTAAATACGATTTTCTTTCTATTTAATTTTTTTATAAGATTCCAACAGGAGTAGTAAGTCATATAAATTAAGTCACTCGATGGAGTAATCCCATTTAAGTGTATATAGGTAAGTAAGTACCTACTCGTTGTGCAACGTCTTACATCGCAAGCAATAATATGAAATGCTTTGTTAATTTCAATTTGTGTTTCCATGACATTCGCTCTCTTACTCCGATACTTAACCTAACTCTATGAAATCCTGTCAACCATATACCGTCAATAACGCCAGTCGGTCCACTCGATTAGTGTGTGTGGTGACTGGTGGTGTTCGGCGAAACGTACGTTACACGCAATTTGCAGTTGACGGTAATATGATACGCGATTTTTGGCGGAAAATAATAATAATATTGTAGGTGAATATGTACAATATTATATTTTATCGTGGTTCGTTTTTTTTTTTTTTTTTACAGTGCGGTGCAAAAACTAACGCACGGACAGACAGAATAACCTTTTTTTCCCATTTTAATTTCATAAACGTCGACCGAATATTATTATAAAGTTATTATAACAACGCCGCACGAGGTGTCGGTTTTTAAAACACGGGAAATCGTTTCCGCGAGACCTTTTCCCCATCGTTCACCGCACTGCTCAGGGGAGATAGCCATATATATATATATATATATATATTATATGTACATTGCTTATAATATACTACGGATACTTTGTGGCCGGGTTTATTTTTACGTGATTGCGTGCCCGTCAGGATTTTTTTTTGTATTTAAGACTTATCGCGCAGAGCACGGTAAAAATTAACGAATCGTGCGGTTTTCGGCTTTGCCGAGAAAAACGTTTTTGAGCACGTTCCTCCCGCAGTGCACGCGCGCATACGCTGTATATAATATATTAAATCATTATTTTATTGTCATGCGTGTGTGTGTGTGTTTTTTTTTTTTTTTTAAAGAAAAATGCTTTGGAAAGAATGTCCACGTATATGGTATAATATTTAAGCCGTTTTCGTATAATATATAATTATATTTCCAATATACCTACAGTATAGTAATAATGAACATTACAATATCATGTACGATAGTTTAAAATCGCCATTCGTTGTCCTACGGATATTTCAAAATGTATATAGTATATAGATATTAAAGTGAAAATCGAAAATCAGACGTTTCTGCTGTAAAATGGCGGCGCACATAGTTTGTTCGACTTTTATATACCGATCTAACTCTTACAGATCGTTCACAGAGTAGTCTACAGTATAATCATTTTGGACATACATGGGAAATATTTCAATTTGGGCAATATCGATAATTTATTATTAATATAATATGTAACATATTATTATAATAATATAATAATATTCTGTTTTATCTAGTCTATGTACTCGACCGGTTATTCTAGGTCGGGATCTATAAATTCGTCTACAAGACATATTTTAGACAAGCATTATTTTAGATTAATTATAAGAGTATGAGCCGTGAGCCAAATACTAGCAGGAACACCGATGAATAAAATTAAGTATATAAAATATATAATTTTAGCATGCCGTAGAATATATAAGTATAATAACCACTGAGCGTAATATAGTCTAAGTATTTTTCATAAATCGCGGCTAAATAACAAAAAAAAAATAATAATAATAATAATACAATAATGTTAAATATTTCAACCACCAGGGAATAGCCACAATATCAATAAAATAATAAAAAAAATTATTTTATTATTTTATTGTTTAGATTTCTATATAAAAAGTATAGAGTTTTTATTATGTCCACTTGTCCACTTTATGTTCTTCTGGATTCCGTTTTTAGAATTCGCTGACCAAGATATTGATAAATCAGTTAAGTATATTTTATTTAATTGGTAAGAATAAAGATATTATACAATTCAAATATATGTATTATGTAATACGCCAAATATGAAAATATAATAAAGGGGGAAGTGAATGATAAAATGGCAGTTACGTTATTAAATATAATCCGTCCATATATAGATGATACTATTAGTCTGGGATCAACAAGATTAATTTAAAATTAAATCTAAAGGTCACCACTTTTTTTTTAATCTGTGACGAGAATTGAATGGACATGTGAGTAATGTATAAGTGATACGTGGTAGATTTTCAGTCTAGAAAAAAGTCGTTAATAAAACACTGTGTAGCTTATTTCGTAATTAATTTAATACTGTGATGATTAGAATTCATAGACAAAAGATGATGAGACATTCGTGATTTTTTTTTATTGTCATATTCTGTATACTTGAGTTTTTTTTTTGAATTTCGTATTTTTAGCTGACATCCACAATACTCTGATACGCGTATATATTTATGTTTTACATTAAAGCTGACAGATTTTTAGATTATTTCTGTGAATGATATCCTTTACATCGAGTTGGTTGACAATAATACAATTCCATTATTTTCTGTCTGGACCAGTATAATAATATAAACCACCTATTGTAAATCCACAACGCCGCACTCGAAGAGCTTGTTTTTTCCGATTCGTATATACCTACTATATATAATATTATAGCTTATTATTTTTGAAAAAAAATATTATTTCGTTAATCGTTTCGATATTGAAAATAAAATAAAAAACGACCCATAGATTGATATTTTATATTTATTATCCGCCCGGGGGCGACAACCGTTTCGCATAAAACGTAAAAACATCACGCGTATTATAGTCGGTCGCGTATACAACGGCGATTAACAACTGCGCGACCAACGCAAAACGCCTCGGATGTCATCGCGGAGTCGTTCGCGTAACTTTTATTATTATAACTGTTATTATTTCTTTTCGGCGTCGTTAAAACTTTATCGATTTTCGGATTACGAAAGCCGGCCGTCTCGCGCAGTTCAATTGCTCCGAAGTGTCTGACGATGGCGTACGGGCAGCGGACGACGACACGGTGACTACAATAACGATTAAAACAGCAATAACGATAACAGTAAAATAAATTCGGACGACCGAAAGTTTCACGCGCGTGTTAACAGACTGCGAAACATTTGCAAAGCATCATAATATCAATTTCGAACGCCGACCCTATATACAGGGGCTGTAGCTGCACTGGTTGAACTCCGTGTCCCCGCCACCGCTCAATTACAATAATTTCTGTTGCAGCAGTTGCTTATACGCTACAGTGTTCCTGCGCGCGTGTACCGATAATACTGTATATATATATATATATATTTGCAAGTATTAACTGTAAAATATAGTAACTATATATGCAAAGCAGTAAGTGCTTGCTGCACACCTTTGTCTGTACTGCGTTATATTGTACACCTACACCCGACCGCGCGATATAATATTTATAATACGATCGTCGATTGCTACGAAAATGTTCCGGCCATTACTGAACGGCGACACACAATAAGTTTCGGACGTAAATGATCGCGTTAATAATGATTTTTTTGGAATTTGTATACCTACCTGAAGACCATATTTTCCAATACTTGAGATATTTTTTTTTGTTTTATTTAAGGAGTTTTCTTTGGTGACACAAACTTTTGTTTTTTAAACGAGAACCAGGAGGGTTTCTACTTATATTTAGTGGGCCATAAGTCTAAAAATGTTGACGTATCAAAATTCGAACGAATAATTTTTGTGTTATCAAAATGTTTTCATGAAGAATAAAAGTCATTAAAAATGATTTGAAAAATATATAATATTATTTTAATAGATTCTAGTAGGTGTTATAATTGGACATTTTTATAAATAACAAACATTTTCGACTTACCCTGGCTGGCCGTCTTCTAAATCTGATGCCATTATCTTAAACTATTTTCCTAACTATTATCTTAGTATCGATTACACGAAATTTAAAAACTTAAAAAATACCCATTTTAATTTTGATTTGGATTGTCAAAGTTGTCCGAAAAATAATGTACTAAATTATTTTTTTTTAAAACGTACTTACATTTGAAAAATCAGAAGTTTCTTCTCCATGCGACATTCCTAATGTAACACAAACAAAAACAATTTTAATAAATTGAAAATTTCGTCTAAAAATTTGAAAAATCATATTTTAAATTAATGCATTGATTATAAAAAAGAAAAAGGAGTAAGCATGTTTGGTGAATCACCCCGTATAATAATAATATTTTAACATTATAGGTACACGCGAGCAATACTCCGTATTTTATTCCACAGAAAAGTCGTCTTATTCTCACCGACTTCCCAAGGTCGGCGTTATCGTTCCGCGAGTATAGCAGCAGCAGCAGACCTTGTAATTATTGCGATTTTTTTTTTCTTTTCCCCGTTTGACTTGTGGATTTATTGCGATCCGACTGCATTTGACGGAACATTTAACATGCGTGAATACACCACTTTAACCATATTTCACTGGTTAAAACGTTTGTATAAACAATACGCAGCGATTTCATAGTACGTTAGTTTCTCAAACGTTTTAGAGACGTTTATTATTTAAATGGCTCTGTGTAGGTATATGCGTTTACAGTAGTAGGTTACATATACGCGTTCATAGTAAATTTTTATTAATGTGTATATAGAAAAACAAAATAGACTCTCATATTATGTTGATTTCACAAAGTAACTTATCGCGAGGTGTCCGTGCATTACAAATACGGAAAGTATAGTTATTTATCGTGACTCTTAGATTCTGAAAATGTTTTCATCGGAAATAATGATGGAGACAGATTTTAATAAGCTCAAATATGTTTTTGCCTCCAATCTCATAATATGATCGATGGGCGACTAATAGATCGTATCTCAAAAAAGAAAAATTTTCAGGAAAGACTAAAACGTGTCTATAAAATCAAGTTTAGCTGATATTGTAGTTACAGCCATATTACCATTTAGTTTATAACCTCTTTGAAATTAAATAATGATAAGATTATTTTTCCCTGCTTTTTTGATGTATAAAACATAAAATCTTTTTTTTTTGAGATACGACCTATTAGTCGCCCATATAATTTATATGACTCGAGTATGTCGAGTAAAATAAAACATTAATATGTCGTACATTAGTAGTAAGTTAACTAAGTTATTATATTTAACTTATTGACTTACTCAATTAAAAAAAAAATGAATTGTTTTTTTTTCAAGTGACTGCGTGACTTTCAATTTTTATTTAATGTAAAATATCATTCCTTCTTGGTTTCTTAATACAATGTAGGTATACAATGGTTAGGCAATTATCTAACCGATACCTATATTTATGTCTAATATAAATTATTATAAGTTTCCAATTGTTTTTATTTACAATCTATGTTCACGGCGTGGTTAAATAATAAATAAATAAATACCATAAAATTTGTATTTTGAAACATAGTTATTTATACATAAAAATAGTGTTTACGCATTATTTTTCATACTAACTGGAAAAAGCTGTCATCCCATTGACATACTTAAATAAGTAAGTTTTTAAAATTTCAATTTCTAAATTACTTAACAAAATAATTAACTACCTAGCTAATATATATTAACATAACTCAATTTTTAACCTTTAGTATATTATAGTATGATGTATTGGCGTGTACGATAAAAATATAAAATAGTATAGTTCTGAGTCATAGTATCTTACAGAATCAATCGTAATATTTATATATTATTTATACGCATAGATAAACATTTTCCATGTCCATATTATATTCTACGATGATAGGTTATAATATAAGCGCATTATATTATGTATATAACATACATAAACGGAAATTTCATTATTAAATATTTATTTACGACTATCCGGGCGTGTGATCTTTTGATTTATTAAGTGGTTGATATTTCTTTGCTTATCGAAATTACACGATAATTAATGTGCGTATTTATGTGTGTCTATCTGGCATCTGCTATATAACGTCATAAAACGAGTGTCTCGCGTGCTCGCATCGCTATATTAAATAATATTGTAACGTCGCTCGTCTCGTCACTCGAGTGGAAAAAAATAAATATGAAAATCGTATTTTATACTTTGAATAGCGTGATTCATCCGGGGTCGTAAAACGGAAGAAGAACGTTGGCGTGGCGGCAGTTGTGGTCGAAGAAAACCGCGCGTATATGCGGTGATGCGCGCGGTTTTTGAACTCGAAACACCGCCGAGTGTATGCAATATAATATAATCACATAGATTCATAGATCAAAATAATAATAATAATAATAATAATAGGCAATTGATAATGATAACAATATCATATTGTACAGGGTCATTATGTGTTACGTCGTTCAGTCAGCAGTCGTCTCTCGTACAGTTTTTATTCATCTCAGCGCGGCCGTCGTAATAGGTAGGTACGTATAATATACACGCCGTTCCGAATATTTCGATTGTGTACGAGACAATAATCGCGAATAGTATTTAGATACCCGCTGAAACGGATTAAGACCGATTGGGGCGGACGCGCGTTCAGTGACAATATAATATTATTATATTATTATCTCGTCGTCTGAAGACGTATTGGGACGGGTTGGACAGAGCTGTAGATGATAATATAATCATCCGGGAAAAACGACTCGGCGAGGACAAGACGACGTGGTAGAGTGTGTTTCGTTCGAAACGACAAAGCTTTTCGAGACGAAACTTTATGGTATATATATATATAATACACTTTGTATTATGGAAGTCATATATATATGTATATGTATATAAATTATGCTCGCGAATACGACGAATAGCGTTTTAATAGAGTGCGCATACACCGCAATAATATATATATTATATACGTATATATTATACTTACATTTATATTATTCAGTCGTTGTAGTATAATGTCTCTCGCGAGATGTACACGTCCCGATAGTATTCGACTATATTTTGACTCGGCGCGCGTGACGTGCGCGTCTCGTGGCGGTAATCCACGACGGGTGCGATAAACGACGGTGCCGAGGATGAAAAATCGGTTACTCACGTCCCCTAATACGATTTAACATACCCGTAGCATACTTAGAGCCTTCCTATTGTCACGGTGCCCAACAGATTGTCAAATGTATGAAATAATCGAAATCGTCGTGATTAATCGACAGTGGCCCGTGTTCATCGAGAGTGCATATAATAAGGGCACAGACGCAAAAATAATCGATTCTTTGCTAAATATTTTTTGTATTCCCTTTGGCGCAGCACCAATAATGCAATATTAAGTGTAAAAGGATCTAAATGACATATTCTGAATGATAGTAAAACAAGTTAAAAATCAAAAAAATATATTTCATACTATAATATAATATCATAAATATAAAATAAGGGCGATGTGAGATTATGCATATTATATGATATACCTACGTTCGTTCGATACATATATAAATCGATATTATAATGTTCGATGCATTTGAGACGAATACTTATGAAAAAGTAATCGGATATATCGATTAATTGAAATAATTTAACAAGCCCGAGTGTCTATAATATATATATATATATCCTGGTCGTAAATTAGCGACGATATAGGTATGTTTATTATCTTTGCGTATTTAGTCAAGACCGAAACGCTTCTAGAAATTTGAATCAAATCTATATAAATTATACACACAAATTTATACCTACATTAATTTATAAACAACATACATTATGATATCGTCTATCGTGCATTATATATTATATTATTGGTCCCGACTTCCCGAGTCCGGTTCGACCTGAATGCCTCATTATTCTTATACGTACGCTGCCCATGTTAAATGTGCCATAATCCGACTACGTTCATGG
Organism: Schizaphis graminum; assembly: GCA_020882235.1. Classification (NCBI taxonomy): domain Eukaryota; kingdom Metazoa; phylum Arthropoda; class Insecta; order Hemiptera; family Aphididae; genus Schizaphis; species Schizaphis graminum. The sequence continues at coordinate 15,040,425 of CM037032.1, forward strand.
TTTTTCAAACCTACCATTTCCAAGAACCTGACGCGATTGTATTATACCGACCATTAAGGATGAATTATTAAGGCAAATTAATCATTTCTCAAAGTAAACCTATGCGTATCGGTGTAGCTGAATTAAGCGAGTTAGTAAAACGTATCAAAAATTTAAATTGTATACAGTCTCTGAAAAAAAAAAATCAGATTAAGTAATAAAAATGTTTCTTATCTAAAAATCGTTCGAAAGGATATTTATGTTTTTTCAGAATTTTTTCTCCACGAAATCTTTGCCTCCGTGTGTACGTATATATTTGTAATAAATAAAGTGTTTATGCGTATTGTATAGCTTATATATTATATATACATATAAAGCAAACATAATGTACAACACCTTTATCAATATCAGTGAAACTCATATAATCATAGTACTATATCGTCGTCTTTATCAGTCCTACCATTGAAAATAGGCAGTAAAAAACTGCAATATTATAAAACACACACACACATAATATATATATATATATATATATATGTACTTGGATACCTATCGCGGTCGTATACGTATAATATATATATATAATAATAATATATTAATATTATGCTTGTATATATTAAGTGTACGTATACCAGATTGATTAGCATAATATTGTGTCTAACTGGGAAATATTTAAATGTACATATATTATTACGACGGCGATGATATTATGCGCGTACATAATATTATTACAGTCGAGCATAATATTATACATGTGTGCATTGTATTTTCGCCGATAATTAATCATAATTATCTAAAGCGCGACGATATAATTTATATACAATATATAATACCTGTATACCTGTTATAAAATAAATAAGCCGATTACTCTTTTCGCGATCGACCACGTTCGCGAATTGCATCTTCCCATGGCACTCCCATAACCATTCGTATCTATTATACCTATACAATACTACTACCATTTCATGAGCGTGTGAAGTGAGATCATCGTTTCGGGAGTCAGTGATTTAAACTGCTGTAACACGATTGTGCCCGTCTTACCTCTTTTTTACGACAAAAAACTCGACACGATTGCACTCCATGAAATACATACTTAGTTGTCGTCTTTTTAACAATATTATTATCAAATAAGCTGTTCAAAAATATTATTTCATGTGTATAATATAAAGACATGCAATTTTCAAAATCGATATCTTATAAGCTATAAATGATATATTATGATAACATCGATAACCGAGTATTTAATATAAAGTATTGCGTACAGAGGCGTATTCCGTTTTTTATATATTAATATTTTAAAATTGCGTATTGAGTGTACCTATTACCTACTATAATAATGTCATGATATGAAACGATATTCACAAATTTTTTCGTCAGAATCAAATATCGGGAAAGAAAATTGTTAATAAGTACAATTACTTAGGGGCGCACTCGTATTGCAGCGACTTAAATCGCGAAATAATCTACTGGCCATCGCTATTTACATCTGACACAAACCCGAGACAGCAATGACGACGATAATAATAATATTATTATTTTAACAGATATGTGCGGATAAAGTTTGAATTATTATCATTATAATAATATACTAAAATAATTGTATACACGCAGATACGGCATTATACTGTTATGCTGTGCTGTATTTATTGCATCGACTCCCGGACGGGGTAAAAGTTTGTCGGCTTAAATCTCGTCCGTCGTCGTGTATATTATTTATATAATACGGTTTGCAGTAATCGCAATATCATATTATTGTTGTTATTATCATCACAACGCCGACTGTGGACTTCGGAGAGTGTGTATATCATATTATTATCATTACTATTATATTACGTGTAACATCGAAAAGCGTCTCGACTCGTCCGACCGGGTCGACAATATCGTCGAGAGACCGATGTGATATTACTGTAAGATGACCGTCGCGCAATAACGAGAAAGTCGATCCCGTTTGCGATCGAGCCGTGTTCACGGTGCGTACACGTTGCACATAATAATATTATGTATATATATAATATATATCTCACAGTAATATTATAATATACTGTACGTCTGTACGCGTTATGATAATATGATGTTGTTGTCGTAATACGTCCATGATTATTATTATTTTTTTTTGTAAGGATTATTATATTATTATAGCATAGACTTGCGTATAGTATGAATCCAATGCGCCCCGGTGACCGCGTCTCGCAGCGGATACTGGCGGACGAAATAATAATTCGATATGCGGTCACGCGGTTAACGTCAAAAGATTTTAGTCTCTCGGGTAGGTGTACAATATACATGTTATATAATATATATATATATATAATATTGTGTGAAGTCGTTTTATTTATTTAAAACGTCCGAAATTCGTACGGACTTTGGTGTATTATATTCCGTTATAATATACCAAATGTATATTTTATTATAAAAAAAAATACGATAGGTATACCAACTATATAAATATTATATCGTTTAAGCAGATGACGAGTCACCGAATCGTGTGCCGGCACGAGTCGAAAACCGTGCAGTTAGACGGATCTATAAAAAAATATACGACACGTTTTAATCAAATCGGTCTGATTGTGTTCCGATGAGACACGTTTTTTTAAAATTTCCAACATTTGCATACGCACAAGGGTCGTAGCTGGTATGCTATCGTCGTGCATTAAATATTATCGTGTAATTTAATAGTTGTAGTATATATTATATGATATCTATCTCCTAAATCGAGTAGGATATTCTACCTTTCAGTGGATATGTTAAGTCAGACTTCCCGACCGACGACGCGGTCTCTTTATTATACAGGTACGTCTGATTAGTATGTTAATTAAAATTTGGCGTATAGTTCTCCATTTCACCCGTAATAACACTCTACTACGATACATTCAGCGTTTCCGTCGCGGAATAATATAATAGGTACAGATGATAATATTATAGGCATGTGCTAAAGCTAAACATTTTCGTCTCACGCAAACGCCTAATACGCAATTATCTGTTCTGCCCTTAGGGATTGAGTGGTCGTGTACAGCGCTGACAAATAGTCAGTGGCGAACTATATGGTCTTAAGCTATGCATATATATATATATATTATAAGTTTGCAGCGGGTTTTAGTTATCCATAGAGTTCAAATACTTCCCATGTATTACAATAATATAATATGCTATTTATACAGTTAAACTTTCGTTAAACGAATTGGAAACCCATTGGATGTTATAGTTATATACAATAACGTTATAATATGTATTGCGTATATTATAATATAAATATAGATAGTGTAAGTACTTCTGCAGCAGTACGTGATCGCATTATAACCGAGCGATACGCGTCCAATAATAATATTGTTTTGTTACCTATCGTACCACACAGACATAACACTATACGCGTATAAGCGCTACAGCGAGACGTACACGCGTATTTAAATAATATTATTTTTAAACCAACACCTGGAGGGGTGTGGCAGCTGTATAATAATAAGTTGCCATTTTTTTTTTTTTTTGTATAAACGTGCTTTTCGTATCATATCGCATTGTAGATGTATAATAATAATATATTTATATACACGCAATTTATTACGTATTATTCGATGTTTTTTAAAACACTTTAAAACGCGCGTAAGATCGAATTTATGAATACACGTAGGACTACACGATGTATACTGAAAATCGTAAACTTACTAGATTACTATATTATAAGGTTTGCTAACATTCCCAAACAAATGTGTCATAATATTTTTCGCGACAACAATGCACGGCTAAGTCAACTATAAATGTATTATATTATATATATATATATATATATATATATATTACACGTATTTATATAAATTGCCAAAAAAAAAAAAACAAGTGAGTAAGTATATATTAATAAATAATTTTTTTTTTTTTAAGCGGATTTTTATATTTATTTAACTAGTGTAAATAATATTATAATATAAAGAATATAATACATGGATGTGAATACAGCAGTATACACGCGTATATAAGTGAATAAAATAATATAATTTGACAAACACTAAATGTCGTTCCAGTGAAAAAACTAACTTAAATAATCGGTTTAACGTCCAAAAAAACAAAATGAAATATTCAAAATATTAATAAACAGCAAGCCCTATACATTACACTATGTCATAATGTGTATAAATATTAATATTTTGTACCATGTTTCCGTTCTAACACAACTTACCTAAATATTTTAGACATTTTTTTTATTTGTAGATATTATGTATAATTTACAGTAATATTTATGTAGTATTTATTGTACTTTATGATACGCATCCAACACATTTATACATTGAGAGTATTAAGACTCACGAGTCACAAATTTGATTTTAGTAAAAATAATAATAATGTGATATTATTATGGTAGCTATTTTTTTTTTGTGTTATTTAATATTTATCGTAATTTATTTTTAGTGTACTAACTTTATACAGCTTAAAAAGCTTTAATTCATATTACAATAAATTATTATTGATGTTAAATAGGTTAATTTGCATATTTGAAAAACGTTTTTTGGTAATTGGCGTGTAATTGCGTATAGTTTTTTCGCAGTATGGATTTAAAAGTATGCTATGATGGATAATGAGTAGATCATTGCATTAGAAAAACGATATACCTCGTTGAATTCCGTCTAAACCGGAAATCAATGTAAAAACCACAACCGTGCTAAAACACCGATAAGTCTTCAATCGCGTGTTGTTGTTTTTTTATATAAAACTGTAAAAGAATTCAAAAATGTATCTCTTATAATAATAAATTATTAAGTACTCAAATTTTCTACGCACGAGTCGTTCTATTTCCGATAAATATAGGACTATACGAAAAGCCTATATTTTTCGTTTAATCGATACTTTGAAAAATCTTTTAAAATGAAATACATAATAATAGTATATACCTATGTTTTCACCTAAAAACAAAAAAAAAATGTATGCCGGTTTACTGTGTCATATATAAACTATACGAAACTACTGTTAAACACATAATATATTATATTATTATCTACATAATTTCACTTTCAAAGTTTGATAAAACGCACGTACGTTTTAACATACTAGCTGTAGTAGTCACTGTAACTCGCTGGTTCTATTACATAAACGGATTATACCTAGGTATAAAATAATTGGTGCGACGATACATTTTTGGCATGGAATATCATATTGTTTGTATTAGCTATTAATATTATAAACTATATTATATACTTTACCCATTATATGCACACACGTCCGCAGACTGTTATCGGTATTTTATTTATCTTAATAATAATGTCGTGCGTACGTACAAACGTTTTGTTATAAATATATATCATATTATATACATGATTTATGTCGTTCGTGTCTCTATGAAATATAATATACGTTTTACGCATGTCTTCAGTACACGCACATCCGACTATACTGTATACATATTACTTATACGTATATATGTTAAGCTATACCATATATATCATGCACATCACGTGGTGTAATATGTTTTATCTGTACCTACTTATTTATATATATATCATATTGTAGGTATATGATTATTAACGGCAGCGGCCAATATAAATTATATTATATATTTTACACGAAATTAACGCCTCTCGCGCAAAACGGTTAGGTATATTATTATATAATATATCGTCGTGCAATTTTTCCATAGCGATAGTTCGGAATCATAATGTGTATACGACATCTGTGAAATTATTATTTGTATTTTATAGTTATTAGTTTATTACATTAATAGATGATTGTCAGTCAGCCATAGAAATCATATATCGACCGTGAGTGCGCCGAACAAATATTATTGTTTACAATTTGATCGGTCTCTGGTCATATATCATGTAATTCGAAGGAGTGAATCTAGAATATTTATTAGGTGGAAGGAAGGGAATTTAATAAATATATTATGAAAATACTAAATAGTATATTGTACTATATGAACGTTAAAAATAATAAAAAATTTGGGTTTTAAAAAATTAAGAAATTTACATTTAAAATTATCTTCATGACCCTAAAACGAGTATAACCGGCCAACGTTATAAAAACTTTTAAAAAAAGTAAATAAGCCAAAATGTATTCACTGCACAATCACGCTTATATCAAAACCTGTACGACTATCACACTACATTACCTACCTCTATATCTAGACCGCAAATTAGCAGCCCACATCCATATGAAATCTTTTTTTTTTTTTTGAAAATCCTCTCGACGATAACGCATTTTTCTAACATCTAAATACATAAATCTCAAAGGTTAAACTCTTCTGTATAAGCTTCTCGACATGCCAATAGGGTTCAATGGAAGCCAAATCTGGCACTTATCAAAACTTTCTAAATCCTAACCACCCAATCAAAATGTCCCCATAAAATTATTAAAGGACCATTTTACGTCTCAAATCGCATTCTTCGCAAAGCCCTATTTACTTCAATATTTAAAAAAAATGTAGTTAAAACTTTTGATGTCGACTATCAGTTTTCGCTACTTGAATTACATCTAATAACTATATTGATAACATACGATCACTATAATGAGGACTTCTAACTGCAGTTCCAAATGTACCTACCTATCTATATACAGATATTTGTGGCGAGCACCGCTCCCATGCTCCCTCCCCATCTTGTATTAGTGCATATACAATATGCGTAGTATAATATGCATCATTGGAAAATTCCTCAGCGTGTGGGTGGTGTGGCGCGTAACCACAAAATCTTCTCGCCCGAATTATTCCGCCCGCGAGTACGATTACTCGCCGTATCCAAGTGCGACTAGTGCGAGACATAATAATAATATGTGTATTATAATAACCGAAGGTGTACGTATTATATGTATTATGCTGCACGCGATCGACCGCGACGAGAGAAATACAACGAATCGCGCGCGACGGTAAGTCACGTCCGCGACAGGTCCGTGACATTCTGTTCGTTCGTCAAGAGAGACCGCAAAAACGGACGATACGCGACGAAATATTTAATACACATACAACATATATATACAGTGTCATACGGTCGGACCGCAATGAGACAATACGATAATATTATGTATACGCATATATATATACCCGTACATAATTTATATCTCATGACGACAACGATAGTAATAATAATAATTGACATAGGAGGACGTCGTGACCTATGTATATATATATATATATAATATATATAATATATATATATATATCATTATAAAATCGCTGTACACCGCATCACGCGCAAATATCGATTTACCCGCAGAATACTATAGCTATATTATACACCTACATCATAATAGCATATGAGATATGTATAGTAATATGTCGTACAACGCGTACCTAGACGAGCATATTATTATTATGCGTAGGACGAGTAATTATATTTCGTGACCGCGAAACGGCGAAGACCGCGACGGACTCCGCTGCGTCCGGAAATATCGTCGCGGTCGGATTACTGCAACCGCTGCGGCGGCACTGTGCGATCGAGTGTCGTCGTGCTGAGGAAGAGAAAAAAAATACGTCCACTCCCGCCCTAGGATAAGACGATTGGGGGCCGCGCGATATCGCCCGTTTGTCACTTGTCGCGGTAATATTAACATTTCCGCGTTTCGCTTCGAGTGATGGCCGTGCGGAATAATAAGGATTTTTGATTTCCCACGAAATCGCCATAGGTTTAAGTATAGGTGTATGTATAGTAAAATATAATAATAGGTATCGGTTGATTCACCAATCGTCGTGCACTTTCAACCGCATTTATATTTTAATTAATTTTTTCTCGTAGGTATAATATGTTTTCGGTTATTTACATTTTTTATACCGTTTAATTTATATACTTAAGGAGTGTCTGGGGGTAATAGAGAGTGTTTTTTTTTCAAAAAATAATCAATCTTCTTTAAAATAAATTATTAAGTAAATGATTTTTTTTAAAAATGGTGATGCGCCAAAAACATCAAAATGTCAACCTGTGATTTCCGTGATATTAAAATGTAATCCTTAAAAATAAGAATGTAATAACTATTATATAATATTAGATCTAGTATTTATTATACTTGAACAATTTTAACAAACTATAAAATATATTGATAGATTATATAAATTACTAAAATTTACAAATCACTATAGCCCTCACATATTTATTGTGAACCTAGATATTACTCTTATATAATACAATAATACATACTTAAGAAGACGCTGACTGTAACGTCTCCGTCTTAAAAACGTACAACATAATAATTTTGCGTTCAGTAAAACCAATTGTGTGTTGTTAGCTTTAGTATAAGATTGAATTGGTCTATTATTAATGTTAAAGGTAAGAACAATATCTGTGCTTGAACGTTAGTTCTTATTCTCTTAACTTTTTAGCAAGACATGAGTATTGTAAAGATTATAAGATAAAAATACTATATATCTAGCTTAATATTTGGAATATCGAAAAAAGCCAGCACTTAAGCACTACACCATCATTCTTACCTTTAACTTTGACAATAGGTCAATTCAATCTTTTATTAATGTTAACAACACAAAATTGGTTCTTACTGAACGCACGTTTATTATATTCTATGGTTGTAGGACGATAACAACACGCTAGGGTATATAGCTTCCTCTTAATAGTTCGAAAACTACTCGTTCGGATTTCGATAAAGATACATCGACATTTTCAGAAAAATATATCGGATTAAAAATTAATAGGGAAAAAGAGTTATTCTCGTTATCTCGTTTTATAAAAAGTGGTATCGCCGTAGCCCATACGACATTCCTTAATTGAATAAAAAAAATCTAAGTATTTGAAAACATGGCCTTAAGTAGGTGTATGTTAAAAGTTTCAAAAATCATAACTCGAATAAATTAATTATTAAAGTAAAAAATGAGGGGCGATCGCCGTGCTCGGTGAATTACATTGTTTACGACGAACACAATACAAATAAATTATCGTAGGTACGCGTACGATACAATAATATTCTGATTGCAGGCTGGATCGGATGCGCGCGTCGCGAGCATTTTAATAAACGCGTAGATTGTGGACCGATGATCGTCTCCTCCTCGTCGTCTACTTTAACATCTCATCGGACGTGATCGAATTAAATTGCTAATTTTCCTCCCTACCGCGGACTTATCTTTTTTCTTCGAGTTTTTTTTTTTTTATATATAATATTTTCTCGGTCGTTCCCCGACAGACGTCGTCGTCGCGTTGCCAGTAGTACATATTATATAAATATATATGTATTATATATACTGTATAGGTACATGGCATGTATAATACGGGTCGGTGTTTAGTGAGAAAAGTCATCTGACGGCGTCGTGGCAAGGAGAGAGGAGATCGCGACGGTGGTGGCGGTGGCGTCGCGCGTTATTGGGAAGTAATGGATGAATTTATTGTGAAGTCGTGTGTGCGCGCATTTTTATTTTTATTTATTTACAACCCGACGGGACGAGAACACGAAAAAAATGTAGAATATATATTATATATATATACATACAGGGAAGAAAAAAAGTGCACGCATACACCATGATAGTAAATAATAATAATAAAAAAAAAAACCGGTATTTTAACCATGGCTTTATACAGAAAGCAATACACACACACATGCGTGCGCTCGCCGCCGCCGTTGTACACGTCAGATCGGGCATGTTTAAAATTCGCAATTAATGAATTAACTAATCAATTATACGCGGTATATATAATAATATATTATGTGCAGCGGTGGCTGCGGCAGTAGTATTATATGCGAAGTCTCAGCGAGATACCTCTCGGTCGAAGACGACGACGACGACGACGACGAGGTCGTTGTTTTTGCCGCCGCATAACATTTCGCGCACCTCGTGTTTAATACGTCGTACATAGATACGCATACCTACTATGTACACTCGTACATCGTACTTGCTTTATTATTATTGTGCCGATCTGATATTATTATTATCAACACATATTTTTATAAGCGATTATAATAATATTATTGTTATTAAACGCTAACCTAACCTAACCCCGTTATCGTTCCCCGCCGACGAAATCGTCTGATTTAATTCGAAATATTGTCATCGAGTTTTTTATCATATTAATTTAATATACGAATAATATGATATTTCTTTGTACGTTGTCTTCTATCGATTTCGTTTTACTATCGTTCGACGTCGACGATGATATTATATAATGATATTATAATAGTTTTAATAATGGTATTTACGGATCGCGTAATAATAATGCGCGTACGCGGGTGCAGCGAAAAAAGCGACTAGAGGTTTTTCATGTTTTTTCGTATTTGGAAGGCTTCTTCTCCGCGCCCGTTCCCTCCGCGACGTGATAATATTATAATACTGTATTATATTATTATAAAGGTGTTGACCGCTATTATAGCTGGCCCTCTAATGAACCTTTTAGTCATACCAATTGCACCCGGTGCTATATTCAATACAATTTTAGTAACTATTTTTTACCTCCAAATTATTGTCAAGTACCCCATTTAAGAAATCGTGTGATTTAATGTTATTTAGGTTTATCGTAGGGTATATTACAGGCTTTACGATGAAATAAAAAAATTAAATTATCAGTCATTTTCTTAGACCAATATTGTTTTAGTGATTAAATTAGAAAAACATATATAAATTGTATTGATTTTGTTCGTAATTTTATGATTAAAAAATATTAATGTATATAATTTAAATAATGTATCCAGTTGCTAAATTTATTGCGATTCAGCTATATTAATAATGTATTTAATATATTTTTTTTGACTATTTATAAAATTCATAAAAATACATAGCACAGGTACTAAATTAAAACATGTCTAATGTCTATCAATTAATAAAAATATAAGTTTCGAATTGTCTTAAAACTTTGTTCTATTTTCCAACTTTTTGACTTTTTTGAAATTATCAAATACTAAGAAGTTTCTATTTAATATTCTGATCAAAGCGATGAATTTATTATACTGTAGTATATATTATACTGATAAAAGTTTATTACATGAAAAAATGCTTTAATATTAAATTCGTGATTTCTTATAAGTTGATAATTTATCAATTAAAAACTATTTAAAATTTATCATTACAACATTTTTAATAAGCATTTTAAGTTATAAAAATTGTACAAGCTACACTAGTAGGTATAAAAAAATAATATCAAATCTCCAGTTTTTATAACTACCTATAAGGTTTGGCATTATTATAATATCATACAACATATTTATTAAATAATCTATAATGGAACTAAAAATATTTAAAAATGTTTACAATCTCAATTATTTGTATAGATATTTGAAGTTAAAATTTAAACGAAACTACATATTTTAATGTTGAATAACTATTTATTATATTAACTATAGTTTTTGTTTTTTATAATTAAAAAACATATTTCATAAAAATTTAAAATTATTTGTTATGAATTTCAGTATTTCACCATACGCAATGACATTTTCAAAATACATATATAAATTTTAGGATAATATTATTAGTTTTTAGTTTATACTATGACCTATTCACACTGTTTCGTGGTAAAGTATTATAATTCAAAAGTTAATAGCGATGATATAATATATATTGAAATACTAATAATATAAAAAAAGCAATATTTTCGAAAAATATTAAATTAGCCCACCGTAATAGTCGTAATAATAATAGTGAAATAATTTACTTATTTTAATAACTATAATATCAAAAAATATAAAATGTAATAGACTTATAGAATATCTCTGTTTAGAGTAATTTTTCATACACAACGACTTATCATTGAATTTAAATATTTTAAATGTAATTCATTTATTACAGTGACACTTTATGTACCACAGAGCAATTTACTTATTCATTCACTTATTTTTTTTAAATATATTACATTTTAGTCAAATTCTTAAAATAAAAAACGTGTTCCAATTAAAAATATTATTAAAAATTTCAAATTCTTCATATTAATTTTACGAAATTTAGACACACTTCACATAAACTACAACTTGTTTCCAATTAAATCTATCATAAATGACTCAGGTTAAAATTATGACAATCGATATATTTGACCATTTTATTTTAAATGTCATGATAGCATTACACTTTGTTAGCTAATTAGTAAATACAAATCTATCCATGTCAGCTGTGATTTATGTATAAACACTTTAAGTGTTATGCATATTAATATGTTTATATTATTATCATCATATCAATTAATAAAGTCAAATTTTTGTACGATTTATTTTTTCATCAAAAATATTTTTATTTTATAATTTTAATCACAATGTGGTAAATCCTAAAAGCCAATCACAAAACCGAGTAATATATCATCATTATTTTATTTTATTACTGAAATGTTTTATAACAAATTAACTAATATTTCATTATGAAATGCCCGTATAACGAATACATGTAGTGTATCAAAATAGCCTATACAATACGCCGTGTAATCATAATTTTATTTAAAAAATTAAATTAAAACATCGACTACAAATTCGATATTATGAATAAATTAAAATAATATAATTTAGGAAAATAATTCAGTAAAACTTTTCATGAAAAATAAGTAGAAACTCAATTCCAGGGCAATATTTTAAAATATAGTATTTAAAAATTTACTATTCATAAGCATATTGCTTTTTTTTTGTAAATATAATTTTACGGAAACATAACATTATTATTATTATTAAGAAAAATAAGTAAACTTTAATAATTAATATTAGATATAATTGGATATATTTTTATCGAAAAAAAAGTTTATGGAGCAATACTACTCCAATAATATAATGAGTTATCACGATGAATATAATATACATATCTAATAAGGTACTATAGAAAAATAAACTGTTCTACTGTTTATAAGAGATAAATATTCAGGGATAGAAAAAATATGATCGATGTCTGATTTTGGACAATGAAATAACTAAATTATAAGAAAATTGAAAGTAAAGAAATAATATAATTTTTATAGTAATTAATTATAAATAACAATGAAATATTAATTATCACTTTATCCAAAATCAAACCACATTAAAAAAAAAAAAAATGTTTATTTTTTATAATGATTCTTAAGTTCTAAAAAGAAATGATTAAATATTAATTATAATTAAGAAAGTATAGTGCATAGTAAATTAATACATTGCGTACTTGTGTATAATTAATTTTTCATGGAATACAATAAAATATCATTTTATAGTTCAAGTATTAATGTACGTATACTCGATTTTTTACAATTTACAATGAACGATCAATATCTTTAATATTATTGCTGTATACATTTAATATGTACAGTATCTTCACATTTTTAGACATATTATAATATATATGTCAGTTTAAGCTGACTATTTTATAAACATTTTTTTTTTTAAATAACATAATGTATAATTGTATTGTCTAATATACGATTCATTGGTTTTAATGGAACCATTGATTTACCAGTGACTATATTAGAATTATGTTCGTATTATACTATCGTAAAGAGTAAGTATATCAGTATAGCACTTTAGCAGTACTGCAGTAGTGTGTTGAAAATGTATAAGCATTTCATTTTTATTTAACACTTGGTTTTAATTGTTTTTTATTTTGGAATTAATTAATAAAAATCAAATGTGTTATTAAAAAACGTTTTCGTAATGTGTATAATGTTTCGAACAGATTCGTATGTCATTCAACGACGTCACAGCCACCGAATAATCGGATTAGAATCGAATCGCACGCGTTGTCAAACATTACAGCGGCACACGAGACGAGCAGCTCAAACGAGAGCGATACACTCGTAACGCGGATCTCTGACGACTGACGAGTCACTGGAACTGTGCCATATGCTCGGTAGATCCGACGTACGCGCGACTTGTCATTTCTGCGGAACGTACCCCGTCGTAGCTCTGCGCATAATATGTCGACAATGACGATAACGCACAGGGAAATGTGATTTTACGAATATACGTTCTGTTTGGGAAACTAACTTGAACACTTACGAATAACGTATTCCTATGAATGTCTGTTTATCGCATAACACGGAAACAGAAAAAATAAAATATGCATTAACGCAAATATACAATAAAGATGTGAAGATCAGAGTTCGCGCAAACGTAACAAACCAACCACTCACGTACTACCCGAACGGTGTCAGACTTATATTATAGGCAACGGAACAAAGCCAAGGTCGAATTTTGTTTGTGCATACCAGAGCTTGAGCTAAGGAAATGTTAGAGCATCGAATAGGTATGAATGTAGATATGAATGAAATTACTATTTAATAATACGAGTACAAGTAATGTGATGTTAAACACCAAAAATTTATACATTTTAAATAACGAAATAATTTGCAAATGCTCGTAATTTATAGGTTAAGGAACCTGCTATTGGGTTGCAACCCGGTTGAAATAAAATACACCTAAAATTAGATATATTTAATATTATACTCAGACAATTTTTACAAGCCATGAATATGATTATTATTTACTATAATATTACATACAAATAGGTAATATTAAAATAAATAATTTCCAAAACAATTTAAAATATCTCCATAGTAACAATAAAAAAATAAATAATATTTAAACAAAACATTTTGGTTTTTTGTTTATTATCAATTAGCAGTTCATACTAAACACATTGTCTTTCTCGTTTGTTGTAAAGTTATTTATCTAGACTTAATTAAAAGTTAAAACTTCGAGTTCTTTTTTACTAATGTCTAATAATTCTACTCGAGACGCAATGCCTTCATCGGTTCCGGCTGCACTACCATGGCACATCACGTCAAAGACTATATCACTGCCTTTTTCGAATGCTGTTACAGATATTGTTGAAAAATCGACGCAAACGGTTTCCAAATCGACATCCATGCCAGTCGAGCCTAAGATTTCACGGCGTGTTGCACGTATTGCAGGTATTTCATCGGTACCAGCAGTTAAGTCTCCTTTGTCAAAGACGCAAAATATTTCCGATATGCCATCAAGGAGGCCAGGGGTGCCTAAGATTTTGCGGCGTGTTGCAAGTGTTGCGGGCATTTCTTTGGGACGAGTGAATAAGCCACCTTCGCTAACGATGCACACTTTTTCGGATGTACCATCGACGCCCGTAGCGCCTAAGATTTTACGGCGTGCTGCATGTGTTGCAAGCATTTCTCCGGGACCAGTTAAGCCACCTTTTCCGAAAGTCGCTGATGTGCTTTCGTGCCCAGTCGCTCCCAGTCATCATTTGCGCCATGTCGCGCCTACGTCTATGTGGCGTGTTGCCTTTAAGCTTTTGCGCACAGTTGGTGCTGCTAAATTTAGATCAATAGTCGAGACGCCTTTGCAGACTGATAGCGCCGTGACTTTGGTGACTGATACCGTTGCGACTGTGCCGATAACGCAGACTGTTTCGGATGTGCCATCGAGGCCGCCTAAAATGTTGCGTCGTGCTGCGTGCGTTGAAGGCATTTCTTTAGGACGAGTGGTAAAGCCACCTTCACTAACGATGCAGACTGTTTCGGATGTGCCATCGAAGCCCGTGGCGCCCAAACTTTTGCGGCGTGCTGCGAGTGTTGCAGGTATTTCTTTAAGACGAGTGGTTAAGCCACCTTCGCCGAAAGTCGCTGATGTGCTTTCGTGCCCGGTTGCCCCCAGTCATCATTTGCGCCATGTCGCGCCTACGTCTATGTGGCGTGTTGCCTTTCGGCTTTTGCGCACAGTTGGTGCTACTAAATTTAGATCAATAGTCGAGACGCCTTCGCAGACTGATAGCGCCGTGACTTTGGCGACTGATGCCGTTGCGACTGTGCCGATTGCTGCCGCTGCAGCATCACCGACTGATGCAGTTGTGCCTTCGTGTTCCTTAGCGGATTGTTGCCATTACGCCCCCGCGGCCGTTGCCGTCAGTGCTTCGCTGTATGTTGCTGTTACTTCTCCGTGGTGGGTTATCTAGTCGCCTTCGTGGAAAATTGCCTCGTCGAAATCATGGCTAGTAAATACACAGTTTAATTTATAATTCATTTGTTCAAATTGTTTATTGTTTCAAAACTATTGTAGTTTTATTTTTTTTCATTGTTATTACTTATTTGTTCATATTTGTTAAAACTAAAATATTAAAATATTATATATTTAATTAAATATTGAGATTATTTTATTTAAAACATTATTGGGTACCGATATTGAGAGTTGTGTATTTTTACACATAATTGCAAGAATATACGATTTTATTTATTATTTTGTTTAGGGTTGTAAAATTATTTTTGTGTATGAAAAATGGAAATTTATTTATATTACTTTCTACTGTTAGAAATTGTTTTATGATGTAATTACTCGATTATAATAATTACTAGATATATAACCAGATTTTTTGTAAAAACACTAAATCACTCTAAATGGACAGTATACGATAAAAATATTTTATAGTTTGATTCAAGTAATAACTAAAGTTGTATCCAATTATAAATATCCATATAATATGCACAGTAAAAATAAATCAAATGTGTCGGATAGGTAAGTTTTATAATTTGCACATTACAATTTAAAAAAAATAGTAAGCGGGTAAGTGGATATCGCTCTGCTGTATATTAGGGGGTGGGGTGGACCTCAGACTATGTTAGGTTAAATTTGAATGCAATGATAGGTATTCTGAACGAAGATGATTTGTCAGTTTAGGATATATTATATTTAAATATTGTCATATATTCTATTTTGAAACAAATAGTATATTTTTTATATGTTACTATATAGTTACTTTATAGTTTATAGTATCTGTTTATTAATAAAAAAATTATTTGGCAACATACGCATAATGAGAGTATGAAATTTAATTTAAATTTTGACATATTTCGTATAAATTCGAACTTTAAGCACTTATAAAAAAAAATTTTGACTAGCGATTTCGGATTTTTTTTATCACTTTAAGAACAACTCATAAGAAACCTTGTATTAAATTTTCATGATTTTCTGGCCACCCAAAAAATTTTTATCGGCATTTGAAGAAAAAAAACTTAAGAAAGTCGAAAATTTCAATTGTCTATAAGTAGTTTAAAAATGGTCAAAATATTTTGAAAATTTAACTGTAAAGAGATAACCATAATATAAACATTTGGTGAAATTTTCAAGTAATTACAATAATTCGTTTTTGAGTTACAGCAAAATCAAAAACTCGATTTTGTCGAAAAGTGGTTTTTCGTAAAATTGCCATTTTTCTGTCATTTTTTTTTTTGTTTTTCTCGATTTTTTTGAAAACTATTTGAATATTTTACTTTTGACCCCCCCAAAGTACCAACTAGATGAATTTTCCTATTCAGAGAGGGGCTGAAGTCAAAAATCAGAGCATTATTACTGCTCCAAATGTTGTCGTCAGACACAAAAAAAAAAAAAACACACACACCATAGTAAAATCAATACATTCTTCAGAATCTAAAATGTACCTATATATAAAAAATGCCATTCTTTATTTTTCTGATAGAAATTATTGCATGCTATTTTTAATGTTTACGTATAATCAAATAATGTAGTTATTATTTTTGTAGTTAGTTTTTTTGAAATTATCATTTCATTTATACTTATGGACTATGATTAAATTTAAATAAAATAATCTAATTATTATTGTTATCTTAAGAGGCTATATTTTCAATTTTTTTTTTTTATTTGGATTTTATGTCATCTATTACTTTTTATAATGCTGAAGTTTTTGTTCTGAGATAACCTTGGATATTTTGTTTCGTGATATTTATTGCTAGATCAATTTGATATACGAGTATATAATATGTTATAAACATCGTTCACATATATAGTATAATAATATGTATTATGTATGGTTTTTGTACTCGCTTAACATTTTTGTTCAAAAATCACTGTTGTGCATTAACGTTCATGGTTTTATATACATTTAGACCCAACTTGGTAGTGATAAATATGTATGTATATTGTATATAATGCATATATGTATAATGGCCCAACGATGACGTTTACGTTTTGCGTGCACTTTTAGCCGCTAGACGCATTTCCGGCTTGTCACGATCATTGCATACCACAAAAGTACAAATTTTATTTATATATAAATATAAAATATACAAGCTGCAGTAATAGTAGTTATATTTATATATAAGTGGAGTACACTGTATATTCACTGTTAAGTGTATTCTCCAAAGTGATCGATTCTTTCCGGACGTTTGTCGATTTGCACCCCAAAATCATTCCTGCATATAATAATATGCTTACCACGCCGATTGTTTGTCGACTTTTTCGACTTTTTACAGTCACCGTCGTCAATCGCATCATCGATCACGTACGCAGTCAACTCTAGACTAATTTATTCAAATTGTTCGGTTGGATAAAAAAAAAAAAAACACTGCATTTATCGATTTTTATAATTGCATATCATTTTTACATATAACTACAGTAGTACAGTACTAGGCACATTTGTACTTCTAAATACACTGTGAATTTTTTTTCAATAATATTATGTTTGTAAGTTTTCAAGACAGTACTTACAGCACGTAGTGTATAGAAAACATTTTTATTTTTTGGTCATGGTTTATACTCAAAAATTAAACAGCTCTTCTTAATCAGTTTCTCGCTGGATTATAGAACAACTGTAGACATCAAACGTTTTACAATGAATCAACTAATCATATAATGTATGCATTAGATTTATTAATAGATAATACGATTACATAAAATCTAATATTATGACTTCAGGCTTGTATATTATTCAAATAGGTATCTAATTGTAATCATTTCTTTGCGAAACCCTATATTAAAGTGTTTTGTTCGCCAAAAAAGATATTTTAGGGGAATGTGTTTTTTTTTTAGATACATTAGCATAGTCGGGTCTGTTTACATGTGCGGTTATTCGGTTTGTTTATCAATATGAAAATAAAATGTTTTTGGTGCAAGAAAAATAAAGGGAGTGCAAAGGCTACATACACATACATAGTAAATAAATACCCTTTTAAGCATGCACCCTCGTAAATTCGGTCAAAATCCGAGCTTATTTCCTAGAGACTCGCGATATGCCAAAATACCAAAATCATTGATATAATATGTAGGTACACCTATATTTATGTATACATAGACATATCAGATGTAATTGCTTGTGTATATAAAAGTTATTTTATCTTCGATGTTGTTTTTATTCGTGACGTATATATTATGAAATATAACCACCAGAAATACCCACCACAATCGACCGCATAAAACATTTTCTTGCTATAATACATGCCGTTGTTTAAAATGTACATTATATTTTTACTTCCTAAATCATTTAATATAATAAAATATTTCCCGTGGGGAGAGATGTGGTTCATTTTCATATGTAAACACCAGTAAGCTCGTTTGACATTTGCCACCGTCTAGACATTTATATAAACAATAACTATGTTAAACTATATACGTTGTATATATTATTGATACTAAACCTAATTCATTTTAATAAAGTTTATATAACTAAATGATATATAATATGGTTGTCTTCCAAATAAAAATACAATTTAAAAAATTTAACAAAATTTCAAATACTTTCAAAATTGTTTTGTCTTGTACTATTATTATTTCGTGTACCTACGCATAGGTTGGTTTTTTTTTTATAATTTGATTAAAAATTGCGATCCTGAAAGTTTGAATTTGCAGTTACAAAGACGAATTAAGTATAAAAATCAATATTACTAAATAAAAATAAAAAGCTGGTTTACTTTTAATTTAAAATTAAGCAATCAAAAGGAAATGTTCTTGTTATACAAACAATTATTATAATAACAATAATAATAATAACGTACAATATATATTCTTTACTATAATTATATTTATTTGTTTATAATTTCACTGACTTTAACTGTAATAAACGTCATTTTAAAATGTTTTTATTCAATTACAAAATCTTTTAGAAAAATGAATGTTTTTAAAATAATATAAAACTCAAATAATTTAAAAAATGAGAAAAAATAATACCGTAGCTATCATATAAGGGGATGCATTTGCATCATCGTGGGATATGATATTTTTATTCACGTATACTATTTGTATTTGCTATATAAAATAATAAACATTTTTCTAATACAAATAATATTTTGATGGTTTTAGATAGGTACTTTATATTCTGAGTAGAGCGAGGTTTGTAACTTCTTAGAATGCTATGTATTTTAAAAAAATATATAATAATGTTTGAAGCATAAGATTCGCTCCATTCTACCACATGTTTACATATAACTTAATCTTTCATTTTTATTTTTTATTTTATATGTGTGTATAGTTATTTTAAATGAAAATATGAAAAATAGACATTTATTATGTATTAAAAAGAATAAAAATAAAACTGGGAATAAGTAAATAAATTATTAGTATCAAAAGTAAATTATATAATATTACATTTTACGTTTATATGTAAATTAAATATATAATTTACAAGAGTAATAATTAAAAATAATAAAAAAAACCGAGACTTTTTTAACTTGAAAATGTGAATTTTTGAATATAGAACGCAGATAATGATGGATTCGTTAAATTATGCATACACTTTTAATTGAATAATTATTTTAATACACTTTACCTATAAGCTATAAGGCAATTGATACTTCCCTACACTGCATTTATTGTAAAGTAACCTATTTATGAAATGTAAAAATATTGATAAAATAAAATAAAAACAAAAGACAAAGTTTTAGATTACACTGTTATATGTATGTATTTCTTGATTTAACATAGAATTTGTAACATGTAGTGTTGTGCATTACATATATCATTATTTTATTTAGACAAAAATAATTTTAAGTTCCTTTCCGACTATATATCAGCTATTTAAATAATATGGTGTATATATAAAGATATATAAACTATTAGGATAATTATAATTTTATTTTTTTATAATTCATTTTTTGGTGGATGGGAGACATTACTTTGTCAATATAATTTATTGCCTATTGACTATTGTGACCATTTTTTTTTTCATATTTATTGATTACGCGTGTATTACTGTAACACTGTAGTTATATCTTGTAGTATGCTCATCGTCATCGAGAACACCGATGTGTAGATTTAAATCACATATATTTTTGAGTGTCAACATTTAAACTTATGTCTATCGGTTTATATTTTTATTATATTTATAGCAAAAACACTAACAAGTGCAATTTTTAAATTATCTGTTTTCTATCTTGATATATTTTGTTTATCTGATATATTATTGTATATATTTTAAGTCAACTTTATGCTACGCTAAAACATATCCATCGTATCCAATTATAACATAAAAATTAACAAATCTAATCAATGTTGATGTCTTCCTATTTTGACCACTGAAATTGGGCATACTTTGGTCGTTAGAAATAATGAAAATAAATATCATACAGACGCATAGAGTATACCCCAGAGATGTGGTCTGTAATTTTGAAAAATTAATTAATTTTAACCAAACGTCGTGTTTTATATTACATTTTTTTTCCCGAAACATTTACCATAAAATTTAATTGTATAAAATGATATTATAAAGCTGCTATTTTTATTTATTTATCAATCTGACCAATCGACAGCAAACAGACACGTGCACACTAAGTCATTATTTATAAGTACACTCATCTGCATACATATTATTATTACCATGATAGTTTCCATGTTTTCTAAAACACATATTTTAACGTGCAATTATAATATACGAGTATAGGTAACTATTACTGTACACAGTATGCTTATGAGGTAATAATAATATTATGATAACGCTTCCTCAAAGGATACTTTCAAAAGTATTTTTTTCATTATTTTATCTATATTTTAATAACTATCTATAAATTCGAGTACATTTATGTCATAAAATATTATAATTATTTAATATTTATATTAAATAGGTACCTACCTACATCGTAACAATATTATAATAACAATAATTAACTGTAATAATGCGCGCACCTCCCCGCTTAATGACGCGTATATCATCAATTATAATATTATCTTCGTTATTTCTACGCACGTGCGGAGCGCGCGCCCCAAAACAGCAGCCATACTATACACACCTAAGTGTTGGGCGCTTAACTATAGTTTTATATACATTATATTATTATTATTATTATTATTATTATATGTACACGAGAATTAATATACGCATGCACTGCCGCAGGAGGAACTTCTCTCGTCGCGCAGCAGTAGAACCACCACCAGGTGCTATTGTTATTGTTACAGGAAGAAAGCTGCTACCCTGCAACGAGCGCTATACCTACCTATACCTATACTGTATATACCTATATATACACGTAATATACTATTATATTATACTATATAAATAGTTTTTCCGAGGGTTCTGGCACGGCGTTCGCACTTACGCATTAATTATTTATTTAAATGTTTTGCTTAATGGCGTCAAAATGGGTTTTCCGCCGAAATCGGCCCGAGTCCCACGTTGTGTGTGTATACACCTACGTATATATATACGAGTACACTACAGCAACACTGACTTGGGAAAAATAATGTATAATGTGATATATATACGATTGTAGGGTCGTCGGTATTGGCTGCTGGTCGGTTATGGGTGCTGGTTGAGGGGGTGCGGAGGAAACGAACAGTTGTGCGGTATATTATACTGGAGAGCGATTCGGAACGAACCCACACCGCTCCGCCGTCGCTGCTGAAGAGTGGTTAACCGTCACGTTTCGGTCGGGATCAAAAAAGTTTTGTGCGTTGATTTCACTGGCGCGGCCCGCCGCGCGACTATTTTCCTTAAACTTTTAAATCCTTTTCGCGTTTTACGTAAACTTTAAAACGCATAATTCATATAAATTATTTTCGTTTTAAGTATAAGAGATTATAATATTTTGATAATATAATAATAAACGCGTTCATATTATAATACTTTACTTTGTACTTAAAACGTATATGTGTATGTGTTGGGTATACACAATATATAATGTATAATGCCGCTTAGGTATACTATACATACGGTGTGATTAGTTTTGTTCTAATTATTTTATATTTCCAAAAAATTGTAACCATAGACATGATATCACGTTTTATATTTTCTGTCGATTATGATAATTATATATTACCGATATCGATATTCTATCGGTAAAAAAGATTAGAGTAGTACACAGATATCTATAGGTACTAACTATATGAACTAGTATTACAAATATCTGTGGAGTAGTATCTATCTGTGATACTATCGTCACTGTCATCAATAAATTATATTCAAAGATATTATAGAAATAATACATTTCTAATTTTTTTTATCAATTTTTGAATTTTTGAATTCTCCTAATTTTAAAATAAAATTTAATTATATAGTTTTTTTAGTTTTTTATATCATTGAAAATATTTTAAGCTTTCAAAGCATCATTTATGACGTCACCCCAAAATATTCAAAATTCATCAACATTTGGACCTTTATCACAACGAAATTAGTGCCCTGATCACGCTCTTTTTTTGTCACATTTTGTTAAAACTCCATGTTCAAATTATTAATATATTATCAATTTTGGATATTTGTTATAATGACAAAAAATAATTTAAATTTTCCATATTTAGACATTATTTTCAAATACCTATACTTATAAATTAATTATTTTTCAATTTCAACTTACTTGAAGTTATCAATGAAAAAACATTTTTTTGACAACAAAAATTGTTTAAAAAAATTGTCTATCCAGTCTTATATAAAAAAAAAAAATAGTGCTGCCATTTAAAATAATGTACCTAAATTTTAAATTGTATTGTGCATATAATATGAACCAAAAGGAGTAAAATATTAAAATGTTCTCAAAATGTGTACTTCAATATTCTTTGAAATATTTAGTAGTACCATTCATCGTTATATATTTTTAAATTCAACCCTTCTCACTATATCTACTCATCGTATGACCCAAAATAAAATACATAATTATAATTAATTACCAACCTTTACCAATGTTAATATTTATTTATAATAAAAATTAAGGATTTATTCCCAGAGATATAGCGTGTAGGTTTACTTAAAAAAAAATATATATATCACACTTTAACCTTTTCGACGAAATAGCAAAAACAATAATTATAAATTTATAACACTTAAATATACCCATCGTTATTTAGGTACAGATGTATATAATTTAACCCTGAACCCTGAATCGGATTCAACCCAATTTCTGATGGGATGAAAATTGTGAAAAGGATAAAATATCTCTCATGGACCGCTATAAATATGTGCAATGTGCATATTAATATGATAGGGTGTTATTGTATGTATCGAAATTCGAATGTACATTAAACATTATAATATTTCAATTTTTTTTTTAATATAATACTATCGGTCAATAAACAAAATTACATTGAACCATACATTATATTATAAAAAAAAAAAAAATCAATGGATGGATACAAAGAAAAAACTACAAACGCACTTTTCCTTTTATAGTATTATGGATTTTAATGAAACTGAAAATAATCCGTTTTAATGACCAAAACGGAAGTATTATTTCGATACTACCATGCAGTGTATCCATTTAGCTAGACGTGCAGTACATGAGAGTTGATGATAACACATCACTGAATATTAGTTATTCGAAATAACTAATTAACATTAAATGGGTTTTTTTTTTGAAAATAATAATAATAAAGTACATTGCTTTCAAAAATAATATTTTGTTTGTTTTTATTCAAAGCAGATGTCGGTGGCGCTTTTATGATAACAAAGAAAAGAAAACGTATATTATTAGCATGCAAATCAAAATCAATTTATTAAATTAAAAACAACGACACGAAAAACAGAAATGATTAATATTTACATTTAGAAATCATTTTAATTTAATTTTACAATCCGTTGAATAAATTAATATGATTACGTATTTATATTAGTAAAAATATAAATATATAACTATACAGTATTCATAGTTGTAACTAATTTTTTTTTTGTTTATTAAATTCATAGTTATTAATTTATTCCGAAATATACGATGAATTTATATCGATCGACCCCTACATCGCGAAGCTAATGTAATATTGAACAAATAATGAGATTACAATGTATAGAAACGTTAGAATTTAATAACGTTTTTCGACACTTTTCCGTTGACAAGAATAATAATTAAAATTGGTCATACATAAATTATGAATACGCGGATGTACGAAGACGAAAACACGGTGAAGTATATACTATAATCTCAGATAGATACATCGGCCACTCGAGTACATACGCTGTACTATATTATTGTGTACACGCCATAAACCATTCGTATAAATATACTAATATACATAATATTATGTATTTGATATTAGCCCCAAAACAGTTATACTTTAAAAATTATAACAAATATACGCTCTACGGTCATTTCTCAATCGTAACAGGTACCATAATACAAGTGAACAGTCTTATTGTGTATATATTTTATGTTTGTATCGTAAATGTATTATATGTTTATCGTAATATATAAACACACATATATTATTATGATATACCTACCTAGATACCTATCATATAATCCATAGTTATTATTATTACATTTTAGTTTGATGTATATTACAATAATTATTCTATGAAGTAAAAACATTTGTTAATGCACGGTATGGGTAGTATAATATTATCAGGTAGATTCCGTTCATTTAATATAATATATTTTGCTTCTTGGTGCATATGTAATAATAATATATAACAGCGTTTAAGTTTAATACTTACCTAGGCATAACGTCGATGAACGTAATTTGTTACCTTTAATCGCACGATCGGATGCAACAAACGTGTGCGTATAATATCACAAAACATTATAATATTAATACAATGATAAATAATAAATAATACAGTATTATGATGTGTAATATTTAGTTAAAATACGACAACAAATTATTTCAGTAAATGTTATTTAAACGTGAAGATTATGATGTAAACACACAATAATATTGTAACATTATAACCTGTAAAAAAAAATGAATACACATTTATTAAAATTACTTTTGATTATTTAATTGAAATAATTATTATTGATTACTGTAAATTATCAATATAACATACTAAATAAAAAATAATTAATAATATATAATAATACACCACATTAACTCAAACTGAAATTCACAAATTCGTCTGTAATGGTGATAATATGTCAACCGTAAGAACTAGGTAAGACTGAGAATCCTCCTTGTCGACTTGGGAGAAAATCATTATTGTCATCATTATTGATAGTAAAATCGCATAGAGGAAAGTGTCATTAATGACTATAATGACTAATGAGTAACTCGGTTTTTCAAGTCTTTACAAATACATAAAAAAAAAAAACCCAAAAAATATGCTTACTATACAAAGAGCAATGCATAGATCGTAAATCACAATTCAATTAAAAATATTGATAAATATATATATGTATTTATTTATTTTTAACTAGTCAGTTTTTTGATCCAATACTGTGAAACTAAAAAGAAAAATGATCAAATCCTATGATCATGCAATACAGACGAATCAAATTATTCATAAACTAATTTCCATTACAATATTATATACATATTATAATGTATTACAATACATTTTTAGTATTTATTTATTGTTCGACGATTTCACTGTGAAGTTTGTACATTTTACTCGCCGATAATATAAAAAATATATGCTTCAAAGTCCACCAAATCACATGTTTTTTTCATTTTTGTAAAAAATTAATCAATTACAAAAATGTTTAGAATATTTTCAAATGGACAATACTATTATAATATTGAATATAAAAAAAAGTTTCTTTATAGTTTATGTATATAATTATGTATAAGCATATTGTATTTTTTTTTTTACGAAATTTGCCAGGACCGACCGTATTATAATGCGAGTGTATAATATATTATTTGGTTATATAAAAATACTTCGAATTTATATATTATAAATATAAATAAAAATAATAATGTATGCGTATACCAAAGAACAGAGGTTGGTTTAATATATTAGCATAAAATATTTATTTTTTAATTTTTCACAATATACTTACACGTGTGGGACGTGAGCGCCTATTTGATTTCATATATACGCAAGCAGGTACCTACATTTAAAATATTTTATCGTCTGGTACACTATATCATGATAATTAATAATAATGTAGGTACACTATTACGATCACGGTTCCGCTAAAAATTTATATGCACTATATTTTATAATGTATTCCTTGTGCTGGTTTTTTTGCCACGCGAAATAATAATATATACGATAAAAGTGTATGTTATTGTATTTAGCGCGCTGATATATTATAGTTAGACACTTCAAAAGTGTGGCAATAATAATATAATATTTATACAACTACTGTATACCTGCTATAGGTATACTCTCGCGCACATTGTACACACGTACATAATATAATATCATACTTATGTGCGTTACCGTGTATATGTATTAGATGTACCCGAACGTAAAGTGAGTGAAGAGAAAAAAAATGTATGTGAAAAATAAAGAAGATTTTCCGTATAAACTCATCGGGGTTATTGTGCGCGTGCAACACCGGCATCGGAAGCTTTCATTAGTGCGGTTGATGAAAATGTTTAATTGAAACGTCGTGAGTGTACGTATATAATAATTATAATACGGTATAATATTATACCTACGATGCGGGTATACCTATATAATACATCCGAGGACAACGGCGACGTGTTCACCCGCGGAATGCTGTGTAAATCGAGAGTCCATATTGTATTATTGTGTACACATATTATTGTACACACGTTTTATTATTTTATAATATATAATATATATATTTTTTTCATCATTCGGAGCGTATACAAACCCACGTACACACATACGCGCGAACACGATTATATATTATATTATTAATTATTATGTCCGATTAGGTTTGAAGAAATATAGGTATTATTTTATAATATATTATATATTCCTTTATAGTGTATAATATAATGTAGTTTATATGGTAATTATTAATGTCCTACGATATATTATATCATACTATATGGTATGTGGGTTTTTGGTTTATTTTCAGCAAATACTTATAATTATTATATAGGTAGGCACGATACAAGTTGATCTATGCTATTATTTTTATTTTTAAACGAAAGTATTATAATAACCTGCGAAAGTTTTAGTTCATTACTTGGCCAACCGGGATAACTAAACTTGAAACACTTAAAAATGAAAAAAAAATTAAACGTTTTTCTCCAATACTCGGTACTAATAAATCAATATTTTTAGAAAGGTATTCTGTGGTTTCTAATTTTCTTTACCCAGTAGGTATTTAATTATTGTTATATCAAAAACTGAGATATTTATTTAAAAATCGCTATCAAGAACAGTTGGTATTTAAAATTAGATTTGTTTTTTAAAGCGCAATGCGTAAAATAATAAATTCATACTTTAGTATAAAAAAATACGATTATATTGTTTTATGGAGTTAGTGCTGCCCTGTTACCTTGCATGATATTGTATTATTAAGTATTATGAATAGTACCTACCCACATATCTTGTATCTGGTGCTCATAATCTGGTCAGTATCGGAAATTCGATAAAAAAAAAAAAACGTGAGGATGAAAACGGGAAATCACATGTTATGTATTTTGGCAATCGGCAAAGATAATATTATTATTAATTATTATTATGTGAGTAGGAAGAGGACTTAACCTAACCTCTCCCACCAACAGGTCCGTTTCCGTTGCATATCGTTTGGTAGAGTTTGCGGTGAAGGCGACAGGGCAGCTATAGCAGCGCGCCTCGCTGAAAAATGCGCGGATACGAAAAAAAAATGCGCGGAATAAATCAATGAGAGAGAAAGACCGTGTGGCGAGCGAGTCTGTCGTGTTTCGTGTATTATAATAATACTGCGTATAATATATATTATATTATATATATATATATACATTTGCGTACATTGTATTCCGACGTATTATAATACTGGGTAGTAACAAAAAAAAAAAATAAAAATAAAAAACCAACAAGTAAAATATCTTAACGGTGTTTTTTTTTCATTTATACCTAATCCTGTATATCGGGTAATGCGCACGCTATCGTGGGACGCGAGCGCGCGTGTATATATAATATAATCTAAGGATTAGTAAATATAATATATAATATATACTGTAAGACGTTCGGAGGAAAAGATTACGCAAAAATTTAGTTATTATTATAGTATACATATATATATACATTTTTTTTAATCGATATAGGTACCTATGCGTATATATATATATATATATATGAACGCGTAGGTGCGAGGTAGCCGAGGATGAGGATGATGATGATGACGAGGAGTAGGATGAGAAAGCGTACAACGAATATATTATAAATATAACTATAACTATATACATAATACATATAATAATATTATAAATCCTCGTCGACAATGACGGACGTTTAGATGCACTTACGTTTTTAATATATTATAAACAGAAAATGTAAATGTAAAAAAAAAAAAATCTCCGGCAAAGAGCTAGGGCGTATGGGTTAAAAAGGTTTTCGTTAAAGCTTTTTCATAGCGATCGGATAACGCGAACGTGTGCGGGTAAAGAAAGTCATCATCTTTCGTTTTCTCCTGTATATACATAATTTATATTTATATATATTATATACGAGGTATACACTAAACACATACATACCTATATAACTACTGTAAATACATTATAATAGGTTAGGTTAGGACCTATTTCATGATATAACGTCATAAAACGTTTTCACCATTTTGGGATGATTTCCGCCCAGTTATAATATTATAATTGTTTTCTGTTACACGATTCTAGAAAGTGTACCAAGTGGCGAATAGGACATCTGTCAAATCCGTCAGTCTGCGGGGACTGTAGCGACTCCTAATATAGTATTATAATTATTCACCTCTTGTTAGTGTTTATCATCCAAATGTTTGTCATTCGTGTCGACTGATTAACATAATAGTATAAAATCATATAATTCCAGAATTGGATCGTCGATGTTAATTTAAACACGGAGTCGTAACCAGTGAATTTTTATTTTATGTATTCACCGTTATCCTATCATCGTCGAACTCACTCGCTGCACAAATATTTAAAGCTAAAAATATAAACTCAATTTTTAGGTTACAAAGGTTATTTTAATATGTAAACTTGTTTCAGTTGGAACATTTTCATCAGTTTTCGAGAATATCGCAAAAATGTGAAAAAGGTAACATTTTTTGTAAATCTAATATTCTGAAATCATATTTTCGAGAGTTTCGCTTAGAATCGTTTTTAATATAATATAACTATATATTTTTATAATATTGCCTTACAGCATAAACAAAATAATTGGCAATATTTACACAACTATAGTACTATATAACACCATTATATTATATCCAGCCCTTGGATGAGTGGAGAGGATACAGACGTATGACTTAAATAATAATCTGGGACATATAATAAAATATCAACAATTTTATTTAACACCGACCGTGGATCCGGGAGTAGACTAAAGGACTTTACTCTCCACCTACTCCTCTCTTTGTAAATCGTGTATATTATATATTTATATAGTAAAAAATAGTCCATAAATTAAAAAAAATAATATAATAATATATAGAATTGATAATATCGTTATCGCACCTATAATGATCACAATCTATTAAGTACTTACTTAATATCATAATTGCATTTTATCTGCAAAGAATGTGTTCCCTCCTTGCTGATCATTGCAGATTTCTATATATACTCCCGTATCATCATACAATGAATAAAATATCCTCGAGTCTTCTGCATTCATAATCATAAGGTTTCTATCAAAAACAAAAACAAAATTATTATTTATTATATGATTTAAATTTAAAAACATACACATTTTTTTACACGAGATCTAATCTAACCTATAGCCATATCGTATAATAATAATATTATAATATATGTATTATGATCAGAAGATAGATACATGAACACAATATAATTGATTGTCGAGGTATTAAAACATTTACACATCCTCGCACCGCCATTCCCTCTTCACAGTGCGCGCTGCGGGGAGATGAGAAACAAAGAAGATAATATTATAAATAATATACTTAATATTTTCGACCGTAAATACGAATTATGCATATTATGTTGTAATACATATTATATCTATATCATATTAACATCTCGAAACTAACTCTTGTGGTACACGCATATTTACACGAAATGTCAAATGGCTCGCTATTTATATTTCGGTATAATGTTGTAACACGTTTTACGAAAAAAAAAAATATATATAATATAATTTTAACTAGGTATACACACGCATATTAAATTGATATTACGGGTACATGTGTAATATACGACGACGACGGACGGTCGAGTCGACGACTAATTGCCGTCATCAAACGGCTGTTATACGACGCACGGGGGTTTAGCGCAACGGCAATCGAACTCTAGTTATTCATTATAATAATATTATTACATAACAATAATATAGCGCCGCCGCAGCGCATCTATAAGTAGGTATACATAATATTGTATACCAAAAGAAGAAAACCGACGGCTGTGATTTATTATTATTATTAGTTTTTTATTTTGTTTCCCGTTCGTTTGCGGGGTAACACATATTATTCGTAATAAATAAAAAAATAATAAAACGCCTCGCCATATATATATATCGGCGGTACGAACGTTTTATTATAATACGTACGACTGTGTAGGTATACGGTATTAGGTATCCATATATTATTATTTAGCCGATACCGACGACCGTATGATATACGGTCAGCGCGCGGTTTTCCATCGGACGCGTGTTATTTATTTTTTATTTCGACACAAATAATTAACTCCTAAATAAACTAATAAAGAACCGTTTTCGGGTTCGTTGTTTTAAATATAATTATGCGCTTACTCGTGTGTAATTTACGCGTTCGTGCCGAGGGCGCACATAAGTCGTATATTATTTACCTCTTTAAAACGTAATTTGTCCCGCAGACACGTCACAGCGGCGGCGGTGCTTACGATAACATATTATATTATATGTACGCACTTACATGAACGGAATGTAAAACGAATATTATTATTTTTCATCAACTTCCACGGAGTGCATTTCATTATTTAGTTTGTATTTTAGTTCATACAGGATGATTCCTCACAATCGATATATATATATTATTATACTCTATGGAATTTTCAACTTTGGGAACACAGAATATAATATTAAAATTTAATTAAATACAATTCTTCAAAACAAAAATGATATTACGATTTGCCCATATTTACAACTTGTATTTCATAAATACAATTACATATATTACATACTCAAACTCGTAAGTACATATTTTACATACGTTTTGTGTATTATTTTTGATACCTACATTGTAAACAAACAAAAATAATTACATATTTCCATGCAATATCCAAACAATGTGACATTTAGTTATAGTCATGTGTTAATTTTATTCATTTAATACGAATACAAATATTTTCTATTGTAGATATAAACATATTTTTTAATCTGTATAAATACAAATGAGTTTATGTCGATAATTTATTGTTATATATTATTGATTTATTAAGTTTTTCTTTGATTAGTTACCGACGTTACCGTTATATA
The DNA here is from genome assembly GCA_020882235.1 of Schizaphis graminum. NCBI lineage: Eukaryota > Metazoa > Arthropoda > Insecta > Hemiptera > Aphididae > Schizaphis > Schizaphis graminum. Next base: position 15,072,655 of record CM037032.1, read on the forward strand.
CTATTTTCTTCTTCTACACAAATTGTATTAAACATATTTTATTATTATAAATTATAATTACATGAATAAATATTACTTGAAAATATCGTACAAATAGTCTCCAATTCGGAAATATTAGTTTTTTAATAATTACCACTATAGTTCATGTTCTCAATGCTAAATTGGAATAATATTATTATTATTTTTTATTTATTTTAAACATTATAGCATAATAGCAAAAACTTAAGTAAATTTCCAGGTCTACCATATGCCAGGATACATATTAAACGCCTACAAAGTATAAGTGCTTAAAATATATTCTCTTAGTATATAGGTAGGTACTATAATATACCTCCTTATATTTTGTTTAAATTCCTAAAATCAAAATTAAAATAAATACTTTATAATATACTTAGTTTTAAGCATTAAATATTCAACGAGTGAGCATATCAATGTGCGCAGTATAAAAAAATTACCCTGTAGAATATATTATACATGCCGTTTCTCAGATATATAAGCTACAGCTACAACAATAACAACAGCCAGCGGTGAATAGCAATAATGCGCATACACAAACGTCTCTTTTGCATATTTATTGCACAAATAAGAATGAAACGTGCAATTTTCAACTTCTCCGATTTAGATTCTGAAGCAATTCACCGAAACTTTTACTTATCGTAAATAGTTTGCACATTTGAAGAACGGCTGGAATATATGCTAGCCATTATGTAAGATGAGCTTAACAACTTAAAATGTATATCGAATTAATTGTGCACTCGTTATAAATTCGAGTTTATCGTCAATGTTAAGTTCCAGAATAATTATTTTGTTTTCACAACAAAGTTCAATGTGATAAAACTCCACGGAACAAGCATAAGCGTAATTATAGTGTAATTATAGTGTATAAATAACCTATTTCTCCTTTCCATTGTTATACGGTGTACAACAACAGTTAATCGATGTGTTGTATCAAATGATTAACAATGTTTTTTGACATGAAAAATGTCAAGATATATTATTCATCTAGGCTTTGAAAATAAATTTAGTCACCATCAAAATTAAAATGTGCTCGTTATGTACGAAAAATAAAAGTTTTCTGAAATAAGTACACCGAACATGGACATTTTAATGTCGACTTTGCGAGTGTTTAATCTTAATGCAATGTCATTAAAATTTGATTAATGACTGAGTATAATATTACATTTTATTTTATTTATTACAATTTGTACCTATATAATTAATTGGTCATAAGTTACATTAATATCTACTGATTATAATATTAAAGTATGAATTCGTTTTGAAAGTAAAAATGAATTCTAAACGATAATATTGATTATAATTCGTGCATAACCGCCAAGCTATACGTAAATTAAACTAAAGGTTGGTAAGGTATTAATTTAATAAATATCTCTTTTTACGTACAATCACAATGATTATAATGCAATATTCGATAATTAAAAAAAATATTATTAAAAAAATTGAATTATATAATTTTGTCTAAAGAAAGATATCGCTTGATATCTGAACAAATATTGTGAAAAACGGATAACGAGAAGATGATTTATTGCAAATATGGTAAACTTGTTTTTCTTGTATCAGCCAACATTTCCAAAAATTAGCAACATCCCAATAAAAATAATCATTCATTCACTTGTTATGTACAGCTTTATATTATAAAGAAAAATTATACTACTGGTAATTTATAGCACCTATGGTGGTAATTAATTGGTGTGTGTTTTCAATTGTCGGGACTTATCACTAAGGAAGATCGAATTAGAATTTAGAATATGTAATTAATATTTAATTTATTTTATGATGTATTTAAACTCAAATAACAGACATATTTTGGATGATAAATAGTTTCTAAGAAAATGTTTTTTTTTAATATGTTCAGAAGAACGTTTCAGTTCGCATACCTCTCCTCTCTTTCGCGGATAGGCAACTGCAGCGTTTTCCGATTACCTATAGCTGAAACGTATAAACGCGAAAACGTGATACTACGGGAACGGGTCTTGACGAAAAACTCGACCGTCATAGGCGATTCTCGTAACGACGACATTTATAATACGAGTATAATATATAATATATATATATACATATTATTGTCGTGCAGTTTCCACAGGCCACTCTTAATACGCCTCGTTTTGTTGACGATAATATTATGTACTTAAGTGTACACACACACACACACCCACATATTTTATATAAATAGTTAGGTAGGTATTAGGAATAAAAATAATATATATGTTTTTCCTACTTTGGACACGCGCTCGCGTTTCGTAATAATATGATGATGTATACGATATGAGCTGTCCCAGATATTCACATCGCTCTGCACATAAGATTATACCGCGTTCGGTACCATTTGTCGAGGCTTCTGTGCGGCTCTGCGAGAGGGATATGCACGGCGAGAAGTCGCGCGGAGAAAGGATTACACGTCGCGCGCATTCAAATCGCGCGCGTGGGCTTTGCTTCTTACCACCGCCACCGCCGTCACCGCGTAAGACTCCTGCAATTGCCCGATAAGAAAACGAACGTAATATCATATATATATATACACTGCGGTGAGAAGCAGACGACGAGGAGACGATATATCACGACCCCGAGGCCGTTTTATTTATATTATTACGCAGTGCTTTATACAAAATAAACACACATACAATATATTTATGTGTGTGTGTGTGTGTATGTGTGTGTACATCTACCGCCATCGTCGCCACTGCCAGCGATTGGCGTGCGGGTCGTGTTATTTTATCGTACAGAAGTATTTCCGGCGGTGAGGAGAGGACGAAGAGCTCGAGACTTGTATTATATTATATATACTCGACACGCGGACGTTATCGCCGGACTCGTGCTTTCGCCGAGCCCGGCTTAAGTACGCGCGACCGCTGCGCAGTATAGTAACGCATAAAGCTGTTCGCTTGGGGTTTCGTAGTGTTTTTTTTCTTACTTATTTTTTTAACGTCTCGTTATATCTCGGCGTATAATAATAACGCGGCACGTTGGCGAGCAGAGGGGGATGTTTTTTTTTTACCCGCGTCCACCTCTTCTCACAACGCGCGAGACGCGAAACAACTGCGAATGACCTGCAGTCTTGTATTATATACACATATTGTACTATATGCATGCGCATTATTGTGTATAGGCTTATACTTGTGCGCAAAAACATGCGTATATACACTCGTATATACCTCCCGTTAGGTACCGCGGGACCGTATCTGAGAAATTGCACTGCAGCATCGTTTCGGCGGCCGATAGACGGCCAAAGCGAACGCGCGAGCGTGTGTGCGTACGGAAAAGAGAAAAAAGAACGGCGGAAGACCATTGAAAAATATTGTTAAGTGATTCGGAAAATAAAGGAAAGAAAAGGGTCCCGTCTGTCCACCCGTCCGACCCTTCTCCCCTCACTGCCCATCCGTCCGGCCGGCCGACGAAGAAGCTCCGCTGCACTGTATAAGGGTTTTGTAGTGCACGAGAGGGTCTCCTCCGCCGGGCCATTTGGTATTCCCGTAGCGTACACATTCGGGCGAAATATAAAAAGGAAATTGGAGAGAGAACGAGAGCAAAAGTGTTATTGTAGACGGGAGCTGATCGTGTGTACAGGGTTGCTATATTTTGAGTACTATCGCGAACCGAACATTATTATATTCGCATCATATTATACCTCTGTTTTACGTTTTATACGCTCAAATACCATTTTTTTAAGGACAAATGCTATTCTGTTTTTTTTACGATTTCATAGTGTCGTCAGTATTTAAATATCATAGAAAACTTCATAAATAAAATCGTATAACCATAATATGTGCCCGGAAAATATATCACTTGATTGAAGAAGGTATACAGAAAACTTCATCCTGTACATATTGTGTATAGATATAGTCGATAGACTCTCCGCGCCGCGATGCTCACTGTTCCGTTTTAATGCAAAATATATTTATTGGGAAATGGTATTTTTTTTTCTTCCGCCTTAGAATTCTTTAATCGTAGATTCGGACCGAGTCGTGGTGGTAGAGACGGGGATAGCGGTTATTCAAATTAATTTCCCGAGGCCTCCGGGGCTCCGAATAACGATTAATGGGCGCGGTAACGGCCGAAAAGAGAAATTCCAACAAGTACCTTAATAATATTATACTCAATACACGTGTATATACATTATACGTATATGTATGTGTGTGTGTGTGTAAGTGAGTGAGTCGATATTGGTGGTGCGTTTTTCAATTTCGAATTTATAAGAAAATTTTTCCGCTTATAGCTGGAATCCAAGGCCAGAAGAATGCTTGTGTAGTTGTGTATTTTCGTAACATAATATCATCACACGCGTGTACTCATACATCGCACACGTCTTTTCCCATCTGATTACATAGATTTTAAACAAACAGCTATAATTACACAGGACCAAAGTACACTATATAATATAAATATACCGTGTGCCATCGATCAATAAATATTTAAGCCACGAATAATATCGATAACTATTATACTCATAAAATATGTGAACTACTGTAGAAATCCTCTGAAGTATACAATATTATTAATTATTGTTGGTATTTTCGTTATTTTAAATAATATTGTTTTAACCGAGTATTTAATTTATGGACATTTCGTTTGTCGACAAGAATATCTTTATGTATTTTATAAAAAACGAATATATTATTATCGTTCGATTCGTTCGAGATGTTTCACATTTTCCCCGAATTTCTTAGCTGTTCACTTCTTTTAATTGATTTTTTAACCCCGAAGCTGAACATTCAAAATACATACGCATTATATTTACTATCTAATAAGTAGATTCCTTCTTAATTCATAAATACTATTTAATTTAAGTTTCCTATAATTTACTTTCTATGATTGCATGTTGGATACAAATTTAGTTTTTGTTCGTGTAATGTGTGAATTAGGTTTTATAAAAACCTACGATTTTAACTACTTGCATTTATATAGGTAGATAGCTATAATACGAGTAGGATAATCTATAAGCGTATATTATAATTTATAATATATTACAGTATTAGAATGTAGGCATTAATACATTTAAGTTAATCTTAAGTTAGGTTATTCTATCGTTACTACATTTGTATATACCTACCTCGCTACCTCCATGACGAAATTTATTACCCGTCTTCCTATTAAGTTTCCGCCGTAGTTCACTACCTATAAACTAAATTACAATGTATTAACGTGAATTGAAAAACTTTAAAAATTAAAATAAAACTTTTGGAGTACAAAAAGTATTGCCATTTTCTGGGTAACGCTAAATAATACTCAAATATATAACTAAAATAATTTATGTAGATATACGATATAGATATTTATATTGACTATACCAAAAATGTGAAAACATATAATTTTATCTAAACAACTATTGAAAAATGCAAAATTAATTTTAAACTGATCTAAACTAGTACGAGCGAAACGGGAAGTATTATGTATATTAGCAATGTATGGAACATGGGTAAAATTAGTATTTTAGCAAAAAGGGAAAAGTCATTTTTGGACGAGACATAAATAAAATAATTACAACATGAATGAAATCGGAAATCATAACACTAACACAACGATAATAATATTCTATATAAATATATTTTTAATACAATAAATAAATTAAGTGTTATAAACATTTAAAAATATTTATTAACTAGTAAAAATTTAACGATTTGCTAAAATAATGTATTTTATGAAAATCGTTTGAAAAAATTATGTTATCTGAAACCTCTTAAGCACAAGTATTAATCGTATAAAGTGTTTCTATTGCTGCAACTACGTTTTGTAAGCCATGGTGCCAAAAACTATTACGGATTCCCATAAAATAGCATAATTACAACCATAATAAGTTTTTATTTTTAGTAGCTTAAAAATGTACGATGTTAATTTTTTGTGGTACAAATAAAAATTACAATCAAAACGTATAAAAAAAAATATTTTTGAGTGATGAATGTAACGGTTTTGTAACGCATAATTTTATCTTTATCCGGCCATACTCAAATAAAAATATTTGTTTTAATCCTCTACTTTGAGTGTGGTTGCTGATGATATTGGTTTCATAGATTTTAGTAAACTCTAAATGATACAATAGATACTTGAAATCTTGAAAATATTGATATATTAAATCTAAAAAAATATATCTTACATAATGTTATATATTTTCATTCTACAATTTCCAATTGTTATAATAATACGGTTGTTGTAATATAATTTAATAACTATACTGCGGCATTGAAGAATGATTTACTTGATTCTCTGCCTGCATTTTACGTTACGTACCTATACAGTAAAAACTACTTTATTTTTTAAAAATAAATATATTTATTTACATGACCACACAAATTGTTAAGCTGGATAAAAGTGTTAAACTAAAAGTTAAGCTATAAATCACGGGGGCATATATGCAAAACTTTAAAAAGAATAGGAAAATGTATTATACTATCGCAAAAATTTGTTAAAATAACTCGCTTAGGATCGTAAATAACAGAAGTTTAAGACAATTTTTTCTGAGGTTTTGTAAATAATGTTTATATTCTTCGATGTTTAAATCTTATTGGCCAATATTTATCGCAATACAATAAATAATTTACGCAGAAATTGGAACTTAAACCAAATTACTTTAGAAAAAATAAATTAACATTATTTATACATAAATAAAAATATATTTAAGACGTACCGTAGGAGGCGTAAACTTTAGTTTTACTATTGACTGCAATCAATGGATATTAAGTGATCAGAGAAATTCTGAAATTAAATTTATTTTTATTTACACCGGTATATACTCACGACTAATAATTATGTAGTTATAGGTACTTATATAAGACCATAAGGTACAATCCCACTGTTTTAAAAATACATTTATCAAATTATTGATATTATTCTATAAAGTACAAACATAATTATTCTTGAATTGTTTATTTTGGTTCATCTCGAGGTATTCAACATGTATTAAGTAGTAAAATAATATATATGAATTATCAAAATATTTCGTCATCTCTAAAATTGAAATAATTTGAACTTTTGTCTTTGCCATACAATTCGCATATAGTTCGTATTCGTTATGTTGAATGTAAATAATGTAGTAATGAAGACTGACGACTCGAAGCGCACCTGTCTGTGGTACTAATTGATGTGTCGTACGACTTTTGAGCGTTTCAAATGGAACGTCTATAGTGCATCAGTGTATGTGTATGTACAAAAGCAGTGAACGTGTTTCATGCCGATTCTTCTCGAGGGCACCGCTCATAATAGTAATAACTAGCTTAATTACCCGGCGTTGCCTGGAAAAACTCGTGTCCGAACTGCTGGTAGTACGGAGTGCAAATGAAATGAACGTGTTTAGTGTATAGGCACCGTGGCAAGGCAATGGAAATATACATGATGACATTGTTTTTATCGATAAACTTCTCGAAAAAATTATTATTATTATCTACACGACAACGGTGGACAAAAAGGATAGGGTTGGTAGCTGGAAATCCGCGGGCCGCCATGTCGCGAAATACGACGTATTGGCGGTGAATAATTATAATTGTTAATTAGTCCACTAAAATGCAATATTTTTGAAAATCCATTCATATAGCACGGTAAAAATATGAGAAGAACCTCTATTCAAATTTCAAGTCCGTACGTTGCGTAGTTTTTGAAATACAGCGATCAGTGAGTGAGTGGTATTTGGATTTTATATGTATAGATAATAATATATATATTATGTAGATCGATAAACTTATTACAAACATCGAACGTTTTCGGTTACCGACTGTGCGAGACGTCGGATCACGTGCGACCCAAATATTTACGAGGAATGGGGGGAAGAAAAACGGAAGGCCTTCTTCCGGCCGCCGCCAGCTCGGCAACCATCATCAGCCAGCTGCAGCGAGCCTTATATACGATATAATATCATATAGGTACGCCGTATGCGTTTACCTATACACACGCGCGCACTGTATATAGGCGTATTATATCGTATCGTATCGCGGCGCGGTGGCGGAGTGATTGGATGCGGCACACTCCATAAATATTGAGAACGAAAATCTAAAGCGACGTGCGCGTAAAAAGTGTGTGCATAATATAACACATAGGTTATAGCAGGTATATACGTCCTGCCCTCGCCGTGTACGTATATATATATATATATATGATATTATTATAGTAATTATTTATTCGAACGACGCGCGCATTGCACAACGACGGAGATCATCAATATAAATACGTGTACGCATATTATGGTGTACGTGTAGAGGTACACTACGGGTTGCGGCGAGGCGATCGCGGTAAAACGCGCGGTTTTACGATGAAAACTGCAAAACGTCGAGAAACACACCCGCGCGTATTACTACCCTGCACCCCGTCAAGACGCGTTAGCCGTGCACAGGTCTCTCGTACACACCCGATCATACAACGCGTCGTGTATGATAATAATAATAATATTATGTGGATATTAGTCGGTGTGTACTGAAGACGACGTTGCGATATTGTCCCGAGGGATGTGCTCGGCGAGCGAAAACTCTTGCCTCCTCCCCCACCCCTATACACACACACACACACACACACACACACACACATATATCCCGTGATATTATTATTAATATAATTTATATTAAACGCATTTACGCGTTCGTGTGTGTGCGCACGCGCGCGCGGCCAATATTCGTCGTTGATTAATGAACGCGTCGGAAAAACGGAGTGCGTGGGCGGAGAAAATATATAATAATATGACGATTTGTGGCGGCGCAACACGACGCAACGCTGCGCACGCCAGTGTATAACAATAATACGATGTAATTGAAAATTATTATTAATCCACTATACATATGTATATAAATACTATATAGACGCACTTATTATTTGCTCGTGTTATTATAATAAATGCTATATATACGTATATATACTTTGCGTAGCATGCTCGTACACAGTAAACGGTACGGTCTCGGTCGCGAGTATACCCATATGTATATAGTTAATACGTATATACATGCATACGTATCGTATATACACTCGGAGCGTAATTTATCACAACGTTGTTCGGCAGCAACGGGCCCATTGAACGCTCGAAAACCTAATTTGATTTTCGGTAACACATTACAATAGTAATCGAGTTTGACACTCGGGAAATATGAAATTGCGGAGAAAACGAGTGTGCGTGTGTGTGTGCGCGTGTGTGTCCGTTTTGAGTGTACTGCAACATTGAGCAAACCGCCTACCTCGCCGTACGTGTCGCGTATACCTCGCGCGTCACATACGTAATATACGATTTGATACGGCGACGTTCTTTACTTGTTGTTGTTCGAGCTCGTATTATTTCGATTTTAACCGGCAACCGCCGCCGTATTTTGAAGCGATTGCGATGTGAAATATAATTTTAGATTATGCCGACACGGCGGATATACACATACACATTATAATGTGATATAATACACCTATACTTACTTAATAACACGCGTTTGTTACTCGAACGCGCGTTTACATATCATTATTGTTTTGTTTGAATCACGCGTCACACAGCATCTCTGCGTGTACAACAGACACGTTGCGACGGATCGATGATTTGAAAACAAACAGAGTATATAATGTTATATTATACACTGCAGAGAGAATGAACGACAACCGCCACCACCGTCATCAACGCTTGATTGTATACATTTTTTGTTTCCCTCGTGCGGGAATTCGCAACAAAATTGTCTGAGGACAAAAAGTGTGTCGTGCGGGGTTAGGGGGGATTGGGGAGTAAGAACCGCGTACGTGTCGACAATAACTTGTGAGTTTTGCTTTACTGCTGTGCGCACACCGCACAACCGCGAACGAGATCGTATCGCATTGTGTGTGTGTGTACGTTTGCCCGAAGTAAGCTTTTCCGAACGCCATCACAGTAACATAACAATAATATAATATAATTCATTTAGCTCACATAAATACATATATATGTACATAATACGCGTTTTACGTTCAGAGAAACGAAATTCGGATGAACGGAAAAGTAGACAGGCTGGTGCTACTACGCTTGTATGATACGTATATAATATTATGATATTATATAGTAGGTGGGATAGATGCGTGCATGCGGGTCGGACGTGTACGCTTTTGGAAAAAGTTTCGTTTGCATATTAAACCGGAGCTTTTCGTCGGTGTGGGTGCAGGTGACAGTCGAAATAAAGCTGTAATATTCACAAAAGACACACTGCACGTCAACGGTCGTATACATATATTATATATACGCGTATTACATCACATAAATCTAATTTAAACATTTTACGAATCATATCGTAATACGTGTTGAAATATTTCAGTGAAAATTTACAAAATACTATGATACATATTTTAAATGATCGTGAAAAATTGTATTTTACTAATAATATTATCTTGCTAATCTTCGTGTTTTCTTCTTTTTTTAACCATATAATAATATTATGACCTTATTCCAAATAAGAATGCGCGGGAAATACAAACCCACTCGTTTACTCACCTTCAAATAGTTCTCAGCCTAAACCCTACTACAACAATCAAAATACTGCAATACATAAAATAGTAAATATCTATCGAGAAATATAAATCAATAATATTATAATCTACTGCTATAATAATAATTTACCAATAATATCTCCAATGGCCGTTGCTTTCGTAAATGTATATTTAATAAAAGTAATATATTATATTATATTATATATTCTATGTATTTATAATTATAATTATACGGAATTTACTAGTAAATCAATTATTAATGAGTTATAATTAATAATTATCAAAAACATGTATTCTCAGTTCCCAGATCTATCAATTAGTAAAAAATACGTCGATTCCTTTTATGTACCCACACAGTGTATAATATAATTATACGATTTAAATGAATCCAACTGAATTTTTGAAATGTTTGCAATGTTATTATATATACAGCGAACGATATGCATATATATTACGAACATTTCAAAAATCAGATTCTGAATAACTGAAATATTAAAAAAATATAGAAAATATAGTAAATATGAGTATGTTTGGCGAATCACCATGTATATTATATTCAGAAAATCGTTCAAGCAGGCGAGTCGTGAATATCATGATGACGTACGCGGGAAAGTTCATACACATAGTGTAAATTATATGCGTACATGACGTGCTCGTGTGCATAGTCATCGCACGTGTGCGCCTTTCCGAAAAATGTCATTTGCATATTTAAACCCGAACTTTCCGGTGGGATGACGATCACCGTTATTAGTTATCATATAATTATATACATAAATTACTCTGCAGTCTGCACACGATAACATTAAATTATTATTTGTATTTACATAACTTTGTTGTGTACACACTGATACGAGTGGTATACGCCATACTCATCATAAATATTTTGAAAAAATATACTAAAAATGTTTTTGAATATAGGTACTTGCTTACGCGAGAGTACTTATTTGAGAAAATTATGAAGCATATATTAAACAATTTCCATAGAATTTACCCACTTTATACAAAAATATAATTTGTGTTTTTAAATATAAAATCGCAAAATAAGTAATTAGAAATTTAAATTTTAAATAATTTAATTCTAAACGTGCTTACTCCCAATATATTTTAAAATAATAACACTCGTTAACAGTTAACAACTAACAAGTCTCGACTGAACCGTGGCTATACTATTATATTACAGTAATAAAAAGTAAGCACCTACCGATTGGTTTACGCGATTAAATTAAATAGTCATGTTAAAATATATATTAAATTACCGTGCGAAGATAGCCCGTAATAGCCGTAATAATAACGATATAACGCACACTGTATTATAGTTTAGATAATATCGTGTACATGCCGCCATGTACGGGCGTATCCCGATTGTACGGGGCTCGTGCGGAGTCTGCTGCAGGTGAAAGACGGGTGCTGCAGGTCGCAGGTGATTTCTCTGATCGCGGCCGCCAAAGGAGCACATTTTGGATCAACGGCCGAGCGTTTTATTCCCACCACGCGCTGCTCGCCTGGAATTTTTATTTTCGAAATAAGCGTATAGCGTATCAGTTAAGTATTCTCAAACTCGCCACGAAAACAACCCGACAGTACGCGATCTGCGTAACAATAATATTCTACCACGTCGGATTAATAACGTTTGGGTTGCCGTCGCGGTGATCATCTATACTCAGTGCCCGCGGGATATTGGAATTTTTTCCCCGTGCCGGCGAGGCTGTTGGTGGACATCGGGGCTGTTCGTACAATTAACAATAAATCAGAGGAATTTCTGCTCGTGGCAGTAGAGAAAAACGTACCGAACCATATTGATGTAGAAGACATATTATATTATACATTGTCATTGTTTAAAAAGAAATATGATTTATTAAGTAAAAAACTATGTGCATTTTTTTTTCGAAAATTCACATTTTATTCTGTTTTTATAATAAAAAAACCACGAGGTATCTCGTTAATTAATTTTTGACTTTAGGACGACATAACAATATGATTCTATAAGATTTGAAAATAAGCGCGCGTTTATATTCACAAATCTGAAGACAGTTCGTCTGCAAAGCGCGATGCGTCGTTCGACGACGGTTATTATTATGGCGTGTCATGACTCGATCCGTTCGTGTTACGGTTTCCCGGGATCGCGTGAAACTACTTCGAGATCGCCGGTACACATTGCGGGAATTGACGGACGAAACGTCTTTCCGTATACGATTCGCCGCCCGTAAAATTTTATGACGGTAAACGCGCGACGACCGGCACCGCGTGCAGGAGCCGAAAGCACCTGTAATAATATTGTGAGCGTTGGTTTTTACGACCGTTTCACGAGCGACTATCGACACGTCCGTCCGCTGTGTGTGTGTGTGTGTGTGTGTGTGTGTGTGTGTGTGCAACGTACGCATAATGCGCGCGTATGCGTTCAGTAGGTACACGCGTGACACGTCGCACCGATGACATTGTCAGCAGCTCGGCCGTGTCATCGCAATTCGACGTCACTACATTATTGTCGGCGGCGGCGGTGGCGGGCCGAGATTAAACGAAATATTTTGTGCCGCACATGATAACACTTGTATAAATGTAATAAAACGTTGCAGACGGTGGCGCGAGGTGATTTAGGTACTGAAAAAATGCAGAACGGCATCGTCGCGATAACTTTTTCTCGAGATTTAAATAACTGCGAAGTGTCCACGCACGACTTCTGCAGAAAACGCTCGTGTACATATTATTATTGTACTGCGTTACGAGTATCCGGAATGTCCGGTGTGTAAAAAATAATTCACAATAATCGAATCGAAACAAGATGAGTCCTATTGGTTCCGAATATTGTAAGCAAAATATAATAACGGCGAGTGAGATTATAACGACGAGTGCAGTTTTTGGAACGTGACGTTATAACTTAACGTGGGAACGGACTTGTATACTATTTAAAATAAATTATTTGACCGCACGTGTACATATTAAAATATTATGGATATTATACCCATTTATTATTCACCATTCGTGATAAAGTATATAAGATTTCTAGAAACTTATAGAAACAAAATAATATATTATAGTATAATTATTTAATAAATAAATTATTTACAATGAACTTAGGCCAAAATTATCGTAACTTTTAATAGATAATAATATATACTTTTGTCAGGTAACGTACCAATTTGAAAACCTACAGAGTTACTATATTATAATATTAAAAAGTAGGTATACTAAAATAGTTTTTCATAAAATTTTTATTTTATTTTTTTATTTTCAAAAATAAAACTTTTTCTTGAATATATAATATTCAACTTGACTCAAATAAAATATGTATACCGCCAATTTAAGTTTAAAAATATTTTGAAAACAAACTATATATAAATGCATATATATTATATATATATAAAATGTACACAATATTTGATGAACTCCTTTTAGAAACCATTTTTATTATGGATTTAAATTATTTGCACACACTCACAAATAAGTAACATCTCAGAAGTCAAAAGTTTTAGAAGTTCCTTGAGAGATTTTGCGTTTTTGTATTATTTTGACATTTCAAAAATATTCGCTCATAGTGAATTAGATCCATTTTTAAATGAGTGAATTTTGTATTGTTATAAAACAAAATGGAACAGTAATTAAAATTATCATTATCAAAATATTCTGAATGACCGTCTGTGTCGTTAAAACTTAAAAGGATAGTATTTTCCTTTGTCCTAAGACGTTTATCTTTTTTTCTCTTTGTATATTATTCAACTTGCGCTGAAAGTTCTGTCCAATTATTTTGATAATTGCGATGGGTTTTTCCAACGTCTAAACAGTTATGTATTTTAATGGACACCATACATCGTTGTACATATATATAACATATATATTATTATTATTAGACATTTAAGACTTCAGAGTTCATACTGTGTCAAATGATTTGATTACGTTTTTCGGAATTCCTATATCAATAATCGAATCCGTCACTTATATTATACGTTCTTTAATAATTGCAATTTGTAATTTTTTTGCTACAAAGATTATTAGTATTTTTACATCTCGTGTTCACTTTAAAGTATCATATTATTATTATCGCGTTTGAAATTTCCAATCCGCGGAAGTTATGCACGTCCCCTTTTTTTAATAACTTTTACTACCTCAAAAGTTCATTTATCGAGAAATAATGCACGTAGTTTTTAAAGCATATGCTAAGAATATGAATTATATGACGTGTCGACCGATTATTTACATGTATAACTATAACATAATGATATATGTTTTGTAAACACTGGTATTGAAGTGGTGCAACCAAGTCGAGTCAAGACCCTTTTTATAATATATCAAATATATGAATGATTTATGGGGGTAATATAATATACTGAAACATGACGCAGACGCGACTTCTATCAATGTAGTTAGTGTAGCCATAATTCATATATATATATATAGCGGTACTTAAGTATATTTTTAATTTGACCGTTTTATTTTCTATGTAATATATAATATGTAACAACGCATATTTAATGCTATTATCGATTACTAAGTTATGTATTACATAAGTACACAAAACTCGCTTATAAACCCCAATATCACAAACTCTTCCAAGTTTGAAAACGTCTAGTCGCAAAACGAAAAACTAACGTTCACGCGTATATAAACAATTGCTGTTATTCTCAAATCATAAGTAGGTAGGTATCCTAATTATTTTATTATTTTTTTTTTTTACTTCAAATATCCAGACAATCGTTGGATAGGTTGGATTTTTGGTGTTGCGCAACATTGGGGTATAGTAACCGATTATTATGAAACGCAATGAAAAAAACAACGTTTCGTCTTGTCGCCATTGTTATTATTACACGAATCGACGGGTTAACTGAAACGTTACTTTAATAATACGCTAAACCAATATGCATATGCGTATTATAAATGGTATACGCTCGATCGCCCTCGCAAATATTACATAATAATATGCAATATAACGACGTGACGTTTCCACTTCACATGGAACACTGCAGGTGATCCACCGCAGGGGCACGGCGGCGGCGGTGGTAGCAGTCCCTTCCTGGTTTTCACAATCGCCCACTACCGCACATGCAGTGGAATACTAATGAACGATGGCTACGAACACTCGTTATTTAATATAATATTATAATATATTGTTATAAGTGCACGCATCAAGTCGACTCACATTTATTTGTTTTCCCGGCCACGAATAGTCCGTGGCGAGATTCAGAGCACCAGTATCGGCGTAGGTACCAGCTATAATATATATTATGTTATAATATTTACCGATAGTTATGGTAGTTTAATATATTATAATATACACCTAATACAGTGATTTATTATAAACACAATTATTGTGTTAAAATGTCTGGTGTGAAAAATCTTTGAGAAAAATATTCCCAAAATGATGAAGTCGATTTCATGTTATGTAGTGGTTATATGACATATTTTCTATATTTTATCTTTATGTCTATATGAAACGATGAAATGTTTCGAATGTTAAGAAATAAATACATTCAAAAACTATATTGGAGCAAATTTAACGAATGGTTTTTTGCAAAATCTTCCATATTGTTCGGAGATGGTGAGTATAAAACTATTAATTCGTCTTTGGTAAACACGCACTGCAACATCCAAAATCATTTTTATATGTACAAAAACACTAATGTAATCAATGTTTTTTTTTATTTACGAGTTATCTCGGTAACATAGATGAAAAAAAAATTATTCATCAATTATTATTAGAAACAAATAAGTGATGTCAAATTTATATTTCAGAAATGTATTTTAAATAAAATTTGAGCCATATACAACTCAAACTATCTTTCTATCTTTACGCTTCGCATGTGAACAATTATTAAGACCTGAGAATTATTTAAATGCCTCGTGTAAATGTCTGTGTAATTTAAATTTAAAGCAATCTAAAACGGGATAAATCAACAATTCGTAGGCAGCCAAATTTAACACACATGCATTTTATACAGGCGACGAAGTGTACAGCTAGTATAAAGTATATATGAAAAGAATTATCGTAACGCAGAGGTCAGAATTCAATAATGGTATGGCACTATTAGACTTTACAACAGTGGTTATTTAATTAATTTAATATTTCCACTACGTATTGATTCGATGATGTTAATTGAATTATAACTTAAAAAAAAAACAACACATCATTATAAAATCAATACATTCATCGCACTCTGATTAGAATCTAAAATGTAATGGGTCAAAATGAGTTCATGTGTCCCACAATGTCACGTAATGGCAGTATTTAAAACTTTGTGTTCATCAATTATATGGTCACAGACATTTAACGGTCAAATAAAAAGTATCCGTGTGCGATTCAATAACATACGATTCAAAATAAAAATACGTTTGCAGCTGACGTAGTGACGTAGGCATTTCGTTAAATCGTTTTGTTGTTAATAACTGAGATGTTAATAAATTATCCACATTTCATAGTTAATACGAATAAGCCGCATGTCATTCGCTTCCAGTGGATTCTGCAAGTAAGTATAACGTCATATTTACAGAGCTTTGGAACTGAATTATTTATTCAGATTTAAGGTTTTGTGTGCTAGACGTATCTAGATGTTTAAACACTTCAGGAATAAAAAATCTAAAAAACATGTGAGTGATAGTAACTGTTATCATCACGTTAATATGAGTTAATTCGTATTAGGTATTCTAGAGAAAACTAAATTGCAAGCTATATTTTTAATTCATGAAACAATATAACTAAATTAAATTATTATTATGAATTATGATAATTTATTATTATTATTATTATTATTACAAAATGTCCATTTAGATAGTTTTATAGAACAAAAACAGTTTATTTCACTTAAAAGTTAAAAGTTAAAACATATTGTGTACCCGTCAGTATTTATTATTAAAACACTAAACAAAAAATAGAACTATTAAATAAACACATAAAAAGACATATTATCACACAAAATGTTTAAAATGAATAATTAAAAGTATTTAGTGTTGGCATGAACACATTGTATTTTTATTTTTTTTATCTAGAAAAAAACATCTCGGTTATGGGTTTTAGGTTTTCGAGTTATTGAGGGTATTACGGGTTCTGGTTGATTCTGAAAAAAAATCCTGAATATTTTAATTTATATATACGGTAGGGTTCCAGCAAACAAAAACTTCATTACCCCTCCCCTATGTTAATTTCCATCCAATAGCAACAATTACGATATTTTTTCGATCACTTCTGTTTTACACACGACGATTAAAGTAGAAGAACCATAAAAAAAAGGTGACAATTACCGCAATAAATTACCGAATTTACGACCGCACCTGAACCCGCTGTGCATATATTTACATGTGTGTCAAATGCGGATAATATAATGGTAACACACACCCAAATCCAACGCGAAATCGCCAGATCTCGCAGCAAAATCCGCATTCTGCAAATTATTAAATTTGCTAACTATAAATGATGTGCAATTATGTTTATTGTGCAATGCACATTACACAATAAACAAGCAACTGACCACACAATTACAAAATTTCAAACTAAAAACTTTCACAAACTTCCACCATTCTACTTAAAACTATTGGTCCTAAACACCATTTATTAATCAACAACTAGCTACTGAAAACCCTACAAGCCGAGTTCGTTTGCAAATGTGAAAAAGTATCACTAATCATCCAAACCAACTTATACTCTATAAACTACAGTTATTTCTCATTTCTTAATGTACTTGATGAATTTAAATCCATTCTCATATCTTTCTCCATCATTACACCTACCTATTTTAAATTTTTACAAGAACCTCTCGTCGTTCCTTCGATGAATACGATAATCAAAACGGCGTAATCTGTTTTTTATTAATCTATATCACAATAATATGTATTAAGCATTTATTGTAAATTGTAATTTTTTACAGATTGTTCAATTCTTAATTTAAAAAAATAAATATACGTCACATGATGTTTATATTGAACGTTTGTGTTTTTAAATTGTTTTTCTCGACATCTTTGACTCCTATCGATTAGGATTTTCCATCGGTGTACGAGAATTCATATAGATGCATACTTTTAAGTATAATAATAATATATTTATAATAATGTAATACCGAGTGTTATTACGAATATTTGGTGTCTATATTGCTGGTGTAGCTTTAGCGTTCGACCGATTGGCTTCTGTGATGTTATTATTATGTTAGGTTCGCAATAATTGCAATGAGAGAGAAGACGAAACAAAAACATGACGACAAAATTGCATACTCAGCGATACAAATAATCGTGTGACGGAAGAGAAACGCGGGAAGGTCGCGGTCGTTAAGTCATATTATACATCGTTATTCGAAGGAGAACAAATTGTCTCGTGAATAAAGCTATTGCTGTTATCTTTGCAACTCTCACAAGTACTTATATATTATGTATATTGTATAATACGGCGAAAACGAGTTTACGCAAATCGGTCATAAATTATCTGACAAGTAGTCTCAGAGCTAAGTGCAGCAACAGATAATGATATAAACTATTATAGAAAACAATATCCCGTTGATTATTTTAACATCACATATATTTTAATATAATTAATAGTACCCATGCTTTGAATTAATTTATCTATATATATATATATATTTTATTTATTATTTATGGATTTTATTTGATATAAAAAAAGATTACTGAACTTTACCGAGTGAAAACTCGTGTGGATTCCAAGGAGTTATCTTGATTACAAGTATCGTTATTAATACACACATACAATTTCAAAATCATAAATTAAACAGAATTTTCAAAACACGGAAAATAAAACGCTATTTAGGTATCTCAACATGATAAATTGGTAATTTTAGTTTAAATCACTTCGTATTCATATTGAAGTCTGTGTTTAATATGTACCTATATAATATGTTTGTCGAATTTGATTTAAACTACAATCATAACTATTATGATATAATTCACGCGTGAGAGATAATACACTCGATATACCTTACAACGGGTGAATGGGTACCTACATGCTGTTGACGTCAAATTGCGTCCTATGAATATTCTAACTATTGAAGACTATACTGTTAGTCTGAGCGTTATTTAATACACTAACAAAATTATCGGTTGGCCAATTAAAAAGATTTAATATTAACCGGTTTTCATTACTAGTGCTCTGTATGAATATTTTCGCTGTGGTTTATTGTTATTGAAATATTAAAAGACAGTTCAGTGCAGGTATATAGGTACCACGAGAAAAAATATCACGCGAGAAGTTATCGTAGTATCGTGAAATTTCAAAGAACATTTTACACACACACATCACACTGTGTAATGTGAATACAGCAGTACAATGTTATGATAGCGATACCGTGCGTATAATTTATTTGTTTTGTAAATAATATTTATCGTAATAATAATTCATGTTTTTTAATTATTAATGTGGTATATAAATCTTGAGAAATAAGTAGTTGCCGGAGAATTATAATAAGCAGTTGCGACGTCCACCGAGCCAAAGTGACAAAGATCAATGAGTGAAAACGAATTTTTGATACGGTTTTCTCGTGTCAAATAAATATATTATATATATATACGTCGCGGCGGAATCGACGTCGGGCCATTAAAAAAAAAAAATAAAAGAAGAAAAAATACATCCCGGACCTATAATTTAGTTAAGACCGGATAAATGGGTAGACGACTATATAATACCGTCTGTTTAGGGTTTAATACCCCCCACCCCGTACGAACGCACCCGGATTGTAAGTATATTGTAGATATATATATATATACCTACGAAGGTATATGTTTATAATAACAATAATAAAATAAAGATTTATTTTACCAATTGTGTTATGATATTAGTGAAAGCGAAGGTGGAGGCAGACGCGGCTATTATTATTCACCGAATTCCGTATAATGCGCGCGCGTTTTGAATATTGTTTAAATTACTATGTCTACAAAATATTATATAGTATAGAATAATAACAATAATAATAATAATAATATGCTATATAGTATATATTATAATATGTAGGTATATAAAGCGCGAAGGGTAACAGATCATTACTTCAAACGTCTGGGAAAAAAATACGACGGAGATATTGTACAGGTACAATATTTTAATATAATATTTACCGTATAAGTATAATATGCATACTCGTGTGTATGCAAGGCGATGGATCGATGTAGGCACACCAGTAAGTCGTTCTATTATTGTAATATAAAAAAAATATCATATACAAGAGCGTGTGTATATTCCTTATATATGTATATACCTAACCTATATAATATATACACCTATATGCATAATGGGTACTGGGTATATGTGTACATAATATATTATGGTGCGTGTGCTTAGGCGACGGTTAAAATTACACATAATATAGAAAAAACAATTTCAAGTTTCTCATTGAATACCATTTGGTTTACTGTGTTTAAAACGACCGGCAACCCCATCGCGGTATATTGATTCTTGTGATCATTTTTCGATGGTTGTTAATTATTTAGTTACTCGGTCGAAAGAAAAAAATTGTTGCAGGAATATACGCGCGGTAGCTATGAAACTACTCCAATAATATTATATGATGATAATAACAATAATAAGAATATAATCTGCAATTGTATATGATATAATATTATACAAATCATAATGGAAATCGTTTAATATTATAATTTTGTATACCTATACTACGATACGTTGAACAGTGTAAGAAATTATTAAACAAAACACGTGTACATTATATACATAGAAAACATAGAAGCGTTCCCGGGTCGTATACTTTTTATCGATTTAAATCAAAGTTAAAATATCTGCAGCGCAATATTTAACCGAAAAATCTAATAAAATCTAATAATGTAATATTATCGTACTAATCTTCATTCGATTTGCTCTGCAGTGTATGCAGCTATACAGCTGTGTAAACCCCATTTGATTCGTCCGTATCGACTATAATAGATATCATACATGCATTATATCACGTTATGACTATAATATTTTATTTACACATAATAATTGCTATGGTATATAGCAATAAAAAATAAGTTATTACTAATAACAAATGGCATCAAATTTTATTCATAGTTTATAGGGCAATTCTTTTAGCAGTTAACCCGTATAATCTCGTAAAATATTAGAGTTCTCAAAAATATTGATCAATAATACTACATTATTTAAAAACATTACAAAATAATGTTTTTTGAAAATGATTATATAACTGTAAGTTCACTTATTATTTATTAGGTATAATTATTTAAATATAATTATTTACCTTTTTAAGTTTATAATCCAAAGTAGAATATTGATGTATAAAAATTGTATTTCAGACAAATTGGTAGTTAATTAATTATACCCGGCGGTATTTTATGTTGATGTTTAGAAGAATTAGAGTGGCACAGAAATACTTAGCTAAAATATTAATAGGTTATTCCGCATACATAAATAACTTAAATACTTATTTTAATTAAAACAAATTAACTACTTGATTGAAACTCAAAAAGGCACTTGATAATAAATCCTCCAATAATGGACATATTTTTAACCAAATAGAACTTACATAATTCCTTAAAAATTACTCATATTATGATAGCGTTTTGGATTTAAAAAGTGCTCGAAAAAAGATAACAAAACAGACAGTTTTTAGCTGTAAAATATTAAAGACAAGCCTTCATAAAGTTGATTTTCTAAAAGAGTAAAAGTAAGAAACTAATTTCATATTCATAAGATTTTTGATGAGATCTTTCAACTGTCATTTTAAGAAAAGGTAAGTGGCTGAAAATTTAGTTGAGAAAACGGCAAAATAAAAAATATGTTAAATATATATGTACAGAAATATTCAAGAACCAAAGCAGGCATAATAAATGATATTATTGATATTGTATTGACTAAAATATTTAGGTCGATAGTACTAATAACTAAACTAAGTACTCAACAACTCAATTAACTTAACTAATCCGACCTGTAGTAGTAAATACATGTGACACTTGATTTATGTATAAACTATTAATAAAGTTAATTAATATAAATGAAATAATCAGTTGAACCTATTTTATATGAGACATTTACTGTAAAAAAAAAGGTTAAATTATACATTAGGTACAATGCAATAATAGATAACTATGGTGTGGCGTGGTTGGTGAGTCTCTCAGTATAGGCTTAAGGATAATTATTAAGAAAAATAAATAATTTTGAAATAAAACACCACGGTTTTCACCTACATTGAAAAGTATAAAATATAATAAAACAATAATCAAATACTGGCGTAAATCCCAACTATTAAATTGCAAAAATAAAATAATTGTTAATAGATTACGAATAGACACTCAAACATAATTGTTATAAACGTCTTAAGAGGAAAGAAGAACAAACAAGTGTCTAACCTATGATGAACCTCTAAAATAAGCACATCCTTGTTTACTGACTGTCAAAACCAAACGGAAACCAATAGAAGCCAAGGAAATTCAGATAACCTTATCGATGCTCTGGATCAAATTGAAAACAACGACAATAATATTATAGTATTTTTCAAAAGATATAATACTCTTTGTAGAAAAACCCCTGTATATATTCTAATTAAATGTAGCATTATTATATTTTTAAACTAATAACCATGAGTTGTTAGTGTTATATACCAAAAACAATAATTTAATACATAATATGTAACTGATATAAAATAAATAACCAACAACCGCATAAAGAGTTTTTTCTAAACATAGATCACAACTTGTGACTCACAAGTCACAAATAATAATAACACATTTGGTTGGTATCTATGCTAAAAATATAAAAATCGCAAGTTTTATAAATATATCCATACGACCATTTAATAAAATAATTATAGCTATATGTCTCTTTTTTTTAAAAAAATCTTAAATCATCAAACGTGAATTAAAAAATTTATTCAATTTCCCACGGACGTTTTACGTTTTACATTACCTAACCTCGTTTTACTTCAATAACAAATGTGAAACATCCGCATTGATCACTATTATTTTCCGTATAAATAACATTTAATTTATTAGTTCCATAACAAATCTGTTTAGGCAAATTTGAATTTGCTGGATAGTTTGATATGTCGTAGCCTTTGGTGCTGATGTGTATATTCCCTAAAAATATATATGTTAAAATACTTCTGATACTTCTTTAGTCAGCTTCTTAAGACAATAGGGTAACTATTATTTTCTTCTTTATTAAATATAGGTTTAATCTGTATAATCCTTACAGTATATTATAATTATCAAATAACTGAATCTTTTATAAAAATCATTTTCATTAGCCATTAAGGTCTAACCATAAAAAAGTACATACCGAGCGTTTTCGTTAATAATAATAAAAATTCTAATGAACACTAAATTATTATAACATTTTTTAAAAAATATTAGTTTTTATGGAAGTCTAGATTAAATTACTATAGTACTAATTTATTATAAATAGTATTCATTATTTAATCAAATTTCACTTACTTACTAGAAGTAAATTTGGGTGAAACTTGAAATCTCTTACCCAGAATCGACTAAAATCAAAAATTCTGTTAAAATTATAAGAATAATACACTTCATGGTTTTTCACTGGTTAAAATGATAATATAATGTAATATTTTTTTACACACGAATAATACAATGAGAGTTTAATCTCAATGTACTCGAGTACTTGATTCTATTAATTATATTTCATAAATTAATTTATAATGCATTTTTATAAACCTTCCGCTTTATATAATATATTATACTTATACATGTATTATTCGTGTTCAATATAAAAATAATGAATGTTATATATGAACTGAATATACATTATCATGATTATTGTGAATAATATTTTTTTGATTTTCCTGTGTGAATTTTGGCAAAATTTAATAGCAAGTTCGTGTGTTGATTTTTAGACTTTTTCAAATATAAACTAAAATATTAAAAACTCATTTTTTATCATATTATACTGGATGATTTACCGCAAACATGCTGACTTTCAATTTCTAATTTATAGAACTTTTAAATATATTTTTATAATTTTTTTTTTTTTTAATAGTTAAATTTTTATACTGTTCAAGAAACAGTTGCAAAGCTTTTTTTATGAGTACTTTTCCTTTTTATTGTAAGCTGTAGAGTAAATTATTTTTAAGAATCTAAATTAAAATTTGAACTTGTATTTTTGAATTATTAAATTGTATTCATTAAAATTCATTGAATTATACACATAGACGTAATACACAATGATTATAGATTTATAGCAAATATGAGCCAATTTTAGTAATATTTTGTAATAAATTCATAACAATAAAACGTTTTTGAATACTCTACTTGTAACAAATGTATATAATTATTCCAACGGAGATCACGAATTGCTATATATATATATATATATATTATGATTATTATGAATTATCGAAAAAAGACTAATTAAATGTACCTATATAATAGTACTATTGGAAAATACAATTATGAGTGTTATCGTCTTATCGATCATATTTTCAAATTGTCCAATATGTACCTACTTGTGTTTACACATGATTTAATTAGTACATTCTGATATATTTTTGTTTTCACATTTAATCAAACAAACTTATTTGTTTACAACATGAGAAAATAATCACAAATAAAGTTACTAACATAACAATTATGAGTTGAAAATAAATTTATAAGAGATATTTTTGGCAATTATGTAAATTATCACTTATATTAAAATCACTATTTCAAAAATGACAATTTAATTTAATTTTGTAACAAATCTTATATTGTTTATTTTAATGATTTCTTTAACTATATGTTTATTTAAATTTTCAAAATGTGTACGAAAATGTTTGGTGATCATTTAAATACAAACAATAATAGGTAAGTATTTGAGTTTTATTATTTTGTTTATGTGTTATAAGCCGACTGGATCAAAATATACAAATGTATGAAGCAATCGATAAAACCACGCCGATGGTAATTTGTTCTCTTGCTTCTAGAATGTATTATTGAAAAATAATAATAAATACAAATATATAATACAACATTTTACTATGGCGTACGTATAAATAATTGTTGTGGGTGCTTAATTTATGTGGGTATACCCAGACTAGTGAACTGCGCTTCTTGTGACAATTCAAAAATTTACTTGTTTGTTGTATGACCGACGATAATTATTTAATTATTTTATGTACCATTTGCACTCGGTGATATTTGTTTACACGGCTGCATCGAAGATTGATCGTTTTTTCTGGTGTTGAGCGATCGTGTAGGCGGGCCAGAGACGAATTACGATTTTAATAATAATAACTTTTCGTTGGCTTGCAATGATGGCCGTGACCGATGTGCGAGTGTATGGAAGTTTCGTGCAATTTGTTCAAGCGTAAAATTTAAAACTTAAAAACGCATTATACATATTATATAATATACGTTTAGTCGTATTATACAACCACGTGTTCGTCCCTTATAAGAATGATGGAAAAACGACTGTGATGTGTCTGATAGATAATAAAACGTTGGAAATTTACCAATGCATCTACACAGGGTTAAAAAAACACGTTTAAAAAAAAAAACAAAAGTAACCGCTTTTAAATGTTTTTTTAAAAAGATTACCTTTTAAAAAAGCGTTTTTTGTTTAAAAATACCTTTAAATGAATCCCTATAAATTATAATAGTCAATTAGCCATTGGCCATAGATAGATAACAACTAATGTTTTTGGTAGAAAATTTTGCTGATTTAAGTTAGACACAGTGTTTCTTTTTAACTAAGAACTTGTGGCGTCTTAACTGTCTTAAGAATAGTTAGGTACCTATATTGACTATTGAGTACCTATTGAACATTAAAATTAGTGTACTCCGACTTTCAAATTCGGACCTTCTGCATTAAATTGTCAGTTGTCAGTTTGTCACTGGTACGACCTACATCACTGCAGTCGATATAATATTTCGTTATAAATAATTCTCCTTGTGACCAGCAGGCACGATCAAAGCTCTCCCCATTCCCATAACCACCACGGCATTGACATTACGTTATCTACTAAAGACTTAAATAATCGTTGTGTCGTGGATGCAAACAATACAATATTAATATGATTTATGATGTTATGACGATGACAGCTATACTATTACGAGATAACGTGTTGATTATTTATATTCATTGTGTTAATTAAACGGAATGTGAGATCATAGTTTATGATATTGCGAATATCCAAGTGCAGTTATTTCAAATGTATATAATAATATGTGCTATGGCTATTTATTTATTAACGGGATAAAATATTTCAATTATTGCAATATACTACGGCATTAATTTTTTAAAGGGATAACATGTTCGAATAAAAATTTGATATAATTACACATTTTTTATGGAATAAAATAACACTATATTTTTTATAGTTAAAAGATATTTCAAACTTAAACCACTGAAATATTCGTACTACATCCTGAACCGTGGTTATTGGATTTCTAATTGCGTTCGTTCTACATACGCTATAACACGTTATATTATTATGTCGATGCAAAATATGCCGAAATACCAATCTGCAGGAAGCAGGAAATCGTACGAAGGCCGGCTGTCCATTGTATATTATGTGCGTGGTATGAAAGTGTATATACGAAAAAAAAATAGATTGATATCTACTAGAAATTATAGTAGTAGGTACGCATCACTCGTGTGTACACCGTAATAATAGTGTGCCGTTAATTTATCCTAATAAATATCTTAATAATCCTACGCGTCTTATACGGATAATGTGATCGGCGCGCAAACGAAGCGGCCTATATTATAATACTTTGATAATCAACATTCAGCGTATTATCGTGTACGCGTATGTAACTACACCTATTCATATTATATTATGACTACGATACATTGTATAATACGCGTGTTCGTGTATCCTTACTGTAAAACGGTGAAAATAAAAACAGATACCGCGTGTATATTAATAGATTGCGGTAATCATAATTATTATTGACAAAATAATTTTAGTCATTAATAATATTATGCTTAAAATAGTACACGTGAGTTAGGTACCCACCTATATAATATATATATATATTATATATTATTTTAAAAAACTATAAAAATATATAATTATAGTGTTATCGTGGAGAGGGGTCTTATCGATTGATTAATCGTCCTATAATTTAGTTCAACCAAAAGTGTTTGTAATTAATATTCATCGTTTAAACTGTCTATACGCGTATTATTTATTATATGGATATAATTTATATATTATTATTACTACTATTATTATTATTACTATTATTATTATGTACATCGGGCACTTGCAACCGTTTGCAAAACGTTCACACCTCATTTTTGGAATTCCGAATCAGAGTGTAATAATTTAATACGTTTTTCACACATGACACCACTTCACGCACGGACGATGTTAAAACAGCGCATTTTCAGACGTTACTATATAATCTAAATTCCACCAATATATATACACGTGCTATATAAAATTACATTTTGCCATTTTGACCTGAGCGATAATAGTGTTACTATTTTTTTTTGTTCATATATGCAATAATATTTGTGACCCATTAGAATAGAAATAATGTTTTTGAATAAAAGGTCTATAATTCGTGTTTCAATAAGCTCGCTAAACTTTTTTGTTTTAAGAACTTCAGGACTTACTTGTTAGCTATTTTACCATAATTTTCAGATGTCCATCCATCTGTTTGCATTGAACGAGGAAATTTTTAACCGTCAGTTGTACCACATAGACTGCACGTTTGGCTAAGTCATCTTTGCTTATAAGATAAACGTGGGCTTATCGAATATATCCCATTATAATTTAAACGTCACATAATGATGAATTTTTAATTAAAAATGCTCCTGTTATTTTTTAACTTTTGGTAAACCACCGACTATCATACTTTATAATACAGTGAAACTTCCATATAACGAAGTCGAATAACTAATAAGCAGCAAAAAAAATTCGTTATATAGAGGAATTCGTTAAATAGAATTATGTATTTTTTTCAACTTTTTTTTATTATTTTTTTATTATGTATATTGTATGTATGTAAAAACAACATCAAACATCATATGTATTACAGTTTAATTTAATTTTGTTGGAATACTATATTTTGCGGCAATATCTTTTTTTTTAACACCTTTATCAACTTCGTTTAAAATTTCAAATTTATCGGCGATGGATAAACATTTACGTTTTGACATTTTTTTGTACGGACGAAGAGAAAACGAAAGAATGTATACTCGTTTGCACCAATATTGGAACTGAAGTGTACTACAGTAAAATTAATCAGTTTGCCTACCTTCGGTGTCTTATCTTTGTCGGGTTCAATGTACAAATGTACGGGTTCATGTACAATTTTAGACCTACTATGACATAAACTATCAATTTGATAGTGACAACATTTACAAAAACTGGTTTTTATCGAATAATTATTTCGTTATATAGAAACATCAGATTCGTTATTTGGAGATAAATTTACGTGTAATTAACAATGAAGGTCATAGTTCTTAAAAATATTTCGTTAAACAGAAAATTTCGTTAAATGGAAGTTCGTTGTATGGAAGTTTCACTGTATTAATAAACCAGTGTATATAACACTCAGTGTTTCATATTGATTTCCATTATGTCGTAATCTGCTATTTTTTTCGCTAGTTGGTTTTAGTCTATAGTATTGTGAATTTCGATTGGAAATAAAAACACGTTATTAAAGCTTATAATTTTCTTAATATTTAATTTTAAATAATTTCTAATAACCATAGAATTTTTTTTTATGGAATATAAAATAAATAAAAAGAATAAGTTAAGACGATAATACTGTAACTAATAAATAAGAACAATAATATTTAATCCATAATTACCTAGCTAAAATTTATTTTAAATTTTTCAGAATAAACAAATATAAAATTATGTTAGTAAAATACTCTTTAATTAATAAGACTATATAAGACTGAAAAAAGTATAAATAAATATTATGAACATTAATATTTTGATGAAAAAATTTAATTAATTTGTTTGACCTCAACAATGGACAAGACAACAGCAGTGTAAGAAAAGGAATTTATAATAAAAATCATTAATTAATTAATGAATATTTTTGTTTGCATACAAGCGGTATTATGTAAAAATTCTGACAGATAAAACTGCATATTTAAAATGATTCGTCTAAAATAGACAAATATTTGAATTTAAAAATAATAATAGGTATATTCAATATTTTAAAATAAAATTATAATATTGAATCAATAAATAACCACAAACAAAAGTCGTTTTGATTTTTTTTTTTTTAAATTGTTTCTTAAATAAGAAATATAAAATGTTCCTAGTTTTAATGCGTAAAGCCTATCTTAAACGTATCACATAGATGTAATATTTGAATTAAAAGACCCATCGTAGATATAACAATCGTTTTTTTTCTGTTTCGACTCGAATTTCGCACTACGAATAGTATAGTTACATATGCAAAACTTGCAAAATTGTTTACGGACATAGGGTCGATGGGACTACATGTAACAAGTGTTTAACAGTTTACGTTGGTGTAAAAATCTGACGAGACGTTTGGGATTTTGCAAAGTGTCAAGTTTCCGCGTAAGACCTATAAAGAAAGAAAAAATAGAGGGATACGAAAAGAAAAGGATTTCCTCGGAGACACGAAGCGCTAAATCCCTTAAGACTGTCGCTGACGAGGGAGATAACAAATATATATATATATGATATATATATCATAGTAATAACATTGTTATTAAATAATATAACAACAATATCATAACAATGTAACATCGTATTATGCTCGAGAAAAACGGTGACAGACGCGGACTATAAGCGTACAGCTGATATAATCATCTAGTGTATGTGTAATACACGTGTGGCGTGTGAATTATAATATTATCGCGGAAACGTACATTGTTCAAAATTGTTCAAACGTTATTGAAGCTGTCGCGAATCGATTAGTACATCACTTATGTACCTATAAAGCACATCGATTTTTAGAAGGACCCAATCTCTCGCGAGATTTCGGACAGATTTATTTCGAAATGGTAATTTTTAAAATCTCTGAAAACTCGTGTTTACTAATTCTTAAAAATAATTTCTTAGCGAATATTAAAACGGCTATTCGCGGAGTTTTCGTGGTGTCGAAAATTTGGGCTATGGGGATCTGTGAGCGGTGTATTTTCAGCAATAGTAATTTATAACAAACATATTTATTATAATAATGTATTACGGCGTAATATATTATTTACATAATAATACACATCGGCTGGCCAATAACTGTATCAATCACCGTCCCGTCACACGAGCAGACAAAAATAATATTATTAATGTAATAACAATTATACATAATATTATAATTATTACTCACATAATACGGGATGTAAAATAGACGGTTCTATTTTATCCACTCGCCGAGTAATCGTTTACTATTTGTTTGGTTTTCGATAAACAATAATATTGTTACGAAATGTAATAGTTTATATACGTCATGATAATAATATATACTATACGTATTGCCAATTGCGACCGCAATGTACTTCAATCGATATCTGACGTTATCACAAAAAGCAAACACGTGCAATATTCAAAGCTTCATTATTGGCCTTTGTCGGAAAATGATTATATAATGTATGTCATCGCGTTGGAAATCATTCCATCACGTTTAGATTTCGCTTTGATGTCTTTCTCGCATGCGTTCATATAATTTTACGGCGTGTACGTCGACCTATTAAAACGATGAAACTTGATAATTATTGCGCTGCATACGTAATTATTACAATCAATCGTCGAAACGGTAAATTTTCGAAACATCTTCGCGTCGAAAAGAACGGCGGTGATGGCATACAATTTAAATTATACCAAAACAAATCACGGAATATTTTGTTTCCGGGAGGTCGTCGCGAGTATGAAATAAAGTCAAACGGTCGCGACGTCGAGATGAAGTACAACACGTCTTGTATAATCACTCGAATCAAAATGTACATAATATTACGCATAATAATATACATATTATATATAGAGTGACATAATGTACATCAGGGATGACGTCTCGCGTGTTAATATTATGAATTTATTTTATACGCATTTGCAAAAAGATATATTTTTTTTTTAAATAAATATTTTTAGGTACGTAAGCTAAATATTATGTTTGCGTTGAAATATTTTTTTCGTTAACCCCTCAAAATCTGGTGGCGTCGATGAAAGGCAGAAAGAACAGTTCTGAGTGAGGCGATCAGCAGTTAAAATATGTAGACTAACAACAATTCGACGCGTTTATCGGCTTTTATAGCTGTCCATAAAACCGATTTCATATATATTATTAAATTTAATCTCGTCTGAAATACTGATCGAAACTCTGCTCTTGATATTATATCGTCGCGTTTATCCGCGTGATTCGCAAATATATTTATGTTTTCGACCATCCCCGCGATACACTTATAGGCAGACATTATATTATAATACTACACAACACACTGCGCTCGGCTCAATCGCGTTCGTTCGCATCCGGTGCAGTACGAAACGGAATATTATTATAATAATATAATATACTATGCCTACTATATATATACGCGTGTCCCCCAAAGTCCACAGCGCCACGAATGCACACTCTACGCCGTCGCGTTTAATAATGCATACAAGCCCTTTCGCCTACGAACTGCATTAGCCGTGGTGTACATACGTATATAAAATAATATAGTCTCTACGTGAAAGTCGTCCCCTCGACGGCGGATGACTATATTATATACACGTACGCGCGGTACGTATTTTATAAATAAATACATATACATATAACTAGCTACTTTTACTGCCGTACTATAATATACACAATACCACTACAACGCGTATATATTGTTGCCGCGCGTATACGTCGGGCGAGGGGATAGAAACAAGGGAGTTTTCCATTAAACTGGCGGCGGAATACGTGACCAGTCGACTTTAAATTAGCTGCACACGCGTAGCCGACGTTCGTATTATTGTACTCGCGTATACGTGTATATTATATACACGTGTGTACAGTAGACAAGCCTAGGGCCAATATGTATATATATATATATATATACATACGATGTCTATATACTATGTACGTGTATTATAGTGCACTGACTGCTGTGTGCAGTACAATAGTATATACACATATATATATACATATATATAGTAAAAAGTTGCACTGTGAGGGGTAGGCCAGACGAAAACTCTCGACGGCTATATGATGTGTGTGTGTGTGTATATTACGCGTCGTGGCGTGAGAGCGGCGGAAGCGTTGGCGAGGGGGGGGGGCCGGTGGTGAGAGACTTGAAGATGGCTAGACGACGTCGGCGGCGACGGCGGGCAAAAAGTGGTCGAAATGCATACACGGGACGCGTATATAATATGTTTACACAGCGTGCACTTTTAGGTAATTTGAACGTGCTCCGTCGAAAGTATTTGGTTTTTATATTTTTTTTCCTCCGCCCCAACCCCCTCCCCCCCTCCTGCCGAACACGCCTAACCGTACACGTCGCGCATAATGCGCGCGCTCGTACGTATATTACACTATTATTGTTACTATATAAGTACATTACAATGGGGCCCCGTTGACGGCGGCGGCGGAGCGGCTATATGCTCCTCTCCGCTGTCGTTCCGGAGTACAAGTATATTGTAGCTCGGGCGACATGCACAACCTTTTAGTCCTTCCGCTCTTCCGCGAGCACTTTTTTTTTCGTTTGCTATTATACGTCCCGACGTGGATGTCATCGGTACACGCGTTCCCGATATAATACCTAATATTATTATGCAATACATTATAATATATTGTTGTATCGATGAGCGCATCCGCGTGTCGCCGGGCCGCGAGCATTCGGAAGTACGCACGTGTGCGTGAGCGTAACGATACGTTTGCGATGTATTATTATGTGGCACATAATATGTGCGTAAACACATCCGCCCCGCGACTACGGCTATCAATGGGTACCGCGACCGTCGACACCGAAAAATATAATAATAAAAACGTGTTTCGATATCGGCACGAAAATATAGGAATCGCGACGAGAAATTCACGAGTCGTATTATTCTCGAACTCGCTAACTTTTGGGGCGCATGGCTCTGATATTTTACATAACTACGAAATCGTAACTTGAGTTTTTTTCAAATTTGTTTAACGTAATTATATACCTATTACTATGGAAATAAGTAATAACACGTCAAACTCAGTATTATAATATGCGCACAAACTGTGTTGTGTATTATTCAAAAAATTTAAAGTTTAGACTTTTGTTCTTTTTTTGACTTTTTATATTTTGTTCCATCTAAATTGTATTGGCACGTATATTCGTGGCCATAATATATGAATATCTATATGAGTTTTACTTATAAGAATATGTTATCAAAATAAATCATTTATGATAAATGTTAGACAAATAATTTTGAAATTTAAAATCATAATAGGAAATGAACAACCATCGTGAACATTTTCAAATTTCTTGGTAAATAAATTTTGGATTACAACAAAATAATTAACATTGTTTGAGACAAACTCATTATTTTCATTCATCATTGACAATAAACGTAATAATAAAAGTAAATTCAATATTTTTATGTGTTTTCAATCATTTAAATGCGTGTAAGAGCGAAACTACAACTCACGAGTAACCTAGCTTGTATTAAAATTAACAATTTACAATTTCAACATATTAAAATAATGAAAAAAGCTAAATTATATTATATACGAACGTCTCATAAATATAGAAGACTATAAATACCACGAAAATTACCAAAATATTATCTATAAATTAGTAATACAAGTATTTAGTAAACATTAAAATTACACCGAAAACTATGTATAAATTATAAGACATCAAATAACATTGATGTGATTTTGTTCGTTCATAAAATATGAAAAAAATATTATAAACTATTTGTATTTAAAAAAAAAGCGGGTAAGTAGGTATCGCTCTGCTGTATATTAGGGGGTGGGGTGGACCTCAGACTATGGTAGGTTAAATTTGAATGCAATGATAGTTATCATTGTATACGAAAAACGATTCTGAACGAAGATGATTTGTCAGTTTAGGATATATTATATTTAAATATTGTCAAATATTCTATTTTGAAACAAATAGTATAGTTTTTATATTATGTTACTATGGTTACTATGGCCAACATTCGCATTATGAGCGTATGAAATTTAATTTAAATTTTGACATATTTCGTATAAATTCGAACTTTAAACACTTATAAAAAAAAATTGTGACTAACGATTTTGGATTTTTTTTTATCACTTTAAGAACAACTTATAAGAAACCTTGTATTAAATTTTCAAGATTTTCTGGCCACCCAAAAAATTTTTATCGGCATTTGAAGAAAAAAAAACTTAGAAAAGTCGAAAATTTCAATTGTCTATTAGTAGCTTAAAAATGGTCAAAATATTTTGAAAATTTAACTGTAAAGAGATAACCATAATATAAACATTTGGTGAAAATTTCAAGTATTTACAATAATTCGTTTTTGAGTTACAGCAAAATCAAAAAATCGATTTTGTCGAAAAGTGGTTTTTCCGTAAAATTTCCATTTTTCTGTCATTTTTTTTTTGTTTTTCTCGATTTTTTTGAAAACTATTGGAAAATTTTAATTTTGACCCCTCTAAAGTACCAACTAGATTCAATTCCCTATTCAAAGAGGGGCTGAAGTCAAAAATCGGAGCATTATTACTGCTCCAAATGTTGTCCCCAGACACAAAAAAAAAAAAAAAAAACACACATCATAGTAAAAGCAATACATTCATCACTTCGTTCAGAATCTAAAATAACCATGCAGTCCAGATAAAATATTATTTAAAAACTGATTGATAAATATTTACATATTATTAATTATGCATGTTGATATTAATATTTATTATAATTCGAATTTTTATATAATATTATATTATTTTTTAAGAATAAAGAAAAGGGTCCACAACCATCGTGTAGCTAAATTGACTATACAAGTCGCCGTATTGACATGATACTTTAATTTGTTGAATTAGTTTTTAAAATAGTACAATATAATTATTTACATTTTTTTAAACAGTAAGATTTTAATTTTACAATAATTGTACACAAAAAATCAAAATATATTAGATCAAAATTAGATATAACAATTATTTAAGTGCTATATTAATATTGATTCCTTAATAAATTTAATAATTTTAATCTCAATACTATAATATTTGAAAATATAGTATAAACATTTAAATATGTACGAACTAGGAATTAAATATAATATATGTTCTTTGAAAAAATGTCTAATACTATATAAAATATGCATATATAATATAATATTTAACGAAATACTAAGCAAATTCAGTATTCAGTATTTGTTCGTATTAGAATACATATAGGTAGGAAGAATATGATATTTTAATAAATATTAAAATATATCATTGAAATAATGTTTAAATGTTTTTTTAAATTTATTAGAAACAAAATATAATAATATAGTTCTTAATCTGAATAAATATTATTGTTATTTTCAATACGTTGATAGAAGTAACGATATAAGGCTAACATTCTTATATTATTACTGTATACGTTTACTGATTGGTAGGAACCTAACTACTTTAAATTATTATAACATAATTTCATAAAACTATGTTTTTCATAGTTTAAAAGCTTTTTAGTTAGTAATAGTAGTTGATTGTCTCTAACTACTCGTATATTTTAATTATTAATAGTTATAACTCAAAACTGATTTGTACTCCAAATTACTATTTATACCATTTATGAAAAAACTTTAGAAACTGCTGCAAGAAGCATTAATTTAAAAACGTATATAAATATATTAATTGACATTCTAAAGAGTGACATTTTTCACTCATAATTTATTAGTTATTACTTATTTTGTAAGTAATTTATCATTTTGAAATTGTAGTTCTACTACTTATGTTTTGCTTCAACAAATTACTCACTATTCTAGTATTTAGAATAATGCTGAAATGTTATATAATATATAAATTTAAGTTTTTTAACGCTTGCATATTTTAACTTAATATTTATAAACATATTTAAAATAAAATTATTAACCCGGTGTCTTACAATAAAGGACACAAGTACATGATTTTTAAACATTAAATATTATAATATAGTTGAATTTTCATGTTATCGATGAAGTTTAAATAATTGTTGTTGAACTCGGGACTTAAAAACTTTCACATTAAATAGTTGTAATAAACACAGACAGCTATTACATCATCAATAATCCTTGAACTATTTTATAATGAATACTGTGCACATTTTAGATTATTCGATGGCCAATTGGACTTGTTACGAATTAAGATTCCTTTTCGGTATATTACATCAGCTTTTGAATAACAGTCTGGTCGATTTATTATCAAGAGAAACCACAGTCTACAGTTGTTAGTTTCGTGGGAAACATGAGGGCTCGGGCGCGTCTCCTGATTGGGTGGAGTTACGCATCAAATTTAAACTTGACCCACGTCGCACTAGGATTGCCGGAACTTGCTGGAGATCCCCAGAGAGCAGGGAGTAAAAACGGACAGAGAAACCGTCTTTGGCTACGGTATCGGGGGACCGCGTACCCGCAGTTCGAGTTGACTACGTCCTTCGTCCTGCGATTAGCCCTGTCCGAGTCTAATCTCCACGGATTCGCAACGCGGAATAAATTATATACACAAGAATTGGTGTACGTATTCGTATCTTATTAGTATATTGTTTTATTCAAATGTTTACAGCCTACAATGCCGTATCCGTTGTAGTTTAAGGCCAAAAAGAATGTTGTTCATGTAGATAAATTGATAAGTATAAATATAATAATAATAATAATAAATATAAATAAACTAAATACGAATATACGATTGTGTACTATAGTAATAATTATATTTTATATTTTCATTATAAAGATATGAATTTAAATTGCTAAATCCATCATCAATGATTAAGATTGGAGCTGCTTATATTCTACTCAAAATGTGATATTATATATATATATATATATATACACCGACATACATTCCTAACTGCTATTAGACTCTAAAATATCATATATGCAATACATATGCCAATTTTCAACATAGTATATTCTCTTATTCGGGTTGTTATTAATACACAAATATGAAATGAAAAATTCACTAAAATATTAATACATTATAAATATTATTACATCATAAATAATTTTTGATTACCTAACATTTGATAACATCTAATATCTATAGCTAAAGAAGTATTTTTTATTTTTATATATAAACAATAAAGATAAATAATATAATAAAAGTATAATTAACAAAATATGTGATTAAATTAAGAAGTTAAATATATTTAGGAGAGACTGAAAGTAGTTTTGATAGTTAATTATTAAATGAGGATCAAAAAAGATTAATGTTTTTAATCACTGTATTTGAAAATATCCAATAATAAAGTTTTAAAGATAATACTAAAATCTAAAATAATTAATAGAACGAGTAATCTAATCAAAGTTACTAGATATGGCTATTATATAACTAGTAAAGCAGCTCTATTCAATCAAAATCAATAATAATTTATAATTTTATAATTTGTAGGTATGTATAATTAATAATATTAGTACGTCGTTTTAAATTCTAGAAAACATCACAATAATTATAAATATATTTTGTTAGGCAGAAGTGTTTTATTTTATTTATAAAATCTATGTATTGTGTGTGTATAGTATGTATTTTTAAAAATTATACCTATTGTATAAATAAATTTTAAATAATATTTACCTAGGAACAAAAACGATCAATAAAAGTCTGCGGCCTCGACTTCCTCAGACATAACAGATACTGAACATTTATCATCAAAAGAAAAAGATTATTATTAATAAACTAAATTTTCATAATACTAATAACATCATTGAGAACATATTTTCATTATTATCATTATAAATCCATGCTTTAATATTTAAAATTAATTAATAACTGTAAAACATAAATACTTGTAATAGCACAGCAATCGTTTGTTGATACATTTTATAATCTTGAAATAAATAAAAAAATAATACTGAGTGTTTTATAATGAGCATATGCCCGCGTCAATCAAAAATTAATATAAATTATAATTAAAAGAAAAAAATGACAGTTATGAGAATTAAAGTCTGGTTCTGAGACCTTTAAAGATTTTATTGGTACTAATTCCTGCTGCCGAGAAAGTCATTTAATGGTTCTGTTACTTTAAAAAAAAAAAATGTAAAATTACATGTAGTTACTACAATATAATATCTATAAATAATAAATATGCATATAGGTACGTATTTTTTATATATTATCTAACATTATAAATAATGACCTACAATCGTTATAATGTGCCATTAATATTTATTCGTGATATTTTCCCCGTCTAGTTCTTCTTCGTAGGTGGTATTTTTTTTTATATGTATTCATAAAATAGCAAATTTATTTTTATACTACAGATATATAAATTTAAAATATTATTTTATTTTGTTTATTTTTAATTTCTAAATTTTTCTTGAAAACATTATATTCTTAATCTATAATAATTTAGTTTTTCACGTCTCGTCACTCGAGTATTATATTTAAATTAAATCTAGCAACGTTTATATCTGAAAAATAAAAAAGGCACTATGTGATTATTTTTTCTACTACCTCGAAATTTATATATACCTACCTATATATATTTATTTCATATTGCATTTTGTTCACTTTACCATCTACCGAAAACTATTTTGACCAACCAAAACGTGTTTTCACGTACGTTGTACGGCGTGGGACGTATTATAGGTATATACGGTATATCGTATATGGTTGATTATTTCTCGAAAATAACGATTCGGTCCAATGTTTTTTCTTTATTTTTTTTTATTCAATTTTCTCCGGATAACTTTACACTATGTGTTCTTGTACGTGATCGACATTTACTTAAAACTTGTTTCCAACATTTTATAAGGGTCGACGAGTCGTGGAAGGGTCTAGCACTAGTTTCAGTTCAACTGCCTTGTCGAGTTAAATCGTATCAAACACATATATCTATATACACACACCGCGCACACGAATTGTCATTCGAAACTTCACTCAGTCCATCAAAGCTTATCTTATATTTTTACCAAGTGCGACCAAATTTAAGCAAAAGTATACTTTTAAAATAGTATACTTAACATATATGTTTTAGTTATACCTAAGCCACAAACTATAAACACGATACATTGTATCATGTTTAATAAATTTTCCACTATATTGCGGATGTATTAAAATAATATACAAACAAATTTATCTGATAAAAAATAATAATAATTGGTGTCAATATATCCTAAGACTAGTAAGACTTAATATTCTATTACTATAGTTTCGCAATATTATATATATATAATAAACTATACGGGTACAATATTTAATCTAAAACTTAATAACGCAGAGACCTTTCTAACAGGATTATTATGTACTATACGTACCTACCTAATATATAATAGGTATATATATTTATATAAATTACAAAGTTGATCAATTACCGTATCAGTTTTCGACGTATATTAAATGTTTATATACATAATAATATTATATTGTGCAGGAATAAATTGCGGTGTAATCACAATAATGTTTATGTGGCGATTGGCGAATGTATACCAGCTATTGTCTATAGTACACAACTTTAATATATGTATATGTGTGATACAGCGATTACATACAACGCATAGTGCTGTGTAGTTAAATTTGCCACTAGAGAGTAATTAATTTAATTTATTATTATTTTACCATATCGAAAAAAAAATTAAGCAGGTA
This sequence comes from Schizaphis graminum, assembly GCA_020882235.1. Taxonomy (NCBI): domain Eukaryota; kingdom Metazoa; phylum Arthropoda; class Insecta; order Hemiptera; family Aphididae; genus Schizaphis; species Schizaphis graminum. The sequence goes on from CM037032.1 coordinate 15,112,612, forward strand.
ATAATAATCATCAGATTTTTAAACATTTATTTGTTTATTGGTACTACAGCTAAACAGTTAACATCTGAAATACAATATATTCGACTAAATATATAAAAATAATTTGAAATTTTTTGTTTTTTTAGGAATCCCGTTTTCTAATATTTTTTATGGCACGAGAAAGCATAGGCACTTCCATAAAACATACTTTACAAAATGTTGTCATCTCTCCCCTTTTTTACAGATCATTTACGAACATCGACCTTTATTGCTTATTGATATCTACGGAGACACAGAGTTCACGAATTCACGATCCACTTAATTTGGTTATAAATTATCATAATATGTGGTTATGATATTATTGTACCTTTGTACGAATAAAATTATACATTTTACACACTATACATAATCAGCTGCGACATTCGTCGTTTATGCGTATTATGGAATAATTGAGTTTGCAATAAATTAATGACTCAAGTACGACGTTGGAATATATTATTCTAACACCTGCAGCCGTTGTCTGAGTACAGAACTGCTGTAAATCGACGAATTTGATAAAACAATTGTGATGACACATTGTCGTAATGCGAACACTCGAGATGGAAAGATTGAAAATTAAATTCCGGGCGACGGATTTATGTCGAAATCGCATAATAAGTGTAAATTTAAAATTTGTAATAATGTAAAGTATGCGTACCACACAAAACAATATAATATATTTTAGTCACTCCCAAAAAAATGGCACAGTTTCGCGCATATAGAATGAGTTAATGAACCGGTATCGTTGAATTTTTTTGGGGGGAGGGGAGTATAAGCCGTGGTGATGTACGGGGATCAGCAAGAATATCCGGTATAACGTGGTACCTTTTTTTCGTGAGACAGACTTGATAGGTACATCAAACACGCATTAGATAATAATAATTTTTATTCGCTATATTATAAAACGTATTTCTTCGTCTTCGAGTTCATTATATGCCTGTTACATGCGTATAATATACATCCGAAAGCGGCTACAGTGGCGATTTTGTTTGCACAAGATTTTCTTATTTATTATACAAAAACATTCGCGTACACTTATATAATAATAATAATAGTAATAATAATAGTATGCTCTAGTATGAGCATACACTGCACGTCTTCTAACATCCTCCCGAACCCCGCCATTGTCGGTTCCCAGACTTCGATCCTTTATATAATAATTATGATATTTCCATAAGCGTACCGTCGACCGCTCATATTTATATATATATGTATTAAAACTGCAGTGCATAATACATAGCTAGTCATCGGCGGCCACGTGCTGCAGCAATCATGTAGTATTATAATATAGTACACGCTATTATTGTATGCAATGCAACTTTAATGCAAGCCAACGTCGCGTCTCGCGTGACCCATTTAAACTTTTTTTTTTTTGTCATTTCCTCGTTGTTCATTCCGGTCCCGTCTCGTACGATTACGATCAGCAATTATGTTTTTAAACGAAATCCTGTGTGACGCGATATGATGAAGCGCGACGTGATAGAAAATAGCTTTCATAATAATAACAAAAATAAATAACAACAATAATAACTAACCCTTGAAAATTGGGTCAAAGATTTTGACCTAATTTCATTTTTTTTTCCATTTGTTTATATGAGAATATTATATTTACCTATATATATATAATATAGGGCGTCACCGTTTTTCGCCAAAGTGCAGATCCTTGACCGTTATTACTGTGTCCGTTTTCCGACAAAGGCCATATGCCAATTTCTACCGAAATAAATTTGATATATTATTTTATATAATATCTTTTGAGAAACCTTTTAACTCCATCATTCATTCATATCATAATGATTACGATATACTCATAAATACAACACAGTGACACACCTCACCTCACCGTCTATATCAAATCAAGCAATATAATATTATATGTATTTCTCAACATATACGCTATTAGTTGGATTTATACACAGTGTAAATAAGTTTGAGTTTAACATGAGTGTTTCTGATGTGTAAAAATTAAACGATTAAAAAAAATTAAAATTATTTTTCAAATTTATTACAAATCGTATACCACAGTACTGACCCGACGAACTTGTACTACACAACATAAAGCATTTTTATTATTTGTTTTTTTTCTAATGGCTCTTAACCAAAATAAAAACTATTAGGAGTACCGTCCGAACACATGGATATGGCTTCGATTTATTCAATTTTATAAACTTCCCAAGTCAAATTATAAATAAAATCACATAAAAGAACAATTTAACATATTATTATAATGATTCAAATTTTACTAAATAGAAAGGAGATTTTCTTGACATACTTAAATTTAGTAGAGCAGGTAGATACTCAAGTGCCCATGAATGTATTTTTAAATGTTATATTCATTATTTCTTATTTGTCTGAATTGTATAATATTTCGTGCAGTTTTTGGTTCATTCATACTTGGAATTTTGTAATATAATACATTCGTTTTGAGTTCATTTATCAAACTTTGAATCAACATAAATATGTGAATTATAAAACAGTTGATTGAAATATGAAATAAAATATTCACGTGCAATTTTTATATCACCAGACGGGTACTGTGGTATACGTTGAAAAATATCAATTAGGGTAATATAATTTGACAATATTATACAGTAGAAACTACAGTGAAGTGAGACGCGTACATGGTAATGATTACGATTTGATGAATGTAGGTTCAGAAGTTTTTTAAATAACACATTAATTTATTTTGATGAAAATTTGAACATGACCTTTGTTAGTGAAAAGCGGTCACGGAGATAACGGTTGAAGGTCATTTTGGCGAAAAATGAAAATTCCAGTAATATAATATTATATATATAATATATAGATGCGAGTAATACAATACGATGTTGCTAATAATACATTACCTATAGGTTATAATTTTATTAAAAAAATTGTTAAAATAACATAATGAGGACATGGTTTGTTAAGCAACCAGATTTTGTTATAATATCTCGATGGATATATTATATAGATAAACTCGCGTAGTTGAATCGGTTTTAATTTTGACTGCCTTTTATAGGTATTTTATTTTAAATCGTGTTACCGAATATTTAAATGAATTATGTATATAATCATAATGTATATCGTATAATAATTAACTTTAAGTATTTTTAGTAAAGTAGGTAGGTACTTACTTGATGTTATTATTTTTTCGGATTATAAGATGACGTTAGATTACTTACATATTCTATCATAGTTTGATGATAAAATTTAGTGCGATTATATATTATAATGATCAATTAACTGTTTAACAACGTACGTACATTTTGCAATAAGCAAATAACAAAAACTTACACTGCTGACAGTTTCTTCTTTCTGAATGACCTATACAGCTTCGTTCAATGGTTAAAAACAATATTATTATCACGAGTATCGGGTGATATTATTAATTATCTCTATTCTGCGAGAGAACACACCGACTCTGCACATCGTCTGTGTAGGTAGTGGTTCGCCACAAAAACACGATAATCGTAAACGATTGTTACGTTATATATAATAATATTATATTATACTTGCCGGAGCCCGTACTGCACCGTCCTCCTAGTAATATTTACTAGAAAAACATTTTCGTTGGACACGGCGGCATGTTTGATGTGTCTTTATAGTTTTTCGTTCTCTGTGTCGTGTTCAATGAACCGATCAATTCCGTCTGGTTTTTCAATAGATTTAAAATTCTTCACATTAACTTTAATAATAATAAAAATACGACATAGCCATACAATACATTATAATTTATACTTACGTATATTTGCGTCGGCGATCACAATTTATTTTCATTAAAACTTTATAGTTTAGTATTTGATCCTAATTAGTGATTCGTGATGCAAATAATAACACGAAAAGAAAAAAAATATATAATAATAATTCCTCAAATTAATCATTAGATTGAATTTTATACGTCATTGCGTCTTATTATGTATCTATCGTGCAATATATTATTTTACGATTATCGATCGATGAGTCGATTTTATGAAACTCATATAAGACATTCGAATACACATAATTTTGTTCAAACAGTTATCGTTTAAATGTAGCTTTTTCAACACGAAAAAATATCAGTAATAATACAGTCTAAGAACGCTACCTTATGTTATATATTTACACACACGCCGTCACATTGTAAAAAGCTTAAAACTCAATATAAAAATTTAAGACAAATCATTAGGTATAATATTATTAAAAAGTTGCATAAATGTGCGTGTGAAAATTGCTATCTATATGAAGTTTAACAACCAAATTTACTTAATCTTAAGTTTAAATTATATTTAGTAGTACAGGTTTAGTTTGCTAATTTTAAGCACAGTATTTTAAATAATGGATTATAAATATAAATAAATTTTAGTTAAAAAATAGAATCTGACAAATAATACATTTTCAAAACATTGTTATAAGTTTAATTCTAAAAACGTTTCAATGATTACATAGTCTCAATGACAGGTACCTTTTGTATTTTGCGGTTCCGGTAATTATTTCATTAAAAGGTTATGGTTCCGGTTCCCATTCATAAAAAATATAAATAAATGTTAAAGTGAAAATCTATATTAAACGGTTTCAAATTTTTATTTTTTAAATTTATATATTAGTTTAATTTATATATATACCTAGATAAAATAATAATACACATCAAAATAAAATAAAAAATGATAATTTCCTCGAACTTTGCGTTATTTTTTCCCCAATTAAATGCGCTTATTCTATTACTACGAATTTAATTACTCGTAGTTAGTAGTTACTACTTTAGATTATAGTTAGAAAAAAAGATTTCCAGAAAAGTAAATACCTAGCTTTAATTTCATTGTCTACGTACTCTATACTAAAATAATATTAGATTATTAAGGCACTCCGGCATGTCTCCTTATAACCATCCAGAAAAATTATCATAGAAGTATAAGCATAGTTAATAATCGTTGTAAATCTAATACAATTCGTTTATAAATATAGGTTCCGGTAAATATTTTAATTGGTTTAATTCATGTTCATGTCTATTATTGGTTATATTTTATTTTAAATAGGTACTTAGATTCGTATAAATAATATTTATTTAGTCGGCTGTTATTCTTAAAATTATGTAAAATAGATTTAAATATATTCTATACAAACAAAAGATTTAAGAATAAAATAAATTCCCTTTTATCTGCTCAAAAATAATAATTTTTATTCAGATAAACTAAAATATCGGACAACGTAACGCTATCTATGAGTCAAATAGTGTAAAAGTAAACTTCAAGTATCAACGTAACGCCAGTAGATGACACTGTAATTACAAAAACCTTAAAATATTAAAAACGGGTAAGTAGGTATCGCTCTGCTGTATATTAGGAAGTGGGGTGGACCTCGGACTATGGTAGGTTAAATTTGAATGCAATGATAGGTATCATTGTATACGAAAAACGATTCTGAACGAAGATGATTTGTCAGTTTAGGATGTATTATATTTAAATATTGTCATATATTCTATTTTAAAACAAATAGTATAGTTACTATATGTTACTATAGTTACTTTATAGTATCTGTTTATTAATAAAAAAAGTATTTGGCCAACATACGTATTATGAGCGTATGAAATTTAATTTAAATTTTGACATATTTCGTATAAATTCGAACTTTAAACACTTATAAAAAAAATTTGTGACTAACGATTTCGGATTTTTTTTTTATCACTTTAAGAACAACTTATAAGAAACCTTGTATTAAATTTTCAAGATTTTCTGGCCACCCAAAAAATTTTTATCGGCATTTGAAGAAAAAAAACTTAGAAAAGTCGAAAATTTCAATTGTCTATAAGTAGCTTAAAAATTGTCAAAATATTTTGAAAATTTAACTGTAAAGAGATAACCATAATATAAACATTTTGTGAAAATTTCAAGTATTTACAATGATTCATTTTTGAGTTACAGCAAAATCAAAAAATCGATTTTGTCGAAAAGTGGTTTTTCGTAAAATTGCCGTTTTTCTGTCACTTTTTTTTTGTTTTTCTCGATTTTTTTGAAAACTATTTGAAAATTTTACTTTTGACCCCCCCAAAGTACCAACTAGATTAATTTCCTATTCAAAGATAGGCTGAAGTAAAAAATCGGAGCATTATTACTGCTCCAAATGTTGTCGTCAGACACAAAAAAAAAACAATAAAACAAAAAAAAACACACATCATTGTAAAAGCAATAGATCTTCACTTCGTTCAGAATCTAATATTATATTATATTATAGATAACTCAATAATATACAAAGTAATATTATACCTATACAATATTATACTTTGTGTAGTTATTTTTTTTTATTATATTTTAATTATTTAAAATCTGTCATTTTGAAAACATACTATTTTATACCATGTAACTACAAACTATAGACACTAAATATTGTATGCTAAATTATTTTTATAAGTAATAAATGTATAATAGTACTTATGGTACTATTTTTAATAGTAGGCAAATTACCTATTGAAATATTAAAAATATAATTTTAGATATTTAGTAAATTGAAGAATTGTATGGCATAGAGTTGTTGATATGAATATCACAGATTTTTTTTTTATAATAATAATATTTCCAAAATAAATTTAATGATTCTAAGTCTTTTAATAATATGAACAATTGTTATCACTTTCGATGCCTTCGTAATACTAAACTATTGCTTACAGACAGCAATGACATTTTTCCTGTTCAAATAACTGTAAATAATTACAGTTTAAACCTTTACAAACATTTGGAAGTTCAAAATGAAAATGTCGCGACACCGGCGCGATACAGCTCGTTATATCAATACTTTTCTTCCGCCGCAAATGTCGTCACGTGTAAATTCTCGGGTATAACGCATGAATTCTCTGCTAAATAATGAACTTATCATCGTGTTTGCCCTTTGAATAAACCATCAACTACTGTACCAACACGGGCACCTATTACGTACGCAAGGCCGGGTAAGTTAACGATGTTTTTTAACTGAATTAAGTTAAGCTGAAGGAAAACGTTTTTAAAATGTTTAAGTTAATATTAATATAATGTATATATTTAACTTTTTGTTTAACTCAGTGTCATTAAGAGTTATACACAAACTTACAATTAGGTAAATTACTAACTTAGGTTAAGTTTTAATAGGATATATATTGACGTTGTAGGGTTTTTCAATTCTGTATAATATTTCGTTTTCGTTTTCAATTAAAGTTAAATGTGTAGGTTTGATATTGTTTCGTGTATTGAAAAAGCCATATAGGTATACGGCTTAATGTTCACAGTTAAAAATTAATTATTGATCAAACAACTCATCATAACATTTAATTCGGCGCTTTGTGTAGACAATTTAATATCATAATTTTAAGTGGGTACTGCAAGAATATAATTTGGTAGGTAGTACAAAGATAGTTCAAGGAAATCAAATGTTTTATATAAAACTAAACTACAGATCTTATAATAAGGAGACCACGCTAAATTAATTTTATATTTAAGATAACTTAGAATGTAATATAATGTTTTATTTTTTTTTTTCATAAAAAATACAAAAAGTTATTGTTATCTTAAAATGAGTTATTTTTTAGTTTCTTTAACTCATATAACTTTGTTGTATAATTAATATACACAGTAAAACTTGTGTCACGTCATGACTATTTAAGTTCCTTTTAATAATTATATTCAAGTTTTATTCCGCGCTAAACCATTTATCCATATAATTTTATGAATATACATCAGCTGACAATGTATTGACATGGAATCACTTTTAAATTATTTTTAATTATTAAACTCCAGTTGAAACATATTTATTTTATTAAAACTGTTTATATTAAACTCGTTAAAAAACAGCATTTGTCATTCGTAGGTTGTTCACTAAATCCTGAGGAATATTCGATTTATATACGGTAAACCAAGACTGCCCAAAAATATATGTCTCTTAAATTCTTACTGCATACGTTTATACAATGTAATTTGCATAATACGGTCAATACATCAAACGGCCGAAATAAGTTAAAATGATTAAATAAAATATACATTTTTGTATAGGTACAATAGTAGAATATTAAAATGTAGTTCATGGAATAACCAAATAGGATAATGTTAATCGAGTATAACCATAAAATGTGTTAACATTACAAATGATGATTGTTAACGAAAATATAAAATATTGTATTTAATGTAGTGTTGTAGTATTAATAATGTATAGGTACTATTAATATAGTATACTGCCTAGCAATGTAGATTTATGACTGAGCATTATAAAAATAAAAAAATATAATAAATTCCCACATTATCACAAACATATTTTAAAATATTTTATTTTTATATTTTTGAAATGTTTAAAAATATGTTTAACTGTCTACTTGTAAATATAATTATATTATAGGTATACCTATATACAATTTATTTTTGTTATAGCATTTTATTTTTATCATTACACATAACAAAAGAGATGTGCTTAGGATAAATGTGATTTGAGGTTATATATTCCGTCCATTAGAAATATTTTTTTTAAGGTGGAATATTGCGGTATTGTATTATAATTATTAATTTGTAATTATGTTATTAGTTAAAAAAAACTTTCCCCCTAATATCAAAGTCACACGCAGCGGCGAACAATTATAGTAACATTTAAGATTTTCGAAAAACTTTTACTACAAGTCTACAAATATAATGTATGCTATGCCCGAAAACACGGAAACCTAGTTTTAAAATTAGTATGACAAATCTTTTCCAATAAAATGACATACAATGAAAAATAAAAAATATTTTCAGGCAACTACAGGTGTCAACAGTCCGCAAAAATTCCTTTTTTAAATGTTTTTTTTCTAAATATATATTATACTATATAGTATATATTCTTGTGAACAGGCCATGCTAGTTTTGAGATTTACAACACATTCTTCCCCTCTTATGATCAGAGTTACACGAAGTGAATAGCTATTCGTACGTATTTTCAGACCTATCCTAGAATATTTTTAGCTAAAATACTTTCACTATAATAATATTATACGTCTAGTAATAACTAATAAGTATTAACTATACTTAACATAATATACAAAAAGCTTATCGAATATAGTACCTACTTATGTATAATTAAAATCATGCGTTTGTATAATATGTTGTCACTGATTTGTTATCGGCAGCTGATTCAAACCGTATCAATGCGTATTAATCATTAACCAAAGTTTCTTGTCATTGAATCTATAGTGGCAACATCCGCCCAATAGACTGTGTCTATTTGATTCTGTCCGAAAAACATACCTTAAGACTTATACCAACTTATACCTAAATATAGCGAACATGCTAATATTTAGCGTTTACATATTATTATACAGTTATAAAAAAGGTATAATATGGTACATTTATGATTAATAGTACAGTTATACGATAACATCCCTTTCCATCGAATATTCCACGACACGCCACTGATAATTTAGCTACATAATAATAATAATATAATACATTTTTGATAAATACTTCTTGGATAAATCGTTCAATTTAATTAATTCTTTGGAGCTTGTGCCATATACACAATATTGACAATATTGTATGCTTACTATGATTAAATTAATATTATTAGTTAACATGAATATCAAATACGAGTATTACACTGTTTAATTTTTAATTTTTGTCAGACGTTGATCGTAAATGAAGCAGTGGACTATAATTGAACGATATACATTATTATTATGTATTTGGGGAAAACGTGTTTAAAGTAGATTCCAGAGATATATTTCATGACTGATTTAAATAGTCTAAATTTTAAATTATTCATCCTCTATCGATCATTGGTGTAAGTCAGTCGACAAAATTATTATATACACCGTCAATTGCTTAGAAATAATGAATTATTCAAAGATAATCGTATTATTGAGTAGTTATACGTTCGCTATTCGTTGAGAACCAACAATGTTTATTATTACTATTAATAAGTGTATGTTAAGCTCGGAAAAAATCTGTGTATGGCTTTGCACGTCTACTACTTATTCGCGGTTAATGCAACGGACAATTCGACGTGGTCTCGCTTGATTTCGAGTTTTTAACAATACAAAAACCGTTCATTATTAAGTGTGAAAATTGAATAATCATCGCCATCCATCAACACCAGACGAGGATCAATATTGCGATTATGGTATACGATAACGAGTAACTCGATAAAAATGGACTTTAGCAGAATAATAATGGATAATGGTTCCTGTATATCCGAGCATAATTATTGTTGTCCATCGGTGTAACGGACGTTCTTCGTATTTGGTTATGTCGGTTTCGATTATAACATTTTGAAGTCCCGCAATAAGTACCGGCAACGGTCCATATTGTGTTTGATACTATGCTATTACTGCTATTGTTTTGTTTTTCTTTGCCGAGAACGCGTTTTGGATAATACGAAAGTCGTTTATCAATCATTCTACATATATGTATAGACTCGATATCACACACGTCATAAGCAAATATATTCTATATACTTACGGATTACGATGTCCTGTCGAAACACACCATCTGTGGTTTAAATAATGTTTAGGATTTTCGCAATCCCGTTGTTTGGCCCACTGACTTATTTTCGTTATTATTTTATATTTTACGAAAAAAAAAAAACAAAAAAAAAAATTAATTAAAAAAATAATTTTATTATAATAACAGACTAAAATATTTAATTTTTACAAAAATATATTACAGTGAGTTCCACTTAATGTTATCATCGCAGTTTTAAGAATCATCCGTTTAATGAAGAAAAACCAAATCATATTATAGGCTGTAAAAATAATTATTATAGTGACTTAATTATTGCCATTTTATAAGAAACACCGTGTACAAGATAATTAAATCAGCTTTATAGCTTGATAAGTCATAACTCGTTATAATCGTTAGTCATAACTTGACACAATAATTAATTATAAAATGTTGAGGTTAATATGAAAAATTAAGTAAGTACGTGACGCTCAAATAAACCAAATATCGATGGTTTATTTTCTTAGTTGTATTTTTTTTTTAATAATATATGATACATTATATTATATTATTATAATTTATTTTATTTTTATTAAATGGGGAAGTATAACAATGAACAGTTATTTCAAATAGTATATATTTATGTTATATTAAGCGGAACAATCATCGGATAATATAACTAATAGTTAAACTCTCGTGAAACCCTACAATAGAGATGTATAGGTGATAGATCATGTAAATCTTGTACATTTATCCATTTATTATTGTTCGTGTCAGACACATACAACAACAAAGTATAAAAAATAATAAGATAGAATTTAAACATTTTAAACAAATAGATAAATTAAATAACTATGATAATGGTATTTTAATATGGTTACATACATGTAATTATTTGGTGTTCCTATTAATTATCTATTAAGGAAGGACCACTTTGGATTGGTGAAAAAACAAAACGATTTACAATAGGAGTTAAAGGTATATCTACTACGACGGAAAACGCAATGTTTTTATTTATTTGGTCTTAAAACTGTAGCCGATAACACACTACACGGGGGTCGTGTAGTTGTATATACATTATACATGATTGATGGCACCTGAGTCAATATTATAATGTAATATCTCGTTGTCGACGATTCGCGATGACAATACAAATGCGTCATATTATTATTTTCTATTTCTTCCCGACAAGGAGACAATATAATTATACAATGCAATCGTATAGGCTCGTAGCGTCGTCGTATTCGCGATTAATATAGCCGCGCACGCGCGAATAACCAAACTCTGATCGTTTCCTAACGATTTACAATATGATTAGAATATTATTACAACGCCGTAGTGTTTCGCGTACATCCGCCAATGTGTAGGTACCCGGCGCGGGCGTAACACGTGTAATATATAGGTATGATTTACTCGTACCGCGTGCAATATATAAATAGCTGTTAATGTTACATCCGATATAACGATATGATATTATAGTCGCGCATCGACACGACGACGGAAGAAAACGTCTGAAAAGAAAATTATTTAAACGCACGCCATTATTATATATATTACTATGAGTACAGTATAGTATTATAAATACATAATATGCGGATTACTGGCGTTTGGCACGCACTGTTCCGCTGCCGCGCCAACCGATTAACTCACCTGCAGCGTCTTGCGCATACCTACCTATAGGTACTATATAAGTATATACCTACGCGTTCGATGTAACATATATATTCAAGGCTAGGCATTAGCGCGTTATTGAGTTAAATTAATTTGACTTTTTTACTGAATAAGTTATTTTTTTTATGATTATTAACTTTAGGAGTTTTCAAATTAACTTTTAATTAACTTGAGTTAATTTTAATTTGAACAAGTTAAGTTAATTTCAATAAAATTGTGTGAACTATTGTAGGTATACAAATTGCTAATCACATTTTATAAGTTATAAGTTTGCTAATAAAATTTTCACTACTACCTTTTTGGAACATATACAATAATAATAGTTCTTTGGTCTAATAACATGAACAATTTTAAGTACCAATTATTTTAATTTTACCTATGTGAAAACAAGATACTTTTTTTTAACTAACTTAACTTGAGTTAAAAAGTTAATATTAAATTTTGGTTAACTTTTAACTTAGTTCAATTAATAGACAATTTTGAATTAACTTTTAACTATTAATTTAGATTTTAATTTAACTTAACTGAGTTAAAAAATATTAGTAACTTGCCCAGCCTTGCATATATTTATGGGTATAGATGCATTATCGCGAGTCTACGGTTCGTTAAAAGGACGTGGAATATATAGGAACTATATATATATTTATGTTGCACGATGCGACGTTATTTCACTGTGATTATAATATTATTACAATAATTAGTTACTGTAAAACAAAAACGCACAGTACCTGTCTACAACATGACCGAATCTATAGTACTGCAAAAACTCCCGCTAATTTTACACGCGCAAATCCGATCATATTAGTATATAAGTACTAAACCAATCCTCGTTCACTCCACAATATAATTATTACACTTCTAAATTTCTGTATAGGTTGGGTGTAGAAATTTGATCGTACTTGAAATTTCGTTCAGTGTTCATTTTTTTTATTTTTATAATATAAACAGACGCTTTGAAGATACAGTCGACTCTTGGTAACTCAAAGTTCAAGGGGGAAAAAAATTCAACTTACTAAAAACTTTTAAAAAGTATGTTTATTTTTTAATTATTTTACATTAAAAAATAAAAAAATGTTTTCTTACATTCCTACTCACATATTATTATTTTTAAAGAATTGGCGTAAAGTTAATTGTTTTTGTTTATTTAAAACATTGTTCTCAATTCTATTTTCTAAAATACCCCTGGTTTAAATAAATCCTTATCTTCTCAGCTAATTGATCCCATTCATTGTTATTATCATCATAAGGAATATTTTAAGTCGAAGTTCTAAAATCTGATTTTGTAAAACAGTTTACGATTGTTTCTTTTTTTACGTGTCGTCATGCTTTATTGCATAGCCATATAGCATCCAATATGTTTATTATAATTTGAAGGGGAATTTTAATTATTCAAGATATCGAAAATTTCGAGTTACCAAGGTTCGAGTTACCGAGAGTCGACTGTATTATATTTACGTGTTATACGAGTTAACGAATCATACCACTGCGAAACGGTACATAATTAAATTGAACAGTTAAATGTCGAAATGAGAGTTCCATATTAGCAATAATCTTTAGAGTTTAGTTTTCTATTTTTTTTTTTAAAAATAATTTACTGTACATATAGGAGTGTAATATGGGAATCGGGAACGGACATAACACTATATAGTATTTTTAAATTAAACACCTGATACCATTATACATTATTAATATACTTACTTACGTTGTGAATATGAACGGTCTATTATGTAAATTTGGCGTCTCGTGGGGTAATATTTTATCTCCAAATTTATAGAACATATTTATTATTTACCACTGATATTTTCCATTCAGCTAGTACCGTTTTAGCTTCTTTCGCTGAAAATGCTTATTAAGTTTCAATTAACATAAATTTAATTCGAACCTCCAGTCCCGGTATTAGTGTACAAGTTCTACTTAATATTAATGTGATTCCCTCCACTCAGACAATAAATAGTTGGGTATCTATTTTGACAAAAGACTTAAACGGACTAACCACTTAAAAACAAAAACTAAATTGCTAACATAAAACTTTACAAAAACTACAACACCTTTCCAAATTGTATATCTCACTTAATACCAAACTTTTTTCTTTACGAACAAATAATCCATCCAACGATGACCAACGATAACTAGATGTAAGATGCGATACAAAAAGTACAGAAAATCGATATTTTTCAGACCTTCCGATCAACATATTTTCATTGGGTCTAATTCTAATTATCTTATTAACGATTTCACTTTACTCACATACCATACAATTCCAAAATTTCTTTCACTGTGGCCTCATTATAAAATAAAATTACAGTAACCCAGCGTTTCTCAAAGTGTGGGTCGCGGCCCATTGGTGGGTCGTTAGTCAATTTTTAGTGGGTCGTGAACAATTTTTTGAATTATGATGTCAATGCTGTTATTAACCATAACAGAAAACAAGCACATATTTCGCATACATCTCATTATTAAAAGTACATTTATAAAAATAAATTGGTTATAAACCTATAAAATACTAAATACATATTACAAATTTATACATATTTATATAATACCTACAAATTTTGTTTTTTATAATTACTTTTTGAAAAGTGAAACCATGTGGGTCGCGAAAAATTTTTTAGGGTAAATTTGGGCCGTGGTACTAAAAAGATTGAGAACCACTGTAGTAACTTATAATATTCATCCCAAGTCCTAACCCATTTGTATTCAGTCTTCATTTTACCACTTCCTTTAACAATCCACAACACGAGCTTTAACGTAAATAGTTCCAGACCTTCTTAATGAATACTTAAACCTATAATTACTGGACAAATAAATTATAAAAGTACCTGAAGTTAAGTAAATGAACACTCAAGTTGTCCAGTATTTATTGTGGGTATTAATTTTATGCAGATCATAATTATTTGATTTCTATGTATATATGTATAATATATATATTTATTTAAATCGTTATTTATATGTTATATCAATATACCATATATTTGATGGGTACCAGTGAGGTTATATACCTATGGAACAAGATAATATTTTTATTAGTTTGTGGACTAAGGACACTTACAGGTATCTAGCATACTATTTGAGGTCTTAACGTCTTGTATTATTTTATGTATTACACTAGGACTAGTAAGTTGTATCACAGATGTATTTCGAGAATAACCTACTATACACTGCAGATACATTGTGTCACGTCATTTGAACGTGCGTCAAATGAGCGCATTAAATATTCGATGCGTGTAAATTTGATGCATTTTTTTTTTAGCTGATATTATTATAAACAATATAAAAATAAAAGTGTAACATTGAAAAATTCTAGTTTAATAACATTTGTCTTTATAACCGTTTGTATCGTTATAGATATATTTACCACGAAAAATGTATTATTATAAACAATATTTGACACATGTAGAAATTATTGAGTCGAAATGATATAATAAACGTCAAACATCAGGGACCAAAGTAGTGTAGTACCTAAAATAAATGGGATATCCAACTAGTATAATATGAATATTGTATTCTAAAGCTTTATCCGCATTCTGCAGCCAAATAATAACAACATAAAATCAAGTTGTTGTTGTTGATTTTTGCTATATCAACAAATCGTATTTGTTTTCAATTTTTGGAGAGGGGCTTAGTCTCTAAAATCCCTAAAACTACCAATGAATGCAGGGTAATCTATTTGACGTAACACACTCCGTATTTCAGAAAACACTAAGCTTTTTGAAAAGATTTCTCCTACATAAACAATTTAAATCAAAACATCATTTTTTGCAAAACAAATATTTTTTACTATATGTTATTGTTATCATTTTTCAAGTAATTTATTAATTTGAATGAAACGTAAATTTTTAATTTCCAAAGCGGCGGAATTTTATTCAGAGTATTGCTTACTATAAAAATCAAATTTTGGACGAGTAGCATTGTTTTATATTTTCTAGCTATATCACGGAAATAAGATGCAATTACAGGTTATATATACAACATTAATAACAATAACAAATAATAGTAGTATAAAAAAGATAAAAAAAATATATAATTATTATTAATATCATGGAAAACTATTTAAATTTATTATTAGTGGAGCAGTGAGTCACCATTTTTCAGGCGCCCTTAAAATAACATTTCTCTTGACTCATCAAACACTTATACTTATAAAGTTATAATACTTATAACTTTTAAACTACATAATAATTTATTTTAAATAAAAAAAAATCGTATTAACTATACACGTACGAAATTTGATTGTTATGTATGTATCGAATTACTTCGAAATATTATATTTTACTTTGTAATATAAAGAATTAAATAATAGTAATCAATTTTTTTAAAATTTTTTAATTGTTATATAGCTATGTAAAAAAAATACATTCATAAACGTTCTCTTATTGTAATGAGTGAAGTGATTTTATATCACTGTATTTCAAATGAACTATATCCGAGAACACCTATATTTACAGGATATATATTATAAATTTCGTGTGAAAAATTGGTGGGGATTGCATCAATAATTAACATGATCGGAAATTACCAACGAATTTTGTCTGTACACATTTGAAAAACTGTATAATCTATAGTATTTATATTATGTTTTGTATTATATTATATAAAAAATAAAAAATAATTAACGACATCATGGTACATCATAAAACTATGAAAGTGTCTCCCCATAGTTGTATTTAAATAATAATATTAAGCATTCCGCTTTACGCGTTTATGTTACTTGAATGTGTTTTTTTAGTTATAATATTTTCCACGATTAAAATAAAATTCGTAGAAGTATAGTTGGAAATGCTTTATTCTTATATTCGCTTAAATTAAGCTTTTTATATTTTTATAATATTTATTTAATATTATAATTACAGTTTTATAACGATTCACGTTATAATTTGGCTTAGTTTACTAACAAATTTCCAACATGCAATTGAAAACGAGTAATTTTAACATTTACATATAATCGATTTTCATGAAATCTACTGAGATACTCCAATTCCTCAGACGGGTATAGCATTATATTACTGCAATATTATACATTTATTATTATCAATTTTGATGTTAATCCCGTTTGAAGCGACTATATATAAGTATTAAGTAGTCAAACAAATTGTTGGGAGTTTACTAATGAAATAAATGTTATCAAATTTATACTGATCCCAATCGCTTAATACGAGATAAATTATTTGCATATTAATCGTGTATACTTACATACTAAACACAGTGCTGTCTAGATTCGAATGTTTTCGTTGTTTTAGTAATGTTGTTATCCATAACATCACTCAATTGCGCAGTATAAACGAAATAAATCCTAAAACTTTGAGTTTTCAATGTTTCAACCGTTAAGCTTTACACTTGTCGTCTTTTCAAACTTACATCGTAAACTTTTAGTAGGTACTTATATTTAGTTTTCACATTGCCATTGACTTTCGAGTTTTTTGTTTCTCTCTACTAGCTTTGTTCTAAATTTAATTCGTATACTTTTTTCTTTGGCTCTTATATAAGTTCTAACTTCTGACAAATGCTCTACCAGCAAACAATAAAGTGCACGGCAACGACAGAAATCCTTGACTGAACAATTTAATAATACCCATTTAAATGAAACATATTTTATTAATTTTTAATATTTTCTAAGTGGATAGTTTGATTGAAAAAAATTTAGGTAGATACTAGATGCATTATTACCTAGTTATGTATTATATTTTTGTAACGGTCAGT
Organism: Schizaphis graminum; assembly: GCA_020882235.1. Lineage (NCBI taxonomy): Eukaryota > Metazoa > Arthropoda > Insecta > Hemiptera > Aphididae > Schizaphis > Schizaphis graminum. The sequence continues at coordinate 15,130,377 of CM037032.1, forward strand.
AACTGCCTTCTTAAGTCCTGCGATATTATAATACCATTTTTGTGTTAACAATTATTCTGGTTTAAACGCTTGTTAATCGTGTTCTGTATTGAATTCTAAATATTTATTTGTTTCGTGAAAAATGTATTATTTTAATTGAATTTAGTAGGTATATCAATGTTTAACAGTCGATGGTCTGGAAAATAATAACATTTTATTTTTAATTCCAGCAAATTTGGTAATTGTTATACCTATAATTACTTTTCATTTAAAAGTTTTAACGGCGGCTGTTATAAATGTATTTTACGTAAAACAAAATAAAACAATTATTATTGAATAAAATATCATTAGGATAATTAAATATCAGAATAGAAAATGGTTTGGACGTAAATCACATGGTTATAGACTAAATAAATTGTTTTTATTTGACATGCATTTTTATTATTGTCGACTATCAAACAAAAACTGGTTAATGTTTTAGAATATAATAATAAAATTAAAATCATTAAATATCTGATATCAATGTAACGTGAAACACTATAAATACTAATATAATGTACAATCTTAAAAATTCAAAAAAAAAGCAAAAACAAAACAATGTTCAATTTACAAAATAATAATAATAAACATATAAATAAATTTTAATCTTACAATAAAATTGGCACCAAGTGTTAAAAATAAACAAAATATCTTAGTCTAAAAATGTAATACAGTTTCTATACATAATATAATATATTATTTTATATCATAATAATAATAATATCTAGTCGTATGAGAATAGAAAAACGACGAAAACGAATTTTTAGACTTAGACACGTGTACAACACTGTGGTGAGAGGACCCTACTAATAACAAGTACATTTTATTATGATATACTTTTTTCGTCTTTGGCGATTTCCTAACGAAAATTATAATAAAATAGTGTTGTACGTGGCTATGTAAATGTATATTATATACCTTCCTAATGCGAATTGAATTGGCGCACGTTTACTTACCAATATCTTAATAGAAAAAAAATAAAACAATACTAACCAAACGCTTTAAATAATTTTATACACAAAAACAGATTTTGGTTTGAATAAATTACTATCGAAATATCTAAATATACACGAATGCGTGTATCAGAAATGTGCATGTATACAGTGTATATACGCGCATATAATATAATATATTAAGGTGCGTCCCCACTGGCGTGCGGCTAGGCCGCGCGGCTTTTGTAGCCGATCGGCTGAAGCCGCGGGTTCCCGATGGTTGTCGGTACACATCAAAGAAAGCCGATGCAGTGGAGACGCACCTTTATGTAGACCTAATGTCGTCGTGTTTTGCATATGCATATGAGATATAATGAAATATGCACTATAATATGCATCATATCGATGAGTCAACACGATAAACAATTTAAAAAAAAAAAAACGATTTTTCCGAAAACCCGTCAAAAATACGACGGAAACGGATTTCGGCGAATGTGACCGGAAACCAAGGGACGTCGAAAACACGCGGTCGGGCCAAGGCGGTTTACAAAAAATCCGTGACGAACACTCGTTTCAGATCGGGCACGCTGCCGCCGTGATGTCCGCGGCCACCGCCGCCCAGCCGTCTACCTGCTATGCCGCCGAAGCCGCCGCGATGTCTGCCGCCGGCGCCGTGATGGTGGTGCACCTGGTGGTGTTGGTGGTGATGCGGCTGCTGGTGATGGTGATGCTGCTGTTGCTGCAGCATTTTGGCGGCGTGCGGATAACCCGCGGCGGCCGCGGCGTCCGCAGCCGCTTGTGCCGCGACCAGTGAGTCGACCGACAAGACGGACGTGAGACGGGCCTTGGGCCTGCGGGGCGTGGGCGGGGTGGGCGGCAGGGCCGGTGCCGCGAAGCGCGTTTGATGCCTGTGATGTTGCTGGTGATACTGCGGCGGCTGTGGGTGTTGGTGGTGCCGGTGGTGCTGCGGCTGCGGCTGGTGGTGCTTGGCACGTCTGGTCGGCGCCCGCTGATACGGGACCCGACCGCCGACGGGCGACCGGTCGGACGCCGGCGGAGCGACGATTTCACCGCCGCCGCCACTGCCGCGATTGGCGCCTCCGGATCGGTCGACGGACGCGGCGAAATACTCGAAATCGTCGTTGGCCGCCGTCGTGGCCGAGCAAACGCTCCGGGCGGACAGCGTGGCGTACCCGCCCTCTTCGTCGCAGTCGTCGCAGTCGTCTCGCCTGTCGCATCCGTCGTCCGAAGAGTCGTCTTCGTCGTCGGCCGTCGTGTCCGTGGCCGCTGCTTTCTCGGGCCTGTCCGCCCGACGTCCGTCGTCGTTCGCGTCCCGTCCACCGTCACTGCCACAACAACTCGTCTCGTCTTCGTCGTCGTCGTCGTCGTCATGGGCGTACAGTTTTTCGCGGAGCTGTTGCAAGTTTTGCGGCAATCGGTTGTCCGCCGCTTGACCGCCACCGACTGCGGTGGCCGTGCCGGCTATGACCGACTGGTCGTCCAGGCTGTCGGCCGGCGTCGAATCGTCTGCCACCACTTTGCAGTCGTCCACCGTCGTCGCCGACATGGCCGCGGACGCGGTCACCATGTTGGCGAACCGCAGTGACCGATGGTGGAGTTGTTGTTGTTGTTGTTGTTGTTGTTGTTGTTGTTGTTGGTCGTGATGATGTTCGTCTTCGCAACAGTGACCGGCAGCCGAATCGTTTGCAGTGTGAATGAAATGTGGAGGTGGTGGAGAAGAAAGTAGGCCACTCATCGTCCTAACGCCTGAAAAACCACCACACACCAATATATTAATAACGTATATAGGACATATGATCTTAAAAGTTACGATTAAAATATTATCTTTTCAAATTGTATACGAGAAAAAAAATCAATTATTTAAAAATATTCAATATGATTTATTATGAAAATTGTTTTCATCAATATTCAGCTCGTTTCAACCAAATTTCGCTTTATCTACATTCATACACTTGACGTGAACTATATACTATACAGAACATCAAACCGACCTAACTGATTTTCCTTCGTTTATTTTTCAAAATGCTCTTAATATTTATTCATATTATTAATATTATTGTATCACTATATTGTTATTTAATTATGTTTAATCTTAAACAATTATAATTTATAATTAAATGTCAGACTATGTATTTCAATAAGATTAGATAATATCTCTTTTGTGTTATTGTTATACGTACAAAATAACTTAACACAAAAACACCAATTGGCAAAATATCACTGAGTAATGTTTACGATTCTGTTGTTGTGTGTTATAGGTACTCAACAATAACGTGGAAAACGTTAGATTTCGTGGTACTGTGATTATCGACTTAATGGTTACAACGAGAATAAAGGAACAAATACATCAAACTCCAAATGGTGTTTGGCTGTGCAGGAAAAGTATTAAAATTTAATATAATGTACCTAGGTACAACGAAGTATATGCTACGAAAATACGGTATATTTATGTTCTGAGCAAGTAATAAAACATTTTTTTTAGCGTTTTTAGTTTAATATGTACACATGTTACACATTATATATCTAATATATGTACATAAATAAAAAATAAACGTACTATATATATATATATATATATATATATAATATATAATATATTATTTAAAATATGGATGTTTACTGTTGAGCGTTCAGTCGGGTCGTATCGTTCACATCGGCGTAATCCAACAATGTATTATTATTAATTGTAATCACAATAATAATGATTCTCAGGGTAGTCTACAGTCAAGGTTTAACCTAAAATCAGTTATTATAATTTATAATGCCCGTCGAAAATTCTCTCAACCTTTCTCACGTGCGATTTTTCTTCAAACTTATAAGAAAATCAAAAACGACCTATTTGAAATAATAAGGTGTTGGTACTAAATTCTCGATTTTCCAATCGACTTACACGAATTCCTGGTAGGAAAATTATTCACTGAGGAAAAAGTTAGAATAACGTTCTCATCATTGTAAGGCCAGTATAGATTTACTTGGAAATCAGAATATACAATTAAAAATTAAAACTATATTTCTTAGACAATATAAACATAACAATATATTATGTTACCACGCACTTTCTCAATTATAATACTGTATATTTTATACCCGTGTAAAATGTAATACTTCATTTTTTTACAAAGTGTGTCATAGGATATTATACCCGCTCTTTTTTTATTGCCAACACACGATTTTTAGCCCTGTGACCCGTATTATACAACATAATTTTATAATTTGTACATAGTAAGTAATAACTAATAGGTTAGCTCTAATAATCGGCAATAAAATAAATACCCGAATACGTATATATAGTATATATATAGACAATATTATTATTATTATATTGTTGGGTTACGGTGCACGGTCAAACGTCAACGCCGCCGTGATTATAATAATAATAATATACTGTTATATAGATGATGAAAAAACGCGGTGATTTAATATATATATAATAATAATTATGTTTGGTGGACGTCGTGTTACACGCTCGGCGCCGACTTGGAATTGCATTGGACACGAGCAAAATTTAATAAATATTCCAACGGCCCTCGATGTGCCCAAATCACGTCGTTATTAATTCGTTCTTTGGATATTTTTTTCCTCTATATTTCATATTATATTTTACAATCGCGAGAAGCCTATTGTTTGTATATTACTTTAATACAATATAATAATACTATAACTATATATTGAATTGGTATGTATTCGGCACGAAGGACGTGATAATTACGCGCTCTCTGTGCGTGCACTATATATTTTATAGGTATAACTATCAAAAATATAAAATAATATTATATTTAAAAAAAAAAAATAGATCCGTTATTACATTCTATAATGTATTTTATGTTCGTATAGATAGAGGCGAGATGATTTTTATTATCTTCAAAAAAACTATTGGAATTCATTTACGGTTTGCAGTAAGCAATTCCTCGCCCGCGAGTACATATTAATTGTTTATGGATTGTAGTAAATATTTAACTATCAACGAGAAGACTTTAAGTCGGCAAAAATAATCGAAATTCAACCGACGAGTCTCTCGTGACCGCTTAAAATTGAAATGATAATCTAACAGTATTCGTGTCATTAGTTGTGTATTATTATAATATCGTACTACGTACCTACAGCTTTCGACTAATATTAAATTCATCGAGTTATTCTAAAAAAGGAATAGATATACATAACCAGATTATATTATAATCGACTACGTTTAAAAACGAATTTCACGCCGATTTACTCGAGTGGTGGTCGTACCCGTGTGTATAGCTGATTTACCTATAAACACACACGCGCTGTGATTATCTACACGCGGTGCTGCGTTGGTAAGAAATAAAACTCCTACAATAACGTTACAAACTCGTATCGTTGTTTTTGTATTAGGTACTTTTAAATTTAAGCGGTCCTGACGGAGAGAAAAATTCATAATGCAAGTATTATATACTTTTATGTGCGATACACGCATATCGTCATGGCGGGTCTCGACACAACGGCGTTTTTGTTTCGTAGGAGTTTTTTTTTTTTGTCAACAGTAATTGGATTTTAAAAAAATAAGCGGAAAACGAACCAGTAAAGTTTTATAAATAAATAAATAATAATAACGATATTTTGTATACGACACTCTGGCAGAAGTACCTATATACACTTCATGAAAACAATGTGTCAATAATCATAAGAAAACTATGTAGTATATTATTATTATTATTATTATTTATAATTATTTATTAATGTTATATTATCGTTGTAGGTAGGTACTTCGTCGACGACGGAAAATTGCAGTTTGCATAACGATGGTGCAACGACGCGACGACCGGAGAGACACGTTGGTAAACAGATCGAAGACCCGAACACGCGAACCGTAATAATCGCAAACACGGTGTTTCACTAACTAGCTAAACATATTCACGTAAAGAAACCTAACATAGGTAAGTAGGTAGCATCCACTGGCATCCACTGCGGGTCTGCGGAGCCAGCTTGTTTTTTGTTTTTTACTTTTTAGTTAGGAGTTTATAAACGTTTTTATTTATAAAAAAACTTTTGACAGAAGATTAGAGCTATAATAAAGTACTACATAAATTAAATTAATATGAATATTAATAATAAAATGCAAAGTTAAAATTATATTTTTACTTATATTGAATATTATTTTGAGAACTTTGTAGTTATGTAATACATTTTTAAAAAAAATTCTGATTTATGTTTTTTTGAAGGGAGATAAAAATTGATTTATTTTTAAATATATTGGCATCCCCTACGAAAAAAGACTGCACACGCCTATGGTAGGTAGGCACGTTTAAAATATTGTCGTAAAATATGCACACGCGGAATTCTAGACGCGTCGCAGCGGCGCGCCAAAGACCTGAACGGAATAACGTCCAACGGTATTATTATGTTATAAAGGCGCGCGTACATCTTATAATAATAATATACCTAATATTTACGCGCACGCACAATAATAGTAAATATATTTTTTAACGAGTGCGCCCGCGTGTATGCTTTACAATATAATATTATTATTGTCATACTCGCGCTAGCTTATGTTGTGCGTGTAGAATTTTCGGTTTTTCACGATCGCGCGACACGTTTTTTGTTTCAGCGACACGACCGCATTACAATACAACTTTGTTGGATATTATACGGCGATGAGGTAGGCAGGCAGGTACCTATGTAGGTATACAATATGGTAAGGTGCCATCTATTTATAATACGCGCAACGTTCATAATATATATCATCGTGGCCCATGTTATTAATATTTGCCAAGGCAAAGAAAACGACGATGACGACGACAAATATTGATGATTATTATGATGATTGTGATGACGATGACGGTAATAATGATAACACGTTAAAGAAAATATTTACAGTTACCTATTATACGAATATCGCATATTATTCGCGTATAATACACGGTCGTATCGAACAACCGCTCGACTGTGCGAGGTCATCAATATTTAAATAACTACAATAATATTTCAAGGAAATTTTTGATGTTTTCAAAAATAATATTGATGTTACATACATTTACAAATAACATGTTTTTTTATAAAAATATAATACAAGACAACGGTTTTAATCGATTTAAACGTTTTTTTTTGTTAAAACGAATTTTTTTCAAATGTTTAAAAAACCGTTTTTAAACGTGATTTAATCAAATTTGAAAAGAAATAAAAAGGTTGGTACATGTATTTGGTTGTAAGTACCAAAAAAAACAATAATGTAAATAATAAATTATTACAATTGTATTAAAAAATACAATATTATATGATATGTTATATGAATTTATTGGAATATAATTAATTTCATCATCATCTTGTAATATGAGATGTATTCAAATTTGCGAATTTTTTCTAAATTTTATTATAGAACAAAGTCGTAAATTAATTGTTAGTAGTTTTTCATAGTTATCAGAAGATATTGAACTTATTACTATAAAATACTAACAGTGTCAATAGTGACTATACTAAAAACAGTCTCTAATTATTTACACATATTATATATATATTACATGTATATATTTATGAATTTAGTATATCTTTAAATTAAAAATGTAATTGACTAAATTATTAATTTATTGTTAAATAAAAAAATAATTAATTATTGCAAAAAAAAATAGTTAATATATTGATATCAATAAATCAAAAATTATATTTTTTATTTTTAAACGATTTTTTTCTTAATTTTTATAATATTGACTTTAAACATTTTAAATAAAACCACGTTTGATTAATTTAGATGTCTAACAAAATAAGAAATTGGATAATTGTTTTTTTTTATTTATAGTAGCATTAATAATTTTTAAAACAGCCAATTAAGTAGACCACAACTTTTGCAAGAATTTACATGGACAATGAGTTTAACCTCTTGTTAAATTCGTGGAAACCTATAGTTATATTATGACTCGCTTATTATTGCCGTCTAAACAATGAGTAAGTTGACAATATCACGCACGTATTTGATATGTACGCCTAGCGCGTATCTGTTTGAAATCAGTTTTGAAAATGTACCTTGCGCGTTGAACAAACGAAATATCGTAACAATCACGTACTAACTCGAGTAAAATATGAGGTGACTTGGCTGTACTGACAGGGACCAAAGAAACCGTGCGGCGTATTATAATGTTTCGTTGCAGCGTTGGGAGAAACCGGTCCTGAATCTTCTCTCGCGGAAAAGAAAATCTAGAGATTTGCTGCTTATATAGGTACTCAACGCATGATATTATTATTATGTTGTATACTGCAACGATATAATGTTACTTTTATTATATTATTAAAAGCCATTGCGAACTATCGATGTGCATAACAAGAAGGCGTGCGGCGCGCGACGAATGGCAAGTCAGAGTGGTGAAAATAGTCTATTCGTTTTTACCGAGAAATTCTGCCGTCGCCGAAGTGAACGAGAAAAAGAGCGCATAATATTCAATGTGAATATTTTATAACATTTTGTCGACATTTTCGTGTCGCTGCCGCATTGTCACGACAACGTACGATTCATAAAATTTGTCAGATTTTTATTATTATTTATTTTTTTACCTTGTAGAAATTTTATTATACACATGCACACACGTCAGTGCGTATATATATTATATATCGTGTTTTTTGGTATTACATTATATATATATATATATATATATTATGTATGACCGGCATTGGGCGGCGGTAGTCGTAGATAATACAAAAATAATAATAATAACATGACGCGTAAATATATTATTACGAGGTGAATTCCGGAATATGTATAAAATATAACGCATACCTGCAGCCTACACGCCCGTTTATCCGTGTGTGAATATGTTATTTGAGAAAGTCGCACATGTGATGCGCAGTTCCAGACAGACCCGACATGCATACAATATTATTATTATCGTCATGTACTCGTATATTATATTATGTACGTTATTATTATTTTGTTGTTGTACACATATATACCGAGGATATGGATACGAGATTTTACGATCGGGTATTCGCGAGTGGACACTAGTCTGTCTGGCGACACTAAACGTTATTGGCGCAAAACAAAATCCGATAACATAATAATATATTGTACACTTCGGACAAATATCCCAATCCTGTATAGTGCGCGTACATCGATACGCATAAAGCACGACGTAAACAGAAATGGACGGTCGTTACGGAGTCGAGCCAATTCACGCGACTGTGTATCGACGTAAAATATTATTATTTATTGCGGTACATATATTGTCAAAAAAACTGCAGTGTAGTGTGCATAAATTAAAAACCGTCGCCGTGCATTATAGTTATTATAATATATCATGTTGGAACAACCGCGTTACCTAGACATATCTAGAACCTATAAAGTCATAATAATATGAGTATTGTGTAGTATTATGTCACCAAAAATATTATTATAATATACACTATACATTAAAGTATCTGTGGTATTTAATATAAATTCGCTGCGGTTCAAATAAAATATATAATCGAACGGGTAAAAAAATTAGCTGCATCACTATCATGATAGATGAACCATAAACGGTGAACTATATATTAATGCGCTGGGCGTTTAATTGTTTTCTATTAAAAAGATACTGCGGAATGTTTATGGTTTTCTGCATTTTAATCTATAATATGGATCTTAAATTATTAAGTACGTTTTAATAAATAAAAATATATTTATAGCAGTATAGTTTTGTAATCGTAAGATATTAAAATTTTGATTTTTACGTTCCAATAGTTTGTTTTTTATATATGTTTACCGTTGTAATTGGAAATATATATTATGCATAATATAATAATATATTGAAAAAAAAATGATATTTTTGTTGAAACAAATATTTTATAATATTATTTTATTTAATCTTGTTTTAACAGTAACTTAAAAAAAGAATATTTTTCTTTTAAACTCGAAATATAACTGCACTTTTTAGGTTTTATTGGATATTTTTTCGTTTTATTAGGATATTTAATTCATATTTAAATATTTTAAAATTAATGTATATGTTCTTAAACTATCTGTTAAGAGAGGTATTATAAATAAATATGTGTGTGTGTGTGTATGTAAAAGAGAGAGAGTGAATATATACAAACCTCGTCTGTAGTTGTGCAGAACCGGAACTCTGCCGTCCAAGCTGGCGAACAAAGATCCGTTGGTGATGGGAAATCTGACCGCTTCGCCACCACTGGAAGGCGGCGGAGGCCTTCGGGCATCTTGCAACGAACCGTTGTACGGGCGAAACTTGCCGTGTAAACCTGCAAACGCACGACACGCATGTTAGACGAAATTTATTAAAATATTAATATATTCTTATTGTTTTTATGGTTTGATTGATTTAATATAATAATAATAATAAACCAGATTTCAGAAAAATATAATAGGTATAAGAATAGAGAATAGAGTAAAGAATTTCGTTAAAATAGAATTTCCGACTTTGATATATGATTTTATACATTAATATGTTTAAATGTACTACTGTTGTACTACTATTCGAAAGACCTATATATTCTACATGAACTAGTCATGTCTCATGTGGTTGATTAATCAGTCTATACAACACATCATTTTCGATTTATTTTGAGAATCGGTTCCCTGTTTATACGAAGTTTATATATTACAGGCTTAAATGTTTTTAATGTAACAGTAGCACACCAACGTATATAATGACTAATGGTGTTTACATTACTCTCACCCTGACACCCTGTATATGTATATAGCAATCCACCACCACCCGTACTCGGTCGATTCGCTGAATATATATACGGTGAAGAATGGAGTAACACTTATTCTTCTGTAGAATTTCCGAAGCAACATATTTACTGCACTGCAGGAATAAAATATATATATCATTCTCATTTCCGATTTTTCGGGATATGACAGTAGGTTACGCTTGGAACAATTTCAGAAAATATAGCATACACCATTTATAATTGTATATATGTATAATATTATATACTCTCAATATTATAACTTAAATGCGTTCGTTCAAACGACCTTTATTCTTCAAAGTTATGATCGTAGTATTTTTCTTAAAAATATAAAGGCGGACAGCAGTCACGAATTTTTCACTAAAAGATGAAATATTGAATAAATGAAAAACGAAAAACGATTTAATTCTTATAAGCGATAAATAATCAACATGGTATATTATATTAAATCAATAATATAATATATTATGAAAATATGTAGAATAGATATAGAGTATATAGCTTTCGATTTCAATTGTCAAAACAGCAGCTATTGTAGATTCTGTTTTTATTTTATACTACATATTTTTTTCGCTATAATTTATTCACATTTTTGTTATTATAAAAATAAAATGATTGCAATTAAATGTATCAATTTTGTTTAGTTTAAATACGATATTTACAGAAACTACTTTTTTTAAATAGATACCCAGTATTCGAGAAAACATAAAATAAATACAATTACACTATAGAAGATTTTAAATTTTGTATGATGATTTATATTCAACAAATATATATGTACGACAAAGACTGTTAAAAACACCGAATAAAATAAAATTCAATTATACATTTGAAGCAAATAACACGTAATGTAATATATTTAGGTGTATAGATAATCATTTAAAATATGTACATGGTACATCAATATTATTAATGATATATTTCCAATCATAACACGTAAATGTAAAAATGAGAAATATATAAAATATATTATAGTAATTCTATAATATTAAAATACCATCGTATTTTCATTTTAGAAAAGAGTCAAAATCAAATAAATATTCAAGCAAGCGATTTTTTCAATTTGCATTTCACGCATTTGCGTATGTACCTACATAATATTATTATTTTATAATATATGTTCAGATGTAACAAATTTAAGTTAAGTCTATAATAAATATATAAGGACACAGATTTTCAAAATTGTATTAATATGGATTTTTTATATTAATTAATTATATTAAAAACAATCAAAACTAAATTAAGTTAACCAGAAAATATAGAGTAGAATCTGACAATACTCACCTTACTCGATATATACGAAACTGAATGGGTATTATATATGAATATTGTATACACATTATATACATGATTTAATATAATATATGGTATGTGAATAGGTGATGCGTATACAAAAACCAAGTCGACGGTGATAAAAAATAAATGCATTTATTTACCTTGAGGGGGCTTAGCCCGATCAGAAACGCTTCGTCTCCGGTACAAGTTTGACAGCCGGGGCACGAACTGGTCGTCGAACAGGAGCAATATTACCGGCCACAAACACGCTTCGGCTAGCGCCGCCAGCATTGGTAAATTTTTTACCACAGGTGCATAATCAGCAGAAAACACAAACTTTGAAGGTATAAAATGTTCGGAAGCCATCAGCACCTGTAATGCATAGAATTTCTCCATTAGAATGATCGATTGCAGTGAATATAATATAATATATTATGATACTTTAAAATCTAGAGTTTAGATATTATATTTACATAAAAACTGATAGGTAATTCGGTATAGTATGACATTTAATATTTTAACTTTTAATAATTGAATTTCAATACTACATACGTCCAAATAATGATAATATATTTACATTATTATTTATTAAACATTTATATGATTTCACTTACACACAATAGGAAATTATAATATATTTCTATATTTTTTCTACAACAATACCTTTCGAGTATACATCTAACCTAGATATTATCATTGTGTTTATCCGATAGCCTAAACCCATAGTCGTCTCGTAACACATTCGAATACGAGTTTTAAGCATTTTTTTGAAATTTAGACTTAAATTTGGGCATAATATTTTATATCTGTGTAAAGGTATATATTTGTCTTTCAAACAAATTAAGGACAACTATAAAAATAAAATATTTTAATTAATAATTTTTACATGAAATAATTGTTAATTATTGTGGCAGAGCAAACCTTCTATCTCCATCTCGAACATCAACGTATTAAAACTATTTCCACTTAATCTACTGTACTGGTTTTAATAAAGCTTAAAATATATAATCGTGATAATGGTCTGAAAGTGCATAGATTCAATAATGTCTTTTTCGAGAAAGTTTTTATATTTAGGTTCATTAATAGTTTTGAAAATATAAAAATAAATCTAAATTTTTATAAAAAATAAAATAAATAAATTGTTATTTAAAAAAAATATAGTAACTATTATGTGTATTTTAATGAATTAAGAACAATGATTTTTTTGAAAAGATTCATAACAGGACATACGCAAATTGAGCGCATCTAAGCAAATAAACCAATCCATAAATAATATTGCAACTCTTACAATAGGTATACCTACTTAATTTTAACTCACTAATATGGTTTAGTTGGTAGAAAAGATATTATTTATAATTCAAAGATTGAAGAAAATAAATACATATTATGAAAATATAACACTGTGCGTAATAGTGTCTTTTCTTGTATACTGGATCAAAAAATCTATGGGGATTAAATTACTATTATATCATTAAAATCATGATTTAAAAAATTCCAAATATCTAGTGCTAGAAAACAATTTTCTTTAATACTAGTATAATTATATAAATGAAATGAAAAAAAAAATGGAAAAAAATGGAATGACATTGTCAATGCTGAATTCCAAGTTGGGTTAACTATAAGATAATATGCAACACTGTCACATATAAAGACGTTATCTGGGATTATTACGGAAACAGATATTTAATTTTGAAAGATTAATGTTTAAAATTAACCGAATTATACATACTGCTATGGTTGCAAGATGTGATGAACAGCAATGCTTGTAAATTTTATATAATGAAAATTAACGTAGGTAGGTAGTATATTTTTAGTTAATCATAACAATAATCAAAACTATTATTAGTAAATATTTTTTAGGATGCACATTTATTAATGTAATAATATTATTATTGTGGTCATATGACAATGAAATTATATGTTGTAATAATAAATAATATACAAAAATAATATTTAGCTTAAAAAAATTAAAATTTTTCATCTAAATATAATTGTCGTATATTAATGCTTCGTTGATCTTTTATACACGTCGTACTTATTGTACAATCAATTTAAAAACTTGTTACTTTTTTTTTTTATTGAAAATACGTTAATTTACAATCTGTACAAATAAATACATAAGTACAACAAATGTGATATGGGAAGGAGCAGGAGGCGTGTGTGAGGAAGTGGCACCCTGCAATTATGTAACTTATGCAGTTATGTAAGCTTGATGTGATTTATTATTTTAAATTTGTTTGTAAAATAGTTATCAGCTATAAATATTTTATTTGAAAATTTATTTTATTGATGAAAAAAGTACTCTATACAAAGTTTGACATTTTTTTTCAAAACTATTACTGTACACCTATAATACGTATATGCAAACATTTGTGATTTTAAATATTTGTGTCTATTTTGTTAGGAATATAGTTCTTACAATACTTGTGTATTTTATAATAATTTTGTCCGTGTTATAATTGATGTCAATTACTATGTCAATTCGAGGCCTTTTTAAGACTGTAGCAAGTCCAATTTGATACGCCATGCTGTACCCAAGGGCCAAGGCCCATGTGCAATATATTGTATACACACCTTGCGCACGCCTAGTTTTTACAGTACTGATAAAATTCAACCGATATATCTATATTAGGTCTTTGTATTAATTATACAAATTATTATAATTCGCAGTGGCGACATTGTTAATTAAGGAAACGTAATTTTACAAAAATACTAGTCTATTGTCTTTAATTATAATTATTTATATATAAATATAATTTGATGGTAACTGTAATATTGTCAAAAAAGTAATGAATATATCGTAATTAAAATTGAAAAAACTATGTTAAACAATAACTAATTATTCATTACCTTTATTAGCTATAATAATCATAAAATAATGTTTTTAAACTTAACTTCCTGATAAATAAAAATAATTTTTGTTTTATTTTAAGTAAATTAAACTATAAAACTATTTTAATGAAATAAAAACCCGTTTATTTCTAGATATACATTATATTACCAATATGTTAAAGACATTTAAAAAAAAAAGCCATATGCCTAAAATATCAATGAAAAAATTCTATTTTTTTTTTATACACGATGAAGTATTAAATAACAACAACAAAAATATAGAAATAAATAATATTCATGCCTCTGTAATTTTTACAAACATAATATTATATATTGCGGTTGCTGTTTCGTTAAACGTGAAATTCAAATAAACCACATTGATAATAATAATAATAATAATAATAATTATAATAATAATAATGAAATTCCGAACATTCATAATACTATAATATAATAACCAACTATACTTCGTAGACGATGTAATTGACTAATTTGATTACAATAGATTACACTACCCGACATATTATTACAAAAAATATTCAACACATCTGAAGGTATACGGTAATAAAATGATAAATAATATTTTATATTTTAATATACACTTTGAGACAACCACCCATATTTTATATACTATATAGTGACAGGATACTTATCAACCTAGTATTATGTATAATATATAATACAATATAATATTAGAAATACTATAAACTATGTAAAAGTGCATAATAAAGTATTTATGTACTTATATACTATATTAATATATAGTAATATTATATAGACGTCATTTGCCGCCTTATACGCACATATTCAGCATTTCAGACATCCATAAAATGTATAATATTATATAATAATATAAGTGATTTCGAAAATAGTTTTCCGGCCTTCTGGACTGCAGACGACCCATTGAGATTTGATTTATGATTTATTATTCCCGTACTATACATTGAATGCGTAAGTACAGAATACTGTATATACTATATTGTATATACTTATATGTTATATTACATGAAACGCGACTATTATTATTATTATTATTATTATAAAAAAAAATTGTTTTCGATAATATCGCAGAGAAATTGTTCCTCTCGTGCGTATCTATCGTCTGATGCTGCTGCTACAGCGGCACGTCTATTATACACACGAGTACGAACATAGGTATACGTATACGTATTTTATATATTATAATAGGTATGTATACACAGTAAATTGCCTCCTATTAAATATTAAACGTTTTCTTTCCACGGGCCACGTATGTGTGCCGCCTCTATCCGTCTAAATATGCCGCCGAATTACCATTTATTATTTTTAAGATGCTTTTATATCTTTCTTTCTTTTTCCTACCCCTCTATCTATATATCTATCTATCTCTTACACAGGTTTACATAAAATAATATATATATATAATATTTTTAAGGCCTCGGAGGCATACTTCTTTAATATCACGGACGTTATAACTAATATAATAAGGTGACCATATTTTATATATATATATATATATATAACATTATATATATAATACGCAGACCCACAGAGGTATTTTCTCACTGTAAAACGATCATCTCGCCATAGTTTTTCTTGAATTTTCATTATTGTTCAATGATAGTAATTAGTGACAAAGTCTACATGCTTTCGAGTATAGTGTATTCTGAATTTGTGGTATAGGAATATGTACCTACATAACACATTGTATATACCTATACTACCAATAATAATAATAATAATATATTATAGAATAATAACCGGCATATCGTAACACACGCGATAGCGGACGGACAGCAGTTTACATTATATGGTATGTTAGTTCAGTGTATAACATATAACATGTATAATGTGACATCTGTATAACTGTGTATTTATATTGAGACGAGAAACAATATAATAATGATGTAACTACATGCAGAGGAAAAATTTGTTTCGGACGTCAAGTAATAAAGACAAAAAATTAAATACGGCCGTTTTAACGGGAATAACGCGGTGTCGAGTGAAATAAAATACACGAGAAAGACGTGTACACATAATACAAGTCATACAAATACACAACACTATGCGATGACATTTAGGAGATAAAGAGAGAGTGAGAAAACGAGAGAAGAGATGGAAAAAGCTAACTAAAAATGCGTAAAATTGGATTTTGCTTCAAGAAACATGCACAGGCAACCGGTGTATCTGCAGCGTGTGTGTGTACACAAAATATTATTATATGTTTATTACGTGTACATAATTTCATAATATATGTATTATATTTTATGAATTTAATGTCAATAGGTATTATACTGTTGTGAAAACCTGTTTTCCGAGTCGTAGTAAGAAATGAGAGAATAATTAAAACAGGACGTGTTGGAGTTTTTGGATCGAGGAGGAGGGGTGGCTGTAAACCTGCAAATATCGTGTCGATCATTTATTTGTATACGATCTACATGAATCGTGGCGGTGCTGCTGAAAAAAATTCAAATGCAAAGGCGTAGGAAAAATAATATCACTGTGGCGCGGTGGTTGCAGGTCAACGCGTGACCGCGGTCGGAACAATAAAAAGCTTCGGCTCACAGACATCTGTGACGCGCGCGCTAAGGACATGGCGTATTTCATACATACACACTATTCAGGTATAATATTATAATATATGACTAGTAATATATTATTGTACCTATATAATATAATGTGGAAACGTCACCGACGGTCGCCCCGCACATTAATCACAAACACTATCACAATGACGCACAAAAGACGGACCCGTGTCAAACGATTTTATAGGTACTTGACGTCACGAGTGCATAATAAAGCCTCGGGTGTAAACGCGCGCGCCTTTAAATAATAGCAACGTCGTTATACTATTATATAATTCGTCTTGGCTAGCGGAAAACTCGGCACTTATTTTCTCGCGACGTCTATTCACGATCCAACGGAACCATCATTAAAGTCATTTAAATGAGCGGCTCGATAAAATTACTTACATACGATAACGAGAGGGTATCTAAATGTACATAATATTACGAATATATATACATATATTCGAACGTGTAGGTGTACTATGAAGACGTTTTTATCCATCTCGCAAAGTCGATTTTGGAAGGTATGGCAACAAAAATGCGAGTTACGCATCAAGACATATTAATAATATTATCATATTAATTTAATAGACTATACATATATTGTTTACGAAAACTGCGTTTGGAGGTTCTCAACTTAAATAATATGGATGTTCAGTTTCAGATGTTATTAAAATATGATATCTATGTATATTATAAATGTATAAATGTTTATGATACCTACTCGAGTGTTAATAACCTGCACCTTCAGGCTTCATGATCAAAACAATATTTAAATCCCACGACGCTATTTAGATGGGTAATTTATTTTCCCACGCACGCATTTGTGTGTACAAAAATCAATTCCACTTTAACTGTTTCATGCGTCTAATAAATGCATAGATATTTAGATAAGCCAGTTTTAACATAAGAAAATCTGTCTTCTCAAATTCGCGAGAAAAAAACGCATTTTGATATCTCAGTAAGTATAGAAAATCGTGAATATATAACGCTATAAATTATATAAATCTGTAAAATAAAAAAAAGCGGGTAAGTGGGTATCGCTCTGTTGTACCTACATTAGGGGGTGGGGTGGACCTCGGACTATGGTTGGTTAAATTTGAATGCAATGTTAGGTATCATTGTATACGAAAAACGATTCTGAACGAAGATGATTTGTCAGTCTAAGATATATTATATTTAAATATTGTCATATATTCTATTTTGAAACAAATAGTATAGTTACTATATGTTAGTTACTATAGTTACTTTATAGTATCTGTTTATATAATAAAAAAAGCATTTGGCCAACATACGCATTTTGAGCGTATGAAATTTAATTTAAATGTTGATATATTTCGTAAACATTTGAATTTTAAATGCTTAGAAATAAAAATTGTGACTAACGATTTTTGATTTTTTTTTACTACGATAAGTACAACTTATAATAAACCTTGTATTAAATTTTAAAGATTTTTTGGATAGCCAAATTTTTTTTATTGGCATTTGAAGAAAAAAAACTTAGAAAAGTCGAAAATTTCAATTGTCTATAAGTAGCTTAAAAAAATTCTAAATATTTTGAAAATTTTATCATAAATAGATAACGCTAATATAAACATTTGGTGAAAATTTCAAGTATTTTCAATCATTCGTTTTTGAGTTACAGCAAAATCAAAAAATCGATTTTTTTGAAAACTGTTGGAAAATGCTTGCTTTTGACCCCCCCCCCCCCCCCAAGTACCAACTAGATGAATTTTCCTATTCAAAGAGGGACTGAAATCAAAAATCGAAGCATTATTACTACTCCAAAATGTGATGATAGACACAAAAAAAAACACACATCATTGTAAAATCAATACATTCATCACTCCGTTCTGAATCTAAAACAGAATAATAAAATGTTATATTACAAAACGAAATACGATAAAAATGTAAAAATTTAAAGTTTAAATCAAACTAAAAGAAAACTAATAAAATGTATAGAAAACTGAAAAATAATTATACTATATAAGATAGAATGTTTTATTAAAATATATATAGTATATACAGAGATTCAACAACCTCATCTAACCTTTTATCATTCTTTTATTAATGTATTTATTAAAATTTAGATTTTTCAAAATAAAACTTTTCTCTATGTTTAAAAATGTCTTATTTTGAATCAAATTTGATGAATCATCTCTTGTATATCAAAGCAAATGTCATTAAATATCATACTATGCTATGAGAGTGTATATTGTATAATATGGGTTAAACAATAATAATATTATGTAATATCTTTACACAAACTTACATAAAATCAACAATGATATTGGAAGTAAAGTAGTAACCATAGAAACAAAAATAATTAATGTGATGAATAAAATAAGACGTATATAGTATTTTATAATAACGCATAGAAACTTAACATTAAATGTAGATAGTATACTCGTAGATACTCACGTGTGACTAGATATATAGGTAATAATACATTTATGTTCACTGTGAATATTTTCTGTTGCGGTTGTGTTATATACCTACCCAAATAACTCTATGATGCTTATATTGTTCATATTATACAACTCTAGTGATATATTTGAGTGAG
Organism: Schizaphis graminum; assembly: GCA_020882235.1. Classification (NCBI taxonomy): domain Eukaryota; kingdom Metazoa; phylum Arthropoda; class Insecta; order Hemiptera; family Aphididae; genus Schizaphis; species Schizaphis graminum. The sequence continues at coordinate 15,150,197 of CM037032.1, forward strand.
TATAATTATATAATATCAGACAAAATTGATTTTTGTTTTTATAATAAAGCCACGTAAAACTTCAACATTATAGAGTTCACAAATTTATTATGATATAGTCACCTGCCGTTTGTCACGATAGTTGACGTAATAATCGAACAATATATCATATTGTTGTGAGGACAATTGCTTGAATTTTATTTGTTCTTATGTAGTAAATTGATTTTTTACAGAATGATTATGACTTTGTTCAAAACAAAATATCTATTGGTATTTATCAAAAATAAACTATATAAAGTTCTAGTACCTAAACATCGTCCTATGTGATTTAATTTCTTATTAGTACCAACTCATGAGTTTTACAACTTTGACTATAATGACTTAACTATGGTTGAATTAAGTTAATTCTCAATCAAACTATTTTTTATCTGTAACTATACAATATACATAATTAATTTTTATTTAACAGTTTATTAAACTTTTACGTAAATTTACTATCATAGATATTTATTTTAAATTGTTAATTAATTTTTTATTGAGAACTTAATATTATAAATAATATTTAACTATACTTTTGTATTAATCAAAAATAATTTATTAATTTAAATTCATAGATATCAAATTTTAGTTGTATTTTCTATGTAGATAATTTTTGTATTTTTTACTTTTATTGTTAATCATTGCATATATGTGATCTTAGGAACTAAAAATATGATTTAGTAAATTGAAATTCTGAAGTAATATTAATTTATAAATTTACATAAAACCATAATGATTTAAATATCATACACAAACTTATCTTATACTATAAAATAATCACGATAAATTAAAGCACATCTGAATAAAGCAAATACATTATACATATTAAGTAGAGAATCATTATCATTATTTAACTTATTATGATTAGGTACTGTTTACTCAAAAAACTTAAAATACACTTACCCTTTAATAAATAATCTTGGTACATGTAAATCGTAAATAATATGAATCGAGATACAACATTTCACGAAAGTTTTGCATTGCAAACTACTATTGAATATTGTTATCTAAAAGATAATTTAACTAGTTTTAAGTTTGTCATACAAAAATCAACTCACAATTAATAATAAGCTACATACATAGTGATGTCTTAGAACAAGAACAAATTATAAAAAAAGTTCATAAATTATAACTATTAATTAACATTATAATACAGATATTTGATATTTATGTATTCAATATATAATTCGTGAAATTCGGATTACTATCTGTACTCACAATAATAATTACTAAAATATATTTAAATGTGACCTATTTTTCAAGATCAAGATCCATTGTCGATAAAATCAAACGCCTTGAGCTATACGTGATTAAATGTGACTTATGTAACTGGCCTCAATAATTTAATAAAATATTGTGTATACCATAATATACATTATACACGTCGTATTTATCAATAATTCTCACAAACTTCATATGCGCAAATAATAACCACTGACCAGCACTGTTTTGTTCACACCAGTTGTACGTATTTAATACTACAATGTGACTAAAAAATTATTGCTAAATATAAAATATAACGTGGGAATATATCATATCTAACAAGACGTAAAATAAATTTATTTATTATTCAGTTAAAAATAAAACGGGCAATTGAAGTAAAAAATTAAGTGAATTTCAGTTGAATTTAACAATGTATTGTGATTTTAATACAATTATAACAGTTTATCAAATTGGTGCGTAATTTACCTATATTTTATTTACAACCTACCTTCAATGACTTTAGGGTTTTTTTGTTAATCTTGTTAAAGCTAAAATTGGTATTATATTATTCATTTTAAATGTATTCACCGAAATTAAATTTTTATAGAAAAAAATATCTTTAAAAAAATCATACACATGAAATAATATTATTATTTTTTGATAAAAACTAATTTCCAGACATTATTAAACAATCAACTAAACTTATAAGTCTATAACTATAATTATCCGTCCAAGAAACTTGAAAATTTATATCAAATCGAAATATTATTTTACTAATCATCAAAAAATAACTATTATTATAGACATAAGTGAATTGTCTTTGCAATACTGACAGTATTATTCTATTATACTGTCACCTGGCGAGTGCTACAATTTCCTTTCTCTGTGTAGGCCGCGTACAACAGAAGTTCTGTGATTCTGTGCAACCATGACCTGTCTGGAGAATTTATAAAAATCCATAAATGCATGAAACTAAATGGAAATGACTAAAGTAGTGTAATTCATTTTGAACACAAATTTCCCATTCAAGTGGACCATGATGCAATCAGTTATCAACCCATATAATAATACAGAGTAGACACTGTTCAATTGGGAAACACGGTGAGTTTATAATGATGTATATTATTATGTCAATTTATTTTGACCCCTAAGGCAACAATGATCACTATTTAGATGCTCGGGTAACTTGAACACGGTACATTTAACTTTGTCAGAACTAACGTGTGATGAAATGTGCTTAATAAAATATTTGTAAAGTAAATAAAATTGCATATTTACCAGAAAATGATGATATATAAAAATATTTATATTATAAGTGTTTGTAAAATGGGAATCGGGCTTCAGAGCTTGACAGGAATTTGAAAAGTGAAAATAACTTTTGATCTTTAACATGTATCATATTATTATCGTATAATTTTTTCTGTAAATACCGATTAATGTCCCATGACAATATTTAATTATTTTGAAAGACGGAGAAAATATGTTGTTTCTTACTCAATTATTTTTAATTTATTATTAAATTTAATCATTAGATACGAGTAAAATATATGTATATGTATACATGGTGAATCTTTTATCAAACAAAACTCATTATTTTTAAATCTATTAATGTTTTTGAAATATTTTTTTAATGTAATTTCCAGTCAGAAAAAATGACGTTATAATATTTTAAGTTTACTTTTTTGAAAATTAGAACAAATATTTTTAATTTCGTATTCTGGAGCGGAATGTTATAATGTATAAAATTAGGAATTTTGATAAGCAGTTTATGAGTTATAAATATTATAAGTTTAGGTGAGCTGAATGGGGATACCCATTACCCCGCTAATTGTATTTGTATACTCTGAGAATTGTTGGTCTACAGCTCTCCTTACTTAAACTTAAAATATTTATAAATCATAAACTACTGTCTACTCGTCCAAATTTTATGTAACAAAAAACTTTAAAAAATATTCTGTTTCAAAGTATAAATTTAAAAATGTATGCCCTTTCAAAAAAGTGAATAATTTAAAAAATATAAAAAAATGTTGTTTTATTTCGACTGAAAATCATGTAAAATATTTGTTTTTTAAAAATTTAAATTTTGAAATAATTAGTGTTGATTGATAAAGGAGCCACCCAACATACCTTTATAATTATATAATACATATAATATAAATATTAAATTTAATTATGCTATAAAATATTTTGTTAAGTTAATAGATTTTTAATCACCAACAGAAAAAATGTAAAATTATATCCACACTATGTCTTTTATAATTATTATGTATAAATTATTAATACTAAAAATATAGATTTTAAACTAACTTTTAAAATATTGATCTATCATATTGTAAATAAAAAAAAAATGTATTATTACTGGTATCTACACCATATAGATTCTACACAAACTGTTAATAAAATATACTTACTAGTTACTACTGTCCTTACAACAATAGCATATAAAAGCAATTTCTCGTCCTAGTTTCTTGTGTATTACATTAGTGATCTGTGATATATAAATATCATATTATATATTATATATTTTGTACATACAGTTTTATAATTCAACTACATGCCGTGTCATATCTCATATGGCACACAGTCGCTTGTTAACACACGGACAAAAAATACAATTTCTATTGTAACAACAATTAGGTACCGTCGACGAATAAGAATGTTGGATCGTGAATGGACTGAAACATGTCTACTTCAATTAATACGGTAGGAATACACGTAGTATAAGTGCATTATAAAATATATGCCAATAAGGTGACAAAATGGAGGTCATAATGTAAATATACATTATCCATAAATGGACTCGCAAACATTATGTTTCTGATAACTAATTGTTGTTCAATTTTATTATAAACTCAGCGCATGGATTAATTGCAATAATAGCAAAAAATAATATTTAGTAAATATATACAGTATCAGTATATATAAGTAAAATAGCCAATAGGTAGTACCTACACACATTGTTAACACACCAAAGTATTAGATAAAAGGATAAGTTTAATACAAAAAAGACGCATCTTGAATGGTAAAAATAATTTTTTTCTAATCATTCATGATTACGAAAAATCCAATAGAAAAATTAATTGTACATTTTTTTATGCGTGGGTTTTATTGTATTTTTTTTTATAAATTTAATTAATTTTATGGGAATATACGTAGTTATGGAATACCTTGCTACAATATAAATATGTATCTAAGTGAATATACTTTTAAATTTCAGTCTAAATTTATTGTATAACCTATATTAATTACCAATTAATAACTTAAAATCCCAAGATTAATCTTATTAAAAAACTAATGTAAAAAGATTTTTAGTTTCAAATTTTTAATGTTTAAATTTGAATGTTTTTTAAAAGCTTATATTATTTTAACGTTAAGACTTTATTTTTATGTTGATATTTCATTAAAAATGTATTTACTGAGTTGCTTATTTAAAATTAATCATGTAACTTGAGTAATATAACATTAAATATAAAGTATATAAATATCGTAATATAAATGAATTAATAAAACATTTATTAATTTCTAGCTTCTAAGACAATGATTTTAGAATAAGTACCTACCAATTATTATATTCAATAGTTTTTTCAGCCCAATGAAATTCTACATTCCTAATAGGAATTTCCTTTCAATAAAACAAAAGTAAGTTACTAAATCTGTCAATTTGATGAAAATGATAAAATATTTTATTTTATATTTGTTATATCTTTTTTCTTCCAAATATTATCGCGTCATTATAAAGAAAATATATAGTTTTATATTTTAACTATACAACTTTCTCAAGACATAAATAAGATGACAATTTAAAGATATAAAAATATAAAATAATGATGATCGCAATTTTACGAAAAAAAAAACATAACATATAGGTATATTATATCATGTTGACAGCATTATGCTGTGCATATTTTATGTAAAACGATTAACAAAAATAATAGAAGAAAAAAGATTTATTTAGTAGTATTCTCTAGAAGCGAGTTGTTATACAAGTTTATGGTAGATACGTAAATTTGTTTAAAAAATAATTTAATAACGATGATGGCATACAAAAAATAAAATATTCGGCCACTTTTTGTGTATCTAATATAAAACATTTATTGTATTAATTTAACATTATTTTTGAATTTTTACTTTTTACAACTATATTAATGTAGATTTGTTATTTTACTTTACTGCAGTATCTAAATTAATATTATTTTTTATAATATTATTTATGAGCATTATTATTAATATTATGATCAATGTATAAATGACAAATAGTTCGTATTTATATTATATAAAAACAGTAGTTAACAGCTATATTATTTGAACACTTATTAAATTTTTTCGATTGAAAAGTTCTCATTATATGAATATAGCAAGTCACAATATTTTCAATCATTATTTTTTTCCATATATGGATAACGAAGAAATATTTCGTTACGATGAGGATTTCGTAATCTAATTGTAATTTTTATGTTATTTACTTTAGTGTCACCCAATTAAATAAATTTAAAAACAAAAAAAAAAAATAAACCATCTGTCAAACATCTATGCATAATGCAATGTCATTAAGCGATCCATTTAACACAGTAAATTTAGTTTCTATTTTATTTTGACACTTGTTGACAATATATATTTGTATTTTCTACTTATTTTATAAGTATGTAAAAGTTAAGTGAGTTAAGCATTCCTACTTATTAATCATTACATTATTAATAAATATATGAATTAATAACACACGTTTACATAACTAATACGAGTATGTATAAAAAATATTATCTAATGTATTATTTTAATTAACAATTATTTAATAAATATTATATTGTTCTATCATCGATAATAATAAAATAAACTTTTACAATTAATAATGACATATACACTTTCGATATATCAATATATAGGTACCTATAATCATTATGTTTTTAACAATACAACAATACTTTTCCATTGTATAATTTTACAATACAATTATTACGTTTTCATTTCTACAATCGTTATATTTATTAAAATATTTTTCTAAACAATTTTTTATAAATTTTATGTTCAGTTTTATTTGTATTGACTATTAAACTAACTGAATTAAGTATAAATTCTTAAGTAAAATTATGTTGTTTATTAATACTCATGAGTTGTCGATGTATTAAAACTAAAAATTCAAATTTTTTTGAACAAATTATTAGATTTATATCTAATCAAAATTCAGAAAGATTAAACTATTATTATATTAATTACAGTGGCGTAATTGAGAATGTTTTATGGGGGGATCAAAATAAATTTCTATGGCAAACTTGTGGAGGGCTTTTTTTGTATAGGTATTAGACAATATATAAATACAGCTGAAGGAGGGGATCTATCTCCCATATCCCCCCGTAATTACGCCCCTGTATTAATAGAATATAATAAGATATTATCTTAAGGTTTAGTAGTCCACACAATATTAAACACGAAATGTTAACTATTGAGTAATAACTAATAATCATGTCACAATTAAAAGTATTAATTGTAAGCAGACAGTAGACAGTAGTGTTTTTTAAAAATTTACTTAAAAGTTAAATATCTTAGATTTTATTAATTAAAAAATAATTTATAACTGGCCTCATAGTTAATATTATATTTGTTATACAATCTATAAAATGAGTAAGTAATAAATTTACGTTGTATAATAGAAAATTAAAATGTATGTTTTTATGTAAAATAAACATAATACATAAATATTATATGATGTTCCAATTTTCAAATATTTTAATTTTATATATAATATAGGTTGAGTCATATATATATATATATTATACATACATTATATACATTTATAATAATCTAAAAATCTTGTACAATTGTCACGAATACTACTTGATCAAGCTCATACACTTAGTTAAGTAAACTAAGTTACAAAATAAAGAAACCGAGTGTTACGAATCATAATTATATTAAATACAAATTATTATAACATATTTACTGATTAAATAATATTAAATTGATAAATTATATATAAAAAAAAAAGACTTATAACATTCTATGTATAATTTTAGTGTTTTTATTTATTTATTATTATTATTTTTTTTTTTTAATATTATGTTATAGTATATAAATGTATTATTTGTATTACGTTTACATATATAATGCATATAATATATCATATACATTATTTTTATGACAGCCTTATTGAATGCAAGAGTGTATAATGATGTTGTATGTAAAAAATGTGGAAAAATAGTTTATACCTAACACTACGTTACATGACCTATTTGAAATGCTTATATTGCAGGTAATGAAGTCTTCCACTCTACCCACTATTCGTATTAGAGAAAAATTACTTTTCCATTTCATGCATCATAAATCTCGTAAAATATATATTATTTATTTTACTCGAACGCCAATATTTGAATGAAAGGAAAAAAAAACAACAAATAACTAAAAGACCATAATACTGCCACAACTCTCGAATGTCTTCTATAGCGGCAGAAATAACACCCAATTGATTAGTCTGTTTGTTTTATGCTGTAAATAGTGTAAACCTTGAAAACCAATAGATTTACTCTAATAAAAAATATTGATCCTTAAGCTTATAAATTATAATACATGGCCACAGCGTCCGATTATCCAATTAAGCGTGAAGACTTAATTATAAAAACTATAAACGCCTGTGGTACGCTATACCTACCTATGCGTAATATAGTTAATTTTTAAGCGTATAATTGTTTAACATAATAGAGATTTTGAATGAGAAGCATTTCAATGATAATCGCAATACCATTGATTTAATTTTGTTAATTTAAACAATTTTACTAATTAGTAATTTGATACTTATTATTTCTAACTTATTTTCAACAAAATATAGGTTTAATAATACATAGATAGTTAAAATATTAAGTAGCAATTTTAAACTTTTATTTTATATTGTTTTTTATTTTTATATCTTTTTGGACCTTTTTATTACTTTTTTTCAAAAATTTTTTAATATTTTCATCAGTTAAATTTTTTACATTCACTTGATGAATTATTATTTTTAATTTTTACCGTCTATATTTATTTTTTTTGAGCTAATTAAAATATGAAATAAAAAAAAATTTATTTTTACATTTTTTGATTTTATCTTTAGTGCATCATTATTGCATTTTTCAAAACTTTAAATACATTTTATAGTTATTTAGTGTATTCAATTCACAGCCATGTAATTATAGTAAATACAATAATCGTAAATTAATAAATGTAGGTAATTGTACTAAGCTGAATTGGAAATACTTTTTAATGAATATACACACATAAGTTTGTAATTAAAAAAAGAAATACCAAATACTTGAGATAGGTATATTGGAACATATTTCGCGTACATTGGCACACACTAAGTACCTGCAGCTATATTATAACATCGCGGAAGACCAAGGTCATGGCGGAAAACCGCAGTTCCGGTATAAGAAGATCGCATTTATATACATATACTATGTATATACATTATACAAAAATACCTATACAAAACGCACTACTCGCTATATAATATTATGACGTCGCGTGCTCAGGGGTCATTGTCGGTCCAAAAACCGGACGATGCATTATGTACGACAAACGGAAACGGCCGATTTTGGAGAAACGAACAAACCGTAAAAAGCCAATCGGCGGACAATATACTGAATACCGATACGCGCGTGTATGGTATTATCGTGTACGGCGAACGTCATTATAATAATATGTAATGTAACGCGCGTAGTATTTACGATAACAAACGGAGCGGGTTATAATTTATGTACCGATAACAGTTCTATCGCTGCAGATGGTGATGTACAGTTATGTACTTAATATGTGCGTGCATAACAATATATATGTCTTATATACAGACGGAATCGAAAAGAGTTCGTTATAGTATGGTCACTCGTGGAAAAAGAGACGAAAAATAGTATATAATAGCGATAAGCGTGAGACGAAATGAAGACTGACTGATGGACAAAACAAAATAATATTAGGTATAACATATAAACCGGCCGCGAGATTAACTGGGACACTTACGGTAAGTTACGGCGGCGAACGTTGTAAATCGGGGTCAGTGCGCGGCGGCTGCAGCAGTCGTTTCCGCGCGCGCGGAGGACTCTCCCCAAGTACGTCCTTGGCACAACCGCTAAAACCACGAATCGACATTTCGAATTTCACGTGTTATCAAGTAGTAATATTATGGGTATCAACTCACTTTATTACCGCTCTGCATATAACACTGTTAGCATTACTATTATTATCGTAAACCGATAAAAAGATTATACTGCTATTACCGACAGAGCAGTAACACAACTGTTGTTAACGCGCAAGAATTTTGAAAAACACCGCAACAGCAACCGATTTGCATATACGCGGTGGCGACGGTGATCGTAAAATTAAACACCGTTCGCGGAAGACGGATCAATCGTTGACCTCACTTGATGTGTGTGTGTGTGTGTGTGTGTGTGTGTGTGTGTGTGTGTGTGTATACGACCGACGTTATAAACCTACACGACGTAGTCGTACTATTACTCGTACCTACATATTTATTTCAAATAATATAAAATATACATGAACGTCATCGACAGACGCACTTATCGCGCTTATTAAAACTTTGCCACCGACATTTTCTCTCTTAAGCTGCAATTTTTTGATGGAAGTCTCGACGGTTTAATTTTGTAGTTGAATACCCGGAATATAACATACGTTGATGCTGGAATGTACGTTTTGAAATTCTTACATATATCGACGTACGTATACACAATCGACGCCATTTTCTCTGCTGCACGTATTTTATTTTATATATATCGTCATATCACTTTGTAATGTGCACCGTTCGCCAATTGAAAACAACTTAAATTATTTGAACACGTCTGCTAACAGTATAAAATTTATACCTACCCAGAACTCAGATATAAAATTTAAAAACAAAATAAGGTGATATTAAACCGAAGAGTAGGTATTGGAATAACTCTGCTTAAAAATAATAAGAAATTGACTCGTTAGAAACAGGAACATAAAAAAATATACCTTTTCTTCCATATAATATAACGATAATCAATAAAATATATTATGAGCCGATAAAACCATAACAGCGTCAATGTAAAGCTAGCTACCTATGTACTTTTTTGAAAAATTTTTGTCAAAATACAAAAAAAAAACATTATATTATAATATTAACTGTTTACTGTATAAATAGTTTCCAAGTTTGCCCCGAACAAGTATAGCCCGTAAGGACTTTCTTTTAAATAGTATATAGGTATATATGCATATGTGAGAAGAGTAGGTACCTACATGCATGCGCGATTCACAAGTAAAACAATATAGTAATAGTATAGAACTGTTGCATAGACGCATAGTCTGCATATTATAAATATAACAAAGGTATAAACATAATATAATATACGACTAACGCAAAACGTTCACACATTTCTATGACATATTATATTATAATAATAAAATATTTTGTATGTAGCTTGTGCACTTGAATATTCTGTATTTTATGCGATTATCCAGTTTCGACACGTGTAAAACGTTTACAGCAATTCCGGTTGTAGACAACTACGGCGGGCGTGTAGACGTTCGCCTAAGTCACTTATTATGGACGGCGAACGCGTTTACTAATTCATATATATTATATATATATTATGATTGGCTGAACTCATTTCCGAAACAAGTTACACTGCCGAAACGTTGACAAAGAAAATGTAAAAAAAAAAACAAACACGACGTACTATATACGTACAGCTGTTTTGAATGTGTCCAGATATCATACATAATATTATTACCATTAATCCGAACCATAAATGAGGACGAACAATTACACTCAAACGTTGCCGCCGCCACTAGATCGATAATTATATATTGCACACGACGCTAATAAACACCTGCGGTAAAATAGGATATCCGGTCAAATAATAAGATAATCCACCGCCGTCACGTATCCGCGAACACAGATCGGATACAACGCGGAGTCATTGCGTTATATACATGATGAATACTTTATCGTCCAATAATTACGTAATTCAGGTGCATTTCAATTGTGCAAAAATCTCGTCCATAAGCGACCGCGAGAACTCTGCTCGGATCGCGTTACGGATTGTTGATAATAAATAAATATATGTAGAAAGGTCTGCGCGTGGAAGGCAGCGGAAGGGGTGGAAAGAAATTTCGGTCAGATGATGCGGATAGAAGTATAGAAGGAAAAAAACTCCCGAAACAATAATAATCTCGGAGAACAATGCCGCTGCCGCCGAAAATTTGCGTTCCGTTGCGCGCTCTTGGGATCCGGTGATTAGACACCATTCGTTTTTATGTGTACGGGTGGGTGATATCGCGCATAAGTGCATATAATGTTATTATTATATTTTTGCGTGGAACGCGGGCGAGGAAGTTTCCCGTTTTCCGACGAGGAAAAATATTTGCGTTGCGCAACCGTGCGGTGACGGTTGAAAACTTGCGCGGGCACTGGCTATACAATATATAATAAATAATAATATACGTACTACGTAACACCGCGGGTGATCGTTTCGGTCAGAGGAGACTGCGCATATTATATATTATATATTTAAACATAATATTTATAAAATGTACCGGGTCGATGATTTATCGTGAACCCGGCAATATAAATCTTGTTTAACGCGATTTTATTATCGTTACTATTATTTTTATTTTTTTTTTCACTTTAGGGGTAAAATTATTAAAACACAATTGAGTAATACGCGCACAGTAATAATATAATACTAGCTGTGTATTTGTTTTGTATTATTAAAGTAAAAGTAAAATGCCCGTGATCAGTTATTACCTGCAGGTCTGTGATGAGAAGCATTACCCTATATATCATTATTGTGAATGTTATTATTATGATGACACGAGTGCGGTGTGATTTCGAGTGTGTAATTACTAATTGTATTATTATTTATTATCATTTCGGAGAGTGAAGTATTACGCGGCTGGGTAAGACGTGATAGTGGTTTTAATGTATGCGAGTTTCGTCTGACTTTCGACCATATAATCATATACAATTTCCTAATAAAAAATGTAACGTATACTCGTATATTATATTATATTAGTACACAATTCAATTATATGTTATGGCCTTATGGGTTATTAGTATTCACTATTACGTTAATATAATACATGAATAATATGTTAGTGTTAATACATCAAATTATTACTTTCAAGAAATATAATATATAATATATAATATAATATAATGAACAACAATTATATTAAAAGAGTATTATTAGAAATATTATTTCAATATCATGAACGTGAATTTAAATAATTTTGACCTTAAAATAGATTATATTTGTGTGAAAAACCAAATGGAAAATACTAAATAGAAATCATTCCAATAAAGTTAAGTGCTGGAAACAGAAATCTCAGGATACAACTCTATCTCCAATTATTTATATTATGTTTGTATCTACGTAAGGTTAATGGTTGAAATTTACAGTTACGCAGACAATAATGGATTTTATTTTCCTACCCTACCGTCCCTACCTGCAATTCGGCTTAGCAAAAAGCAGTACCAGATATGATTTGATTAGATGATTAGTTTTTTTAATAATAATTTAAGAATATACTACAATAAATCAAAATGTATTCCATTTACCTACTAAAAACTAATGAACATCAGCATTCAACTATGAAATTGCGAGTTACAATATTATTTAAAGAATGTACTTTTCCAAAATGATTTATATATTTGAACGTTAAATAGTAGCTAGCTTTAATAGATTTATTAAATATTCAGCATCTAAAATTAAATAATCATATTAGAAATATCATTATACAATCAAGAAAACTAATATAATTTATTTTTACTGCCAGATAAATAATCAATAAATATATTTTGCAACGGTATTATTAATTTAGGATTATATAATTGTTTGGCGTGGTTATCATCATTCAAAATAACATTTATTTTGTCATTTGCTCAAAAGGATTTAATAAAAATAATTTAAGGTAACCTAATAATTTTTTCAAATTATTACGAGTACATGAAAATAAGAAATTGACAAATTACACAAGTAACTATACAGTTATGTCTTATGTATATTATGCTATATCTTTAAAAGTATTAAACAAAAATGTCAATAACATCCCTGATTATTTAATTGTGTTATAGATATTAAACATATTTCAAATATAGGTAAGTTTGAAACATCGATTATTTAAAATATACATTTATAAAGTACATACTGCAATTAAAAATCTTTCCTTAAAAATTTAATTTTAAAATGTTTATTCATATTATATATTATATTGTATTAATTTACCCTACTCGTAAATAATTTGTTTTATTTTCATACGTTTAAATGAGTACACTTACTTTCCGGTAAAAAATTGTACCTCAGTGCACCATACAACAGACATTTTTTCCTATTTGTATTAATATTTAACTATAGCAAACTACAATTATTATTGATTAAAAAATTATTATTTTTATTATTATTATTTTATTTAGGTAGTATAATGATAATACTAAAGGTTAATGATGCAGTGTAACGTAATAATATACATACAAAAAATACAAAATACAATTATGATTTGTGTACTTCCGTATCCAATGTTTTGTTCCTTGATAAAAATGTAAGTGCGGGGACCCTTAGCATATTTAATCTGTTTTCTGTAACTACTACGGTATAAAATTACTGAACAGATCCCACTTAATTCTTAATATATGTATAGGTATTATAGGCACTTAACAAGATAAAAATGGATTTATTTTTATAATGGAGCGCCCATTAAAATGACGCAAACCCCTATGTTGATGGTGAACAATGATAGCTTTTTTTCCTTTCAATATTTCAAATATTATGACATTCATCGCGTGGGTGCGAACGGTCAAAAACATATTGTACCTATATTATTGTGTACGAAGACACGTGGGCGGTGAAATCGGCTCGACGTTGTGACCGATGGAATTGTTGTATGTACAAGTATTGTGTTCGTTGGAATTTCAACGAAAATTATACTATCAAATTCTCGTTTCATTAGCATACCGGGCGACTGAATAAAAAAAAAAATTATACTAGATAGGAGATAGGTACTTAAAAAGCAGCCATTTAAAATTAAAATAAAATGAATAACTGAAATAAAACTTTTACGCTTATCCAGTATCTGCGAGTAATCGTACAAGTATATAAATATATTATATATTTGGATATAGTATAAACATTGTACATAGTCACTGATTATAAATTATTCGTTTTATAATACGCACTATCGCATTATTCTCTCGAAAATGATATTTATTCGATCTATTTACATAACAATACAAATTACAAACACAATCGTATAGGCACGTCATCGCATACTTTTATATTATAAGTCGTCGACACTGTAGTATAATATTTATTATTTATGTATATAAAATGAAAACCTTATTTAAAAAAATGTAGATATTCTATTTCACACGATTATCATAAAATGTATTAGCGATTATATAGTACCTTTAGTACCACTACACCTGATAGGACAGCCGGAAAAATTAGGTTTGTTCACGGGGCCCGTGTAAAATGCAATTTAATTCTCCATGTTACATAATAATTAATGTTCATTACACGATTACACAGTTACATAAAATAACGTATCTTATGGCTTCTAATTCTAATACCATTATGTTTGTTTTGCAAGTATTGAAAAGAAAATATTTTCCATTTTTCATAAAATATAAACCCTGGTAATCCTCAAATACTTAATTCCGATGCGCCAAACACATAATCTTCCGACGTGATTTTCGTCCTGTCTACCTACTTACATTGCAGTCAACTGTCGAGCAAAATACGTGTATAATAAATAGGTGTAATAATATATAGGATAACTATCGTCAATACGAAATAGCTTAGCAGATTTGCATTTAATATTGATTTATATACTTTAATATGCTTAATATTTTGCAAGCGAGCCTCCTCGTTCCAAGCTGATGTGTAAGACAGTGGGTGTTTAACATTATTTTAAGTTTTTTAATATGTTCTGTCACAAAAATTTACACATTAATATTATAGCGCCACTGTAGGCTATTAAATATAATATTAACTTATGTATACATATGTAATATGTTATAGTATAGGCATTTTCAATAAAAAAAAAATAAAACAGTTTGGCTATATTTTCTTGATCAAAAAGAATGATATTATTTATATGAATTTTCTACCACGCATACGGCATACGACGATAAACAAAATATTATGACGAATTTGTTTTTTTCTAATAGGTATATAATTTAATAAAAGAAACTCAATGTAAATATTATAATATATTATGGTTATAAGTATGTGGTTTACGTCATGAAAGACCAATAGTATTTTGCTAACTGATTATTTTAATTCTAAAATCAGTAGAGTACCCCACACATTAAATATACTCCAACTACGCAGTTCTAAAATAACTGACTAGCTTGTTTTTCTATATCTACTTTCCGGTATTATTTAATAATATTTAAATAACTAAACAGCAAAAAGAGACCACATTGAACGAACATAAAATCGATATTACAATTCAAAATTGTACCTAGGTATTTGTAATTTATTTATACGAAAACGGTGGTTAAAAATATTATGAATGAAAAACTATTAATAAATATTAAATAATTATAAATAGGTGCCAATAGTCAATATTATAACAAAAAGCATTGCGAAAGTGACCAA
This sequence comes from Schizaphis graminum, assembly GCA_020882235.1. NCBI lineage: Eukaryota > Metazoa > Arthropoda > Insecta > Hemiptera > Aphididae > Schizaphis > Schizaphis graminum. Next base: position 15,166,018 of record CM037032.1, read on the forward strand.
AACATTTAACCGATTTAAATATTTTGTGTAAACCGAAAAAAGTATTAACGTGCTTCGAACTCTAGAAATAATTCAGATTTTACAGTCGAATTTAAATCCAAGTTGTACGTGACATTGGCAGTAAATAGAATGAATAGGAGTACTATTACATGTTAGGTGCATTGGGAGTGGAGAGTCGCGTTTCGCGTGATCCTACAAACCCGGTTTTCTCTTATTGATTTTAAACTTTGTGGTGAACCACATTGGAACGAGCAGTATGACGATTGCGGTTTACGATCAATTGGAGCACGTAAAATTGTGTTACTTTTATTGATTTAAAATGTTTTCCTATATGTTATTGATAACTTGGAAAATAAACCGAACACATGGGTGAATCAATGGCTTAAACCAGTTAAACCATAAAAAAGTATAATAATTCATTTGTACAGGATAAGTAAACGCGTTTTAACTTGAGGTGCTACTTTATTTATGTGAATGAATTTTTTTCAACAATTCATTTCAAAAGAAAAACCCTTTCAGATATTATATTCTCTACATATGTCTATACAACACTCTTTATAATATGTCAGACGTTTAGAAAACGCAAATGGCTGAAATGATACCAATTACAATACTGCGCGATAATAATGGGTCTCAACGTGACAAAGTACTTAGAGTTGTAGTGGAAGATACCGCCACGCGTATAGTGTACGTTTTTTAGAAATTATATTTTTTTACGCGTTTATTATATTATACAAACGACGAAATAAGAATACGACACGCAATTCCTATATTAGAAAAATAGAAAGAAAGTTAGTAACCTATACATATCGATCGCGAAAAACGTGCACGCGGAGTACGTGACGAGAATATTGTAAACGTTTTTTTTTTTTGTTAATTTTATAAACTTCCTGTTTTAGCTATTATAATATTATCAAAGCTATGTTACCACCATATTTTCTGAGAAGGTGTAAGTACAGACGGTGTAGTTAATAAGTACCTATTTAATATATTTTTATACCTAAGACTGTTTTTTAATGTACACTTATTAAGTAATTATCATAGTAGTGTATACTTCTTAACCAAATTCATTATATACGACTTCTCCCACGAGCATATAATTTAATCAATATACGTATAAATTTAAGTATTTCAAGGAAGCAATGAATATTATATGTATTGATTTTATAATAATGGTATATGCCTTTTCTATCTGTCATCGGTTTTTTCTTTTGGAGCAGAAAAATACTTTGATTTTCAGCTTTAACTTTTAAGGGTGGAACTTTGTAAAACATCGGATCTAATTGGCACTTTGGAAGGTCAAAGGTAAAATGTCCAATATTTTTTTTAAGATGTTTTACATAAAATCCGTTTTTGATGAAATCGATTTTTTTTTTATTATTATCATTAGGTATATCAAATAGTAGCTTTAACAAATGGATAGGTACATTATCTTTACATAGGTAATAAAGTTACAGCAACAATAAGATAATGAAAATAATAGACACATCATAACTACTACACAATTTAACTGTTGTCATAGATTTGTTAAATTGTTAAAATTAAAATTTCATACCTTAAAATGAAACGTGAAAATGGTCGATTATAGATCGAAATTAGCAGCTGAAATTTCGTGTCACAGCACAGCACCAATGCGTAAAATGGAGATGGATCGTTTCGTAATACTGAGTACTGACTGACAGAAAATATCGGAAATATCCGCCGTAATCTATGCCGTAAACAACTTGGTAATCGGTTGCCTCCGCGATGCTTACCGCACATTTTTATTACTTCACTAGATTTTTTTGTCGAGCGTTTCAGTGAAAACTTTCAAAACTTATCCTTCCGCGAATTTTATAGTGAAGTCTAATAAATACAATGCACTCCGTACACCACCAATAACCATGGTAAACTCGGACGGCATGACTGTTCATGTCATAATAATATACAAAATGACGGTATGTCGATTTATGTACAGTCTTTGGAAAAGAACGGGAAAATTCAATATTGGCAGCATTGTATGCTGATACAATTGTGGCGAACAGAATTATTTTTGGCACAACGAGATGTGTTTATTTAATTATGGATAAGTACCTACCTATATAAGTTTTGCATTTCACAATATTAGAGTATTGTTTCGGGAATGATTATGACGTATAAATGGACATTATCTTACGCACTTACAGAAACTGTGTGGAACGCTATATTCGATAATATTCTTAAACAATTTCATGTTTTAGAATTATATTTATATATATATATTTACTTTTGAGAATTATTTCAAACTTCACTATTTTCCCGGAAGATCCTGTACTAATATCAGGTAATGGTTGTATTTTTATTGCACAACTACAAACTTACAATAATAATAACGGTCACAGCAGTCCAATTTACGACAATTTTCTATCATGCCACTTATTCTATGATTATCATTATGCGTAATAACGCACACTCGTCATAACTCAGAGACAATCCCTTTTTCCCCGTTTAAGCATTATGATTTAGTGTCCCACGATTGGTCCATTATATTTTAATTAACCATTAAATTAGTCATTTGTATATTATGTAACCCGGTGTAAATATTAAAAGATTTTCGTCACTTTGTGTTATTTATTTTTTTTTTACATTATGGTCATCTATGGATCTCATATACTAGACCAAAAACTGTACAAATGTATTAAGTATGGATACAGCGATGCGTCCTCGAAATTATATGAGTGTGCATTATTTTTAAATATAATATAGGTATTAATCACAATAAATGAAAACTAAAAAAAAAAAAAACTGGATAAAATGCATTTTAAATTTTATAAAGACTGTAATTTGTCTGCAGTATAAATAATTATAAAGTTACAATTATTTATTATGAATTAAAACTAGTACAAAATAAATATACGCTTCTCGGTATATTTTATTAGGTATATTAAAAAAAAAACCAATGAATTGTTTTCCTAAACAACTTTTGCCGTAAGATTGAAAGTAAAAAAAATCCTGACGCTATAATAATAATTGTTATACCAAATCGCCCACAAAAACCAAAACTAAATTATACAAAATCTTGAAAAATTTAAGAGAAATTAATCAGTTGAGAATACATATAATATTATACTATGCAAAAATATCTAGAAATATAAAAATGTATATATTATTCACAAGTAGCATGAACACTGTTTTTGTCGCAGCGAGGTAAAACAAATTTTAAGTGAATTTAATATTAATACGTTATAATTATTATATGAACTTCTGTAAAGTAGTTGACGAAAGTAAAAAAAAACGCAAATGCATTACTTATCATGCGCATGGCTAATATGTAAATATCATAATATTATTATAAGACACTATATATATTTGAAAATATTTTTAGACTTACCAGTACGGGCAAATGGTCGACAAAGTAGCACATGAACAGTATGGCCACCACGTAACCAATGCGGACGTCCTGGACCAGCGACACGCGTTTGGCCAGGCAAGGGGCCCTACTGTTGGTGGACGTGACGGACACGGACGCCGCGGTGGACGGCAATTGATACCGCGAACCCGGGCCGCCGCCACCGCCGTACCGGTACGGTCTGATGGTGGACGCGGCGTAGCTGTCCCGGTCGCTGCTCGTCAACAACGTGCCAGAGTCGATGAGCCGCTTGGTCTCGTCCATCCTGCGCAGCGTGTCGTCCTCCGCGGCGGCGGCGCCGTTCTGGTGGTGCACCATCGTCCTGGGCGCGCCGTTCAGGAACGTGACCGGCGGCGCGTTACCGGCCGACGGCAACCGGAGCAGGTCGTTGACCAGCGCGCAATCGGTCCGGTGATATCCTCCGGTACCGGTGGCCGACGTGGTGCACGTCACCGTCGTCCGGTCGCTGCAGTCGCTGACGCTGTGCCGTATGCCGCCGCGGCTGCAGCTGGACACTGTGGATATCTCGGACATGCACGACGACAGGTCGGACGACGAGTTGACCAGCAGCGGGTTGGGGCCCTTCCGGTGGCCGGCGCAACCGAACGCCGCGGAAGCCGCGGCCACGGCGGCCAGGGACGCGTGCAACACCAGCGAAAACACCGCGTACCGGCGGTCGGACGGCGGCGCGCATGGATCCGTCTGGGCGATCAGCGCGGCGGCGCCCACGCACGCGCTCACTACCGACAGGCTGGCCAGGTGATAGAGCAACAGCGGCCGGCCGCCCGCGGCCACCGTCCGCTTCTTGCGCCTCAGTCCGGCCATCAGCGCCAGAGAAGCCAGCGTGCCGGCCTGCATCGTGTGCGCGGCCGTCCACAGCCACTGCACCGCGCTGCACATGGCCGGTTCGTCGGGCCGGAACAGCGACAGCGCCGAGCTCGCGGTGCCGGCCGCCTGTTTGGCGATCGCCTCAGCCAACAGCGCTATGAGCAGCGGGTCCGACGGCCGCCATTGGCCTCGGCCGAACCACAACACCAGTATCGCCCAGCACAGCCATACCACGGACAGAGGACCGCCGATTCCCGTCGTCAACCACACCAAAGCCTCTGAATGCATCATTCATTTTTCTGAAAATTCCAAACGATTCATCATTATATATAAAATGTAACAGGTATCATATTATTATTATTATGCTGAGCACACCGCTGTTTCGTTCGTCGTATCGACTTATCTTATTATTATTAGGTATATCTTTAATACAGTTACAACTATATATTTAGAATTCTTAAAATTAAATTAAATTTTTTATCTATAAAAACTAAAACGCAAAAACTTCCAATTTAGTACTAAATTCTTCAGTTTTTATTGAAAAACAATGTACAATTTCTATATAGATACGTATCATTCCACACAATTACACATTTGCACAGGATTTTATTACTAAAATGTTCGGTGAGGATTAAGACGTGTATCATATAACATTCATAACTTGCTTCAAATTACATAGTTATAATTGGCGACTAAAACATGAAATACGTAATATAAATTAATTGTTTGTTCACAACTCATTTTGATTTTTTTACCATGATAATCACACCATCATGTTTGACGTTCGACCGAAAAAATCTCGATTTTACTGTATACACATTACAAGGATATTACACAGTATTTGTCGATCAATTTATCGCTCACGCAAAATAATTACCGTATATAATACATACATGTTAACTATACTAGAATGTTGTGTTTTTTTTTTGCAAAACAAAAACATAATTAACCAAGATGATGGTTCACAGGAAATTGAAAAAATAAAAAACAACTTGATTAAACGACAGTTTATTCATAATAGAATATTTTTAACTTTTAACTTAAAAGTAGAAATTAAATAATATGTCTTATTAAATAACTTTTAGTTAGTTATCTTAACAATTTCATAACTAACTAAAAGTTATTAAAATAAACCACAAAATTCTAGCAGTGTGTACAACAAACATGTATGGTAATGTAAATTCAGTAAATATTTACGTGTGTGTGTATATGAGTGTGATAAATTGACAGTCAAAGACTGTATAATCTCCCTGTAATGTAATTTGGGAAATTCCACTTTGAACGTGGTGTGATTACCGCAGTGAAAAATGAAAATGGGCTGAGGACATAAAAATATATACTCAGTATTCGTCATACTCAGTACCTGCAGTTTTGCAGCACTATATAATCGAAATAAATTGCGTTGCTTGTTAGAGGAGTTCATTTTCTGTTTTAAATTTATTGCACCAACGCATGGTTGAAATCCAAAATACATTTATAAAACGAAAGTACCTTTGATTTATGTGAACACGTTTTGCAATAATTTGTAGAATGACTATAGGACGTTGTTTTCGAACGAATTGACATTTTATTTTATGAAAATCCTACATGTACAGTAGACAGAGTTTGAAATATAATTACGCAGTATAATTTTTTTTTTAAATGAATTTCAGGCAAAAAAAAATAATTATAAACTATAAGTATAATATAAAACAACAATAATTATCGTCTTAATTCTACATAATTATAAATCGATGATAAATCCGTCATGATACATAGGGATGAATATAGTAATAAGATAGCAATCATCAATTCACATATTTTATGAACTTAAATAAATGTTGACAATAAAAGCAATTCGTAGTATTACATAGGTATTTTAGATTTTTATTAAACGATTTCCCTGCAATATGCATAATGTGATGATTAGTATGAAACAATTATTTTCATTTTCATTTCTTTCTGTATCTTTTTTCATTTAATTACGATGAGTTTCAGTCGTATTTAATCTTACTATTATAATATATATATTATAACCATTATAGTTAATATAAATATATAATAACACCTTTATTTCCGTCACAACCTAGCTTTAAAAGACTAGATATTTTTCGAAAAATAAATACATTTGTTGGTACATATGACATATGAAAATAATACTAAATTATTCACATATAATATTTTTAATTAATAAAGTCAAAATCAAGTATTGTAGAACATAGAGGCGTAGCAGCGCAAGTATGTCAGACTTCGGACAGCAGAGTATCCTCAAACGGCTCAAACCGAATAATGAATGACACGATTACGACAACGACGGTTATATATTAATTATATTATATATGTAAAGACTTGTGATATCATTCCTCGAAATGTGCATAATATTCAATAACGTGCGTTGTAGACATGCTCTGCAGGTGTACGAAATGCAAACGTCACGGCAGCGGTTCTGCAACGATGTTTACCACGAAAACGAACTATTTATACTATTCGAGTGATTGTGTTTGTACGACGTGTATAATATTATTGAGTCCGCGTGAACGGTTTTCCGAATGTATATAGGTATAGTGTATTACGGCGACAAAATCGATCGACAAATTTCCGTCGTCAGTGGCATATTTCCCATGATACTATTATGCATAACGTATGTATATAGTTTCGGTATGGCATCCAAAATGAGTACTGTCTTCTATATATTATTATGTGATTCCGCAGTGGTAAATCTGTTTTTTTTCGATTTTTTGTTTTTTTTTTTTTTGTAAACGTGTATGTACGATTTACCTACTTATGTTTTGTAGACGTAATACCGTGATTTATTAGAAAACGCATATTATAACATTTAACAATACTACTATACTTAAATACTTATGGTAATTTACCTTCTCCGTCTTACTCGTAGTATTTAAGTCTAGTGCCCAACCAACAAAACAATTAGATCGTTCGAAATACTACAAACGCGCGTCATTAAACCACAATGATATTATACCACTGCACTGCTTATAACAGATTAAAAGTACTAGGTATCTCTTAACGTTTAAAAGTTGAAACAATTTTGATGATATTTTTGCACGCCAAACGCTTTGCATATACAATTGTAATAGTGAAATGTCATTTTCCGTTCTAAAAAACTTTAAAAGTAGGCTAATATCAACTTATTTCTTAAACACCAGAAATATATAATAATCCATCATTATTTTCGATTAATAATGACTTACCAAATTACTACAAAATATAAATATGTTATAGACAATTAATTCACTACTAACAAATTACCAATAATAATATTATTATTCTTTATTTATTTAGAAAGATGACGTATATGATACACCAAGTGCATAATATATATTAAATATTTAATTTCATATTCTATTAATTATTAAAATGTATTCGATGAAAATATAATTTAAGTCGTTGTACATACGATTATACAAATATATAATGTTTTTGTTGCGTTTACGAATTGAGTACAGGAAATAATTTTAATAATCACAATTTTATATAATAATATTGTATTGGACAAATTGTAGGTGTTTATAAGGAGGGATATAAACCTCAAAATTCCTCAACCAAACTCAGCATCTGATTAGGCACAGTATGACTATAATAATATAATATGTATTATATAAAAAGGCAATATATTCAAGTATGAATTGTGTGTATACGTGGGGTATGGCAGCAGCAGCCAGCAATATAATATATTAATATGGGTGTTGACGACAAAATATAAAACACACCTCAAACGATTACTATTCGTTTTTTGTTTTACAAACTCTGTAGTCAAAAAAACTTTAACACGATCAATTAAACAAAACCCACGGCTTTGGAGGTCACGTTAATTCATTGTATTGTATTTGTAGTTTTGTTTAATAATATAAGACAATCGTTTTCTCAGTGAATTTTTTTTTTTTAACTTTTTCATGTTGAATTTTAAGAAAATTGTGAATTAATTTTACTAAATTTAATTATCATTACTCACTTATATTTAGTCAAAAAAATTTCAAATGCTTTACTGTTACCACTTGGGTTTATTTTATTCATTTTTTTTATAACCTCAATTTTTTAAATTGTATTCTGAATCTAACATTTTTCTAAAAATTGTTATATACGAATACACACACATTAAATATCATTAAACCATTATAGTTTATTATTTATTTTAATTGAGCGTTTAGATGAGTTTAATAATATACTTACAGTAAATATTCAAAAAGTATAAAATTACTTTCCCTATTTTTGAAATAACTGCATCTATAAGGTATAGCCTATTTTTTAGTTTAAAGTACTCAATATACTATTTTATATAATTACATTTCCAAATATTTTTGTTTAGTCTGTGAAATAAAAAATAGAATCTGGAAATTAAAATATCATAATTCATAGATAATAAAAACCATATAATTGATATGACTGTAAAATAAGACATCAGTAAATTATACGACGTAAGAAGCACTTCAATACACAAATGTTTACTGAAATAATGTAGTGCCTCAAGTAGGTAATTAAAATAACCATGTATATATCTTTAAATATCATACTATAAATATTCTTAAATTTTTATGAAACCCGTCACCACTTTATGAATTTCTCTTCGTGACGAAACGCGTACGTACGTGTATTTTCGCATGTATTATGAAAAAAAAACCAGAGGGTCGACGACGTAATTTTCTCTCTCTTTCTCTCTACTTGCTTTTCACCGGTTCTTCACGCGAATATATATACCCATGTACGACGGACGCGTGGTATATAATCATGTATATTATTCGATTCCCGGTATACATACCTGGTAAGTATTTGCTCTCGGGATATAAATATATATACATACATTTGTTACACACGTCGCTGTTGTGTATGTATTATAATGCCGCGTTAAACCGTGAGCGACGATGGTTTATTTTTTTTTTCAACGCGGATTACGCATATAGCACGCGTTAAAGAAACTCATTAGAAAACATACGACGCGAGTTCTACGCAGATATAACAACCGTAACAGTAAGCATTTTTGCGTAACCATCAGTCGATTCGTACGTACACAATAATATGTAATATAATATGCGCATTATTATTAATATTGTTATTGTGTACCTGCAACAGCTATATGGCTGTATATTATATAGTCACGACGGCGGTGATATAAATTTCAGGGTGGGTGTCACCGTATCACATATTATATTGTATGAATTATAGACGTACAATAAATAAACCACAAATAAAGTGGCGTCACTTGTTTATACTTTTTAATACCCATTCGGAAACGTGATGCGTATATCATAATATACGAATGTATATAGTTGTGTGCGAGTCATTTTCGATGTATGTTTAAGTGCATCAGTCATGTTATTATGATCAATGATTAGAACTATTATAATATAATAATATACCTACTTTTTTTGTTTGGGTGTTTCGCGTTTCGTCAAAAAAAACATTATAAATCGCGTAACCGTAGCGGCGCATACATCACATTCCGTAGAGAAAAAATGGCTTTAAACAAAAATCTACGGATCAATCCGGTGACCGAATAATTATGTGCTTTGGTATAGGTACCTATAGGTGTACCGAAATTTGCCAAAGCTCTCGACGTGTTACAGTAACCTTGTCGGCGGTGCTGGTATATTAATACACTAATACATATATACGTGTAATATATAGTACATAGGTATATACGCTTTTGTCCGACAGTATAATGTACGCGAAAAAAACAATGTATTAGGTACGTGTGGCGTTTCACCGTGTTTTCTAAATCACACGCCGCCCGTGTGTATATATAGGTACCTATGTTCGGGAAAATCGACAAGAACAATACGTCTATCGTCTAATATACTTATACACGTACACACACACAAACTTATGTTCCGAGGATTCAAAAGGAGAAAAGGAAAACTTTGACTCATTAATACGATATTATATAGCACACATAATGCTATACCCGTGCGTATATTATATACATAAAATATGTACAATCGGCGTGGGAACGCCGACAGATGTTTAATAATTGGTCCTGGCCGAAAAACAAAAGGTCAATTTCTACACCATAGGTATACATATTAATCATTATATATGTATATATGTTATAGAGAAGAATATATGAGCCACCGTATTATTCTCTTCTATTAAAAAAAATATCGCTAATGCCTCCAGCAAGGACATAAATATATTAACGATTCGTAATTATTATTGTTATCGGAATGATGCGATCCCATTATTATTATGTTACGTGTAGGTACGAGATTTGGTCCGGACCGCACATAACAATAATAATAATAATAATAATATTTATAAACAACAATGGTCTGACACACGTCTCATAATAATATATATACATATAGGTACTGCATAATGTATATATATATATATATATATATATATAGTATGTGAGTATGCGTCACGTTCGTGTGTAGCTGTCGCCGGCCTGTGGTCCACGACGCGCATATATATATATACATTATATATTATTGTGTCGGCGTGTGGAGGAGATTTTCACGGGCGTACCTACCTATAAAGTTATGCAATTTATCGGTTTAAATTTAGACATTTATAGCACGGGTACGCAACGACTGCGTTAGTAGTGCATTTATTAGTGTCTTAAACCCATTATTACTTATTAGTTGTAATAAAAGGGAGGACAAACGAGACAATAGCTCCGGGCATCAATTTTCTTAAGGTCGATTCTGTTTTTTCCACCATTATTTTTATCATACACAAGTTTACATAATTGTTATTATCTGAATAGTAGTATTAAAATTATGACAGGTACCTTTTACGTGGTTTTATTTTATTGTTTCGCTATAATACTTTAAAATATTTATCAAATAACTACGCTCACCGGAAAAGAAAGGAAAAGAAAACCGTTAAAAGTATCGTCAAAGAAAAATTCGCATACCGAACGTTAAAGCACCAATATAACAAAGCTAGTTGATGTATTGAAACATTTAAAACCCAGGAAGTGTATGTATAGCAGTATTACCTAAGTGCTAAGTACATGATATATCGATTTGATTATTGACCTAGCGCACGTCAGAGTAAGATATTTAAAGGTCATCCTGACAACGGTAGCTGCGGCATGTAATTATAATATATAACATATTTATAAATAGGTATCATGCTGTTATTATAACAATAATTATTATATTATTATACCGTATATAAACTCCGTTTGCGCAATTTCTCTAATGGACTTTCAAATAAAAAATTGCTTACATACGACAGTGGATGCGATATAGGAAACCGTATATACACAATACACATATGATATAGGTATGCTAGTGCATAATATACTTGAATGTGGATGTATAGAAAGCGAACGACATCGTAATCGGCTTGAATAACACATACCTACCGATCTGAGGACTTTTTATTATATTATTATGTTATATTATACTAACATTTATTTTTTACTCTCTATATATTATACCTATCTAATAATAATTATTGCTATTGCTGTTTCCGGCCGAATCGAGTTGTTTTTCAATTGCCTGATTTCGTAACGTTGCCGGTTCTTGAAGAACCGTTCTTCGGTTTGGACAGCAGCGACAGTTGTGTTTTTTCACACCGGTTTTTGGTTTAAGCCAAACGTGAAACCATCGGTGAAAAGGTCAAATGGTATAATAGTAAGCGCATATATCAGTCGTGTATACGATGCACCACAAAACGTGTCCTTTCGAATTATTATTAAAACACACACACACAGACGCACAGGTGAGATGAGCAAAAAAAAGTTGTTTTTGTTCTTTCTATATAGTCTCTTCTTCGTTCGAAAGTAATTGTCGTAAGACTCGTTGGATTTTTCTTATTTATAAATGCGTGGCCCGGAGTGATTCAAAACGAGCTCGTGTACGGCTAGTGGACCGTCAGGGTTAATAGAATATGAAATTGTTGTAATTTAAATACGTTTACCGTTTGCAAAACGCTAACATAACACATAATACGAGTACGTCTGTATAATAATAATATAGGCATTCGTAATAATTAGCTATTACTGTTGCGAGTTGAAAGTTTGGATAGCGAGAGAACACGCAAGATCTATAATAGTAGTTGATGATTATAGGTAGATACTGATTTAAAACTACGACTGTATAATGGCTGCAGTCTGCAACGTACTTGCATACATCTTTATCGCATCATTTCAAAATTCAGAGTAATTATATATTATGTAAGATATAAAGCTGCGTAGTATATATAAACTAATTTAATACAAAATAAGCGATAGCTTTTATAGATGCGATTTCGATATTTTAATGAATAATAATGAAATTTTTTGTGAAATAGATTTGAATGTGGTTGTATAGTAACAATTATATCATAATATATTATTAAATACGATGGCACGCGATGATGTGCTTATGTGCTTAGTTTATATTAATATAATATAATATAATATTGTATTATAAAATACAAAATTTAAATACAATAAAATGCATTACGTTTTCAAATTACAGATCTAATCATTTGACTACTATCTATCAATAACACTATAATACCCTTATTCAAAATATTTAAATCATATAGCAACTTTCATTTTTATTTTTAATATATGTACACTTTAAATAATAATATGGTTGTTAGGGTACTTAAAAAAATTAAATTCTTACGTTAATTTAATTTATTAAACAATATTATTTATGTTCATTTTACTCTTCACTCAAGAAGTCAAGAATTATATATAATAAATAGGTATGATTTAGTGTAATACTCGTATGTTTAAGTTACTTAAAAATTAAAGTATAATTTAAACAGATGGTTTATTTGTCTATTTGTTTTTAATAATTTTCAAATTTAAGGTAAAATTATCAGTTTAAAAAATTTTCTTTTTTAATTATGTATACGTTTTTACTTTTAACGTGTGAATATTTTTAAAAATATTATGATAATTATCAAGTGAATATATATTTTACGAAATATTAGCTATGTTAACTGATTATAATCTCAAATTTAAAACACTTTATATAAGTCTACATCATAATTTAACCGAATATATATTAATTAATTTATATTATGTTGAGGTAGAAATGAGCATGAATAAACGTATAGTTATTTTATTATACTTAAACTGATATGAATCACAATATCATTTCAATTAATAATAATAATGATTTTTTTCTTTTAGTATCAGTAAATTCATATCTATACATAGTATAAATATCGTGATGGAAATCTTAAATGCCATATTATGGACGTGATAATACAAGGGCTTATATTGTTATTAACCCTTTCAAGCCCGAATTTTTAATTTTTGACCAAAAATTTTTTTTTTGCTTGAACCTTACTTCTAATAGCTAAATTAAGGGAAAATTATTAAAATATAAATATTTTTTTAAATACATCTTTCTAAAAAATGCATGATGTATAAATGAATCATTAGGCACTCATGAACTAATTTTGCAACATTGCCCCTTACAAATAGGCAACTTACTTAACTTAAAAAAATGTATAATTCTATTTTACATACCTAACATGTTATTATAACATTTTTTTTATTTTGTTTAGTTAAAAACCATAATATTATAATGAAAAACATTATAGATCATAAAATGAAAAACATAATTAAATTATCAACTTTGATCATTGTCAACATTACAATTTATTTTCTTTTGTTTAATTAAAAATTATAATTTTAACAATACACAATATAAATAATAAAAATGAAAAACAATTTAAATAATGAAATAAAAAACATAATAAAATTATCAACTTTGATGATAGCCAACATAACAATTTCTTTGAAGTATATTAACTTTGGTTTAATTATAAATTATAATTTAAATCAAGCCATGTAACATCTTCTTCAATCCAATCAGTATCTTCCCATTTTGGATCTCTAATAGGTATAGTCTCATCAAAATTATTTCCAAACATTTCAGGGGAAATTTGTAAATCGACATGATCATCGTTGTTATTAGTACTTATTAAACCTTCTGAAAATTCAAATACCTCATCAATTAAATTACTTTCTAAGGCTTCATCAAGCATATCCAAAGTGATTTCATTGTTATTATCTGCTTGGTTCATATTTGTTACCTATATAAGAAATAAGAAATAAATCTAATACCTATTATATTATAATTGAAAAGTATATAATATAAATAAAATAATTATAATATTTAAATTATTTTTAATTTTAGATATAAAATATATATTATAATATATTTTATTTTAACTATTTTAGATCAAAAATATTATTTAATATAGATACAATACAATCTACATAATAATATAATATTTGAGTATCTCTATTCAAATGTGGGCAAACTAGTCAACAACTGAAAGCTAAGTTAAAAAATTAATTTACTATAACTTTTCAACTTCTTTAGTTAGTTAATTTTCTAATTAACTTGATAACTTAGCTAGTTAAAAAATTGTTTTGTTGGGTTTCATCAAAGTTCCAAATTGTATTATGGTTTTCATTTTTATTATTTATAGTCTTATAGTTTGACTGTCTAAAGGTTGACTAAAAATTACTAATTAAAGTTAATTTTTTTCACTAACTTAACCACTTTTGACTTTATTTACAAAAAAAAGAGAAAATAGATTACTTCCTCATCATGGAAATTTTGTTCAACAACATTAAAAATTTCATCTAAATTATCATCTTCGTCGTCTTCAAATTCTTCAATATCAGACACATCACCCAAAAGTAGCTCAGCAATTTGTTCGTCGTTTAAATTCATTTTAAACTAGAAAAAAATTATTTTTTTAGTAAAATAAATTGATGATGTATAAAAGTATCATTGGGCGTCTACGTAATAATAAGCATAAAACGATATCATTCATATATGCCTATTGATAATTTTTTGAGTCATATGATATAAGACCTTGTAAAAACCGTAAATATAAACTAAATTATATTTTTATAATATTTTCTGATAGATAAACAACTAATTGAAACGGAACTATTTTTTTTTCTAATGTATTATTATAACTACTTACCTTAAAATGCGTCCAAAGTTTCAAAATCTGGGACACTGCGTGTTTTGAATAAGGACTGATAAGAAATGACTGTTTTCGAGGGAAAAATCAAATCATACACTAAATAACAGTGGTGCCAGTTATAAGTATACATATTACTTTAAAATTATGCAACCCACAATAATCTATGATTATCACAGAAAAACAGAAAAATCGCTAAATATCATGATGTATAAAATCATCACTGGGCTGGAAAGGGTTAATTTCAATTAATATATTGTATATTGACTTGTGAAAGTTAAAATTTTAAAAGCATATAAAGACCACGTACGAGCGTTGAGATTCCATTATATACAAGACACTTTCCGACTTTCCGTCTCCCGAATATTACTTTGATAAACAAATAATAAAAAAATAAAAAATAAAATAGCAATGCTTCCGGATCGATTTTTACGTTTTATATATCGTCATATTATGCGTGTATAAAAAAAATAAATAAAATGCGTCGTTGTGAATTGATATTATATATGTATATTGAGTAACGAAAACGGCAATGATTCCGTTTAGCGACTACTACAGTACATACCAACAATATATATTATATTATATTATAATATTATGCATAGGTATTATATATATTCAGTATGGATATTATGGAGTAAAACACGCATCTTAACCTCCTAAAATACTTAGTACAGTGAGTGTTTCGGTCAAGGTCGGTTGAGATTGAAAAAAAACGAACGATGTGCAAGCGCGATGCAATACATCTTCGTCGTGTATAATAATAATAATATTATATGAAATATGTGAGCGTTTTTTTTTCACTAGAAAGCGTCGCACGACGCCCGCCCGTCGCGTAAATCGGTCGATCGTCTTGTTCGCTTCGATGCATCTGCAGTTTAAGTATACCCATACACAACCTATAGACCTATTATACATCATTGTATACGTATATATAATATATCGTATGCGTGTACGGTCGCGGCACGACGCGTATATAGTGTATACCTATAATAATAATAATATGTATACGTACACGATAATAATATATGACATTGCATTTAAAACCGTGAAAAACCACACCGCGGCGAAGGCGGTTGAGCATATGGCTGTTATTATTATTATTATTATGATATTATATTAGTTACCTATAATAATTAATGCAGCTATACGTATATAATTAAGTTTAATACATATTATAGTGGCGACTATATTATATAGCAGCACACCACCGTCACACCGCGAAACAAACAACTCACACTTTCATCTCTCCCGTCGTCGTCTTCGCTTTGTTCTAAGTCATCGGTATATGTATACAATATATATATTATATTATTTACCCACCGTATTATATTGTTACACGACCGTCTGCGTGTATATGTAAATAAATTTTGTGTTTATACCCATATATTTCCATGTACGCCAGAATTCGTATTGTTGTATACTCACCGGCCGCTATCGTGTGTACACAAATAGTTGTAAAAATATTATGCTCGTACGAGAATATTATTATATTCACATTATATATACGCAGTCGTCGTGGCCTTGATCGTTTGACTTAGCGCGCGCCACTTTCTCCGCGCGTGCCCGATGTGGGACACACGACAATCGATCGCGAAATCGTTTATCACGATCGTGCGCGATGTGTATTGCTCAGTGTTATACATTTATGCACTTCACATTTCTACACTATGTAAAATGTATAATATATTATTGTTAAACGTATTCGACAGGGTCGACGCGACGGTGCAGGCGGCTGTCGCGAAGTTACGCCTCGAACTGTTTCGCCAGATTTAAAATTTAATACCATTATATACACGAATATCGTCATTCCCGGACGATAACAAATCTATTCGAGATAAATAACGAGACGAATTATAATTCAATAATACATTGTAGATGCAGACATGATGCAGTGTGCGTGTGTGTGTGCACACCATCATGTGCCTACAATAACGTTCGGCGATCACACTTCTATACGACGACTATTCTACGTTATAATAATAGGTAACAATAATAATATGTACTTAACAATAATACTCGAAAATGATAAACCGACGACCGCGGGGAGTCTAGAAAAAAGTTAATAACACCGGTCCTATTGCGTTCGGAGACTTGAGTGTAAATCGTCTCTCGTCATCGGTGTATAATATGTATTTGTTGGTGATTGAAACGAACAATGAGCCGTGAAAGACACGTCGTGCGTATAAGTATACGCGTATACGAGACATTTATCCAGCTTCGGTGGACCAAAATCACTATAACTATAAATATATATATATATATCATATGTACATAATTGGAGCGCTTTCGTCGGAAGGTACTGGCAGTCGAAAGAATGTGACGATGGAACGGACGACTATGCTACAGGCAGGTGAAAGCGTGTATGACGCGCACTCGAGTCTTGAGCCTCGTTGGCTGTATAAGCATAAGTATACGTCAAAAACAGTTTTTCAGTAAAACTCTATCAGAATAGAGTTTCACGGGACTCATTGGTTATTACTGGTTAGACATCACTGTATTTTTGTGTTATTCAAACAAGATATACTACGAGTAATGATATTATGTATACACCATACATATATAATATTATATTATACACACTCACTTTGCGCGAAAACCGTATTAAAAACGGTTTTGATTGAAAACTGAACAAAAAACTGTTATATATTAAACGTATAGACCGCGAAGGTTTTAGATTACACACCCCCGCACACTGCACATCTTTATATTACCTATAACATACAGATTCGTTTCGATTAAACGTCATTATACCGATTATAATTATAGTGGACGCATGTACACATTATATATTATATATACGATAGTAAGTAAATATATGTACGGTTATTAATCGACCGTTCGCACGTATCGGAAAGTCATACGCCGAAAATTAAATAGAAATTAAACGTAAACAAATTGAACTCTCTCTCCCTCTTTCACTCTGGGAAAAAATAAAAATCACAAGATTACCCGCTATAATTATTACCGTCAGATAAGCTGCTCTAACAACATAATTTAATATTTTCATGCATTTATGTACCCGCACGCTTTTCGTTCTAGAGATGAGAAATACTATACGTATATTATAATATTATGCACATTATTATTTGTACTATAGGTGCCTAGTGAAATTTGGTTTCGAGCCATTTCGTCCGCGTCGCTGCATGTAAACGCAAAACGTAGGTAAATACACGCCACACACCTACGCGGCTATATACACACGCGTATCTTAATAATAATTATTACTACGTGGTAATTATTAATTAATTATTATTATTATCATATTTTACTGTATTACACGCCTATAAAACTGACTCAATAAAGCTTAATGCACAGCGCAATAGGTATAGATGATATTATTATGGTGTTAAATCTAAAACACGCGTATCAACGGTCGTATTATGTATTTATATAATTCGCATATCAGATATTAATTATATACGATACGAATTAGTCCAATTTGAATGGCTTAATGGCCGTGTATCGTATTTCGCGCGATTATAGATTTACTAGCAATCATTGTTATTATTATAAAATATTATGCGTTTATTATTATGGACACACATTTACACAACACCATAGGATTTGCGGGTAACACGCGAACGCGGGAAATCGTTGTAAACGGTGAGACAATGCAATACGATTTGTATTATTAATATAATTATTTGGCGCGTGAATTTGTGTATAATATGCGTTATATTATTATATATTGAAAGTATGATTGTACGTCGTAATGAATGATGATTGACTGTTGTAATAAGAGGCACTTAACGATTTTTGCGTTTCCACCGGTGGCCACAATAACGGCATAAGTATAAAATAAAAAAACCATAAAATTTACGAAAGTCACATAGGTCAATAGGTGATCAAAACACGTCGATATCGAGTACACCTACACGAAACCAGACAAATATATCCGGAAAAATGTGTACGTATCCACTCGTTTCATTGGCATCATTATTCTACTTACTTATATACGTGTGTACTATATATATAATATATATAGCAATCATATCTATTTAAATGGCAAGTCAAATGTATAAAAAACTAATTAAATTAATTGTCATTTTATAAATAAATTTGATTTGTACCAAATATCTACTATATTAACTATTAATTAACATACTTTTTTTTTATCCATTTCAATTTATATAGTGACAGCTGTGATTCCGGTCGGTTCTCCTTAGATGACTAGGAGGTTTTTAAATCCGTAAAATAGTTTAAATATAGTAAACGGACTACGTGAGTGTTCTCCCGAGTGTTAATCTATACGGATAAAGAATAGTGATCACATCACGCATTACACTCTCGAGACTCGTAAAATAAATAATATACGATTTACAGTTAATATATTATATTATGATTCAATAGCCAGCCCCGCACATAAAATGAATTCTTTTAAAATAAACAAAATTATATGTATATAATATGTAGTTTGTATAAATAGCTGTAGATGCGTTAACATATAACCCTTTAAACACGATTCCACTAATGCATTAGTTCACGAGAAATGGTAATTTTAACAATAGAAGTTTAAACAAAAATTATTTGTTTGACTTGTTAAATTATATTATTGAAAAAAAAAGAACGCGGTCAAATGTCAATCGGAAACATCGTTATATATAATTTAAAGGAACATTATTATAATAATATTATATACGTACATTGCAGGTTATATTATACTTATATATTATTCAAAGGGGACATCAAGGTGTCCTGCTTTTTTAATAACAAAATATACATTATATTACACAACCGAAGAACGAAATGTTTATAAACCTACTTAGTAACAATGATTAAAATATGTGTCATTGTATAATATTATATGTTATTATTTTATACACATAGTATGGGAAATTTGTATCACCATTAAAAAGTGACCCAACGGGTAATGCCAAAAGACCTAAATAATATATACATAGCAGGGACTGAATGTTTAACAAAACATACACTAAATAAAAATTCATTCGTTTGAAATTTATAATATCCATAATATTAAATAGAATTATAATACATCTATTTATAGTAGGCACCTACAAATATTTTGTATATAATACGTTTTGGAACACGTCATAATGTATACTGTAAGTATAAACAAATGCGTAAGCGTATAATAAAATCAGAAGGAAAAATAGGTTCATAAGACCGTTGCGTATTTATTTTGTTCGTGTATTGTTAACGATTAATAACCCCAAAGAAAACCAAAAATTACTCTGTAACGATATAAAAAATATTATATATATGTACACTGAACTCTGTGGTAACTATATATTATATATATTTGTTTATTTTATAATATTTAGATTTAGGATTTATGTAGATTAGTACATTTAAAAAAATTGATAATAGTTATATATCTTATGTCCAAGAATTTTTTTATATTGATATACTTGATCAATTTTGATTTTGTATATTTTAAATATAACACATATTATATTATGTTTTGTATAATTAAATTATAAACTCGATAAGCATATGTTTTACCTATGTTACATTTAAACAAAATTAACGTAAAAAGCTCGCAGATATATTATAATTTGACGCTCCTAATTTCAATTTCACAAAATCAGTGATTTTTATCTTTAACGGGAACAATTTAAAAGTTTATTAAAAATGATATACATTTATTTAAAAGTAAGGTCAGATAGTATCTAATTAAATATGACAAGACTAACGAAAATAGATACCGAACGTAAACTGCATTAAACATAATTTGTTTTTAAATCATTTAATTTAAGAAACTTTTGTTTCACTTAGAGATAATTTAAAAATTATTAGTAAATCCATCGTACATTGTATTAAATTTTTGTCGATTTTTCTAGCATATTTTAACAAAATTAAATGAATATTTGACTATTTTTTATATTGCATGTGTAAATCCTAATAGTATTAATTTAGGTACGCCTAATTTGAACACGGTAGACTTTAATGCACATAATATTTTATTTCAGTGCGTCGACGTCATTACGAATTGTATTGTTATCGTGATTTAAAAAAACAATTCGTATAAAACATTTTGTTTGTTTTGATACGGGAATCCGACAAAAAACTGAAGTCGGAGGGGAAAACAACGAATAAAACACGCAAAAATCGCTATAGTGAAACTTTTGCTATTACGTATAGCCGCCGATAATTCATTGGTTGGTCCTGAACACGCAACGTTCCATGTACTCGCCGGGACGAACGAGACGCGTTTAAAATTTAAATAGGTAATACCGAAACTTACCTGCAATATATATTACAGACTATATAACGAATAATCGTTGTATACACGATATTATATTATATACGTTTTCGGAAAATCTCCAACATCACGTACCTATACAGTTCATAATAATAATATTATAACGGCATTATAATACGACGTGTAAGATACAGGTGGCTACAACAATATATTATTATATGCATGTAACGCTTGTGATGATTTTTTTTATTTTTTATTATTTTACAATGTTTTATGGATTATCGATCGAATCGGATGATATTATATATTTTCCATTGACGTTATATTATTAATGTCATCGCAAACAAAACATTATATTATATCCGTCCGTGACAAAACAGCCGTGACCTACGTGATTCGTATATAATGTATATATAATTTTTTTTTTTCATTTTTTTTTCCACCGAATTTCGTTTATCGGCCCGCTCCGCGCGGACGACTGATTGGAATTTCGGAAAACCGCGTGCCCGCCACGGCAAGTAGGACGGGCAGTGAAAACAATAACAAATACACAAGTATAGATACGCGAACGCGGCGACGACGCACGGCCGGTCAATCGGTCCACAAAAAAATATTATTACGAATTAGTTTTGACCGAGACAAAACTCATTTACAGCAATATTATTTTATGGCCACAGTTGTTGTGTACAAATGGTCGCTCGTATAGTCCGGAAATACTGCGGCAGCAGCTGTACTATAGCTGTAGTACACAGAGGAGATTATCGTGTGTACAGATTTTCAGTTTTTCAATTTTCGCCGCAGTTGCATTTCGGTCGTAGTGGGTGTATGCACCTACTCCTACTATGTATATATATATAAAATATATTATAACTTATAAAATAATAATAATAATACGATTTTTGGTTCGATAGTCCGGTATTAGCAGCCGGTCACGTATCACCTCCGGTTCTGGGTCGATCTCAATAGATATATATAAGCATATTATATACAATCCACCTACCCGGCATTACTTATATATATATATATATATATATAGCAGCACCCGCGCTGACCGTCCCGTGAAGAGAAAGAGAGAGGAACCGTGTCGCACGGGACACAAAAATTATAAATAATATAATAATAATAATACAAAAACGGCACACACACATAAACTCGCGCACGCACGCACGCACGATTCGTGTGACCTCGATCTGAATTTACACTCCGGGTATAGATCGGGCGTAGGTACTACACGTCCTCTATAATAGGTACCTATGGATCGCGGTGAAATTCGATCGGTAACTACTGGAAAAGAATTGTTGCGATTTTTTTGTTTTTTTTTTTTTTTCAAAACGCCAACGCACTCGAGGGGTCAAAAAGCCACGGCCTCGGTCGATCTATATTATTACTATTACGAACATACTGTAATAATGTTGGCCGTAACACAGTGTATACGTATATTAAAGTAGTGTTATGTAGTGTGACTGCTGTGGTACGGCTTCACGACAGTCGCCGCAGAGTGGAAAAAAAATACTACAATAATAATAACATAATATTATAATGACGACGGCGCTCCGCAAAGACAATGCTGATAAATCGTCGAGAGACTATAATGTTATTATGTTACATACGAGCTGGTGGTGATGGCGTGCAATATAGGTACCTATAGCTACCGGCCACCGCAATAATAAACGCATGTATATATCCACTATAATATGTAATAATACTTATTGTGTTTTATTAACTCGCCATTATAATGTGGTCCAATCAAAAACTGAGAGAAGTGAAAAAATATACTTAACGCGTGTCGAAACCATTAGCCATTAGTGGTCGTTATAGTTGTAACAATATAATAAGTCACTGCTGCACTACTGCAGGGACACGCGTATTATAATGTATATATATATATATAACTTTAATACAGATACTCTGCAGTGTCGGCGACGGTTCGGTGTGACTGTGTGTGTATATACGGTCCCATTTGTCATAAAAATGTGTATAATACGAGCCTAAAGCAGCGTCCACACATGTCGTACAGTCTTTGTTGCTCTGAAACGGTACGAGGACACGTGATTTTCTAATATTAGACGAAACTATATGAGATTATATACGTCTCTAAGCTATAGCTAGGGTGAGGCCGGGACCGATTTCAAGACTATTTCGGATTTTTCAAATGGAACGTATACGCGTTCACAGCGTAGTTACAAAATAATTAAAATTTCCGGGCGCCTATAACCACCGTGCGCATACGTTTTAAGTCGCAAGTGTTACAATAATCATTACCACCTATATATATATATAATATATAATGTGTGTGTGTGTGCACATCGTCTGACAACGACGTGTATAATGCTGTTCAATTTGACGAACAATTTCAATAGACGAATACCAGATACATATATCAGCCATGTACCGGTGCTCGCTGTTCAAAATGCCAGCGCAGAGAAGTGAGTGTTATAAGATAAATTATAAAATATACTGTATTATATTGTATATACATGCTTACATCATGTGTAAAACACTGTACGGTGTACATAAACACGATATTATACATTACTGCACTTACCATCACCGACGTTGGGCATGTGTGTATATTATTATATTCAAAGGGCTCGAGGTGAACATCGCACACGTTTCTATAGCGATATTAATATTATTATAGGTACGTGTTTTACGTTCGATACCTAACAATATGGTTTTCATGTCCAACACAAGGGCTGTAGAAAAAAAAAACGAAAAAAATAATGTCACACGCGTACCTATTGTTGTTACTATATAACATTTATTACGTTGTATATAGGTACAAATTAAAACCCATTATCGTGAACTTTAATTTCAACCGTAGGTATACCCCAACTCTACCTCGTTGAAATGTCAAGTGAATAAAATAAATGTTAATCTTTTTCAGACCATGAAAACCGCCGATTACGATTTTCGAAACAAATCCACAGTATAGCGAGTCTCGCTGAAACATTACGATCCGTTGCAAACGAAAACCACAATCGGTCATGTTATTATATTTTAACGTGACGTTGAATAATTGCAACGCTTGTGTGTACGCGCGTTTCGTGTTTTGTATTAAATATATAAATATTATACTTATACATCAATATAAGTATATATATATATTATATATGAATACCAAACTCGCTTCCAAATTTGTATGGAAAAAAACTTTCAATCGATCCCCATCCTAATCGTTAGCTAACGAGCAGCGGTTAAATTTATCATTTCGTTTACACAAATAGCCTTTTACTGAAACCAATTAAATTGGACTTAAAATTTAAAACATCCCCAGGCTTGTAGCGGTGTATTTGGAACGGAAAACATAATCTTGGCGCTATACTACCCCATGTTGTCCCGAGCGGAAATTTCATCAAAATATACGCCGTTTAATTACCAGAGACTAGAAACGACGCCTGTTGTTGCGGTGGGGGAAAAGAGATATTATCCCAGGGGATGCGGAGAGCATACTATATTCATAGTTGAGCATATAATAATTTCATTATTTTAAGAAATGTATCAAAAAAAAAGTTAAAAATTCTACGAACATCTAGACATACAAATTATAGATACAGTCTATATATTATACTATCTGGCTACTTATTTATACATTTAAAATATCCGATTTAATCTATAAACATAATATTATTGTTCTCAAAATTTTTAACCGTAATATCGTTATGTGTCTAAACAGTGTTTTGACTAAAGGCAAGTTAGTGACTTACTCCATTGGTTAAAATAAATAGAATTATCTAACTGCAAAGTATAATTATCTTTCAACTGGACCTTCAGATAATTTGTGAGCCAAGGAGTGAACACAATTATAGTCTATTTTCTAAAATACAATCTAGAACCAAAATAATTTGTAATAAACTAAGTATCTTCTGGAGAACTAATTAGCACTTCGAGTATCTTTGCTCACATGATGAGTTTTATTATCCCACCCATATTTCGAGTGAATTTTCAAAAATTAAAAAATTAAATACGTATTGATAATATTCAAAAAATATTCCCAAAAAGTTTTTAGCTTAAAGTTCATCCCACTCGAAACTATATCGACTGTGAGTAAACAAAAACAATACACAATATTTTGAACTCACCAGTGTCTCTCAGGTTTCCGGCGAATTTATTAATCCACATTTGAACGTGCGATGGTAACACAAACAATATTAATTATTCAGGGTATGGTTATCCCGTCGTACCGATTGAGAATATCAACAATAAGGAGCGGTAACGTTAGAAATAAATTAAAAAATAAATAAAACAATAACAGGAACAACAAAAATTAAATAGCAAAAAAACCGTTCATATTTTATTTCCCGAAATGATATTTACGAGTCGTACTGTGAATTAGTTTGGCGTATATTTTTTTGTGACGACTAGTAGTTTTAAAAAAATTAAAAATCAAACACAACTACGATCACGACCGACGGCGGCAACAAAACGAACCGGACACAAGAGAACAGCGAACTGACTGCTATGGTACCGTCGACGAACTTGGCGGGCGCGGCTTAGTATCGTCGGCGGTGGCGGGCGGCGGCGGCTACGGCGGCCGTTCGTCCGGGGGAACACGCGGCGGCCGAACCGGCGTTTTCTTTCGCCCGAGCGGATTGAGAGACAAATGGGAAAAGCATAAATGCTCGTATAAACAAAAATACAATATAATAACAATAATATATGGTATGGTATCGTTATATTATTCTTATTATTACACTGCGACACATAGATACAGATACATCCAAACATCAATACTTGCAGGTACAGTATAATCGCTCTCTATATACACATATCTCATGATAATATGTATAGCAATTTTATATACGTTTATGATTGATCGATCTTATTTTTGTTGATTTTTTTGTTTTTTTTTTTTTTTTTGTACGTTATAATATACCTATACGGGTGTATCTCTGTGCCCGGGATATTATACACGCGCGTCCTACCGGCTACCTATTTGTTTGTTGGACCAAAACATCAGTCGCGTGATACGATTTATATTGAATTATCGTCCTTATTCCGCAGACGACAACAAATGCAGGCGACGGCGACAACGACGGCGGGATGACAAGAAATAATTTCTCGTTTTTTTTTTTTGTTTTGTTTTTTTTTTCTATTTATTTTCCGATAATATAACAACAATCGTACAACAATAATACACGGAGTGTAAGTAGGTATATGTATTACACATAATATATACCTACATTATATTTATATAGATAGGTAGTAGGTACTATATATCTTGTACGCGAACCTACTTATTTATTTAATATTTATTTTTTTTGCTTTTCGTGTTGTCCGTCCGAAAAATACGCGTAAGGCATGACACTATATAATATTATGTATCAATGATCTTTAATAGTGAGTTTTAAGTCTATAACATAGTACTGAACAGCGTGGTAATATTATTATAGATGAGTATTGAGTATAGGTACCTATAGGCACGTCTATCAACGAGACCGCCCGTCGTACGGATTTAATAGTTCTTTACTATGATTCTGGTCGAGATTTTCGGATATAATCGCTGAATCATATCGACTGACGGCTACTGCAAATCTATAAGCTGTCGTATACCTAAGTGTAAAAAGTAAAAAAAAATAAGTGAAACAAGTAGCCAGTAGGCACTCTAGACGAACATTTAAATGTAGGTATATGTATATACGTTATATAATATTGTACTGTATGATTACTACGTGTATAATAAGTGTTTCTACAACTAATATCAACATTAAAATAACATACTTGGCGGAACAGTACAAAACGAATTTCCGTGTATCTACTTACTTAATACATTTATATAATATATTAAAAAAAGACTGGGTTTCAGAGGTAGAACATATGTTTTGAAAACTTTGTTTTTGAACCATTTCGTGTATAATAATATGTTTATCCTAAATCCTAATGAGTAATGGTATCGTTGTTGTAGAAACAACAATTCTGTACATACTATGTAATATATTATACGTCGTGTATCTACAGTATATTATATTTGAATCTAAACTTTATTTTCACATTGTGATGTTGTAAAACAAAATTAATATTTTTATATTTACCGTGTAAATTGAAAGTACTCTTTTTTTAAATCAATGTTTACACGAGCTTTAATATCAATCACAAAATAATACCTAGGTATTATATACCTTTTTTTTTTTAACTATAGTGACCCCAGAACACTGATCGTATCAATGAAATCTAACCTTCTAGGTTTTAACTATGAATACGGAAGTTCTTTGTCTTCTGCACAATCACTATCAGAGCCACAAAGAAGTATTACTAAAAAACTAACAAGAAAAAGTACAAAAATAATATTGTATTCTAAAACTGGGTGAAGGATTTTCATTTTCCCATGTAATGAAGATAGTGTAATAGTCTGATAATGATTATTAAACTAAAGTTTATATTGGCTTAAAACTTAAAAGGCCTGTCTAACAATCAAAATATTTTCGACCAAGCTCTATCAGGGGATTTGTCCCATCTACGCTGCTAACAACCAGTAGGAGATAAAGTGGATTCCTTAGGTTTTTTTTTTTATCGTCGGTTGTGGACAGTTAAATAAGCTATTTAAGTACCACTTAAAGTGTGAGTTTTTCCAATTTCAACATCTCACATGGAGGAACAGCAGAACGTTTGATAAGTCGGTGCGATATGCTTAGATCACTCAAAAACTAGCTCTTCTCTGTTTCAACATGCATAACTACATTTTAGTTTTGACCATGGTAATATCCTTATTAGCCAAACAATACGTTGATAAGTTTTCTGTGGAGGTTGACGATGGATCATATTTTTTTTTTTGAGTGGACGATCCGTGTTGGGTTTGTTGACTTGCGCTGTTCGATTAGTACGGTTGTTTACTTTTTTCATGTAATACCTATATTATATATAATATATATCTATATATGTCATTCAGATACAAAATTAGATTTTAATGTATTTAACATAATATTATGACACAAAAACTTTTATTGATAACAGTAATTTTTAAAATGTAAGTATAATAAATTTATTGTATGTTAAATGTATATATAATATATATATATAAAGAAAAATATTAATCAAAACAAAATTATTAAATTATCGAATAGTAAGTTAATTATATTATTTGTTGCAGGGAATTTCTATTACACACTGTATATATTATATAATTGCACATAATTGAGTGGGATTGGGATATTTATTTTATACAACTAAAATTTAAGATTGTAAGATGATACATGTATATATTTATATTAAATGATTGTATCATATCAAATCATATTCGTATGGTAATAAAATATTATGTTGAATAATTATGTGCATAATACTCGTGTATAAATTAAAATTGTGGCGATAGGGCCAACTATACTTTGGAATATTATTAATAATATATACGACAATTGTTTTAATAATATTTCTAAATTAGTGATGGTATTAATAAAGCATATAGTTTGAAACGCACGGTTTTACGAATTATAATCTAATTGTACAAATACTTATATATATATATCTTTATACATACCTATATAACCGTTATTTATTAATTCGGTGAACCATAAATGACGAAAGTAAAATAGTATTTGCTTGTATTGAATGTATGCGTGCTTAATACTCTTGTATATATTTTTAATATACATTATATATCTATAGACATATTATTAAAAGGTACGTGAGTTTACGGTAAATTCGGTTTGTTCATTTGTTGTATAATAGTTTATAATATATACTATAGAAAATCAACTGCGTTATAAAGTCAAAACTAACCTCGTTATAAAAATTAAAAAATAAACACGTAGGTATAATTTTGGAGCACATGCATAAAAATCAAACGTGCACATAAAAGAATTCTTAGTTTACAATAGAATACTTCTAGAGGAAAGAACTAGAGAAGGACGTCGTTTATATATATTCAAAATATTCTAAATATATATATATGTATGTATGTTACACATGGGTACAGTCAGGTGTCCGTGTATAATAAACATATAAAGATTCTTGTAAAATATATATAATTTCGAGTTTATTCTTGACACAATTCTAGTGATTATTATAAATTCTGCGGTTGCCATCGTACCATAATTCGGGGTTCAATAACTATAATAGATATTAAAAATTATCTTTCTGTCTGTCTTTTAAACAAAATAAGTGTAAATTATTTTAACTAAACATTAAATTAACTGTAAGAGTATTCATTGTCACCTTCAGGATGAAATTACAAAATATATATAAATGTATATAATATTATACATTTTAAATATGATTAATTCGATCTTCTTGGCCGTTTGGAACAATAGGAAGGGTGACAGCATCATAATATTCTCCGAGTGTGTATAATTATTTAATTAATTTAAATTAAATTCTAATACGAGAAAGGTAATAGTTGTTTCAAGGTTCAATATCTTAAATCTATATATTGTAATTATTATTTTTTTAATTTATTCGAACGTATGAGTAATACCTCCCATTTAAATAAAAATTTGTGTAATAACAAAATATATTCATACACATTACACCTATATACCTACATAACAAAAATAAAACTCAGTCGAATAACCGTGGTTGTTGTTAGTATTCATTTTCAAAATAATAAACTATTTTAATCAGTATAGTAAACATAATATGATTGTATAAAATTAAAACGTTAGCACTTTTCTCATTATCTTATATATACGTGTTTACTATTGAATACGACCGGGTTTGGTTACGAAATATATGTGTAGGTATATTGTAACGAGTAATATAAATATAAAAATACTATTTTCTAAGTATAATTGAATACATTACTTTAATAAATTCTATTTAATCTAAATTAAATCACAATACAGACATTAAGTAGATAATATTTACTTAATATTATATATCGTACATTATTGAAGTATACAGCATTATAGTGTGATATATTATTGATTGGCATCTATTTAAATTATCATAAATAGTACAACATCCGCCAATCTCTAATATTATACTTATACCAAATATTGATATAAATTTATTTTAACATATTTACCATCATCGATATTTCTGAATGAAACATTCACAAAATAAAAATAAATTATATTATATTCAAGTGAGTTTATGTTTATTTAATAATTATAATGCTTATAATAATGGTACAGAGTAAGTTAGGTATCTAGTTTAATAAATACATATGCATATGATACTATTTTGTTAAGATTAGTAATATAAACTGGACATTTTCAGTATTTTATGATTTATTACAACGTCAAGTTAGTTAAAAATAATAATATTTACATGTCTTTATTATCTTGTATCCATGGACTTCTTTGATTTCTGCAGTTTTAGTTTGGTTTAACATCGGATTCATTCAGAGTTAAGACTAAGAGTAATCCTACATATTCATACTCCGTAGATATCTGATGACTTTGTAACCATGGACGATGAAAATCGATAGTTTAAAACTTCCAACTCTCTCTATGCAACTCAGTACTTCGATTATAGAAACTAAAAAGTTCTTTAGATAATCCGTAGACTGTTCTGTATGACAAATTCTAATAAATATCAAGCTAGAAATTGTGTGAAAATATGGAAATCGCAATCGACAATATTTCACTTTCATACATTGTAAACATTAGAAAATATATATATATATTGATTCATATCAATAGACGGGGTGTGCAGAAAATTCTGTGTTTAATACTAAATTAAAAATCGTAAAACATACAGGTTATGATAAAATTGTATTTAAAATTTTAACCATTAAAATACTTACTGTTAGTTTCTCTCTAAATATTAAATTTCTCATACGTAATACGCAATTTAAATCAAAACAAAATATGCTAATAATATGCTGATATATGTATTTGAAATTACTATTACATCTTTACCATATATAATTTAAAGTTTAGGAGTACCTTAGTTAAAATATACATTATAAATATATGACGTGTAGATTACATGGACAAATATTAGTGGGTGTCATGGGAGCTACTCCCTTTT
Source organism: Schizaphis graminum (assembly GCA_020882235.1). NCBI lineage: Eukaryota > Metazoa > Arthropoda > Insecta > Hemiptera > Aphididae > Schizaphis > Schizaphis graminum. Next base: position 15,197,184 of record CM037032.1, read on the forward strand.
TGTGGTTTACTTCTGACGTGTTCTTTCGGATAAATGATTTTGAAACAGTAAAAACATCAAAGACTATACGTTTTAATACTTCTTATCAAGATATTAAATTAACAAATTGAATACAGAAATTTACATTGTGTTATAAATCCATTCATTTTCATAATTTTCTGAATTAAAATTATAGAAAATCTTGATAATAAAATTGAAAAAAAAAACAGCAATTAACACATTGAATAAATAATTAATAAAAGCGTACACCCATTAAAAAATCATTTCTTGACCAAACCCTATTTTAAATGATTTTTATAATACAGTTATTTGTTATTAATTACAAAATTTTAAATAACTGTCTTGTGTAATTATGCCAGATAATAATTATTAAAAGTAGTTTAAGTGATTTATAGAAATGTTTAAACCTACAGTTTAAAAATATATTTAGCAATACCTATTTTTGATAGCACATATTTAGAAAGGTAATTTTTACTTAACAAGTAGCTATAAATCTCTGAAAGTAAAATTGGCTGAGTAAGAGCCATTACAAACTTAATCATAAATACATTTATATGATTTCTTAAGATATTAAAACCCTATCATATTTGTTTGTTTTTTAGCGTTTTTGGTGGCATTTTTTATTTTAATTGTTGTAAAATTGCTTCTATTTTAATTACGTAAATAGTATTAATAAATATTTGATTAATAAATTGCTATGTATTATCTAATACAAATCTACAACAATTATTAAATATCAATAATTAAAAGCATATTATACATTTTCAGTGGCGCACCCAAGGGGGGGGGCTTTGGGGCTTAAGCCCCCCCAAAAAATATTTTTTCATTAAATTACACATTATTATAGAAAATATAGTATAACAATGATAAATGATAATATTTTATTTTAAAATTTTGTTATTATGTTAAATACACATATAATATATACATAATAGTTCAATACTACGTGATAAAGTTTGTGACAATCAAAACCTATCTCCGGAACACAATGGGACAGTCACGTTTAAATGGTCTGGCAAATCTCCACATACATCGAGAAATACAAATTAAAGTATCTGAAGTATTAAAAATACTTTCTGAAAAGGGACCCAGGAAACTTAAATTTTAAATTCATTTGTCATAATATTTAGTTATAAATATAATTATATAAATATTAAGTCCATAATAATATAACATATTATATAACATATGATAATAATAAACAAAAGTGGTTATTTAAAAATTAGTTTTAATTACTTGTGTGTAAGGGAAAAAGAAAAATTATTAAGCCCCCCCCCAAGCAAAAATTCTGGGTGCGCGCCTGTACATTTTACAAATTGTTCGATTTATAACATTTTAATAAATATAATTTTTGGTACACATTTTAGTAATTAAAAAATCAAATAAATACAAACAAAACATGACGTATATAATTCTTGTATACTATTTACGACTTTCGAGATGGTTCTTTATTTTCTGGAAGTCCGAGAAATATCACTCAAAAGACGATACTATTTTTCTGTAGTTAATAGTGTCAATTTTGCTTTGCAAAACCCGGAAAATTAAAATTTTTATGTACCTAGCTAGCTATTATAAATTATTACATATTTATCGAAAAAATCAATATATAATTATTATAATTTATAAATTAAAGATTATTTTAGATAAAGCATTTTAGTAATTTTACTTTAAAACTTATTTAACTTTAAAAAGTTAAAATATACCATCTATAATTAGAAAAAAACATTTACGTAAGACATATATTAATGATTGCTTAGATTATAGAGACGATCATCGATTCTTCTAATAACGTTATTGAATACCTATATTATTATATTTTACTGATGTTGGTTTCATAAATTAATTAGTATATACGTGCAAAACTATAGTGTTACCTACTAAAGTAAAAAAAAAAAGCGAAGGAAAACAACATAATGAATATCATACTATAAAGTACCTATATTGTACCTACACTGCAATGTGTATAATATAATGTATATACATTATACATAATCATAATAAAAAATATATTATGTAATAATAGAAAAAAAAATACTTAGGTAATATATTATATTCTTTTTGATAAAAGGAAACCGAGTGAAAGTACAGTTTGTATCTAATATATAATAATATAATACGAGTATAACTGAAGTACTCAATGAGTATTTTTTAATTTAGTTTTTTCGGTAGGTAGGTACGTACATTTTGTTGATAGGCATGGCTTTTAGTTTTAATTAAATTCCATAACAAAAAAAGAAAAATAACCCAAATGTAAAAAATTCCATACCTACGTTCTTTAAATTTACAAAATTAATAATAAAATGTTAAATGAAATTAATTAAAAATAAATCAAATTTTTATATTTAATAGAATGAGTATCTGTAACTTTATTATAGATGTATTTATAAAAGGGGGATGTAGATCCCCTATTACCCATTTTAAGCTTATTTCTACGACATTTTTATATTATAATATTTTAAATACATAGGCATTATTTATTTTATCATGCTTGAAAAAGCAAAAGAACACAATTAATTACAAACAATATTCATTACCGAGATTTATTTTTAGAGCTTAAAGAAAATAAAAATTAATTTAGGATTAAGTAGGTACGTAGTATGACATTTTCGTTTCTTTTATTTTTATTAAGTATTAATAATTAATAAGTAATTTTTTTTATTTACATGTTTATTAATTTTACTTTTTATGAACACCTGCAGGTAGATAAAAGAAATGTCGGTGAGAATTATATAAATGGTGGTAATGTCCAAATTTTGCACATAAAACTTCATAATTCACCCCTTAGCTTATTATGTTTTATTTAAGCACGTACTGAACTTCTGAAGGGATGTCATAATTTTTTTTTTAATTTTATACTAATGTAGATAGACTGTGAATGCATATTAAATTTTTTATTCACATAAAACGATAAAAATTTGAAAATAACACAAAAACAGTATTAAAAAAGCTGTTATAATATTATGTTAGGGCCCCCCCCCCCGAATTATTTTAAAGTATAAACATTTTAGTGGTGTATATGGTTTATTAACCAAAAAATGTTAGTATCTATGTTTAAAAAAAATGTTGAACCCCTCGAAATTATTTTTTCAATAACGGCCTTTACGCATTGATTAAGTCATCAATGAAAATATAAAATTCATTAAATTAATAAATTAATTCTTCAAGGCATCAAATAGATCCAATATGCTCGCTATTAACTATTAAGTCTTCTGGTCAAAATATTGTGTTAGCAGACAAGAAAGATATTTATATTATATTATATTCTTCACTCAGAATCTTATTTAATAATTTCATAATTATTTAAAATTAAAAAAATTTTACGAATGTTTAAAGTTTTAATTTTAATTTGAAATCAAAAATACACATGTAAAATAACGTTTTACTAATAAATAATTTTCGATTTTTTTATAATATATCCTAGACTGACAAATCATCTCCGTTCAGAATCGTTTTTCGTATACAATGATACCTATCATTGCATTCAAATTTAACCTATCTTAGTCCGAGGTCCACCCCACCCCCTAATGTACAGCAGAGCGATACTAACTTACCCGCTTTTTAAATGTGAATTTCAATTTAAATAAAATTAATTGTTTTAACGTAAAATTATGAACTCTACTAAATGTTATATAATATAGTTATTCTTATTTTGTTGTAACTCATTAAAAAAATATCAATCGTTAATACATGAAACATGTTCAAAACTGTGCTCAGAATCGTACCCAGGAATTTTTTATGAGTGGGAGTCCAAAATTTTTATTTTATCAGTTCTCTAATTATAATTATAGTTTAATTCATTACCAACATTATATTATATTATAATCTATAAGCTTTGTATAATATTGAAGATAATGGGAAATTAAAATACACTGTAAACCAACTCTTATTAAACTATTTACTATTAAACAATTGTGTAAACTTTAAATGGAGAAATTTCAAGGGAGGGTCCGAACCCCCCCCCCCTTGGGTACGCCACTGACTGTGCTACATTATTATTTTCTACATACTTAGAAGTAGAAGGTACCAACAATACAATTTTAAAAATATCAAAAACTTTTCTTGTGAAAATTAATTTAATCATTGACGTTTATTTTATTGCTCAAAAATTTTCGGGAATTATCCTAGAATATATTTAATAAATGTTAGTAATTAATAACTATTAATAAAATATAAAAAGTAGGTAAATGTTGATTTAATAGTATAATATTATGTAATAATGAGCATTCGAGTCACTCGATTTAAGTGCTTAAATACTTTAAATATATTATATTCATGAATATGACATCACATTTAATTAATTAATTATTAAATTATGTTTAAAAATACATTATATCGGTGTATACGGGTATAAATACTAATGATACTGAATTAATAGAATACAGTAACGATTTACTTTGCATTTCGTGCGTTGTTACACAGTATTTCAAAAACATACTAATTTTTTTTCAAAGTTTAAAGCTAATGTATAAAGTGTTTAAAAAGCGTTATAAAAGTGTTTTTCGGCAATAATGGTTAGTAATTCGAATAATTACAGTCATTCATCTGTCGTTGTGTTAGTGCTATTTCTTACGATATATAATCCGTGGATATTGACCGTGGAGACGCTTGGATGCAAAAGTCACTGGAACTTTATGGGCGCTGTGCTTCGATCGTTGACGAACGCCGGTCATAGCGTAACCGTATTCACCCCGTTGACAGACGGCGACCGGACGAACTACACGGAAGTAAGTGGGTTTGTCGAAAGATTTTCTGATTCTAATGGCTAAGGACATGAGGGAAACATTGGACGTTTACCGCAATCCGATTATATACATGAATATGAAGACTGGGTTGAACAAGCGATATTGTGACTCGGTTTATGGGAACCGACAGTTCAAAATGAAATAATCCGTAACCATCACAACGCAGATTTTGATGTGATCATCATATGAAACCATTGAGCGTTTACTGTATGTCGTACTTGCGGCAAGCGCCAAGCACACTGAACTTACTAATAATTTATGTGATCCAGTCCCCCATGATAACTTACGCGGAAAGTGTGTTTACCGGATATCTCTCGAACCCTGCGGTTGTGTCTAATTTATTAGCACAACAAGCCATTCCCAAGACGTTCGTCCAAAGAACCGTAAACACCGCTCTTTTGGTGTATATAATAGTATGCTCGTAACTACATATGATGAATAGGTGCTGAGATTTACTAATCCAATAAGATTGTACGAATCGTCTCCGAAAGTCAATCCATCTGTAGTATTTCAAAATTCCCATTAAATAACTGAAACTTCGAGACCAGTTGTGCCTAATCTTATTGACATCGGCGGTATTCACTTAAAACCATCAAAAAATACACCACAAGTAAGTAAATTAAAAACACACTTTACCGAAAAACGTTATCAATTTCTAACTTAAAATAACTATATTTTAACTACAATTTTATGTAATTATGTACTTTATACCAGTTGTACTTATAATCTATATAGTTAGGTACTTACCTATAAAGACTGCTATAGTATATAATATGCTTTATTATTCATTTTTATTTTTCAATCTCTCTTTTTTAGTTATATGTGTTTCATTATTTTCTATATGGACAAATTTATTTTAAATATTTAATAAGGTACTTATTATTTTTGTAAATGTATATTGTAGTGTATTTCCAAAAATAAGATATTAGGTATTAATATTGTTATCAATTATGACAATAAAAAGAAAAATTATACCTACGTATTTTCTTGAATAATTTATATTTGTTCACATCTAATTAAAAAATGATAACTCATTTATTTTTATTATCAAAGGGAAATTTTAATTTTTTTTATTCGTGTGACTTTATTTTGGAAAATAACTTAGGTACATTATAATAATATTGTCATTGCCCGTTTCAGGATATACTAGATTTTATTGAGGACTCACCCCATGGAGTTATTTATTTCACATTTGGTTCAATAATTCAATCATATACATTACCAGAAAATATTATAAATTCATTCAAAGAAGCATTTGCTTATGTTCCACAAAAAGTTTTATGGAAATTTGAAGGTGAAATGAAAGATGTTCCAAAGAACAATATGATAAGAAAATGATTTTCTCAACAATATATTCTTCGTAAGTTTTAATGAACGATTTTACATTGGTACCTACGTTTTATTGTTATTAATTTATAATAAAATTGTAGGTATATAGTTTATCCCAAAATAAAACTATTTATCAGTCATGGAGGTACCTATATCAGGAATTTATGAAGCTGTTGATGGCGGAGTTCCTGTATTCGGATTTCCTTTGTTTTTTGACCAGCGGAGAAATATAGATAACTTAGTTAATGCTGAAATGGCAATAAGTATGGACCTGTTGACAATCAACAAAGAAAAATTGTTAAATAACATTGTAAAACTCATTAATAACGATAAGTGAGTTTAAATAAGAAATTACATTCCTACATAATCTTATATTAAAATTAAAGAATCACTTTTATATTTACAAATAGATAATCCTATAAACATAATTAAATACCTATGAATAGAGTATAATTTTATTTTAGATACATGAGAAATGCGAAAATTGTCTCTCAATGTTTCAAAGATCGACCTATGTCACCAGAGGAATCAGTTGTTTATTGGACAGAGTATATTATTCACCATAAAGGAGCAGATCATTTAAAATCCCATGGACTTAATCTAACGTGGTTATCAATATTTTCTATTGGATAATGGATGTGATTGCTGTCATATTAATTTTTATTACATTATTATTATTCGTAATTAATATATTTTTGAAATTGATGTGTAAGTATATCAATTATATACCTAAATGGCTAAATATTTACACAATTATGTTAGAGCCTTTTTAATTTGGCCTTGGATTAATAATTTATACAGTTTAAAATATAAACCATTATTATAGTGAGTAATGACAATTATATTTAAATTTAAATTTGTAGGTACTATCGTTACAAAATATTTACCCATCCTATTAGTTTTTATGATAAAGCTCTTTATTGATATGAACTGTAATTATAAATATTAATATAATAATGTAGGTACCAATTGGCTATTAACTGTTTAAAATCTAATTCAAAAACAGCTCAACTAAAATATTATGTACATATAACATATAATTAGGTAGGTACTTATTATTTATATAATTTTATTTAAAAAAAATGTACATTGTATTCTTGTATTACCTACTGTATTAGGTATATGTATCTATATGCATATTAGGTATTATATTAATTAAAACTCAAATTATTTCTTATATACATATTAATTATTAAGTACCTACCGGTATCTATATTATATTATTTTCTTACATGCAATACCTATGTCTATTGTCTATATTAAATATTAAAATAATAAAATATTGATTTAATAATATTAAACCTATGGTTTTATATTGTAAAATACTAGTTGTATAATTACCTGAATTTACCTGATAAAAAATGAAAGAAGTCATGACACTTTATCGGTGGATCTATACGTATTTTAGATTTTGTCCACTTATACTTCAAATTTCAATGAATGGGCAAATGAACGTCAGTGTTAACATATTGTTAATCAGTTCATCACTTAGTGAAATAATTCAACCGAGATGGGCAATCCGACCGTATTGCATTACTGCATTAGATATAATTCTTAATGTCTTTAAAAACATATTAATAAAATATTTCGTATTAATCTTTATTTGAGTAGGTTTTGGGTAGGGTGACCATTTTTAAAAAATAAAAAAACGGGACAGTTGCTACCCCCCCCTCCCCCTAAAAAATGAATATTATTATTTTACTTTTTTGAGTTAATTAACCTAAATTAAATAATTAATATTTTAGATTCTGAACTGAGTGATGAATGTAATGATTTTACAATGATGTGTGTTTTTTTGTTTTTTGTTTTTTTTTTGTTTTTTTTTTGTGTCTGACGACAACATTTGGAGCAGTAAAAATGCTTCGATCTTGGACTTCAGCCCCTCTTTGAAAAGGAAATCGAATCTAGTTGGTACTTTGGGGGGTCAAAAGTAACCCCAAAAAAATGATAGAAAAACAGGAATTTTTACGCAAAACCAGTTTTCGACCAAATCGAATTTTTTATTTTGCTATAACTCAAAAACTAATAGATGTAAATACTTGAAATTTTCACCAAATGTTTATATTAACGTTCTCCATACACAGTTAAATGTTCAAAGAATTCTATAAGAATTTATAGACAATTGAAATTTTTAATTTTTTTTAGTATTTTTTTTTAAAATAACGATAAAAAATTTTTGGCCAGCCAGAAAATCTTGAAAATTTAATACAAGGTTTCTTATAAGTTGTTCTTAAAGTGATAAAAAAAAATCCGAAATCGTTATTCACAATTTTTATTTACAAGTGCTTAAAGTTCGAATTTATACGAAATATGTCAAAATTGCGAAAATTTGCAAGTAATTTTGTGGTTGAAAAGTTGTAAAATTTTTTTCTTTTATAACTAAGTTTTGAAAATTTGATACAAGGTTCTCCATACATTTTTCTTCAAACATCTGTAATATAGACAATTGAAATTTTCAACATTTATAAAAAAAAAATAAAAAAAAAATTAATTATTTCAAATGCCTATAAATAGCTCAAAAAAAGTCAAAATGTTTTGAAAATCAAATCACGTAAAGAAAATGGCAATCTAAATAACTGGTAAAATTTTCAAGTATTTACGACTTATACTGTTTGAATAACAACAAATATCAAAAATCGTTTGAGGCTAAACCGTTATTTAACGCGGTTTTGTAAAAATTTATATTTCAATCACTCATAAAAAATTTTTGTCTGAATCTGGTAGAATTTTTTTTACAGATGTTTGAAGAAAAATGTATGGAGAACCTTGTACCAAATTTTCAAAACTTAGTTATAAAAGAAAAAAATTTTACGATTTTTAACCACAAAATTACTTACCAATTTTTGCAATTTTGACATATTTCGTATAAATTCGAACTTTAAACACTATTTTATCGTTATTTAAAAAAAAATACTAAAAAAAATTAAAAATTTCAATTGTCTATAAATAGCTCAAAAAAAGTCAAACTTGAAAAATCGTAAAATTTTTTTCTTTTAAAACTAAGTTTTGAAAATTTGGTACAAGGTTCTCCATAAATTTTTCTTCAAATATCTGTAAAAAAAACTCTACCGGATTCAGACAAAAATATTTATGAGTGTTTGAAATTTAAATTTTTACAAAACCGCGTTAAATAACGGTTTAGCCTCAAACGATTTTTGATATTTGTTGTTATTCAAATAGTATAAGTCGTAAATACTTGAAATTTTACCAGTTATTTAGATTTCCATTTTCTTTACGTGATTTGATTTTCAAAATATTTTGACTTTTTTTGAGCTATTTATAGACAATTGAAATTTACAATTTTTTTTTATAAATGTTGATAAAAAAAATTTAGCTGGGACAAATTACTTGAAAATTTAATTGAAGGGTCCACATAACTTGTTCTAACTCTCATTCAAAAATTATAAAACTACATAGGCACAATTTTTTTTATTAGCATTTGAAGTTCAAATATTGACAAAAATTCGTCAAAATCATGAATATTTTTCACTATTTGGTAGTTAAAAATGTATAAATATTTTACTATCAAAAGCTAAGAATTGAAAATTTAATACTATGCTGTCCATAAGTTAAGCTTAGAATAATTATAAAAAAGTTTGAGAATCATTCAATTTAAAAAATTTTACGAGTGTTTAAAGTTTCAATTTTAATTTGAAATCAAAAATACAGGTGTAAAAATATAACGTTTTACTAATAAATAATTTTCGATTTTTATATAATATATCCTAGACTGACAAATCACCTCCGTTCAGAATCGTTTTTCGTATACAATGATACCTATCATTGCATTCAAATTTAACCTACCCTAGTTCCAGGTCTACCCCACCCCCTAATGTACAGCAGAGCGATACTCACTTACCCGCTTTTTTTAATTTACGCGATGTTTAGGATTAACGAGGAAAGTCAATAAAAATATTTTTGATGACATTTCGGGGGGGGGGGGGCGGTTGAACCCTGACCCCCCCACTGAATACGGCCATGTAAGTACCCAACAATATACATAAATAAGATATAATGTATTTTGCTCAACAAATGAAAATATCAAAATTGTCACCAATAGTTGGGTAATAAAAATCCAATTTACCTATTGAAATATTTTTAGTTTTTTACGGGGTATATTTATTTTTCAGGATTTTTATCCGTTCAATTTCTGGGTTTTTCTGTGGTCGTTTTCGCGGAGAGTCGATTAATAATATAATCTCTGTATTACTTCATGGTTATACCAAGTATTTACATAAATAAAAGTGAATAAAAATTATTAAAACATTCATTTTAAATGATTAGGTACCTATCTTATATAAACACATAATTATATTGCCTCAAATTATATGCATCATTTTATGCAATAACTAAAATGATTTTTGAAATAAAATCTTTTCATTTTAATTTATTGAAATATTATCAATAAAATAGGTACTAAAAATTAAAATACATTTTATATTATTGATATAGTATGTAGTTGTTCGAAAGTAGTATTTAGATTATGTTTCCGGACATATTTGATTTTTATTTTAATATATTTATAATCTATTTTTCACCCAAGAAATTAACCCATATTGGCCATAATATTATTCTAGTAATATATACTTTGACATTCCATGGTAACATAAATCATAATAATGTGATAAAATATTATTAATTACCATAAAACATTTAAATACAGTTCAGTGCATTTCATTTCGCATTTGTGAAATATTCAAATATATTATTATTATATTTTTGAACATAACTAAAATATGCTTATTACGTTAATGTCGAGGTTAATGAACTTCTTAAAACCTTACGTGGTAAACTGTCTGGACCGACTTAAACGTCTGCTAAAACGTAAGTAGCTTATTTATAATAATTTTTATAAACTTTTAACTGTACCTACCTATATGAACGGGTGTCGATTGATAGTACACAAGGAAAAAATTACGCAATGAACGCGTGCGCGTATTTTGGTAGTTTAACACAACGAACGGCAGCTATGATATTTTTTCCGTCACAGCATTTTATTTTAATAAATAAAATTGCATTATACTAACTGTCCTTTGCAGACAAAAAGATCGCAGAGCCGGCAGAAGACGCTGCGCCTCCGACTGAACCAGAACCGTTGGTTTGTGTGGAGGTGGAAAAACCGGCGACGACTTCCAGCGTTTCGGCTGGAGAGTCGCCGGTAAATATATCCGGACCACGCACACCAGCGGTGAAGGTTAAGACGGAGGCTCAGAAAGCTCGGACCCGAAGGAATTTGAAGAAGCTGAAGGAGAAGATAAAGGCGAGGAAGACACAAGAAAAAGCTAGAGAAAGTTCAGAACCGGAGACCGGAGACAATAATGAATATCACAATGCTATGCCTCACCAACCTCTCCCCACCGTACAATTAAGGGAATGGTCAGAACCGGAGACCGGAGACAATAGTGCATATTATAATTCTACCTCTCACCACCCTTTCCCCATACCTATGATTTACACGACCCCCAGTGCCCCTCTTCCCCACATTTCCCATTATTATGTCCATCCCTATAACTTACGTCCTGGAGTTGACCACCCCTTTTGGCTCCCTTATCAGTGGCGTAACTAGGATTATTTTCTAGGGGGTCACCCCACACAGGCAGTGTCCATCGCAACCGATTCCCGTCGTCACCTTCGTACTTGTAAAGTATGTGTATTGTGTGGCGAGCGCGGAAGTGAGCCATTTCAGTCACCCAAGACTGAAATGATCCTCTGCGCGAGCCACACGTCATATTTCTCTTTCCCAACTTATTATCTTTTTCCTATTTTCTACATCTCACCCACGTGCCGAAATTAAATCCCATTCTGTTAAAATTGTATATACTTACCTTCAAATTATCATTCTTATATATTTCAAATATTTAAATAATGTGTTATGTGTTTTGTTTTGTTGTATAAAAATACTGTTGAAAAAATAGAAATAAAAAAATCATTATTTATTTATTTTTTGTTTATTTTTTTTTAATTAACCGACAAATTTAATTAAAGAAACCGATTTATTTGGATATTATAATGTGTTTTGGCTATGAAATGTTTAACTAGTAGTTTATTATTATATAATAAAAAGGGGTTATGACTGACGCGTATAATAACTACCTATAATGTTTGTATTTGGACGTTTCCAGCTTGTATTTTTATATAGTAGATAAGACACATAGCGAATCTGTGCCACCATTTATTCAGGTATATTTATATTATATTGTAAACAATCTGTATAGTGTATAGTAATTAGTAGGTGTTAAAATATGGTATTACATAACTTAAACACTTAATAAATATTAAATATATTATTTCATTGCTGTGATAAAATAAAATAATTATTAATTTACTCAAAAAAATTGATTTTAAAGTACTTAAATATATTATTAACCTTTTAGTTTTAAAATAATGGCTTTAAAATAGTATAGTAAAATTTTACCTAAATAAAGGAATTTTCAAAATCAAATATTTTTAAATATTAACTTTAATAAAACATTATACGAGTAGTATTTACTTCTGATACTTTTTGGTTTCATTGATGTTTAGTTTCGAGAAAAACACCTTCATAGTACTCTTGTTGTGTGACCATAGCAGTGTTTGAATTGTGGGTGGACGTGAGGGGATGGAGTCCACTTTCTTTTTTTTTTTTATTATCATTAATCAACACAATAATGTTGCATTTAAAAACGAATACAATTTTTTTAAATAATTAGATAGGAAAATTTACTTTTTATTATTAAACACTACCGCTAATTTAATTACTTATTAGATTCTTGTTTTACGAAAACTATTATCTGTTATTTATAAATTTGGTTATAAAACTATTTTAGATTTGTTTCATAGATCGATTTATTTTAAAAATATAATGTAATAATTTGTAAAAAAACGGGATTAAAATGGGACCATCTTCTAAAAACGGGACAAAAAGCGTCCCGTTCGAAGTTTGTCGGGACAACGGGACACGATGATCAAAAAAGGGACAATCCCGTTTTAAACGGGACGTCTGGTCACCCTAGTTTTGGGTCTATACAAACTCCAAACATAAGAACATTGCCTTTTGTTGTAAATTTAAACAAGAAACAATAAATTAAAGATGGTTTTATTTTATTTAAAAAAATTCCCTAGATTTTAAATTAAGGGCTCCTTTATGGAGAATAGCATACTCCATCCAATAAACAACTGATTGTTCTTTTGACCTAGATTATAGGCTGGTCTATGAAGTATTATATTAAGAACAAATAATAGTAAAAATTATTTTTATTTTCTCGTTTATATAAATTACAACTATGTGATATGAAGTTCTAATCGTTAAATTGTGTAGGCACATTATTTTAATTTTGATAAGTACCTACCAAAAATAAAAATAATTAATTATGGGTCTGTTTTCAAGGAAAATCTAGAATACAGCATGGATGATCATTATGATGCTACTTAAACTGGAGTCTATGTCAAAGTAATTTAAATAATGGTTAAACAATATGAATTATGAATACACCTTACATAACATATATACCGGTCAAAGCATTATTTGCAATATAACAATTTATCATTGCATATTACATACAAGTTAACAATAATAATTATTATAAATGAATAATAATTAGTGAATAGCAATATACAAAATACATATTAAAAGACAATTAAAAATAAACATCAAAATTTAATTTCTTATTAAATTTACCAAGTGCCTAAAATATTAATTTATGTTTGGACACAATTAAATACTTGCATTATAAATTTAATAAGAAGTAAATATTTAACTAACATAATTGGACTAGGATATTAAAAGAACAAATTATAATTCAAAAAATGAGTTTTATTTTGTATAATATTTTATTTAGGACATAATAAATTAAACTCATATTAATTTTATAAAAATTAGGAAGTTATATTAAAAATAATATTGTATTAAAAAGATTTTAAAATGAATCTTCAGTACAATCAACAATAACAGGGGCTTCATCATCATCCTCTTCATTTAGTCCATTGAATTCCCAACCAAACTTTTGTTGCAAAAATCGTTTGATTTGAATCGTACCATCTTTAAGATCATCCTCCAGTACAAAATCACAAGTTTCTAATGTTCTAAATAACTCTTTTAAACCATTATAAATAACATTATTGTTTTCAACAATGTCGACTAAAAAGCCTTCAGGTATGGTTTCTAATTGATGACGTACTGCTATGAAAAATTTTGCAAAAAAGTTTTGATCCTGTGCTATTGCTTCTTTACTCATACAAAATAATTGAAACAGTTTCTTCCAGCGCTCAAAAGATTCATAACTTAAACCAAGAAGAAAACAAACATAGGAAAATTGCAGTTCAGCTAATAAATCGATTTTACTGAAAATAAAAACATATTAGTATTAATTAATATTGTAGATAATAATTATAATAATAAATATAAATATATGGTAATAACCTATCGTGTTTTTCAGCCATGGTATGAAGTATGTATGAAGTGTCAAGTGAATATTTAGTGATTTCTGGAAGTGAAGAACCAGGTGGATAATGACATTCTGGAGGTTCAGTAAATCTAAATAATATTGAAAATAAAAATCCAGATACAATATAGAATAAAGAAAGTTATATTTGTAATATTTCTTTTAATGTTTATAATTAACATACCTGTTCATCAGTAAACATCTAAAAAGCGTCAAATCACACCTAAATAGTAGATGATAACAAGTATAATTTGACGCTTTTTAGATTTTTATCGATGAATAGGTATGATTATTATAAACACTTAAAGAAATATCACAAACATACCTTTGTTTATTCTATCTAGTATTATAAATATTAAAATATGTTATTTTATGACAACATTATACCTATTATAAAATAACATTAAGAAAATTGATAAAATGTAATTTACCTTATTTTATTTTCTTCTTTTGGTACTAAGTTGGGCAAATGTTCGTATCCAACATCTGTTTCGCTTCTAATAGGACCCCATTTTCTTCTTTTTTTTGTATTTTCCTTAACTGATGTAGGAAATAACTCCATTGCTGATCGGATAAATTTGGTTTCAGGGCATAACCTGTGTATTAAGTTTTCTAAAATGAAAAATGAATGACTGATAACTAAGAGTACATTCTTATAAAGTTCTATAATTGTTCATACCAGTGAGCAATGATGACAAACCATTCCATTTCGATAGTTCTTCGTACGGATAAGGACCCAAAGAGTCATCAAAATATAATATATTTGTTTTGTATTGCACTATTTCTAATCTGGGTACATCTACCAATATTTCATTTTCTGTATCCCACTTTTTTACAAGACATTCACCTTTTTTAAAAGCATGGAAAAACCCACAACGTGGAGCTGTGTTTCCATACTTATCTGTGGCACTGTAAAAATGATAAAATTGTTAAATAATCATATGATTAATTACATAAGCGTTTAAATAGCAACTTAAAAAGTGACGGTTCCAATTATACATTTAAATCATATTACCTGTAATACACGAAATGTATACCAGGGGGTATCATTTTGATTCCTTTGAATTTATCACCAGTCGCCCAAGACATCATATCGATGCCAAATTCCATGCCAGACGGGATGTCAAGAAAAAACGCTGTCGCACCGTTCAGATACAGTTTCATGGCTCTCTCTTGATCCATGTCTGATGTATCGTTTAATAAAATATTATAAAAAACACGCTTCAAACATAAACATTAAAAAGGTTGTTAACTTATAAACAATATTATTATTTATTATTAAAACACACTAATACAAATTTTAGACTTGTATGTTTTATAGAATTATTTTAAAATACTACCTATCTAAGCATTTAGCTTAGCATTACGGTCTTATCTAAGCGATAACTGTTGTATATGAAACTGATAATACTATCAACAAAAACATGGTACACAAGGTAAACTCGTGGTAATAACAATATATTATTGTGAAGCGTAATATTTTAACCATAGGTAAACCAAGGTGAATTAAAAGATCCACTTCGTCACTTCGGCCTGTTTGCGTCTAGTGATATGAATGATAATATTATGATCACGAGATGTTTTAATGTTTATGATCTGTACATTTTTATTTCAGTGCCGCAGCAGTACACCTATATTATAGCAGCTAGCTACTACAAGATACATTAATTTGATCTTGATTGTTGATGTCATCACTGATCAACTATACCATACACTTTTAAAAAATACAAGTTTTTTAAAATAATAGTATGATATTATAGTTAATTAGGTAATTAACTATAATTATTATTAGTAAATAATCTCGTTGGCATAATATTCAGTAAATACTCATTTTGTTTGCTGATTTTAACGTTTCACTGACAGTAGGTAACTTATTATTTCAAATACCTAAATAATCTATCGATTATTTTAAACTTATTATTTTTATTCGTTGAAAATTCTATATTTGTGTTTAATTAATGTCTAAAGAAGGTAAGCCAATATAAGTTGTATAAAATGCATGATTAATTTTTATTAATATGTTTTTTTAATTTGTGTACATTTTTTACTAATGCTTAAATAATTATTGTATTAATATTAAAAACAGATAACATAACACTATAATATAATGCCAAATGGCAACATTTGGATCACAATTTACATATCTTTGAAATAAAGTGTTCTAAGAATATTTCAGTTTATTCTGTTCTTAAGAAAAAACAAAATCATGAAGATTTATAATTGTAATAACTAATATTAATTTAATTGTATTTAATATTTAAAAACAACAAAAATAGGGTAACAATAAAGATAGTTATATAAATAATTTTAATAATGATTTTGAAAATCTAACTTAGTATTTTTTTTTTTTTTTTATTGTTATTAGAAGTAATCTGTTATTCTATCTTATTCTAGGTAAGCAATAGATATTATATTACATATTATATAATAATCTTTAACAATTTATCAATATTTTTGTGTTTAAGATGGGTAATTATAATAATATGATTTAAATAAGTTTTCATTTCAAAATATTTTAAAGATTACGAGTTAACTTAAATTTATAAGTGACACACGTATATTAAAATATTCATTGCTGGTATTTCTTTTTTTTTTTTTTTTTGTTAATTACATGTAATCCATAAATAGCTCGTCTGCTTATTCTAAAAATGAAATTTACAGTTTTTGTATTTTTAATTAATAAATAGAATATGAATAGGAAAATTATATATTTAAAAAATTATATGAAGGATATGGAGAATAAATATTTTGTATATGTTATATTCATGAAATGTATGCTGATTTTTAAAAGAAATCGAGTCTATACATTGTATACCTATTTAAAATGTTATATAATAATACAAAATTATATTTTATTTTCAGAGGTATCTCAATATTTTAGTAATATTATGGAAAAAGAGTCAGATATAAGTGCTAGTATAGCAGCAATCACTACTCTATTGAAATTATTGGAACATGATAAATGTAAGTACACTTAAAATATAAATACTAAATAAGATTTTGTGTAATAATTTGTGTATCGTAGACATTTTTGATTATTTAAAACAATGCTATTTAAAGTTATAAGTTAGGTTACTATCAATAAAATAAAACAAATTTATAAACTTTAAAAAGAATATGAAAGCTATTATACTTCACAATTAAATATTTACTAATTATTATTATTATATTTATTATGACAATTAATGACACATTTTATAAGAATTGTACAAATTACCTAAACGTAGTAGATAATTCATATTTTCTTTTTCTTAATGTTTAGCTGAAACTGTACAAGAACTCGATTTTAATTTGCAATCTGCAGTTGAAGTAATTACAAATAGCAGTTTCCGTGTTACTGGTGTATCTTCTGGATGTGCATTATTTATGCGGTTTATAACATTTGCAAAGTTAGATAATATTGTAAGTATTTTTAAATGTTTAGTGTTACTAATATTTTACTTAATTAAGTTTCATTTTGAATATTTAGACAGCGAACCTAAATTTGTGGACTTCTCACAATAGCGGACTACTTCTTATTAATGGATATTTTATCGGGTCCCAGCAAAAATATACTTGTTAGATAGGCCTAAAGTGTTTCTAACTTACTGGACCCTTCGATACAACTATAATATATTATTAATTTAAAATAGTCAACAAGTGTATAAAATAAATATAATTTTACATTAGTCAATAGTGACAATAATTAACTATTTAATATACTAGATATTTCCTATGAATGTTATTAATTTATGTTATGGCTTCACTTAGCCTATATTGAAATAATTATCAATTAACAAAGTAATTATTCATAGTTATATTTGTGAAGTATATATATATATGTGTGTGTGTATATGAGTACACCATTATGTCTTGTGGTAAACGAAAAAGACTAACTTTGGCACAAAAAATTGAAATTATAAAATTTGTGGAAGCAGAAAATGTTGGAGTACGAGCAGTAGCAGAAAAATTTAGTATTGGTAAAACACAAGTTAGTGATATATTAAAAAATAAACTATATTTATCACAAACATTTGTGGAGCAAGGAAACGATAAATCAAAACGCAAATTTCCTAAATCAGATGGTGAAATAATTGATACAGTGATATATCAATGGTATCTACATGCTCGTGTCAACAATTTGCCGATTTCGGGTCCAGTATTAAAAGAAAAAGCATTGGAGTTAGCATCAGAAGTTGGCCTCAATGATTTTAAAGCATCTAATGGATGGTTGCAAAAATTCAAAGAAAGGCATCAAATTTCTTATAAAAATGTTTATGCAGATCCTGCATTAATAAAAGAATGTGTTATTACAGAATGGTTGAATAGTGTTAAAGAAACTATAAAAAATTACAAGGAATGTGATATATTTAACTGCGATGAGACGGGTCTATTTTATCGAATTCTCCCTGAAAATACAATGAGTTTTATTAACGAGGCTTGTATTGATGGGAATTTATCAAAAGAGAGACTGACTATTATGTTGTGTACTAACATAGATGGAGAATTTGAAAAACCATTGATTATAGGAAAGGTTGGAAAATATAATTGTTTTAAAAATATTAATATAAATAACCTTGAAATTGTTTGGAAGACCAACACTAAAGCATGGATGACACGTAGCATTATGACTGAGTGGATTTTAGATTTTGATTCCAGAATGACTCAATCAAAAAGAAACATAGTTCTTTTTTTAGATAATGCAAGTTCTCATCCTTTACTTAACAATCTGCAATCAATTAAATTAATATTTTTTCCACCATGTATATCATCTAATTGTCAGCCTTTAGATCTAGGAGTCATTCAAAATTTTAAGATGTTATATCGACAATGTGTATTAAAACATCAGATATCAATAATGGAAAATGGTTCTGGTTTAATAAATAGAATTAATGTACTACATGCAATTCTTTGGATAAAATGTGCCATTGATCAAATAAAAAAATCAACAGTTAGAAATAGTTTCATTAAATCTGGCATCCTGATCTCAGGTGAAAAGCAATCTGAAGATAATCTTGCAACTAATAATGATTATAAAGCATTGTTGAATCGTTTAGTTGGTGATGACTCCATTAATTATGCGGGAATAGATGACAAGCTATTGACAGAAAATCAATCATTAGATTTAATCAAAATAATGCAAGAAATCATTGACCCACAAATCAGTGATGAAGATGAAGATGATACTGAAGATGACACCTCATATATTCTTAACGAAGATATAGTTTTGACCAATTTGGATGAAATTTCTGAGTTTAATGAAAAGAAAAAAATTTTAAATTAAATTATTAGTTAAAAATTATTGTTTCTTATTTGTTTTTATCTTTTATGTTGGCAACTAGTAGATTTTAATAAATTTAAAAGTTAATACTATACAATACTTATTTATACTTTTTAATTTTTTGTAAAATAAAATATAAAATCTAATTTAAATTTTATGTAAATTAATAAATGTTATGAACAGAATTTTTTACTATGTTAATAGAATATACTATAAAGTTTGATCTAACTTTTGTTTGTAAAATATTTATCTAAAATAATATTTTATAAGGATTATAAAATATATAATCATTAATACTATGTATAAATATACAAGTTTTTCTATAGAATAACAATATAAAATGTTTATGTTACTTTAAAACTGTTTATTCATTTTATATTATTACACAATTCTGTGTATGAATATGACAATAGTGTAATTAAATTAGTTGTAAGTTAATATAATATTACTTATTCAAGTAAATTATTTTCAAAAATCTAATTTGTTGTTATTTTTATTTTGACAGTATCAAGAGCAAACAATAAAAATTTCAATTTCAAATTCTTTTTTTTAATATCTATACTTTTATGTACTTAATTATAGACTTTTGCGGAATGTAAAAAAGTAATGTTGGATCGAGGAAAGGTATTTTTGAAGAAACTTACTGATGCAAGAAATAAGGTTGCCAAAATTACTCTTCCTTTCTTTGTTGATGGCACTGTAAGTATTAATATATCTGTTATTACATAATTTATTAATGATATAATCTAAAATTGCAGAATAATATAAATAAAGTAAACTCTCAATTATAATGTGTAAATTCATATGAACCTACCTGTAAATAGGTGTTCTCTCTTTTATATTCACCACTCATTTATACATTTATTATATTTTGTTAAAAAATTCATTAAGTAGCTTCTTATTCTTGAAACTCCTATATCAGCGGCGTAGACAGGGGGGATTTTAGGTGTTGAAACTCCCCCCCCCCCTTCGGCCGTATTTTTATCAAAAATATTATAATGTTTATAATATAGAAATACAATAATTTATTCGTGGTGAAATGTATTCTGTTATGCTGTATTCACGTTATCGACTGCACTGGTGATAATAATCATTATCATTCAATTATTTTATTATTTCAACACGGTTGTAGATTTATTTTATTTTATTACTAAACCCCCCCCCCTAAAAGAAATCCTGGCTACGCCACTGTTATGCATACATCTGATTATATTATATTATGTTATAGAATATCTTGACACATTCTAAATCTAGAGTTGTGTTAGAAGCCATGAAATTAGCAGTGAATTCACAAAAAAGATTTCATGTTTTTGTATCTGAATCATCTCCTGACAAAAGCGGGTAATTTTGTGACATATAATATTCATACAAAACAATATAGTTTATAGAATGTATTTTAGACTTTTTTTTTTTTAATACCTTTGTTTGTTTTTAGAATCGAAATGTACAATTGCTTGAAGGCACTTGATATTCCTTGCACATTGATATTAGATTCTGCTGTTGGCTACATCATGGAAAGGGTTGATATGGTTATGGTTGGAGCTGAGTGTGTCGTAGAGAGTGGTGGAATCATCAATAAGGTAATAAATTATTATTATAATTTTACTGTGACTAAGTGAGTCATATTTTTATTACAAGAAATACATTTTCATACAGATTGTACAAACTAAATTAAATATGAAATAAAAATATAGTATTATAAAGTGAACAAACACCCACTCCCCTTTTCAAAGGTTCTGGCTAAATATACATTTAGACCTTATGTTTGTCATGCAATTTTAGTCATGTCAAAGGTCTATCATACTTAGCGTAATGAGTAAAATGTAAAATTCTGTTCCAACAATCAAAAACTATTACCTAACTGATTTATTTTAGCATTTTCTTTTAAATTTTTAGGTGTTGTATAGTATAAACATCATTATAGAATTTAAACTTACAAATAATAGAATACAACAATTAATTCTTTTGTAATATATTATTACTAGGGAATGGATTTAAATACTCTAAATAAAACAAGAAAAATGCCTTAAAAAAACATAATTTAATTGACTTATAACAGATATGTTTTTAAAAATACACTAAAAAATACTTTTACTTAAATTTGTATTATCAGGTATTAATTATTATTTATATAATTTTCATCATCTTCTAGTTCTTCTATTTTCTATTTAATCTGAAAATTATTTCCAAAAAATGAATATAACATTTAGATAAATACATTCATTATACTTTTATCTTATGTTTCATAACAGCACTGTATAATCAAATACTGCTTAATTTTTATCAAATTTTATCAATTCCTATATAAAAATCACTTAAAAACATGTCGAAAAATGCAAAATAAAATTACATTTTTTAATCACTTGATGTATGAAATGAACATTTTGCTTGAAATGCAATGTTTACAGAAAGGTTTACAGATATTAAGAAAAAAATGCAATTTGCATTTAAACCCATTCCCTAATTATTACAAAGGAATTTTTGTAATGACTGATCAATTTCATGATATTTTACTTTATTACTCCACTGAATAATGAGTTTAGGTATAAGTGATAAATTAAAGATCCTCCTGTATAGTAATATAAATATCAAAACAATCCTTTTTGAATTGAAAATAATTCTGCTTTAATATTAATCCTGTTCTATTTTATTTTTTATAGATTGGAAGTTGTACTATGGCTATTTGTGCTAAAGAATTCAAAAAACCATTTTATGTGTTAACAGAAAGTTATAAGTTCTCCCGAATGTATCCTCTGAATCAGAAAGATTTACCTAATAATTTCAAAGTGAGTAATATTTTTAAAACTATGCGGTTATATAGAATATAGATGATTAAATTATTTATCATTTTATTATTTTTTCATTTTTTCTTCTATACTAAGAAAGTAAGAACTAAGAAGCATAACTCAACTTTGTTGACATAAAAATATTCTTTATGTTAAAAACTGATTTTTCACGAGACAAAATTTTTTTTTTAAGTTTATCCAAGGAATCAAAGCATTTTTGAAACTGTTAGAAAACAGTGTAATACACACAAAATGTAATTTTTTTCTGTTTATAAATTACAAAACTAGGACAATTATTTAACAATTTCGTATTTTCAGTCTCAATACACACATCTTAAATAATTAAATTCTGTATAATTTTCATACTTTGACTCAAACCTAACTAAACTTTTATTTGTTTTTTAAATCAATTTTACTAAAATCGGAGTCTTATAGATAATTTTACACATTTTTGTATTGGTATTATGAAAGTCATTTGATTATTTTCATTTAAAACAGTTAATAATATTTTAAATAAATAAAATAATATAATTTTTATTCATTTAAATCTAGTAGTATTTGTTTTGAAGAAATAAACATTTGAAATACCATTAGTGTATATTATATATTAAATTTGCTATACATACATATTAATTTTCTGCCTTCTAGTTTTTTTAAAACTTACATCCCTAGATGAATTCTCTAAAAAATAATATATTGTTAAATATTATTTATCAATGTTCAATGACCTATTATTATCCACTAATTAATTTATTTTTATTTTTTCGTTTCAATTTAGTATACTGGAAACAATTTAAATGATGATAATTTATTAAGTGCTCACCCTTCGGTGGATTATACACACCCATCATACATCAGCTTGCTTTTTACCGACCTTGGAATATTGATGCCATCAGCTGTAAGTGATGAATTAATAAAACTCTACTTGTAAATGTACAATACACATTTGATATGTTGATTAAATTATGTTAATAAAAATGTAATATTTTAATAAAAAAAATATATAAAAATAATTTAAAATTTAAATTATAATATATAATCTTATATTATCATTGATTGTTGTATTCATAACTTTTTTCTATGAAATATAGTAAATATACTACTTCATACATATTTTTAATTTAGAAAACAATAAGACATGTAATTACCGTTGATATGGAAATAGGGGTCATTTACGCACCTATATAATTTACCTTTGAAACTTTAATATATCTATTTTAAACTATATATTCTAATTATATTTTTAGTCTATTCAAATCAATCATATTCATTTGATATGAAATATTATAAAATGGACGATATGGCTATATAATCATAATTAGTTGGAAATACATTAAAAAAAATATATATATCATTCTGGCACGTTTGCAAAAAAAAATTTAGGGGGTTACAAAATATAGCTATACAAATAATTGTGCCGCAATATAATAAAACAATTTTTCCTCTTTACTAGAAATTATTTTTTTAAATTATTAAATAGGGTCGACCAAAAAAACTAATATTAATAAAATCCAGGCTTTCCAGAACATCACTCTACGCAGAATAACAAATGCCCCACCGTATGTTTCCAATCAAACCCTCCACAATGACATGCACATGAAAACAATTGAAGAAAAATCGGTAATTTTATTACAAGCGATTCTTTTCACACTTAGCCAACCACAAAAATCCACTAATTAGGAATCTAAATACTGTAACTTTGCCCGAAGCTCCTCGACGTCGTCTGAAAATGATATGGTGCAGGGACCTTCTAATCTTATAACTCCAAACGATCCTCACCTCGTTTTACACACTTTACTCTTTCTTTCCACTAAGTCATAGATTAACATAATCTAGCTGTGTTCATGTTAAGTGTTGCTAATGGGTGACTTCTTACCCCCGTATATCCTGATTGTTTATTCTCTTCAAATACGCTTATTGTGTTCTTGTATAGATCGTGTAATTCTTATAAAAAAAAAAAATATTAAATAATTATTTAAATTTTTAATGGTCTAAAAATCGCTACAAAAATCTTAAATTGTACTTTACAAAAATTGATCAGCCCTCTCCGAAAAAAATCCTGGCTACGCTACTGCTAGAAATAAACGGAGAAATAATTGAGCTCATGCCGGCTTATTGTGCAGACGTGCAGTTATCTAATGCAGTTTGTTATGGGTGTTATGACTTCACAGTTTACTGATGTTACACTTACACCGCGAAGAATTTTAAAATATTATAGTATCTAAGTATCTTTATTACCTATCGGCTATTATAATATTGTATAGTTAGGCTTTGACGTCAGGAGGCTTACTAACCATCCACCTGAACTGCCGAATCTGTATAGTATAATATGCATTATATTATGTAGAAATAGGTTGATTGTTGACTCGTTTCGCGGTTGAATGAAACACAACATATGCAAACTTGTCTAATCGATCTATTCATGGTGAGTGGTGACCATTTCGGTAATAACAATAAAATGGCTCTTATTGGGTTATTAATTTAAGTTAGGTGGTTATAAATCACATAACCAATTGACTAAACGCTAGCTGCTGAATCAAAAGGGATAAATCGTGAAAACCAACAACGCACAGGCGACAGGCGACACCAACACTCAACACCCATTGCCGACGCCAGGAATAGGTATCTATGTGATTTTAAAATTTTTCGAACGCAACAGCGAGTCACAGTTTATATTTAATACAGAATATGTTTTTTAAATTATGTTAATTTCACAGTTATGCATTTCTAATTTACAGTTTATTTAATAATCAATTTACCTAACCATTGAATCACCGATTTATAGAATGGTTTTAATGACGTTAACTGATGTTGTGTGAGTGCCTGACTTATAAATATGTAAATTACTTTGATGACCGTTGGCGGTCCTCTTGGCCTTTAATTTCTTAGAATACACTAAACATATTGTCTGGGGGTCTTAACTACTACTGTAGGTATTATTAATTTGTAAAATTCCAAAATATCGAAATACTTTGCATTTTAGGACACATAGTCTTCATTAAAATATTTCATCTGCATATTTTGAATTTTGTTGTCTACAAAGTGGATTTATTTATGGAATCAAATGGGCCTGTAGCAGGTCTTAATTTGATTTTAATTTTCGATAAAAATCGTTAAAAATGTAAGAGCAATATTATAATCGAAAATATTTGTTAATGATATTCAAAATTTATACTAAAACTAGCTGTAGGTACTAGGTACAATATATTTATATTCTTATTACCCCACTTCACCTGAGTTAAAATTAATCTACCTCTCAATTTTTTTATGTTTTGATTCATTTGAAATAAATCTAAATTCACAAAAACGCTACATAAACTATAAATTATAATAATTAATTATTTTATAATTTCAACTTCTTAATTTTTGACATTTTTTTGATATAAATACAAAAAAAAACTGGAGAGAGATTCAACAAATGCTTAAAGCCGACGATAATCTAATTGTTAAAATTATTATTGTACCCTATGACGTACAATATTAAAATCCGAAATATTACACAATAATGCCATATTATTTGAATGAGTCATGAAAAGTGTTGTGTTTATGTTTAAATAAAAATCGTGAAAATGTAAAATAAGTATAAAAATCGAAATTATGATTGAAAAAAAAAGAATAATCAGAAAACAATTAAACAGCAGATATTGTGGAATAATGCAAAAATAATAAGATTATAACATAAATATAGGATTATATTTTTAGATAATGATTGGAGCTTGTAGCTATGAATGTTTTAATTTTACAATGATTTTTGCCTGTATACGTATACAATATAAGCAGTGCTTGGACGTGGGGGGACGGAGTCCGCTTTCTTTTTTATTTCTATTTTAGCGTACCCCTTCTATTTATTTGAAACGGAACGTTGGAAACGCAACATTTGATATAGTAAATTTGTAAATTATTAGTTTTTTCTGATGCAAAATATACCTATAACCTATAGCTATATATATTGACTATGAAAAAAAAATTGTTTAATAATAATGGGTAATTAATATAATCAATCATTAGGCTACGGCAACCCACACCTAGACCTTTTTTCTATGCGACCGCTACGATCCTAGATATTGTGTACATGAATATTTTTCACTTTTATTAAAATAATTATAAAATAAGATGTCAAACCTATGAGTGTTTTTTCAACAAATTTTACTCTAATTCGCTTTTTATCCATTGGCCACAGTTGAGTTAACTACTCATTTTTTAAAGGAAATCTATAAAAAAAATATTCATTACTAGGTGTTTCTAAATAATAAACTTTAAATGAACGTGGATATATATGTATTACTAAAAAAGATCTTGTATAATAGACAATTATTATACGTTACAATCAATACAATTTTACAAACACTACCAAAAAAAAATTAACGTTTTCGTAATGTGTACAATGTTTCGAACAGATTCGTATGTCATTCAACGACTTCACAGCCACCGAATAATCGGATCAGAATCGAATCGCACGTGTTGTTAAATCATTACAGCGGCACACGAGACGGGCAGCTCAAACGAGAGCGATACACCCGTAACGCGGAACTCTGACGAGTCACTGGAACTGTGCCATATGCTCGCTAGATCCGACGTACGCGCGACTTGTCATTTCTGCGGAACGTAACCCGCCGTAGCTCTGCGCATATGTCGACAATGACGAGACAAAGCACGGGCAAACGGGATTTTACGAATATACGTTCTGTTTGGGAAACATACATGAACCATGATTAACTAACTAGGTATGTCAGCAATCAAATGATACGCATCGTGTTACGTCATCCGCCAAGGATTTGTTATCAGTATTCAGTATATTCCACACTCCCGCAATCCCGCCAAAAATAAAATCCTTGGCAGCTGACGTCACATTCTATTGGAATAAACTGGCTGCGCGTATTATACTAGAATCGGTAAGGTTGCTGACATACCTAGTTAGTTAATCATGACATGAACATTTACAAATAACGTAATCCTATGAATGATTGTTGATCGACTGTTGACACGGAAACAGAAAAAATAAAATATGTGCGAGCGACATAATAACTTAAAGACCAAAAAATATAGACACCAGATGCCTTCCCTAATCGCGCAAGTCTGCCATGGGTGGGTCTTGCTACAACGGAGGACAGACAGTGAATGCCAATGCTGGTCGTTTCGCCGGTCCTTTTATACCCGGTGTTCTGTGACATATAACAAGAAATCGTAGAAACCCCAATAGTGCAATTACCGATAAACACACAATTTAAATAAAAGTTATTATACGAATAAAATAAATATAATAATAATAAAAATAGTAATATTAATGATAATAATAATAAGATTAGGAATAAGAATAATAAAAATTGAAAAGATGAATTTAGAACCTTACCCGTGCATCCCCCCCACACCGAACGGAAAAATCCCCCCTCTCGGACAAAAAATTAAAAGTTAAAATATTAAAAAATTATTTATTATGTTCTTATTTCGCACATAGGATCGCGGACGCCGATCGATGTACGTGATATTTATTCTATTGTTATTGCTTAAATGTACACGTATATAATATACGTTTGATTCGAAGCCCATTTGTCGATATAGGTACAATACTGTTTTTTTTTTTATTCAATAAATTGCATTACCTATATATTTATATTATTTTTGTTGTTCTTGGTAGCTAAACTTTTACGTCATACTTATATCTTCAACCACGGGTTGTGCTGTATACCATAATGAAGCGTTTCTTGACGACGTTTGTGTCGCACAATACTGTATTCATGTACATGGGTGTTATTGGTGTATATATGTAATAAATAATACATGATAAGTTTTTTATAGGTGTATTGATGAGTTATTATAATAACAAGTTATACCTACTCAGGTCTTTGTAAATCGCAATTTAAATAATTATGTCATTGGATGGTGTGTAATAATTAAATAAGTGTTTCCTTATATTAAAATATTTTTATATAATAAATTTAATGATTTTTGGGGATTATGGGTGGCTGAAGGTGATACAGGAGGCTTTGCTCCGCACAGTTATGTGATATATTGAATTTTGTGTGGAACGCTCGTTCATCCAACATCCACTAAGTCCCCTTTCTAGTTTTTTCCAAATCAAACATTGACAATAAGTAGTTTGACATATCTTTTGATTTCAACTTTAAGGGTGGTTTCGTATAGAAAATTGGATGTAGTTTATACTTTTGAGACATACAATTTAAAAATTCTCAATACTTATTTCAAATTAATCAGCAAAACAAAAAAAAATTATGGAAAATAGTAAAATAAATGTTTTACGTCAATAGAAATATCAAAAAATCTATAATCAAAGTATGTAGATATCTATGCTTTTATTGGCTGATAGACCGTCTCTCACTGGTTCAGTAAAATTAGAAAAAAAAATCAAAAGACAAAAATATTGGAGGGGAAGACACAATAACGATGCACTTGGACAACTATTTCCAAATTAATAAAGGCCAATTTGGTTACCACGTGCTTATCAGATACTTTTAGTGAAAAAACAATCATATTGTGAAACACATCATGTATAATTGAAATTGAAATTATACAGCTGTTATAGAAAACTGGCGTACCTTTAAGGATTTATGCACCTACTCCTTACAGAAAACACGAAGATGCAACCTAAATTACACTGAAAACTGAAAGGTCATGAAGTATAGGTACCAGGCAGAAACAACTGTATGAACGTCACAACGATACAGAGACGGATAACCAAGTATACGAACAGAATGGCCAAAGACATTATTGAATAATATTATTTTGTTGTCCAAGTCTAGAAATTCCGACCGGCAACCACACCAATCCTCGCAATTCAAAACGAGGTCTAATTACACATAATTATAGGACAGCTAAACGTTAGTCGTGCAAAAAAACTAACAAGATTTATATAGATCTTTAGGAAAGAAAAATTCACTAATCGCAGTTTGTCACCCGTCACGAACGCTTATCATTGGAATTACATTTAATATTAAGAGGAAGTGATACCCTCATGTGTTGTCTCTGTCTTATACACGCGTAACATAGTTAAAACGTGTTTTGCGCGGGACAACATTACTCCCTCAATATTCATATGAAAATTACCAAAATTTTAAATCTCATTGAGAAGAACTTTATCTGTGATGTAGCGTTTTTATTTTATTGTTAGTAATAATCAATAATTTTTAATAATTAAACGAAAAAAACCTAAAGTTCTCAAACATATAACTTTTTCATTTAATTATTAAAAATTATTAATTATTACTATCAAAAAAATAAAAACGCTACATCACAGATAAAGTTCTTCTCAATGATATTTAAAATTTTGGTAATTTTGATATGAATATTGAGTGAGTAATGTTGTCCCGCGCAAAACACTTTTTAACTATGTTACGCGTGTATAAGACAGAGACAACACATGCGGGTATCACGTCCTCTTAAGGGCATTCGATACCGTTATGTTCTGTTTTTGTCTAACGCACGCGTGACATAGGATTTTAGACGGATCTTTTGCCAATCATACAATTGATCCAATGAAGCGATAAGAATTCTAAAAACAGATTTGAATTTGACATTGAGTCTACTTGAAATTGACTTTCCCAGATTTTTGACTTTTAGATTTTAACTTCTCCAAAAATTGAAATACGGCAATTTTTAATTACTCTTTTTTAACATAATTTTTTTCGAAATTTGAAGGAAAATTTCAAAAATGTAAGAAAGTCGATTCCAAATAGACTTGACGACAAATTCAAATCTATTTTCAGAATTCTTATCGCTTCATTATTAGATCAATTGGTGTGATTGGCACCTTTGCCAATAAGACGGATCCTTATCCGTCTAAAATCCTATGTCACGCGTGCATTAGACAAAAACAGAACATCACGGTATCGAATCCCCTTAATTATTTAGTATAGTACATTCAGTTAAAAACGGTAGGTATACCTACCATAAATAAGTAGGTATAATAAATAAGGTATGTATATTAATATATTATAATACAGAGTGCGTTTGTTATTGCCGCCAACCGTCATACCAACATAATATCTATACCAAAACAATTCAGTCTGCCACGATATAAAATTCTATCGCTGTGCTAGTATGCTAGTAACACAGCTTTATAGTTTTCTATGAATTGCGTTTGAAGAAATATTTCCGAAGTACTATTGCCACGCGAATTCGTTAGTTATTATTTTAAAGAGGAAATAATATAAGATACTGATGGAAAATATTATGTGTACGATGTTACTGCGACCATCGTTTACTGTAAGTATTTGTCGTTCAACATAAGCACTTTTCTATTGTTTTGAAACGAAATTATGATGATAATATACAGTTTATAAGCAACAGTTTATAACTTGTAGCTTTCAGTTTTCAAACGTCGTTATCGTAAAACGTTTTTACTTGGATGCTGTGTTTCTGAAATCGATCGGCAATTAGGTAAATTGAAAATTTAACACTAAATATTTTTAAAAAGTATCCAAGGTCTTAGGTCGTTGACATTGGCGCAGTCATATATACTAATATACAGTATTACAGTGGTTTATAATATTGTACCTTCCGTTATTCATGTCAATATATTATACGCCACCGTGGCACCGTCTATATTTTACATTGACTATGCTTTTTTAGATTCTGTAGGTATCAAAATTGTACGTTTTTAATTTAATATTAAGTAATAAATAAATCACTTAAAAATTTCAAGTTCAAACCATACACCTGAAACTAATTAACTTCATATTTCTATAACGATTTTAATTACATAAACTTACTAGCATGGATGAGTGCGCACTGTACAACTTATAAATATGTTATGTAAAATGTAAATAATAATCACTATCATAGACCATAAAGCATGCAAATTATTCAGATCACCTATTAACGAAAAGCAGTACTTTTAGCTTTTTGTTTTCTTGTACTCTTAATAATTTATCAATGTAATTAATATAGTTATAAAGTATGACCTGATCTAATGTAATGCACATTTTCTTATAATTTAGGGGTATATATGTACTTTAGTTCCCATTCGATTTTTTCTTCCCAAAATGTGCGTTTTAAAGCACTGAGTATAAAAGTCTAATTCAAAAATTCTCGCAAATCATTATTTTGGAAGTTCTCTTTTTCCAAAGCTAACAATTTTACGCATTAACGCATGCATGCGTGAAACGCTGTATACTTTGCTTTCCTACGTTTTCAAATTAATATTACCCTGTGACCTACATGAGGTGGTTTTGCATAACAAGTCGAGGGATATTTTCGATTTGTGGATAAATTTTCTTGATATTTTGGAGGGGGGGGGCTATAATCCCCTCAGCACTCCCCCTGGCTATACCATTGAGATATTGTGATATTGTGTTATATTTGTTGTTTTATTATTATGAAGGATTTATTCACGAAAATAAAACATTATTTATCAGTTTTATTGCCTTTTGAAAGTCGTTAAATATAATAATCTAAGTATTATCTAAATTTTTCATTAAAACTACATTAAATAATAATATTATAACAAAAAAATAAACA
Organism: Schizaphis graminum; assembly: GCA_020882235.1. Lineage (NCBI taxonomy): Eukaryota > Metazoa > Arthropoda > Insecta > Hemiptera > Aphididae > Schizaphis > Schizaphis graminum. The sequence continues at coordinate 15,229,195 of CM037032.1, forward strand.
ATTAATTAGAGCCAAGAGGCAATAATCCAATACGAAAACGTAGGAAAGCAAAGAATACAGCGTTTCACGCATGCATGCGTAAATGCGTAAAATTGTAAACTTTGGAAAGATATAACTTCCAAAATAATGATTTTCGAGAATTTTTGAATTAGACTTTTGTATTCAGTAAATTAAAACATACATTATGTGAAGAAAAAAAATCGAAAAATCGTGTGGGAACTATATTCTAGTAATAAAAAAGACTACTAAAGCATTCAATGTGAAATCGAAGTTATTAATTAATAAGATTCAACGTAGTTACTTTTTAGACATTTTTACAACTATTAAATATTTAAGAATTAAAATCAGATATTATATTCAACAAATAATACATTTATAGAAATGTTAAAAATTGCACAACGATTTTCATATAGATTTTCAGTTTATATGTTACACGAAAAATGTTTGTGTTTATTTGGAAATTCAGTTAGTATTGATGAAAATGATGTTAAAACTTATCTTCAGTTTAAACTAATTGATTTGAAAATTAATTTGTTTTATTCTCATAAACTTCAAAAAATAAAACACAATAGCATTTTAGAATAATTGTATTTAAAACTTTCATACAACGACTTTCTTGCTTTCAAAAACATTGTAATGATAATAGCAACTACCTACGTTTGGTTTAACGTTTTGTGAACGAATATTTTTACGAATTAAACGCATAAAATTAGTTTGTAGATCGTGGTTAACGGATCTTCAGTTACTATAAGAAATGGGACGAAAAATATGCCAACCATACTTTTATTATTAATGAACAAAATACAATCTAAAATTTCACATTAAAAGAAGTTTAAAACATTTTTACATATTTTTAGTATTATCGTTATTGATAAATTAAAAACTTCAATTGTCTATAAATAGCTCAAAAAATGTCAAAATTCTTTGAAAATTTAACTTTTTATGGAGAACGCTAATATAAACATTTGGTGAAAATTTCAAGTATATATTAGTTTTTGAGTTATAGCAAAATAAAAAATTCGATTTTGTCGAAAACTAGTTTTGCGTAAAAAATCCCGTTTTTCCCTCATTTTTTTTGGGGTTTTCCCGACTCATTTAAAAAATATTGAAAATTTTTAACTTTTGACCCCCCAAAGTACCAACTAGATTCGATTTTCTTTTCAAAGAGGGGCTGAAGTCCAAAATCAAAGCATTTTTACTGCTCCAAATGTTGTTGTCAGACACAAAAAAAAAAAAAATAAAAAAAAAAAACACACATCATTGTAAAATCAATACATTCATCACTCCGTTCAGAATCTAAAAATGTATTTGAAATAGTTTCATTTATTTTTTGTAATATTTCATTTTATTTAATAAATTTGTAAAATGCAACGATTTGGCACCACCATTTTAGTACAATGCTACTATAACTTACTACTGTGACGGATTTTACTACAAATTTAATTCAATGTTTTATTCACTCTCGTGGCGACCGTTGACCATGAATCATTGTTCGCCATTATATTGTTCCGTAATTTCTAAATACTCAAACAATTCTGCTCAGATTTTTATCATTCAAAAACGTGTTTCTCGTTAAAAGTGATCTACAACCAAATCAAGCGCAACAACATTCAACCGAAGCAGTTCCGGCTTCTAGCTCTGGTAACTTTAAACAAATTAATTGGCTACCTCTATTTAATTGTAATCGTTATCTACGGCGGACGCACTCGGCCGTCCGTCCCGTTAATCGGCGTTCGATTGCGCAACGCACTCAATAAGCGATAAACCACCATGCCATCACAAAAATCTAAAACCGTCGTATCTCCACTTATCATTTCTAAAGCACATATACAGAGTGTGCCAAATAGATCGCCTAATCAATCTTTAAATTCTGATCCCAACGATGGCTGGATCACCCCTACTTCAGAAAAACGTCCAATTCCTTCTCCATCGACCCCAACCTCAAGACCACATACAACAAAAAAAGTATTTGTTACTCAAAATCGATTTTCCTTATTTTCGGATACGATCGACGCACCCGAAAACAATCCAGAACCCGAAAAAATGGAGCAAGAACCTGAGCACTTAGAAAACTCTTCCGCACCTACCAAACCCCCACCACCTATTTTTATTCGCGTGGTTAATGATTACAAGGCTTTCTGTGACAACATTAAGAAACTTACGAATGGTGAACCCTTCGTATGTAAAAGTTCCATAAAAGGCATAAAACTCTCTACAAGCTCATCTGATTCGTATCGTTCTGTCATTAAATTTTTACAATCTAATAAAGCTGCTTTTCACACTTATCAACTAAAACAAGACAGAGCCTTCAGAATAGTTATTAGAAATCTTCACCACTCTACACCAATTAATGAAATAGAGAAAGAACTCTTAGCTCTCGGGCACATGCCTCGTAACGTCACAAATGTTTTACATAGAACCACGAAACAACCTCTCCCGCTCTTTTTCGTTGATTTGGAGCCTGATATCAACAACAAAGATGTCTTTAAAATTAACCAACTTTACTATACTAAGATAAAAATTGAAGAACCCCGACCAAACAACCAACCAATCCAATGTCTCCGTTGCCAAGGCTTCGGCCATACAAAATCATACTGCAACCACCCGCCAAAGTGTGTTCGCTGTGGAGACTCTCACGCGTCTGAAAGCTGTGTAAAACCTGCTGACCAACCAGCAACATGCGCACTATGTAGTGGTGCCCACCCAGCTAATTACAGAGGTTGCCCTGTGTTCAAAAAAATTCAAGCCGTCCACCATCTCAAAAGGTCAAACCCAACTCAAGCTAACCCGAAAGAAGTACCCTCTAATGTAAAATTCACTAATGTAAAATTCACCAATGTAAACACTACTTCCAATATGAACACCCAACCTAAAAAATCTTATGCTCAAGCTATAACAACCGATTTACCGAGCCAAGACATCCCCACCAACGCATCCCAAAATCCCGACCACCTAGCCCACCAAATGGCGCTCTTTCTCAATAACTTCCAATCCACCATTAATCCACTGATCTCTCTACTTACTACTCTCATTGAAAAACTAATTTTGTCTAATGATAAATAGACAAAATAATATTCCTCACTCTATCTCAATCCTTCAATGGAATGCCAATGGACTAGTGCGTCAAAAAAACGAACTCCATGCCTTCCTCTCTTTAAACTCCATTGATATTTTACTCATCTGTGAAGCACACCTGACACCAAACTCTTCCTTTAACATTCCTGGCTATACTACATATCAATGTAACCATCCTGATGGCTCTTCCCACGCGGGTTCTGCAATATTATTAAAGTCAAATATTAAACATACCATTCTTCCCCCATATCAAAATAACGTCATACAGTCCACTAACATCTCCCTAACACTAAATCATATTCCTACCACTATCTCATCGACTTACATCCGTCCAGGCACTAAATTAAATCCCAATGATCTCGAGCACTTCTTTAATTCCCTCGGTACTCACTTCCTGGTAGGTGGGGACTTCAACGCCAAACATCCCCAGTGGGGTTTTAGTCAACCTAATACTAGAGGTCGAACTCTCAACAGATTTATCCTCGATCATAATCTTAAAATAATATCTCCTCCTGACCCTACATATTGGCCCTCACATGCCAATAGACGTCCCGACGTTCTAGACTTTTTTATCACTACGCTCCCTAGCCACATAAAATTCACTATTACCAATTCCTCAGACCTCTCCTCGGACCATACACCAATATTACTCACTCTAAACGATACTTCAACTGCTACAAAAAACTACCCAACTATCACTCCGGGCAAAACAAACTGGAAAAAATTTAGTCAAACTATAGAAAATGCCATCATTCTCAACACCTCCTTAAAGATCCCATCTGACTTAGATACTGCAGTAAACTCTTTAACAAACATCATCCAAGATGCTGCACTCGATGCTTCTAAAAACAACTCTTCCACCACTCACACAACCAATGTTTTACCCTCACACATAATACAACTCATTACAGAAAAGCGTCGAGCCCGCCGTATATGGCAAAGAACACACTTGCCGAGTGATAAGAAGCATTTCAACACTCTCAATAACTCCTTAAAAAATATTCTTCGAAAATACAATTCTGACAAATTCCAAAACTACTTGGAATCTCTCTCTAATACAGACAACTCTCTTTGGAAAGCCACTAAAAATATCCTAAAGGAAAAAAGTAAAATACCCCCCCTACGATACCCCGACAACTCCCTAGCCTCGTCAAATCTTGACAAAGCAAACTTATTTGCATCAGATCTCGAAAATAGATTCTCACCACATCCAAACTTTCCCACTAGAAGCCACTACTCTAATATTGAAGCATCACTTCTAAACACTCTCCCAATGTGTCTCCCTACAAAACATACCTCCCCTTCTGAAGTCCTAAATATCATTAAAAACTTAAAAAATAATAAATCCCCAGGCCACGACCTGATAACCAATACAATTGCTAAATACCTGCCTAAGAAAGCAATCTTACTTCTTACTTATATTTACAATAGCATTTTGCGTCTATCCTATATCCCTCCCACCTGGAAACACTCAGTTATCATCCTAATCTACAAGCCAGGAAAACCTCCTGACCAACCCTCCTCATATAGGCCTATTAGCTTACTTCCTACCTTCTCAAAAATTTTAGAAAAAATCATATTAAAAAGAATTTATCCGATACTTAACGAGAAACAAATTATACCAAATGCTCAATTCGGCTTTAGGAGCAAGCACTCCTCTCTCCATCAACTACACAGACTAGTCGACACTATTGCCTCATCTCTTGAACAAAAAAAATTTTGTTCTGGGGCTTTTCTTGATGTTGCTCAGGCGTTTGATCGGGTTTGGCATGAAGGACTACTATTTAAATTATTATTTTTACCCACTCCGTTATTCCTCTTACTCAAATCCTTCCTATCAAACCGTACTTTCTCAGTAAGATGTGAAGACGAAACTTCTGACCCACATCCTATTAAAGCAGGCGTCCCTCAAGGCAGTATTCTTTCCCCGACTCTCTATAATATATATACAGCAGATCTACCACAATCTATCAACACTACTCTAGCTACCTTCGCCGACGACACAGCCATAATATCAACCAACTCTGAAATAGCCACCACTACAAACAACCTCCAAGACCACCTAACCCAACTACAAGATTGGTTCAGCTTATGGAAAATTAAAGTTAATGAAAATAAATCCACTCACATCACTTTTACCCTCAGGCCTACAAATATTCCTCCAGTTTACATAAATAACCAAACAATTCCCATTGTCGACTCCGTTAAATACCTAGGACTCTTTTTCGACAAAAGACTAACTTGGGCTAATCACATCAAAGCTAAAAGAACTTCCCTTAACCTCAGGCTTCACAAATTAAGACCACTTCTTCGATCCAAAATCTCTTTAAATAACAAAACACTAATATATAAACAAATATTACGTCCAGCAATGACTTACGGAATTCAACTGTGGGGTACCACAAAAAATTCAAACCTAAGCAAATTCCAAGCGTTCCAATCAATATCTCTGCGTGTCCTCTCTAATGCTCCCTGGTACGTCAGCAACCGCTCCCTACATCATGATCTTAACATACCATCAATATCCACTCTTGCCTCTTATCATTATAACAAATTTCATAAAAATACCTTTAACCATCCAAACCCACTCATATCTAAACTTTCTTCTTGCACAATACCTGATAACCCCCCTCGTCGTCTCAAACGCGAATGGCCGCGTGATTTATTAAATAAAGCCTAGTGCTACTATTATAAAGTTACCTCCCAACCAAGTTTAAATTGGAAGTAGTGTCACTGGACACCCCCTTCCCTCAAGATTTTCATGTCCTGTAATATTCATCGCATCACATTTACTTATTATATAAATTGTATATAGATTGTAAATTTTTATAATAAAAAAAATAAAAAAAAAAAAAAAAAAAAAAAAAAATGTTTTATTCAAGTCATCTCAATATTTTTTTGTTCTTCGTTATAAAAAATGTTCAATATTATATTAAAAAACACAAATTTCTTAATTTGAATTTATATAAATAATAGTTTCATTTCGTTTCTATTAAATTCATAATTATTTTTACTTTCAATTTAAATTAATTATAAATATGAAATAAAATTTATTTTTGTATAAAAATGTGTAAATTAATATATTATACAATAATAATACAATATTGTAACGAACAAACTTTTCGAGATGAATTTATTGGCATACAGCTTGTGTAAACTTGCCTTTTTTCATCTGGACATAATTCACGCATATAAAAAAAATGTATTAGATACAACTAATATAACCAAGAAAAAACAAAACAATTTTGTGTTTGGAACACGAATAGTTTGTAGCAATATTAATTATTAAATAAGTCTGTAGTATTAATTTCTACGAAAATTCCCCGATATACACATTGGTATTTGTGAGTGTAAGGTACTTGAACTAATGTTTATGATTCTTATACAGAATGTTGACACACCCAGATGAAACTACACGATTATTATGTTGACATAATGAGTCAAACACAATTGTATGAACTTGAACTTGTATTCACCTCAATGCAATTTAAAGATAATACAAACTTACATTTTGTAGTAGATACACTATACTACCAGCATTGTAATTTAAGATATTTTTATACTTACGCGTTGCTACGTTTAATTTTTAAGCGCATGCGCGCTGATTATTTGAAGTGTCAAAATATAAATTGTTGTCTACACATGCATCATACCTGTATTATACAAATTAAGCACGAGCAGAGTGACGTTTACTTTAAATACCAATATTGAAATATTATAATAATTTATTATGTTGATGGTAATTACTTGGGACTTGTGGCTATTTTAACTTTTACAGTAATTTCAAAATGTATATCCAAAAACCGACGGTGGACTTAAAACGGTACGGTTATAGTTCGGAACCTTACCTGATAATAGCGACTGTGCTTTACACGGTATCGCTGACGGTGTCTAGTACCTTTAAGAATAACATCTACTGGGAAGGATCCTGCGAACCGTTAATTCCTTTCGGGGAATGTCTAGTTGGTGTTTACGAAAGTAAACACTTGGTCTATTCAAATACTAAAGTTTTACAATATTTGATTTCTTCCATAGTTGTATTACTAGCAGGTAAGTACAAACTAATATATAATTTAGGTAAACTGGATACAAAATCTTGAATTATTTATCTGATAAAATACTAAAATAGATGGTGATTTTGAGTGGAACAAAAATTCTATCGATTTCACAATGATGCGCGTGTGTGTTTTATATCTGAAGTTGCTTGTTCTGATCATCAAACTTCGAGAGAGATTACTGATAGTAAAATTAATCTAATTAGTACTTGTAAGAAGTCAAAATTTAAAATTCGAAGTATTTTTCAAAATAACTGAGAAAAACAAAATAAAAATATAACTATTGAGGTTAGGTAACTATTGAGTGTATCTTGTCACCGGGGAGTAAGTCACTGTAATGTATATATGTTATAACTTATACTTGAATTCAATGATAAATCATTGCATACGAAAAAGGAATCTGAACGAAGACAGTCTGTTAGCTTATATTACTGAGTATAGAAGATATTTCATTATTTTTATTACATACCTATTTATACTTCTATAAAATTATGTTTTTATTATAAGGAATATAATATAGTAGATTGAATTAATTTATGTCAAAACTATCGCATTTCAAAATATTATTATGTGTATGAAATATAAAAATATTAATTTAAATATCTAATTTCGTCCAAATTTGAACGTTGAGTGTCTATAAAAAATTAAGTTTGTATATTTTTTAGTATGTTTGGTTTCATACGAAAATGGATAATAATGGTATAAATACTTAAAATACTCATCAAATTTTTATTTTATCATTTTTTTTACACATTTTATTATTTTCTAAGTTTATTCACTATTTTTGAACTATTTATGCACTTAAATATTTAATAATGAACTTATTATTTAAAATAATATATTTTTAATAATACCTATAAATATTTTTTTAGAAAACCACAAATTTATCTTGAAAAAAACCTCTGTTGTATTTAATTACATAGAATTAAATCGTATCTTTATTAATTATTAACATTTGTTACAATATTTCAATAATTAACGAAATAGAATTAGTAATTGCCATTTATTTTCAGGTGCATGGAGTGACAGTCATGGAAAAAGACGTAAACCTTTGATTTTTTTACCAATTATGGTACAGATTTTAACTGATGGTTTATACATTGGGTTTTACTATTTGAACTTGCCTTCGGAACTTGATATTATCATGGAATGGATAATACCTGCACTTTATGTTGGTCGGAATATGTTCTGGGTTGGCGTGATGTCATATGTATCGGAAAATACAACCTTTGAATCAAGAACGTTGAAACATGGAATAATAATTGCAACTTATCCTTTGAGTTCATTAGTGGGCGCTGGTATAGTTGCATTAATAAAAATAGTCGTCCGATATCATTATTATTATAGTTTATCATTATTATTTTTGATACCAATGTTTTTAAATTTTATTGCGTTAATGGTTGTCAATTTATACATTAAGGACACATCTGACTTGTACGATAAAGACATTATGTGGCAGAAACCAAAATATATTTTGAAAGAGTACATCGGTTTATTTAAAAATAAATCAAAGAGTTTAGTTATTGTATTAGCTGTATTCATCATATGTCAATCAATATTAGTAACAAGAATAGGATGTAAGTAATAATACAAATCATTTTTATAAATTTTATGCATTGGAAATTGTGTTGAAATTTAATTTTTCAGGTGACTATGATTTATTAATGATATATATTAAACAATCGAATCATTGGTATAATGACGAGGAAGTTTATTTTACTATTTTAAAGATGATGGCCATATTTGTTGGTAATTTTATTATTCGTTTATATTAATATTAATAATATTTAATGTTTTCAAGGGGACGTCCCCCACGTTTTGTCTTCGTCTTAGTAATGCATAACTTATCAGTATTAGGTTTAACAGTTCCAGTTTTGTATTATTTACTTTTTATAATAATATTTTAATTTTTAAACGAGCTATGAGCATTTTTAAATTTTATTATTTTACATACTCATATAAGTTACTTTAAATTAATACACTCTAAAACCCTAACAAGAGAACACAGATAACGTTATTATCTTAATGTTATACTTAAGTAAGATGAAGACCACACGTGCGGGTATGACGTCTTCTTAATAAACAAAATGATTTTTGAAGAATTATTTAGCTATTTATAGATATTGGATGAGAAATAAAAATTGTTATTCAGTATGAATACTTTTTAATTGTTTTTCACAGTTATTTCGATTTAACTAATTTAATATATTATCTTATTTGTATTTATAGGAATTGTGTTTTCGGTTTCTGTTTTAAGTTATTATATGAAAATAAACGATTTAAAAATTGGTATTTTATCTTGCTGCTTTTTTATCACAGCTGCTATATGCTACATTTTTGCAAATACAATATTGCAAGTTATTTCAAGTAAATATTATTAATTATTTATTTATATTTGATACTTCATAAATTTATACCATTGTATTTTGATAATAATCATTCTTATTGTAGTTACAATTATTTATTTATGCCACGGAACAGCAGTTACTATTATTAGTTCGTTAGTATCTAAATTAGTGGCAATCGAACAACTAGGTATTTGCCTATAGAATTTTATTATATCATTATTTTATAATGTTACAAGGAAATTGAAAAATTAAAATTTTTCTAGGTCGTTTAAATTCCATTCAAATGTGTATGAACTCTTTATTGACTGTGAGTGTCGTTAACGCTTATCAAATCGCATTTGGTTACATTAATTATACTAATTCTGGACATTTGTGTTTAATCATTTTCTTGTATGTCTTTTTAACTCTACCTATATTATCTGTGTTTGTGTAAGTTATTTTAGATCTCAGAAAATATTTATTTACATTTACTAATAATATACTTTCATTCCATAGGGTTTTATATTCTAAGTACAAAGATTTCTGGCAAAATGATACCACTGCAGTATATCAAAAAAATGTAAACGTCATAGGTCAATAATGTTTTAATGTTATTTTATATATTTTATTTGTATACTTTATATTTGTGTAAATTTAATACTCATAAATGCCATTAATTTAAATTTTTATAACAGGGAGAATATTATATTTTTTTTTATTTTTGCGTCAAATATTTATTTTTAATTTTTTTTTCTGTAAAAAGTAAATAGAAGATAATAGCTATTATATTATAATAATATGTATTCAACATGCTGTAATACTAAAATTAATATACTCTCATATTTGGGGTACTTCATTCGGAATTTCAAATTTAAGACCACGAAACAAAATATTGTTTTTAACAAATTAACTAAAGTAATATTTAATATTGTATATTTAAATTTATTTATTTATCATTGATAAGTATTTAATGAATAAAATCACGGAGTATATTATATTTTTACTAATATTTCACGATAACTGTTATTATACACTCTACAAACAATTCATCTAAGTTTTAAATGTTCAGATACCTATTAATTATAATCATTTAGTTTTTAATTCATATTTTACGTTTTTATACACGACGATAATAATATTATAGTATAATATATCTACATTAAAGAAGAAAAAAAATATATTTTTATGAATATTAACTTAAGGCATTTTAAATCTTAAAAACCTATATGATTCCAAATTGGCAAACTTAAATGATTCCGCTTATTTAACGATAAAGAAAATTACAAATACAATTTACTTTACAGATAATCGTTGACCCTTGATAAAATTATTATTCACAGGTTACCAATTTACCATATAAACTGCTATAGGAGGCGGTCTTTCAAAAAAATAAAAGTTTCTATATAATTTTAAATTTATTATTTTATATGGTAAGAGTAACAATATTAAAAAGCATTGGATGCATTCGACGTGTTAGTATAATCACCAAAATAATATTTAAGTGATATGACTCTAATATTAATTCAGATAAAATGATTGGTATACAAAATAAGAGCGAACTAATCACCCACTCACTCTGTTCGAACAGCGCGACCATAGTATTATTTCGTGTCTCAATACAATTAATTGTGAAGAAACGGTCCATTATATTATGTAGATGCAGCCGAACTCTACTGCAGATTAACAAAATTATTATAACGGAAACATCTCGCATCGCATCATAAACAAATATAAACGAAGTATAATATTATATTATTTTCACGATTATCGTATACGGTATTACTACTGAAATAAGTCAATTGGGCAAAAATCTAACGTGGACATTTTCATTTTCTCGAACAAATTACTACAGTCATCTATACATTATTGTTCAAAATAATAAATTCTCATATTTATACAGACACCAAGAGAACAATATTATATACTAACCGTAACTATGAAATTTAACTCACGTAAGTAAACGATAATCCCACAAATTTTAATAGCATGTTTCGTCTTATTTATATAAAAATAGGAAACAATGATTTTCTCGTAGTACATAATATAACTTATTAGATATTATATTATAATACAATATTTTGAGTTTTATTCTAATTAGAAAATTATTTGTCACCACTTAATTATGTGAAATAAATAATCAGATACTACATTTTTCTATTATTTATTTATTTAATTTTGTGGCAGTTAAAATGTGAACATTTACGTTTTAGTCATACTTTGATGTCTTGACCGTTAGTATTTCAATAATAAGAACATTTTAATTACTACTTAATTTATTAATGTGGCAGCTTAATTAATTAAATTGAATAAAACTTCACAGTAAAATAAAAACTTAAATTTACACAATCAAGTTTAAAAAAAAAATTAACGATAAAAATGCAAGCTTTGAATAAGCGATAAACACTATACTCGGAATTTCTTTTTACATTTATTTATATTTTACATCTATATATTTTATTTAAATTATAAGAAATATTATTCTGAGCACCATTAATTGGTGTCTCTCTAATTAACATTTGTCCACTTATATAAATATGTATATGCATTTTATGTATCTTACTCACGTTTTGTATAGTTTTTGTGCATGTGTACCTATATATTAATTTTGTGTATTAGTTGTAAATTTAAAAATTATATGAACGATATATTATAAATCATTGATAAATAAAATTTATTTGTATAACTAAATGTATATAGCTAAATAATTCATAGCATCAATTACAGATAGCTTCTTTATTTAGGTATATTCATTTTATTCTTAATTTAATACATAAGTAATAAAGTTACTATGAATAATAATCGTTGTTAAAAATAAAAATTAATTACGTCTAAAAAAAAAATTTATATGTACCTATATAATGATCTGGAAAATCAGATAATAAAATTTAAAATAAGTTATATAAAATGTTTATAAATACGTAAATTATGATGTGTTTAAACATTTTTGTTAGTCGTTGATATATTTTATTTAATGATGTACTAAGATTCATAAAAATCGAATTAACTAATTTATAAGCGTATCGTTGTGGAGTTTGATTAGTCATTGCTAATTATGGTTTTTACAATAAAAATGATCAATTAAAATAATTTTTTAATTATTATAACTTTAAAATATATCTTATTAAAAAAAAAGTAAGCAGTCATTAAACGTATACAACAATATAACAAACATAGTCACAAATCAGTAATCACAGTAAATGATTGTTGTGGAAAGCAGATTTCAAACTTAATTATCTCTGTTTATCAGTCATTATAATTATAATGTCATACAATAGATTACATTTTAGTCTTGACATCATTAATTTAATATCAAACTGTAATTATTCCAGTGCATTTAGTTTTCTCATTGCATGCTTATTATATTCTGACAAATATATTTTTGTTTTTAGACTTTTAAATTAAATACGAGTAGTTATTATTAATATTGAATAGTACCTAAACACTGTACGTAAGGGTTAAAGGGAGGGCAGATAACACATGAGATATTTTTCCTTTACCTGTATTAAGTACCTCAAAATTTTCTTGGTTAGACTACTGAATATCTATGGACATTTCTTAAATTAAAAAAAATATTGAATATTATAATCAAATATTTTTTTGGTCCTTCTGTTAACATTAACGAAATTTCCATAAAATAAATATTCTTATCCGTAAGCCTACTTTTAATATTGATAATATTATTATTTCTAACAAGGATCGAACACTTTTGCATGACGTTATCGTGGTTATAATAATTGATGTACATAACCTTAACCCCGCATCCCACGATAATGATACATATTATATTTATATTTATATGTAAAATTATTAAACAATACGATCTAATAGTCTAAATGGAAATGTCGAGGTCAATATTGGCCATACTTTACCTATCAGATTTACAATGTCAAAGTATATATAAAAAATTCACTATGTTAACTAGAGAGGGTTATGAGGAATTTAGAACTAAAGCTGTTTTGACATTTTAAAAATTTTTCACTTATATATTTTATAAAAATGAAAATTTACAAAAAAAAATATTATTTAGTAATTTATAATGGCGTCTAAAGGTGTTTTATTTGTATTTATGACGTACCTATATATAAATTATAGGTGCATAAATTTTGTCTAAACCACTTTTTTCATTCTTAGATCCACATTTGAATACAACTACACTTTTAATTTGTATGGATAAGATTAACTTAGCAATTTTAAATTAAATTCGTTTAACTATTAATGAACCATTTTCCGTTAATAATAACTTAATTCTATAGTATATATTTTGATTTAAAGTTATAATTAACTACTATTAAATAATTTTGTTGTAATTTACTTACAATCAAAAGGTACGATATCAAAATATCAAACTGTTAACGAGAGCTACTTTAAACTTAATACCTATGTAATATCTTTTTTCATAATGAATGATATTGATGACTATTAAATCGAAAAATTGACAAAGTTATTCTATTTTGAATCTTGAAATTTATTTTCTGTTCGTTTCAGAGCTTAAGGTAAAAAAAATACATAATATATAATAGTTTAACATTATAAATAATGTAATATGTAAAAAATCTCTGGTAAGAACCAAAAGGTTCTATTAATATGAATTTTTAATTTTTATATATTTTTATTTAATTTTTTTTATTCAGTTGGCATATTTTAGTTCTGAATTATATCCATGTTTTCCCGGGAATAATAATTCGATAAAATAAAAGAGGATATATTATCGTGATGTTATACCAAATATTAAGATGGTCATATTTTTTATTTTGTTAGTTTTTTATGGTACAATAATTAATAATTTATAATATAATATATTAATACTATTTATAAGTATAGTTGGTTCACATAATGAATATTATAATATAATAATTTTTATTAAATAGGTAGAATATTAGAATCTATTGATTTTAACTCTACATAGTTAAGAACAGATTCTATTTATATTAGGTACTAATAAATCTAATAAATAATACTTTTTTTATGTTAAGCGGAACAAGTACCTATTATTATAATAGTAACAAGTAATATACTAATACATAGAGTATAAATAATTTATATTTGTGAACTGTATTGATTTAATCACTTGATATCCTGGATAACATTTTGAATAATGTCATAAATTAATTGTAAGTGAGCACTGAGTTTGAATTATAATTTATAATAATTTACTTATATTATATATTTATGTATAAAAATATATTTTTAAAAATAAATGATTTAACACCTTTTGGTTCTTATTTCACGGTATCTTAACTCTTCTATCCTTTATGCAGGACACATACTTGATAGGTTAATGTATGAAATATATATAGTTCAATATAAATAATTAATCTTATGCTATAGTTCAGTTAAAAGTTAAGCTATAATTTCTTTAATAGTTAACAAACAATGTATATAAATATTTCATTTTAAAAGTTAAAAGTTAATGTATAGATCAAATGTTAACTTAATTTAGTTAGAAAGAAGTTCTTTATTTTTATTTTATTTTTAAATTATCAAGTCAATATTACAATAAATAGTAAGAAATACACTATTAACTATTAACGTAACTAGCAGCTGTAGTAGTTAAGGCAGAAGACGTTTGTATCAACTAAATTATTAAATCAAGGAATATTTGTTTATTTATGTGTATTTAAAACAATTTTATAAACGGCGAGTGTTTAAACAAAAACATATTTAACTACTATATAGTTATAGACTATATGTGTAGAAAAATTATTTTACGTACAGTTTTTAAACTATCTAGAAGTAACTAAGTTGTTACAATAGATCATAGATCCTAGCTGTTTTTGTTTAAAATTATAAAACTAGTTTTAAGATGAAAATTTTGAAAAAATTAACTTTTAAACTACAATTAAATGTAAAAAAAACGTTTGCAGTGAAATAATAATTGTACGTTATCAACGTTGTTTGACGTTGTGCAGGACGCGTTTCCCAGAGATGGGTGATGGCCGTGATGGGTATGCTGGGTGTGACGATGGCATACGTAATGCGGGCGTGCCTGGGGATCACGCTCACGCAAATGGTGTTGCCCGTGCAGGTACAGGGGCGACGCAGCGATCCACTGACGGCGGTGCAACACAATTACTGCCCGGTGCAGGGACAACCGCACTCCGCTTCGGCGTCCAACCGGTCGTCAGCGGCGGTCGTGGTAACGGCGCAGGGGTACGTGCACGGTGAACGTCCGCGGTTCGATTGGGACGAGGAGACGCAGGGAAAGGTACTGTCGGCGTTCTACTACGGTTACATACTCACGCATCTGCCCGGCGGCGTGGTGTCACAGAAGTACGGTGGCAAGCACACCATGGGCTTTGGCATACTGTGCACGGCCATATTCACGTTGATGACGCCATTCGTGGCGCATATCGGGTCCATGCCGCTGACCATCCTGCGGTTCATCGAAGGACTAGGCGAGGTAACGCGAACGATAATGATATTCTCACATCTGTCGTCTGTATTGCGGTATTGTGATGTTTGATAGGGTGTATGTAAACTCCACTAGTGAAGAAAATCAAGTAGTAGTATAAAATGAATATAATATATTTAAAAAAAAATGTATAATATATAATATATCATCATATCGTTCACATTAAATATTTAAATCACAGTAAAAAAATCATAATAAATAATCGTTATACCTAATCAGAGCCTCGTAAGAGGGGAGGCTGATGGACCTTGAGTACAGGGGCCCGGTTATTTTAAGGTTCTGTGGGCCCGTTGAAATTTATTTGTAATTTTTATTAATAAAAATTACAAATAAAATATAAGTCTTATAAAGGGCCCGATATTTTACGTGGAGGCCTTGTAACTAATAATCCAAAAATATATAGTTAATAGTTATGTCATGCATGTAAACTAAAATGATGTGATACAATTTGTAAATTATATTCTAAGTCTTGTATTACTCCATTAGTGTACCTATTTATAGCATCCTGTAACACTGTCATTTTTTTTTTCGATTTCGAATTTTTTTGATTTGGTGGAGTTTATATATACCCATTTCAGGTAAAAAAAAAAAACTTGCGGAGTTTACATTAGACCTTTTATTTTGAATTCTATTCTTTTGACTTTTCATTTTTCTTAGACCTTTTTATCTTAACCGATGTTCTGATGGAGTTTACAATTGCCCGTTTGATATTGGGACCGCGAGGTTGGGAAAGTTGGTGGTTTTTATATTATTTAAACATGTCAAATTGACATGATCGTATTAACTCGTTAATAAAATAATGTAAAGTCAAAAGTTACTTAAATTTTTATTTTCAACTCGGTTAAAAATCTGATGCATTTTGATATATCTGAATAATTTTCAGTCCTTAACATACTGTGTAATACGTGAATTTGATAAAAGTACCTATATGGCTATATACACACAAAAACAAATGTATATAGTAAAAATAATACAAAATAAGGACATGGGCGTAATCCAGTGGTAGACAAACCAATAGGAATAGACGTTATTTATAATTTATATATTTATATAATACAGCCAATAGGTACAAGTATACCATATTATTTATTTATTTTTGGTAATTTAATTTGCTAAGAAATCACGATACCGATATTTCTTTGAACCAAATTATCGGGTAGTGTTGAGATATTTTAAATTAATGTTTTTGATTGAGACCATGTTTTCTTCGTGGAAATGTATATTAATTATTTCGTTTTCAATGAGGAACAAAAAATTAAAATCCAGAACTAGGGTACTTATTCGACACTTTTTAAGTTCAAAATTTAGTACTTATAACACATATATAGGTAGGTAAAATTATAAATAATATTTACAATTATTCATTTAACTATTTTTTTTTTATTAAAATAATAATTTAAAAAACCCAAAAATATTTTAAATATACGAGATTCACATAAGGGGAACAACTAACTTAACGCTAGTATGAAATGATTGATTAGTATTTACATATTACGAAACATTTTAACTTGTTAGAGGTTGGAAGTTACTCTAAAAAAAAGTGAAACTCTTTGTGTAACTTAGTTAAAAATAATTGAAATTTTAACTTATCAATCTTCAGCCTTGCATATTATAACGTATTAACGTACATGGAGGTTATTTGAAGGTTTAAAAATTCAAATGAGCAATATTGTAAAATATTATTCCTTTTAAATATTATTGATATAATAATATAACATAATTAAATATGAAGATTTCTGAATAATATTCCACAATATGTAATATAAAACGAATTATAGTTGTTTTTTTAAAAATATTAATAAATTGTATACAATATTTTGAACTATCACCTATTTGTATTCTACAAACTTCACAATGATGCATTTATACATATTTATCAAGAATATACACGTATATTATAATATGCATTTCATTATCCATTATCAATTATTATAAATGTGTAAATAATTAACAATTAAAGTGAACAGTCTGGTATCTACCTTCTTCTTCATTTAAAATAACTAATGGTTTGTGATATAATTTTATGTTAGAATACGTATCATATTTTAGCAAACAACTTATTTTATAAATTCTAAAATAAAGAATATTATCTTTTTATAACACTTTTTATAAATTAAAAAAATAATATAAAGCGTACCATATCTACTCGTATGCACGAATATAATTTAACATACATATTTTATACGAATGAGTAACCAGTAACCACTAATTATTAGTGACATAGGTCATAGGCATACACCCTCCGTATTTATTTAAAAATACGCTTGTGATACTGATGTTATATGATTCATATTTTTATAAAAAAAATTCGTAATATGGTTCTATTTCATATTTTATATTATATTGACATAAGGACCGATGACAACAATAGTCGGTGTAAGACCCCTGAAAAAAAATTGATATGCGCCTTCAGTAGTTATATAAGCTGTGCAATATTTTCGTTACAATTTTCATATATTTATTAAAAATCGTAAAAATACCTTATTATTTTTATACCAAACGAATAAATGAAAATTAGTTCGTGACTATTTAAATTTATAATTTTTTTTGGGAACGTTTATTGTAAACCAAGTTCGATTTTCTTATTCCAGTATTCATTTTGTAAATACATAATGTATTATCATTTTCTATTCACACTCGGTTGTACCTAAATACATAGTATGTTTATTTTTTTTTTCATTTAGGGCATGACGTTTCCAGCGCTTTGCACGCTCCTAGCGCAGTGGGCGCCGCCCAAAGAAAAAGGAAAGTTTGCCACGCTGGTATTTGCAGGTAACGCGTGTATACGAAAAAAAAAATTACAGTAGGTACACACGCAATAACTTACTCATATATCTTTATACACAGGTGCGCAAATCGGTAATATTCTGTCAAACTTTTTGAGCGGGTTTATCATGCGGTACATACCCGGTGGTTGGCCGAACGTCTTTTACTTTTTCGGTATTGTTTCAATTATATGGTTTATACTGTGGTGCATGTTTGTTTTCAATGATCCAAATTCTCATCCATTCATTTCGGACGAAGAGCGCGCCTACTTAAAAAAATCTATCGGAAGACTAGAAAGAAAGAAGGTTTGGACAGATTTTTAATTAGACCTTCTCTATTGTAACAAAATTTGAACTATGATATTAATTTATGTGTACAGGATCTGACACCTACACCTTGGAAATCTATAATAACCTCTATGCCTGTTTGGGCTCTGGTCATCGCTGGAGCAGGACATGATTGGGGCGCTTTTACTTTAATCAGTGATCTTCCCAAGTATATGAATGATGTATTGCACTTTTCTGTGACGGAAGTAAGTCAAAAACAAAAACTATATGCCAATGGATTATGTACATTTGTTTATATTAATTAAAAATATTTATGTTGTTAGAACGGTTTTTTGTCATCAATCCCATTTCTTGCTCAATGGGTTACATCAGTCGCTGCAAGTATATTAGCAGATAATCTAATAAGTAAAGGAACAATGAGTGTCACAAATATCCGAAAAATATATGCCATAATAGGTATAAACGCCGAGTAAAAATATCTCTATCGAAACGATGTAAAAATAATTTAAAATTGGATATACTTTCAGGAAATCTTGGTCCCGCTATGGGAGTGATGTGTGCTTCATTTGTCGGATGTAATAAAATCCTTGCAACATTGTGTTTTACCTTGGGCGTAGCTCTTATGGGATTCTGCTATCCTAGCTTACGTGTTAACTCACTTGATTTGTCACCCAATTATTCAGCTACACTAATGGGATTGGTAAATGGTATTGGGTGTTTGTCAGGTATGGCCACTCCATACCTTGTAGGAATCCTTACACCAAATGTAAGTTTATGTATTTATTATCAGAAATTAAATAATAATTAGCAATAATTTCAATTTATTTTCTTTACTAATATTTGTTTAATGTAAATACTAAGTAAATGTACAATACTAATTTACATGCATATTTATATATAGCATAGTTTGTTCTATTTCTTAAAAATATTTTTATATATTATTTTATATTACTTTATTTAGTTGATTATATTATATTTACAATTCAGGAAATTATTTAAGCATAACAGTTAGTAGATTTGATATAAACTGTATTCTTATTATTTTATAATAATTCGATAAATCTTAATATCTGTAATATTATTTAAATTTAATTTTTATGATTCAATTTTTCACTTTTGAACTCTTTTCAACACTCTTTTCAATGTTTAAAAAAACATATAACAGCAGTAGTGACATTATGACCAGTTAATATATTATCATGTTATCTTGTTCAAATATTTTTTAAGAAAAAATTTATAATAAGTCAATTTTGTTGTGTTCCACAAGTTTTTTTTTATAATAAGTAGCCATATAACCATATAGGTACCTGAATATTATAATTTTCTTAATACTTATTTCAGATTAATAGTTATCCGGTGCAAATTATTATCCTATTTAGTATTAAAAAAAAAACATACTTAATATTTATTTTTTTTATTATAGAGAACCGTTTTAGAATGGCGTTTGGTATTTTGGATCATGGTGATAATAATGATATCAACATCTATTATCTTTGTGTTTTTTGGATCTGGTGATGTACAGCCATGGGATGACATAAAACAATATCGTCTAAGTGAAAATGAAAAAGAAAATAAAGATAGCGAATCAAATGGAATACAATTGAAATCAATAGAAGATGGTAAAACATCAAAATAGTTTGATTCGCAATCTAACTACATACTAACAAAACCGTCAAAACCATCCTAAACATTGTAAATATAAATACATTTTACTTATTAATTTAGTTATTAAACTTTTGTTTTTCTAATTATTTTAAAAATGTACTGTTATCTGTTGAA
The DNA here is from genome assembly GCA_020882235.1 of Schizaphis graminum. Taxonomy (NCBI): domain Eukaryota; kingdom Metazoa; phylum Arthropoda; class Insecta; order Hemiptera; family Aphididae; genus Schizaphis; species Schizaphis graminum. The sequence goes on from CM037032.1 coordinate 15,249,896, forward strand.
ATAATAAAGAAATTGTATTTGTATACAAAATACATCATTATTTATATATTCTAATAAAATAAACAAACTATTTTTGTAACTTATTATGTTATTTGGATTTTATTTAAAAAACAAATCTAAATACCATGAAACTAAAGATATTATTATATCTTTATACTATATTAACTAACCAGTCTGAACTCGATATTTCTTTACTTAAATGAAGTATTTTGATATTAATTATTACATACACACAACAGATCAAGTCGATTTATATTTACTCGTTTCTCGTATGTGTATCCTTTATGGTATCTTTCTTTGTTAACTGTTTTATTGTTTAATTGATGAATAAATAATATTGTGACAAACAGTTCCCATCAATTTCTATGTTTCGAACGAAAAAAAGGTACCTATGATATACTAAACATATCATTATAGATCGCACAATTCGCACCTACTTATAACTACTCAGAAGCTGAAAATTTGATTGTTCCGCCTACTATCGTATTGGTCACAATCACTGATATGGATGTGGTGCAAATATGCCTAGTGGAAGTGTGATAGGTATATAATAGTTATAATAATATGTACTTATAGACAACTGCCTTATCATTTTTTTTTTCATTTTTTTTTTTATTAAGCAATTAGCAATTAGCAATTATAATACAAGATGACTCAGCTAAAATAGTATATTCTTTAAGTCACACAAGCATACACGCTATACCTACGTAATTATTATACTATAGATTTACATTCTACATGTAGTCTACTATATGTACTTCAGAGTGTTGATAAGGTCTCAAGCAGTATTTTAGGTACCTATTCACTATCATATATTTTGTACTTTTTCAGTGGTTTCAAACACAGTCGTTAATCTATAATGGACGTTATACGATACGACTGCGCTCCAGAGCGTTCCCTTATAATAGTGACGATACTTTATACCACAGCACTGACGGTGTCTACTTCCAATCAAAATTCATTGGTACAGAAATCTACGTGTCACCCATTGATTCCATTCGGCGAATGCCTACTAGGCGAGTATGAAGGTCAACACCAAGTAAATTCGAACACCACGTATTTACAATATTCGATTTCTTTCATTGTTACATTACTTGCAGGTATGTATGCATTAAATTAAATAATTAAAAATGTATGTATAAATCAGTCGAGTTCAGATTTGCATATTGTATACAATCGTAAAGTCGGGTTTTCAGGTTACATACAATGGGTAGAAAAGGCGGGGGTATAGTTAGATTAAAAATTCCTCCAACTATACACCATGTTCAGTAATTTATCAAAGTATTGTACGTATAAGTATATCAAAATTTGAACTACCTATACAAAAATAAAGATTTTAAAACAATATATTTATTATATTTCTATAATTTTATATTTAAAGTTGTAATTTGATATTATTATTTTTATTTTCCGGAACACTGGCATTAATTGTCACATAACCTTGTATTAGTTATTATTATCATTTAAATATAATGTTATCTAGGTACCTAACTCTCAAAAAATGTTTCGATATAAGTGAGTGCTTCTTAAAATAATTTTTCTTGAATAATTTAATTGATCGCTATCACAAAGAATAAGTGCAGAACTATATCTAACATTAAAGATCGAAGTGAGACAAATTATGAATAAAAAATAAATTCTACATGAATATATTTTATATGAATTTAGATTGTGAACGAAGCGATTTATATAGTTATTTTACAAAGACATGTTTAAGTATGTTTATTATGTCTATGTACACGACAATAATATTTAAAATAATATACAGTGAATTGTTGATTATTCGCACTACGGACTTCGAACTTATTTAAAAAAATGTATATTTATGTCTTTTTGAATTTTAAATCTAAATTAATTATACTACATAATTTGAACAATACATATATATATATTACTTACACGTTAAATGTATAACACATTACTTTTATTTTTTATTTTATAAAATATTTCAATTCACATTCATTGTATATTTTTATTGATTGTTTGATTGTTCGTACAGTTAGATTATCCGCACCACCTTCGGTACCAATTGATGCAGATAATCGACGCTTCACTGTATAGTTAATATATTTCATAAAATATACATCTTTTAATTATTATTTTTCGAATTATAATTTATCATAATAAATTTTATTAAGTATTCAGTAAAGAGTAACACATTTATTTCTATTTAAAAGTATTATTAATGTGTTCAGATTAGTTTTACATTTTACGTTACGCCTCCAATTATTTACCATTTAAAATTATCCATCTTAATTTCTACAAAGTATTGCGATATTTCACTCAAATACTCATAAGTAAATACTTGTAATTTAAATGTAGAAATTTTATGTTTTAACTTATAAAAAAATACACAAATGTACTAAAAAATAATACATTTATTGACTTCAGGAGCATGGAGCGACAGTCATGGCAGAAGACGTAAACCTTTGATTTTCTTATCAATTATTGGACAAATTTTAACTGATGGATTATATTTTGTGAATCACTTTTGGTTTTGGCCTTCAATATTTAATATAATCTTTACATCAATTATTCCTGGATTATACGTTGGTCGAAATATGTTTTGGGTTGCTATAATGTCTCATGTATCAGAAAATTCAAAATATGAAGGTAGAACTCTGAAGCATGGGATAATTATTGCAACATATACCTTTAGTTTGTTAATAGGATGGGGTTTAATAGCAATTTTAAAAAAATGCACAGACCATTTACATCGATATCTATTATTTGTGGTACCGATATTGTTTAATTTGTTCGCCATATTGATTGGCCATTTGTATCTTGATGATAATTCTGATACTTATGATAGCGATATCATATGGTTGAGACCAAACTCTGTATTCAAAAGTTTCATTGGTTTATTTAATAACAAATTTAAAGGATTTTCTATTGTACTAGCAACATTAATAATATGCCAATCAGTCATAGTAGCAAGAATAGGAAGTAAGTTTACTATAATATAGTATATTATACCTTATATACATAGGTAATATACATATTATGTAGATGTAGATGTGTATATAATATGTATAATGTATATGTATATATATATTATGAATAATAAATATAATAATATTAATTATAATGTACTTTTCTACGCCCTTAAATCAATATTTCAGGTGAATATGAAATAATTATGCAGTATATAAGTAAATCATTTATGTGGTACAATGATGACTATATTTATTTTAGTGTTATCAAAATGTTGGCGATAATTTTTGGTAATTATAATTTTTTTTTTTGTAAGTTTGTGAATAATATAAGGTTAAAGAAAAATATATCGTAGATAAAAGAAAAAATAACATATAATATTTTAAATACCTATAATACATAATAATAAATAATATCGCAATAACAAATATAATATTGTTTAATGTTTATTCTATACTCTATAGCCATTTTATTCAAATTATTACTTTGTTGAACTTTATAGATGATGTAAAAACTAAATAGGTAATGTTTATTTATTTTTAAACACTCTTACAGTTGACTTACATTTTATAATATCATAGATTTAGTTTTTCGTAAACACATAACACTTTTATATATTATAGGTGACAAAAATATAAGATTGTTATGCAATAATTCTAAATATATTATTAAAATGTAAATTTTTATACTTCAAAAATATTAAATAAACGATTAAAATTTACTAAATAATTTTGAAAAATATGTACGTACCTATTTTACTATAATGTTATTATAGTTATGATTTAGGAATATTGTTATTCCTTCAAACTATTTTATATTTCTATAATCTAAAAATATGTATTTTTTCTAGTTGAAAACGTATAGACTCACAAATTTATTTTAGAATTTATGACTATAAATTATATGATATTGAGGATTATTTTGATTATTAATTTTAAATTTACTATAATAATAAATAACTTACTTATTTATATGTTTTTTTTTTTAAAAAAACTGTTAATACTTATACGTAAATATGTAATAATATGCGTTATTTGAATTTACCCATTCGAGTGGTATATTTACTTTATTTACTAAAATATATTAATTTTATTTCAGGTACTATGTTTTCAGTATTTGTGTTGAGTTATAATTTGAAAATAAACGACTTTGTTATTGGCATTTCAGCTTGTATTATTTATATCATTGCTACAATTTTATATGTTATTTCAAGTCAACTTTGGAAAATTCTTCTTAGTAAATATTATAATAATCAATATTTTAATTTTATCATTTTTATCGATATTATCAAAATATTTACATGATATTGTATCGAGTTTAAATAATAATTTTTATTCTCTTTATAGTTGCCATTATTTATTTATGTCACGGTAGTGTTGTAACTATTACAGTGTCTTTAACATCTAAAATTATGGACAACGATCATCTTGGTATAGATATATTGTTATATTTTAAAATGTATTAATTATTAGAAAATTATTATTATTATTTTTATTAGGACGATTTTATTCCATTCAAACCTGTATGAACTCTGTATTTACATTTGGTTTAGTTACCGCATACGAGACCGCAACTGATAACATGTCTTATACTAAATTTAGTCATTTTTGTTTAATGATTTTGATGTATGTTATTCTGACTATACCTATTTTATTTGTGTTTATGTGAGTAATGCTTCATCCAGAAAAATAATATTTTTTACTAATAAACTTAAATGCACTAATTTTTAGAATTCTATATTCTAAGTACAAAAATTTCTGGGTAAGGGATGCGTCAAGAACATTAAGAACAAGACAACAGTCTATATATGTTATAAGTACCTAATTTGTTCATTCTATAATTTTTAATAATGTTAGGTATATACAATTATGAATAAGCTTACTATAATATTGTATTGTATTGTATTATATTTATTGGTTTGATTATCAATTAAAATTGCTATTGTATTTAAATGTTAATTTTTTTGGTAAAATGTTGTTTACAAGTTGTTTAATAATATATAATATACATTATACATACAGAGTGGAGTCATTTAAATTATTGGAATAAAATATGTATTTATTTAAATAATTTTAGCTTTTTAATTTTAACTTTTATAACGTAGACAGGAAATAATATAATTGAATATACTGAATATAACTGCCAACATATTTAGCTTTGAAAAATAGGATTAATTTGGTTTTTATTTCTTAACTAATTAATTTTAATTTACTAGTTTCTAGATTATAGAATAATTTATTATTCTATTGTACTATTTTATATGTAGTACATAAATCATTGCGTATTATTACTTAAAAATAATGTTGTAATTTATTGGTGTAAACGAAAATATATTGTGTCTTATTGTGTATACTATTATATTATGTATTTAATTCTACAGAGAAAAAAAAATAAAAAAAACAAACAATTAATGTTACAAAATGTGTACCTATTAACCAATGTATAATTTGTAAATACTAGCCAATATTTAATATTATATGTTAAAATTTTATGTAGTTTAAAAAAATTGAAAATAAATTAAAAAGCTTATACATTTACACAACACAATATTATATCATGTTAAAAGAATTTAACTTAAGCTAACTAAAACTTGAATAAGGTAGGTATGTTAACATTCAAAACATTATTTATTTAAGTATCTATAAGTTTAGTTAGAATAAAACTCGTAATTATGATTACATATTTAAAAGTTTTGTAAAAACTAAATTTGAAGTATAAAATATTTGTGAACGTGAATATTTAATTTTAATAATTATTAATTAATCTTAGTCATTGAAATATTCTTCTGTTTTTTTATATTTTAACAATAAAAATTATAGACTCTCAGTCTTATGTTATTATATTATATTGTATTTTTATAATAATTCTTAGCAACGGTAGTCAAATTGAAAGAAACCATAAAAACCCCAAATATTTCGGGGATTGTTTGAATACCCAAAAGACTAAGACTCCCCCCTGTATAAGTGACTGATTGTTATGGACTAACGGATTATCATCATTTATAAGAAATTTAAATTTATGTACTTAGTATACAGCAAAAAGATACACAGTTAAGAGATATAAAAGTTTTTGTGTTAATTGGCGTAAACGATGAGTTTGAATAAATCTTACAGTTCAACTAAATATTAATACATATTTATTTAGATTATTTTATTTTTTATTTATGTAGGTATATATTTACTTTTTGATCACGAAAGAAGTTCTATTGTATCTTCAGAGGAAACAATTTGAAACAGATAAAAACTCGAAGTACAGATTAACTGTAGTCACAAATACATCTAATTAGCCTTATTATTTGATATATGTTTAACATTTTTAATATATGCTTTTTACAATAAATATTTAAAATAAAATAAGCAAGTAATTGTTGAATACATTTAAGTAAACATTGGTCAATAATAATCATAGAAATCCAATTGAAAAATGCGGAGATTCGATTGAAGAAAATGAGATGATATTATTGTTTTATTATCATTAATAAATGACATAATAATACGTATTATCTTACTTAAAATCTCGGTAAGTTTAAAAAACATGTATTTCTTAAATCCTTCTCTATTAAAAAAAAAACCAGTTTTATTCTGTTCTTATACAACCAGGCACATTATAAATATTAACTGCCACACTAACACAGTTTTAAGGTTAGGCATCGATCATCATAACTTTCACAATATTACGCTATAAGTTAGTAAACATTACAAGATGCATCCCATATAGATCTCTCATAATTAATTTTTTATGAATACAAACTTACTCTTATATAGAACTTATATAGGTACGCATAATATAATATGAATTCATAATTATTGAATTTATTAAATTGTTCCACACTTCAATATGCTATGACGTAAACATTGTTACCTAATAGGTGATTTCTAGATTTATTTCTGATTATTCCAGTTTGATCGTTAAATTGTTTGGTAGAATGATGGTGGTGGTAAAAACTCAGTTACTGAACGATAAAATATATTAAACATGTTATACACTTCTGTTCAACTAGGCACTTATTGATCGTGGGACAAAACCATCAGATGCATAACGATACGCGAATAGTATATGAAATTATAAGTGATAATATTTTATTTTCGTATACGAAGACGCGATGTTTATCTCCGTTGATTTTTCGTCGAATCGCAACAGTGTTTGATTTATTTAACGAAACTTAGATAGTTAGTAGACGGATCACGACTACCCGTACAGGACACTATGATTAAAACTATTATTAATTATTGCTAAATATTTCAAAATCACGTGGCGAATAACACTAAACTCATGTAAATCTTTTTTGTTACTTCGTAAAAAGGAATTAAGTCTGGTAATAATTATTTTTTTTATATTATTTACAACTTATTTAACTAATATATCGTATTATATTATGTTTATTGTTTGAAAAGCATCACTAAATAGTATCCGTAAAATAACAAAAATACAATTTAATAGTTATTTTGTTATATATAATAAAAAATATTTATAATATTTTTATATTTTAAATATTAAATCAAATCCATGATTTTTTCTTCAAATACATATATGTTATTAATTTATTTTCTTATTAGTTATATAATGCTCTAATTTATTTATTAGTACTTATTACTAATTATGAATGATAAATTGAGTTTATAATAAATTTAAATTTCGTTAAATTCATCACGGTATATAATTATTGTAATAGTCAAAATGGTATTATCTATATTATTGAATGGCAATGTTTTTGTGTATGTAATTGTGTAAGCGAACCACAGCTCAGTATACTCATGATTATAAAATTTCGTATATAGCCAAATAAGTAATCCTAGCTTTATCCGAAAACATTGCGCACTTAAAAACCAATTTTTCAAATTTTCCATTTTAAAGAAGAGCTCACATAGGAATCTGTTGGATCACAAAAAATGAATATTTTTTTTATTTATATAGAATTGGTTAAATAAAATAAAATAGTTACATAATAATAGTTGTATACAAATTTATATTTATATTTTATATTTGATAAAAACCACTCAAATTACTTTGTGTTGAAAAATATGTGTAGTTTGCATTAAATGGAGTTGAATATAAGGTAAATCTACTGGTGTTATTTATTTTTGGCATTGGGACTATTCGATTTTATATACCATGAAACGAGACAATATCATAATGTATCATTATCAGAACTAGGTGTATGCGGCTACCGCGTTTTTTCAGTATAGTTGCAACACATGTGGTGTCCAGTATCCGAAGATTAGATCCAAATATATATTGTATATGCGCTAGGTAAAAAAAAAAGACCAAAAAAGTAGGAAAATCGTATTCGTAGAAAAAAACCCCTTCACTTGTGATTATTGGTAGCACTGTGGGTGGGGACTACAGAATCGAGATGCAGAGGTCAAGTATATCTTTCTCTTTCTTGCACTCAGCACAAATGCTCAATAATAATATATTAGGTAGATATATTATCGAGGAACGACGTATTAAATATAATGTTACGCAAGTAGATACCCACTATAAAACATTAAAACGTTGTAAAGTTTTCACAATATATATTTCGTCTATACGTGTGGCGCCCAACTGCGAGCGGACATCCGGTTTTACTTCTATGAGATGACGACGACGACGACATCGATGATGATAATGATGATGTTGTGAGATCCACGAATCTCTACATGAATTTTACACGGTATTTTAAATTATTTACTAATCGCTAAACGTAATCAGAGTCGTTCTCTATAAATACTCCAAGATTTAAAAACTGTTATCTTTGTAACAACAACATTACAAAATAATTTCAGGTATCAATTATGTAATTATTAATCGTCGCTTTATCTTTAACACATAAAATCAATTAGCAAATGTACACATAGTTAAAAATTAGCGAGAATTATTATATACTTATATATTATTAAAGAAATATATCTAAGAAGAAGAAACAACGACAATAATAAAAAAACAATCATTTTAAAATGTCTAAAATCGTCAAAAATGTCGATATTCGTATTAATCAATCAATCAACAAATCTGTAGTACATAAAAAAACATCAGTGGGATGTAAATATTGAACAAATGATCCTGTGAATGACTTACCGGTGGAAGCGAGGGAATAAAGTGCATTAATAATGTTGTTACCATCACCGTTGTATTATCCTAATGTGTTGTTCAAATATCACAATTTTATTATTATAACGACAAGTTATTGATATCGCAACTCTGAGAAATATATAATATACAGGGTGTTTCACCAAGTATAATAATTGCTTAATTCTATTTTTTCTTTAATAATGAATCTATTAAAATTATTATTTTTGAAATATAAGCTATATATATTTTTTTTATACAATTTAAAAATTGTCTTGTAGTAAAACAATAACTTTATTTTTTCAAATGAGAATCATCATCATTTTTAATTGTAAATTGCAAGACATATGTGATTATATTGAAAATGTCGATGAATGTAAATCAAAATTGTAACAATTTGTTTCTTAGTTATCAAAACGTATTGTATACAAAGATTATTAATGATTTAAAAAAACTAAATAATATATATATCATCTAGTAGCCACTCATTAAGTTCAGAAAATTTTCGCAAATTACAAAAACTGTGATAGATTGAAATTAATTATTATTATTTTAAAATTATCGTAATCTTTTGTATTCTAAACCTTATTATCAGGAATGGAAAATATATTTTAATTTTTCTGTTTTTGTTATTGTTTATTGATTTAAAAAATATAATTTTTGTATAACGTTTTCAAAAACGTTATTTTTTCATATTATGTCCAAATAACGTTTTTGATAATTTCGTTTTCGTTTTTTTTTTGTATATTCTTATAAGTTAATATAGTACCGTGCAAAATAGGTAAATACAAATGGTTCAAATTCAAAAGTTCAAATTAAAATGTTTTTAAATTTTAAAAGTCCGTGGGTAAAGATAAACATTATTTTTTAGAGTAAATAATAAAAATAATCCTGAATTCAGAAATTTAACAACCCTACATACATACAGTTGTAGGTATAAAATACGTATTAACATCAACAATTTGCTCTTACGCATTAAAACAAAAATACTAAATATTAATAAATATAATTTTTTTTCGTGATATTATTTTTTTTTTGTTTTTGTTTTTGATTTTGTTACAATGACGGATACAAAGAGGAAGGGGGAAATAAGGGCAATTGTTCCCCCCCCCCCCTTCAAAAAAAAAGTATCATATATTCCAACAAAGTTTTTTTTAAATAGATGATGACCTTTTTTTAGTTGATAACTAACAAATTGCCCCCCTCCATGTTTAGGACCACTGTATCCGCCCTTGTTAGTATTGTTTTGTTATAACATTATTTTCGTTTTTCGGGATTTTTTGTTATCGTTTTACAGTTGTTTTTGTTTTCATTTAATATAACGTTTTTTAAAAACTTTTTCAAAACCTTTTTTATCCCTGCTTATTATGCAAAGTCGTATGAATGACTTGTTTAAATTTGAAAACATCAATAATAGGTGTTCGGTATAATAAAAGTCATCTCGATGACTTATTGCGGGAAGTATAAAGAGCGATTGCTGCATGTGAAAGAGGTTTTTGAAAATAAGTAGGTATATTCACAGTTAAAGACGAAATCGGAGTGAACGCGTTTGGTGGATGTGGATCACCCTGTACAAACGAGGTACCTATATATATAATATTACATACTCATCACAATATCTTATTGTTATACACAGATCGTGTGGGTGGGAGAGGAAAACTTTGGCCCGTGACTACGTCGACGACAACGATGACAGTCAACGACCGTCGTTTGCACGGAACGACGACGAATGAGCAGTAAAAACCGACGGCCGGCGTGTTCGCTACAATATCGCATAGACGTAATGAATTATAAGCAATAATAATAATAATAATAATAATAATATAATAAGTGATCGTTTCGTTCGAGTGTATTTACTACTCTCTCGGCGACCGCCGCCGCACAGGACGAACCAGACGCGCGTTGACCAGTCGTCGCCATCATGGGGTGTTACGTGGAGATCGTGACGCTCCTGTACTCCGCGTCGCTGGCCATGTCCGCGTTCTTCCAGAACAACCTGTTGCTGCGGAAGGCGTGCAACTCGACCGTGCCGTTCGGCGAGTGCACCGGCGGCGAGGCGAACGCCCAGCACGTCGTGTCCGGCATCTACTCGTGGAAAGCGTCAATACAGTACACCATTCCCATCGTGTTGATCATACTCGCGGGTAAGTCGGCGTCGTGACATTACAATATATAATAATAATAATAATAATAATAATATACTATAATTATACGTATTAGGCCACCGCCTACGTGTGCGCAATAATTAATAATAATAATAATAATAATAATAATAATATACGTAAACAAAATGATAGACGCGCCATGCAAACGGTTTAGGTAGATAAGGTGGTAATATTTATAACGAAAACCGTTACCCGATAATAACATTATAAAATCACGACCGACGTACGATGTTAGTATGCGTCATTTATTGTACACCGTATACTATTCGCGAGATAAAAAAAATCCAACGATTTCGCGCTCTGGCCAAGGATATTTATATCAAATACATTTGCGAACGGTGTATACGTACTATAAGGTGCTTTACATAATATCGTAATATTGAAATAGATTACAGTTGTATGATTGTCATAATATCCGTTGGCTTCGTCGTGTCTGTTGTGGTCGATTATTATCACGCGTCTTATCTACGTCGACGACGACCCGACAGTTTTTTTTCGCATTATCATCTGCAATGATGTCTGTCACCTAGCCGTGTGTCACAAGAATTTACCGTTTAAACTTTGAATTCAAAAAGCGCACACAGGTTCGTTGTTATTCGATTTTGTATACAACAACCCCAGTTGTTTGCGATCTGTTTACGATTTCGGATATTTCTCCTTTTTTTTGGCCCTTATCGCCGCCCACCGGTTTTGTTTTTATCGTAAACTTTAAAAAATACGACAATATGTAAATATTAAAATAACTCACATATTACACGTGTGGTTCAATAGCGATATCTTTAATTATTATTCACCAAACATTTATTTTATGAAATTATATTTTGTCTGACTGTTTGATGGCCCTATTCAGAAATATAAAGTTATTACATGGTCTACAATAAGTACGTTTGCCCCAAAAAAAATAATCATGGGTCAAATTGTGTACTAAATTATTAAACCGGAATAGATGATATTTATTTAAATTACTGATTTCCCCAAATTTAATACTAAAATACATTATTGATCATTATTCTTAGTTGATTAAAAATAATTAGTTACGTATTAGAATACTCTTTATCGAGTAAAATAGAATATTGTTTAGTAGAATACATTTGTATTTCTACGCATTATTCGGCAGATATTCGTGTTCTTAGTTTAAAAATTTAAATAGATTAAAATTTTTGTACTAATTGTTTTTAATAGATTTCCGTTAGAGCAAAGTACCTATAACCTCTTACATGATAAGTATTTTAGCCACTTTTATTAAAAAAAAAAGCTATAATATACCAAAATTCAATTTATTGTATATTAGATTAATTAAACCAAAATATAAAATAATAGGAATACCAGTAGGAAATGATAATGTATAATAATATATTGTGTAAGGTATAAATGTCCGTATGTTTACAAATGATATGTACCTACATTGTAATATTATGATGTATACATTATACAGTATTAAATAAATTAATTAATAAAATAGCCTACTTTAATATATATTTCAATATAATATTGGCTACTTAAATTCAAATTGAAAGTCATGATTTTAATTAGTTAATTTATTTTAAAATGAATACTTTATAATTATTTATTTAAAAAATACCCGTAGAAAAAATTGTTTCTTTAAGGTGTTATAACTTATAAACAATTTGTGATTTGTCAGAAAAATATTTTTATTTCCTTGTGGGCAGTGACTATTGGCTAGTAAGTATATAGTATAACAATTTAAACAAAATGTAAATATGTTTTTCTAAAATATTAAATATAGATATTTTTTTCGAAATTCCTACTGGATTTTAATACACATCAACTAAGTGATAAATATAAAAATTATAATTAGGCTTAAGTTTTTAAACTGTTATAATTTTAATACCACATATCGTTACATATTCACTTTGAAAATGAATAATATAACGTTTTGTAGGTAATGAACTAAAATGTATTTGGACTTGGAGTAGGTCAAAAGGTTAAAAAGGTTATGTTCCGATATTTTTTGTATATACTATTTAAGTTTAAATAAAACGTTATCATTGATTTTATTTATTTTATATTAATTATAATAAGGTCCTAATTCTTGGTAATTACATACACTATAAAATGTAAAGTATACAATTTCTATAATTCATGTATATCTTGTGTATTATTTGCTTGTCTATTCGTATCTATTTATATTAATTATTTGTATATTAAAATATTTAACACATTTGTATATAATTTGTCTAGTTCACATAGGTACTCTAATCGATATATAATTAAAAAGTTAATGTATAAATAAAATTAATTTCAGGTCCATGGAGTGACAGTCATGGCAGACGACGTAGACCATTAATTTTACTACCGCTTGTAGGTCAAGTATTAACTGATAGTTTATGCATATTAAATGTTTATTATTGGAATTGGTCTCCACAAATCGCTGCAATTTTTGAAGCCATAACACCGGGATTATTTGGCTCTAGAAATATGTTCTGGGTAGGTGTGATATCGTATATATCAGATAATTGTACAAATGAATCTAGAACATTGAAATACGGGATAATAAATGCAATTTACACTATTAGTACTTTAATTGGAACAGGACTAGCAGGGTTTTTAAATGTTGGATTAGGATTTTATGGAGCCTTTTTGGTACCTATTTTGTTAAATTTAACCGCTTTTATGGTTGGTATAATATTTATTAATGACACTTCTTTGCCTTATGATAAAAACATTGTTTGGCTGAAACCAAAACATTTTATGCAAAATTATTTGAGTGTATTTAAAGGAAGCAGTAAACATTATTCAATTACATTAGTAGCATTACTATTGTGTCAAGCTGTTTTAGTGGGAAGAATTGGAGGTAAGTCATCATATTTGAATAATATATTGATAAGTATGAATATTATTATATCATAAAAACCATTTGATTAACATTCAAATTACATTTTTACTTATTATTTAAACTATTTTTAAGGATAACAGTTTTAGTATTAATTTATAGTAAAATATAATACGCGCAAAGCTAATCAATGTTTATAAATTATAATAAACTATAATATTTATTATCTGTGATTAAAAAAAAATAAAAATATATATGTGGTAGTCAGTACAGAGTGATTCAAAAGTCTTCACCAGATTACGAATTGACATTATAGCTTAATAACAGTAAATTTCTGGTAAACTATACGCTTATTTCATTGTATAGATGAGATTGTCAAGTTCAATTTTATTTTCATCCTAATAAACATATCTTGTGAGTTGTAAGCGTTCGTATTTGTAATGATTAGTAAACAGCTGTCAGTTAGTGTCGAGATGGGTAAAAAAAAAAAATAAAACTGTATAGATGTATGACGGGTGACTATTGAGGTGATATTGAATATTTGAAATACACTTTGTTAAACCTTGATTATTTTTTAATTCGTCCTATCATCATTTTAAAACAAATATGAATGGCTAAAATTGGAAAAAGACTAAAATCACTAGGTAATAGTAATTCAGGAAATTGTAGACATCTGCTTGATGCGTACATAATTTAAATTTTAATTAAAACCTCTTTCTTTTAAGGCTTGTTCTTTAGTTTCCTAAAAATGTTTAGTATTAAAAATATTTATTTATTTCCATCTAGTTTATTTGAATACTGCGAATTAATATAATTATTATCATAATTCAGTTTAAATTGCATTTTTTAACGTTTCAGGAGAATATGCTGTTACATATTTATTTATGAGATATAAATTTCACTGGTATGAAGTACAATACAGTTATTTTGCTGCTTACAAAATGTTAATGATTTTTGTTGGTAAGTAATAATTAATTTACCTAGTAAAATAATTAAAATACATTAGATACGTACTAGTAAGATACATATATACCTACCTATAATACTAATAATATGTTTTTATATTATAATGTTTGAAACAGTTCTAAAAAATATTATATATATTTTTATTTTATTAAAAACTATAATTACAATCTATAGATTTGTTTCTTCAATATAGTAATTTTTATATTCGATTTAATAGCGGGACATTATAGGTAGAAAGGTACTCAGTATAGTACCACCCGACAGATAAAATAAGCAGGTCTCTAGGCCAAGACCGTTTTAATCTTTTTTGGGGATTGTCAGGAATTATTAATTAGGAAGAGAGTCGATTTATTAGAGGATTAGCTTTGAGAGAAAGTGGGATTTAGTCGATTGAGATAGTGTTGGGATTTTTAGATCGTTATGAACATCGGAGTTTTTGATGTACCGTAAAGCAGAGACGATTTGACGGAAGCATATGGACTGAAAAGTTCGAACAGTTTTCATGTTTGAATGTTTGGCTGAGCCCCATATTTGTATATCATAACCTCACACTGATCTAATAATAGCTTTTTAAATTAAAAATTTATTGCTGGTATTTAATTTGGAACGGAAAAGTAGGCTGAGCAATAATATAGATTTTCAAGATGGGACTTTATGATTAGGTTATGTGGAACAGGGAGATATTTTTCAAGTTTGTTGAGGAGACCGTCGTGACACACTCTATCAAAAGCCTGAGTTACATCAAGTAGTATAACAGCTCTGCATAAATGCTTAGATTTCATGCTGAAGGATATTATTAAATCAACAGAACGAAAGAGTTGGAGAGTGGTGGAAAGATTGTCCCTAAAACACACTTAATCGTAAAATAAATTCATTCATCATTCCATTCAGAATCTAAAATGTATGTATCATACATATTACATATATATGATGGACTAAACTATAGCAATTATAGAATTAAGGCATCATCGTGGTAGTATCTCTCACTCGTGTATAAAATGCATTAAACAATTTTATTTAATTTTTTCGATAACATAAAAAAATGTAATTATTTTTTTTATAAATTAGTTTGATAATTTTACATTTTTAAATTTCCCGTGACACCTTCTTAAAAATAGTGCATGGTCCCTGTCTAAATTTAAATTTATATTTCGTGTTATTTTTTATATAATTTTATTTTGTGTCAGACATCACTATATACTTTATAATAATAATTATAAAATTGATTATTTGGTTTTTTTTTAGAGCTTATGATAAAGTAAATTAATTAATTATACTTCACAGTGTTCATATTTATACAATTTATTTAAAACTATTTAATGTGACGTCTTGTATATTTAACTTTAATACACCAAAATATATCATATTGCTTATTAAATACAATAATACATTAACAATGATTATTGATTATAATATATAATGAACTGTTGAGTTGTCGTGTATACAGATAACAGTATAGATAACACGTTGACCGCCATGCGGCCGCCGGCGTCCGTAAAAAAATTATTAGGTATTGATAATTTTTAGACCGCACCATAAAATTCGTAGGAGGCCATACGGCCGCAGGCTGCCGTAAATTAATTTGTATTTATATTATTAACTTTTCCGTGACGCTACAGTAATGATTTAGAAAATGCGCTGTGGCGTAGCAGGAAAAATTGCAATTTTTTGATGTATAAATCATAATTTTAACATTTTTTTTTTGTATTTTTAATTTTTTTTTCAAATTCAATAGTATATTTTATATATACAAATTTATAATGACACTGAAAAATGAATTTGGCGTACAAATAATAGATATTCTTGAGGCCGCCGGCGGCCGCATGGCAGTCAACGTGATAATTTAACTAATCCAGGTTTTTGCTTATATTTAATTATAGGTGCTCTAGATTATTTGTCTTTGTAAAAAATTAACATTTATTGTTTTAGTATATTTACAACTTAGGATGTACCAATATGACTATTTATATATGATAATATGCATTATACTTGTCTATATTATATCAATAGTCTAGGAAATATAAAGTTCTTATTTTCTTGATAATTTATTGATTGACAAAAAAGAGAAATACTGCTCAAAATATTATAAAACTTGGTCAAAAGCCTAAAAGTTGTTCGTCTACTTTTATTCTGTTGGATCATTTAATTATGCAAATATTTTTCTGTTTTAGTATTCGGATAAAAATATTTTATACTCAAATTTAAAAAAAAATATGACTTAACTAAGCGGTGTGTCTGAGATTATCAATAATAGCTGGGTTTCGTAAAAAATAAATAAAAAGGTCATAGTTTGCTGGCGTTCTAGAGTACCTTTTCAAACGGATATATCCCGAGTGCATCGTATGTTTAATATTTCCCCTTATAATAAAAAAATAGGCAAATAAACATAGCTTAAATAAATTCACAGTCCGTCATTGGCAAAAATTTGAATTGATATATTTGTTTTATACATTTGACGTTGTTATTTTGTAACTATCAACAATTATATATTATTACACATAAATATGTCTTAAAATAATAAATAATATAAAATGAATATATCTAATATGTTATAACTTATAAGTAAATATTATGATTATTGACAGTCATTATGCAACAACAATATTATATACTATGTCCAATAAAAGAATATAATATCATTGATACCGGTTCCATTATGTCAGGCATGCGATATACCTGGGAATGCAAAGAAGAACCGATTTCGTCGGGCTGTAGCATATTCTCACACCGGACATAGTATATTATATATATTTAGACCAAAACATTTTTAATATACAATTTTATTGTGTAATATAATTTATTAAAAAAATAAGTTTTAATAGTCTTAATCATACCTAAGAATTCAATAAATAGTAAAGTAAAAAAAATATACATATTTTTTTCTTTAATACAATTTAAAATAACAAAACTATTCAAAATCTTACCTTTAACTAAAAGTTTATAATTTTTTTTTTTTGTTATAGTTTCGTCTTCATAATATACTGTAGGTAGTACAGGTATATGGGAACTATGTTTATATTTAGTGTAAGCAAATATAGGTAATAGACTTCCGAAAAATAATCTTTAAAATAATATATATAATTGATATAATAATTGAATATATAATATTTAAAATTTGAAAATCACTCCACTAACATACACATAATAAATTATCACAAAATTATGGCATAGGTAGTTTTTGAAAAATATCATTTTCGAACCATTTCACCAGCTTCCACGCCCATAATATCATATAATTAGGGATCGGATTTATATGCAAATTGTAATGGAATAAGCTTTTTGAAATGAGAATAGCATCCGATTTAGATTATTCTTATTAATATAAGACTAATTTTATTTTGTTTATTTTGCTATTTAAACTTTTTACTTATTAAATGCATATCTAATGCATATTTGTAGTTTTAAAGTGCATATTATAATACATTTTTATATTGTTGATAATACCATAATTTATAACATTATCAACAACATAAAAATGTATTTTTGACAATGCAAAAATTTTCTCATTATCGCAAACAATGCTTAACAACACCTTACATTATACCCTTAGTATAGGAATGAATGTTTGTTAAAGTCACATCTAAAAATGGTAAGCATTATTTGGAAAGAAATGCGATTATAATGTACCATAACCTAGGACGCAATTTGAATAGACTTTTTTTCGTATAGTGAGTTTTATACAAAATGCGATTAGATTAGAGCGCACCGAGTATTGGCGTATGTAGAAATTAATTTCAGGAGGGGGGATTAAAAAACCATTTCCATTCTTAAATTCCAAATCAATTATACAATCAAAATCAATGCCCGTACCAATTATAAATTTCATGGGGAGGTTGAACCCCTAGCCACCGGCACTGAGTGACGGTTTCTGCTCTAATTTATGATTCGTAAATTTGTAATAATAAATAATAATTCTGTAAATATAATAATTTTAAATTTTTCACCATATTTACACGCTATTATGGGTAACCCTGACAAAAAAACCACCCCTGGCGTGCTATAATCTAGTCGCATTTCATGTGAAACGCTAACGCACTATAATTGTCTTCGGAATGCAACTAGTATATATGCACTATGCAATCACCATTTATAATATACTACTCGTACTACTTATTAATTCATGTTTTTGTCCATCTTGGTTACTATAATTTCCTGGATGCAAAAATTAACTGGAATGCATTTTAAACAACGTAAATATTTCTAGTATTTCGACACTAGGTACGTCAAAAAAACTATCTTTTTCTTGGACACACCAAAATGATACATAATTTAAACGCACTTAGGACATTAGAATAAAGATAATTTTAAAAATCGATCGGGATAATCATTTTTAAACAACCTCTATTCGTGTGTCTTAAATTGTAATAATATCTTGCATGATATAATACAAGAATATTGTATTATATTGTACCATCACTCATGAAAATAAATACAAATTGCATTTTAATATTATACATTTGTTTTTTTTTTTTTTTTGAACGCAGTACATAAACACATTTTTAATATTGAAAATGATGTTAATGCCTGAAAAATAAAATATATTGATATGTGATTAAAACCAGTATTTATTGATAAAATTATTTTGTATAGAATCGAATCCATATTCTAGATAAAGTGTTTAATGAAATTAAAAATAATCAACTCATTTTTAAAAACTGCAGTGATTGATCTCGGAAAAATTATAAACAGCTGTATATACATTCTATATTTCGTCGAATTGCCAAGTTGTCAGGAAAATATGTATACAAGGATATAAATTTATCATGATATAAATAAAATATTGAAAAAATACAAGGAATTATTATTTTTTTTTTCGAGCATTTGCCACATATTTTGTTAAAATTGTCTACGTTATTCAATATAAAATAATTATATAATAAAATATGATACGAAGAATTAAATAATTATTAAATTAGTTTTTAAACTAATAAACAAAAAAAATGTAATTACTAGTAGGTATTTTCTAAGATATTGCCTCGCTTATCATGAAAACATCTTTTATCTGTATAATATACGTTACAAATTTGTTAGAAATAAAACAGAAGGTATCACGAAGAAAAAATTCTCGAATTATAAATTATTATACTATAATAATATGATAAAAAATAAATATTATATGACGTTTTTGAATCATTAAAATGTATAATAATGTTTTTAAGTTAAATTTATTTGAACTGTTTCAACCTAAGTGAGATTTATGCATTATTATTAATTATTATACATAATTGAATAATCATATTATGATACGAGTACATAATAATTAACGGTAGGTACTCATTACATAATTTGGAATCTTCAACAGCCGCTTGATTTTATTTAAAAACTGTCTATACGCTTAGTACATTATAAATTTCAATATAATTCGTAACCTATAGGAATAATATTATTATTCGAATCGTATTATTACGTGAAGGTAGGTATGTTATTAATTTTCATATATTTTATTGATCTTGGCAATTAAATTGTACTAAACGTTACTTTTGTACTTTTGTAATTTATCCTATTAAAAATGAAAATAAATTCGATATAGCTAAGCTTAGAGTCGGTCATTAGATACGTCATATTCATCTAAAGTGATGTGTAATTAATATCATCTTGTTTACCTATTTAATCATAAATCATAATAATCAACCATTTATCTACATTTACATTCTAGGTACTTTGTTTTCTGTAACTGTGTTGAGCTATCGTCTGAAAATAAACGATGCAATTATAGGTTATATTGCATGTATGTTTGATATTCTCGCCGCAGTGTGTTACGTTTTCGTTGCCGAACCTTGGCAACTATATATAAGTAAGTATAAAAAAATCAATCATGATGAATTTAACCAACACATTTTGCATTGCAATAATAAATTAATAAATATATTCAAATTATTATTTATTATAGTTCCATTGGTTGACTTTTTCCATGGGACCGCACTTACTGTTTCTACTTCATTGACATCTAAAATTGTAGACAACGAAAAACTTGGTAGGTTCATCTACACATTGTAACACTGTTTGTACCTATACTTGTATTTACGTTTTTTAATTGAATATTAATGTTGCGTTACAATTATTTATGCATATTAGGTCGATTAAACTCCGTTCAAGGACTAATGAGCACAATTATGTCATTCACTATAGTTTCATTGTACAGTGCAGTGTATAATTTAACATTTGAATATATACCCGGTGCTGTGTTTTTGTTAAATATCATTTTAACTTTTCCTCTGTTAATAATATTTATGTAAGTAATATAATATATATTATTATATGATTTATAAAAAAAAAATTGATATTTTTTTAAATTTTGTAGGATTATTTACTGTAAATGCAAACACATGTGGGAAACAAAAGAAATAACGCAGTTTTAATGAAGGTTTTAGATATAGATTTTAAATTTCTATTGTAAGTTACGAAAAGACACTGTATATTGTATAATTTAATATTATTATTGTTTGTTTTAATGACATTATAATTAGTTAGTTAGTTTTATAAAGTATTATTTAATATAGCTTTTCCATCAGTAAAAATAAAAATTAATTACTTAAGAAATCGTTGAATAAAGCTAATAAGGTTCAATATACGGCTAATAATCGTCTGTGATCAACACAGTTACATGTAGATAAATTGAATTGTTTCGTGTGTACAACAGGTATTTGTATTGATAATACGGTATACTCGCGTCATTTAATTGCAAACGTTTTTGTAACCGACTCATTTTAAATTTACATTGTATTAAACACGTAGATAGGCTATATAATATCTAGTTTTGAAAACTTAACATTTTACAAAAAAATTTTTTTATAAATATATATTATAATCCCTGAGTTATCTTAAAAATTTAAAAAATCAGTATTTGAATAAGTAATAAGATTATTTTAAGCTTTAAAGAAATGAATTGGAATGACAATATTTGGTGAGCCATCCTATCCATATAAATTATATATTTACGCGTTACGCTGTGTTTGCGCTGAACGACTGAATAAGCTGGTTTGGTACCTATACTGTATACAGCGATTTCGTGTGTAGAAATATACGATTTAATTTTACCAAACTTATATTATGTAAGAAAATCAATTGTAGGTGAAAAAAAATTATAAATTTAAAAATTGTTAAAATATGTAATATTATTTTGGGGTTGACATATCATACCTGTAGGCTATACATCGTAACCCCCTCCCCCACCGGTATACAGACCGAATCATAAACAATAACCAAAAATAATTTATCAAAGCCAAGAGTTTAATATTCTTTTAAATACTTAGGATGTAGTGTATTCACTATACACTTAAACGATCAGGTAGATTCTATTCTTAAATTGAGAGTTAAACCTCTTATTTACTATATATTTTATTAGGATATAATGTTTAAAAGTATTAACTATACGTACCTACTTCAGAAATGTAATTGTATATAGATTGATATCTTTATACGAGTACTTATCTTCAACTTTTGTATCCTAAAAAACATGATTTTTCTTTTTGAATTTGAGCGAAGAATATAGTTTTATGAAAAACTTTGATGTACCAATCACAATTTCAGAACTTTACGTTGATCAAACATTTGAACTAAATGTAAACACCGAAATAAGTTTAACGCGAATATTTATTTTCTCTTTGTGTGTACAAAATATTTGTTTCACAGATACTAGCCAAAATTGTATTTTAGGTGTGATTTAGTGAAATCAGTTACGAATTATTAAAGCAGTAAAAAGTCACCGACCACTGTGAACACTAAACTGAGCACCTAATTGTAAGCATTTAATTTTTTTTTTTTAATATTTTCTAATTTATAAAAATGTATATTATTATTTTATGTTATACATTACTAATTTACTAAAATGGACATTTTTGAACCAATATTAACTAATAATTAATAATTCTATTATTTCCCTATATGATAAGTATAATTTAAAAATATTAAAATTAAAATTAGATCTAAATACTTTATAATATTATTATATTTCATTTCACTTGAGATGTATTTATAAACTATAATAATTTTTAGTAAAATATTTTTTTATAATTTACGTATCAACTGAAAAAGTAAACGTAGACAAGTTTAATTTATTTAATGTAACGGAATAAAAATATGGCATCCAGTCCGAAAATTGTTGAGCCTATAGATGGAAAATTAGTAAGTACCCATGTTGTATAAATAATTATTTTTATCTAAGTACATCCATAAGAACTATGAATACCTACCTAAATTTAGGAAATTGTGTATTAATATAAAATTATATCTATCAATAATTTAGATTATATTATGACTATATTAAGGATATTATATTGATTGTGTTCTTATATAATCTTTTTCAGTACTTAAGTTTTTATAGTGAATTATTTTATGTATTAAACATAACATTATTTATTATTTTAATTTTTTAAAGATTGGATACTAATCTTTATTTCATAAACTATTATAATTTATTCCATACCAATATATTTTAGATTTTAAGTGAAACAATGAATTGTATTTAATTCAAATACGGATTCAATACGATTTTAAAACGATGTAAAGGAAAAACGATAACTTTTACTCAAAACCAGAATTTGACAAAATAATTTTTTTTCTTTTAATATATTAATTAGAAACGAATAATCGTAAATACTTTAAATCTTAATTAAATGTTTAAATTGATCTAAACGTCATATATTTTGAAACTGTTTGAGCTGTTTACTGATATTAGACTTTTTCAATATTTTTTTTCCTATTTAGTTTCCTATAAATATTCATAAAAATATCTGCTCGGTCAACAATCTTAAAAATGTAATAAAAGGTTTTTTACAATTTTTCATCATAAGTGTTTAAAATTATTAAAGATAAATAGATAGATGAATATTTTTTTTTAAATAAGCATTTTAATACAATTTGTCAAAAATCACGAAAATTTGGAAATAATTTTGTATTTAAAATGTAGAAAATGTTCAATATTAAACCCTAAGGGGTTACAAATGTAAAAAATTTATAAGTAGTTCATATTATTACTAAAAATATATTTAAACACAATTTTTTCCTATAGAAATTAAATATTGAAACAAAGAATAACAATTTTAGTTATTTTGTTGAATTTAAAAATATTCTAAGTACTTGAAACTTTTAACGTATTATGTTATTATATTTTATATACACTCGATGAAAATTTCAAATTCAATATTTTCGGAAAAAAATAATCTATCCTGCCGTTTGAGTGTTTGACTAATTGTAAAATAAATTACTTTAATAGCAATGTAAATTATTCTAAATCTAAAATATTATATTCCAGTTCACGTACATTAATCGTCCAATGCGCATGCGCGTTATTGTTGCTCTCGTGAAATGTTCAACGCACTTAGTTTTAACAGAAGTTATCAAGTATTAAGAGGACGCCATACCCGCATGTGTTGTCTCTGTCTTACAAGTACGTAACATAGCAAATTTACGCTAAGCAGATCACGTTTAGCTCCGTCAATTTAAAAATTAGAGTGAATCGACCTATTATGAAACTTAATGGTAAGATAATTATCTGTGTTTGTATGTTGGTTTTTTACAATTATTAAATTTTTAAGTGAGTTACGAGCATTTTTAATTTACGCTATGTTATATACGCATAACTTGTTAAAAAATTGAACTATCGTAAAAAACCAACATACAACACAGATAATTTTCTTACCATCAAGTTTCGTAATAGGTCGATTCACTCTAATTTTTAAATTGACGAAGCTAAACGTGATCTGCTTAGCGTAAATTTGCAATGTTACGTACTTGTAAGACAGAGACAACACATGCGGGTATGGCGTCCTCTTAACCTATCTACGCATATTTTTAAGATATCGCAAGAACTTGGTATTGCCTCAGCAGACTTTTGTTATCCTTCCAAGGAATAGTAGTTTAAATATGATACAAATCGTAGCTGAAGAATATCTATAAACTTACTAAATTTATCATTTTCCGGAGCATCGTTGCGTGCGACGATTTTTGGACTCAAATAAGAAAAAATAAGAAAAAAGCTAAAATAACCAAAAAACAAAACAATATTCCGAATATTTAAATATTTAACAACAAGTTACTTATTATGTACTGTAATATTATGAAAATATTAGCAAAATAATTGTCAACAGTCTTCTAGACTAATGAAGTGAAGGTAGATAGAAATATTTACTCAAAAGGACAAGAAAAAACATTCTTTTAAAAGTCCAATTTATTTTTATAAAAACAATTTAATTTTGGTCGTATAAAAAAACAGTAGTTTCATTTAACATAAATTATATAATGATGAATCAAGGGATTGTTATGTTAAAAAAAAACGTTGTAAACAACTTGTATTAACATACTGTAAATACCTTTGTATCTATTGGCTATGACATAAAATTACATAGGTACCTTAACATAATATGAAGTTATAAAATATAATTATATACATTAAATACACTTAAAAACTATTTTAGGATCTTCAAAACATTTCTATTGTAGGTACATTGCATTTTAAAAATTATTCAAATAAAAATGTGTATACAAAACAAAAATTATGAATTCCATTAGATAGATTATGGAATTATAACAAGCAAAACATCTTATTAATATACCTAATATATTGAATTATCTACATAATTCTATACTATTTACACTAAACTTTTAAGTATTTACGATTTGGTATTAATTTACATTGCATTTTACATTATACAAGCAATTATGGTATAAAATATGGTGTATAATGTATTACAGTGACTGTTGTCTGTTTTACATAAATGCAATAAAAGTATGTCTAATAATGTCTTCATTATAATAGGTAGGAAGGTTTATAACATAATAAAAAATAAAATACAATATGATGTACATAATATTTACCATATTATTACCACAATAGTCGTTTATATGACAATTATTGTGTCAAACAGAATCTATAGTTTTAATCGATTCTTCTTTGACAGTATTATTGCATTCATCTTTATTTTTTTGTGCTACATTATCATCTTCGTTATTTTTAAATATGTTGTCTTTTTGATCGGCTTTGTATGTCAACCTGAAAATAATACAAAGTAATATTATTACGTCCTGTATAATATACTGTCTATATTGCAAACATTCAACGATAAATAAATAATAAGCAGTTAAAACATGAAACACAATAATAATTGTAGGCTTAAGTAGTAAAGTTTAATATTATATTTCGTATATATATACTATATAATACTACTTATAATAAATTAAGGAGGGTTGTAGCACCGTGACAATTCTTAAAGCTCAGTTTATCAATTTTAAAACACAAACATTTTACATTGAACTTAATGCATTCGAGAGTGAAAACACTTACAAAGGTCAAAGACTATAAAAAAAATATTCTTCAAATCTATAATTTATTAATCGGGTATATCGTATATATAGTGCACTTAGATATACTGAATAGTACTATAAAATTAATACAGAACTTCTGCTATATTATAAACATTTTAATTTTTAGTAGATAGACGTAATTTTAATTGTTCGTTGTGTTGTTATATGTTTACATAAAAATCTTAAAATTATAACTAGGTATGCCTAAATAGAAATTATAGTTGATTAGCTATATTATTATTGTAATGGTAAAATTAATACAAAATAATTATCGTACTAATGTTAGTAATAAATAATAATAATAAGCTATTAAATAGTCGTATAATGCTAAATTATATTTAATTAATTAGGTAATTATAATATTTGTAAGAATTTCATACTAGATTCATGTCCGTTTTTTTCTATTGTTTTTCATATTTGTTCTTTTAAAACCTACTACAGATATCAATTTAATTATTATTTATACATACTGATTATTTAAGACTTACAAAATTATTAAATTGACTTCTTTAAAGTAAAATCTATGTATTATCTTTATTACTTTATTATAGCTTATTACATTGTACCGTTATACTGACTGTAATGTACGAGTGTATGCCTAGTATACAATATCAGGATAAGTAGTTAAATGTTCTTACAGAATCAAATTAGAAACCATGGAAAATACCAAACGTTTTTATTGTATTTTATAGCCTTATAAACTTACACGTTTAGATAAAATCAATATTGACCAACAGCCAACCATAATAACAATCAAAATCAAATTAAAAGGTGGAAAGCTCTGCAAAACCTATACCTATACTTCCCACTAAAACCACTTAATTTCGTCGAGCGAATTCCCACTACCGTTCATATATTATTGTTGCACAGACTTCGAGAAAATGTAAAACAATTTTATTGCAATATTATCCTCCCACCGAATTCAAAATTTATAGATTACCTATAGCAGGGGCGGCCAAACTTTTTTTGGCCGCGATCTACTAAAAATATACTTCACCTTTGATGATCGACTTCCATAAAAAACCTAACGACCATGATTAATTTTCGTGTGCCTAGCCTAAAAATAAATTCTAACACGGTCGAATTTGAAATCGTTTGCAATCGACCGGTAGATCGCGATTGACTGTTTGGCCGCCCCTGACCTATAGTTTCTACCCTTATAAATAATACCTTACCACTATGACTTATCAAGTAATTTGACGAAAATAAAATACTCAGGTTTAAATTATGATTTATTGAAAATCACAGTTTCGATAGTAAAAGCAATTAACATATTTTTGAGTAATGCCAACAGTTATTTTTGGGTTATTTATATATATTAACGAGAAATCGGTGCGAATATTAAGTCTACAGCGTGGGTATATAAATAGTATATAAGTACTCTAGATCTCGCAGTATTTGAATAAAAAATAAATGTTTAAGGATTTTTCTATTCATCGCTGCATTATATAGCTAGTTTGTATGTAATTGTAATATACCGACTACTCAGTTCATTATTTTTGTATGCAAATTGTAAGTTCAGAAAAATGAATTATATTGCATGTTATGATCTGGGATATGAATTTAATTCATACATTGTACGTTATATTCTAAACGAAAAAGTATACATCCCGTGGTGTAGTATGCCTTAACAATATGTACATGAAAAACACAATTCATAATAATACAGAATATTACACAGTATATTATGATATTGTAAAATTGCGTAGAATATTATCACATTGTATTTACCCGAATAGTATGACAACTGGAACAGTAATAACCGCAGTCAACAGAAAAAAAGCTCCCGGTAGTGTTTCAAATGTGAGCTTATATAATTGATTATATAACGGATAAATAATAATTGGAGCGAGCGTTTCCAGCATACCACGAACTGAATTGAGTTGCGCTAAACAAAAAAAAAAAAAATTAAAAAATACATAAGAATTACGTACGCCTTACAAGTGTTTATGTTAAAATTATAATTTTGAACAATAATTATATTTAAACGAAATATTATTATTTTTGACAGTTTGTCGTTGTCCCACGGGGTTTGCCATTTTAAATAATGATTGAAAAACAGTTTAATATACTTTCGAATGGTTTATAGATCAAATTGTCTTCAGAAATAATTATAAATTCGTTAAGTTTATCGACGACATTTACGGTAATAACGACATTTACCCAATTCACTGTTGTCGACGAGTTTTGACGCCATCGAAGTGCTGACTGTGAATGCTGCACCGTGAAAAATGTCTATCACTGGCACTGAAATTTTAAATTACACTTGAATTCGTATACAAATCGTGGTTTTATCATCAAATGTTTATTGAATACGGTGTATGACTACTAACCTGCATACAGCTGCCAAGGTTGGGTTACAAAACTATAGCACACTGCAGCAATTAAATCGAAACTGCTGCCGATAAACCCTATTGCTGCATCATGCATTTTCAGTTTTACGCTCATCAACCATATAGCTACAATAGTACCTGTAAATAAAATAATACACACCAGATATTATATTATATTCACCATTGACTATTTATTACGACGTATAAATAGTAAATTATAAATTAAAATGTTCAATTTAATAATTTACGTATAAATTATATGTCATTATAATACATTTTTACAGTCTCCTGTACCAATATAAGTATATAACTATATAAATATTATATAACACGCGTGTACATTAGTCTTACTTTTTATAGTTTGTCGGTTTACTTTCATCTGTTAATAATGTTGGTTTGGATTTATAAGTTGATAAATATATGTTTACACGTATATTATTGTACTATGGTAATAGTCTATACTAATTTGTTCGTCCTTTAAATATTAACTACTCCATGTCAACATAGTGTCTTCTAGTATGCGTTGAGATGGAAAATTTTAAGGAAATGGAAGAATAATTTATATAAATTATTATTAACCCAATTTTTTACACACACAATAAACCGATTATGTAAATTATGTAACAAAATAGGTATGAGACTACGTTCACGCTCTAAATCTGTAACGGGCGACTATATTATTATATATCTGCAATGAGCTCGACCTCATGATATCTCATATTATAATTATTATCATAACGGTATTAAGTTGTAATTTGTGGTAAAAAAAAATACCTAATTCATATAGGTAATTATACAATATTTAGAGCCGCTGTACATATATGATGAAATAATGATTTTTAATTTATCTATGTATATAAGTATTATAACATATACTTACAATACAATGCTAATACTGAAATATATTTTTTTTTCAATTTGCAAAAAGTTCTATGTATCATATACTTTTGCTTTCTTCAAGTGGAAATTAAGAACAGATTATAATTTAAAACTATTTATTTTTGCGAATTTTAATAACTTTTGACAAACATTTAATGCAAAGAAATTAATGAAATATAATCA
Organism: Schizaphis graminum; assembly: GCA_020882235.1. Classification (NCBI taxonomy): domain Eukaryota; kingdom Metazoa; phylum Arthropoda; class Insecta; order Hemiptera; family Aphididae; genus Schizaphis; species Schizaphis graminum. Next base: position 15,279,499 of record CM037032.1, read on the forward strand.
TGTAACTTTTATATAAGTGTATAATATATATTATAATTGCAACCAGTTTTATATTGTGCCCATTGTCGTTAATCAAATTCAATGACTTAGTTACTTTCGTTTTTAAACACCCATCCAAATGGTTCATCCAAGTCTTGTACTTTTCAATTTATTATTTATTTTTACTAAAATCTAATAGAGTTAATAAATTCTTGAGCCAAAACAGTATATTTATTATTTGGTGACAATAATAATGACGTTTAAAGAGAACCCAAGATACATATATAGACAATGCAGATACCATAACTACTATATGAATCTTAGCCAAAATATTATGCACATGACTCAACGTTTTGTCGGTGATTATTATTTCATTAAAATACTTAGGTTAGCTCTAAACGTAATATTATTATTACGACATGTGATAAATACATTTATAGACACCCGTCTAATGAACAAGTCAATTATAGTTTCTAACTAAGTATGTTTTAGCCGGAAATACATTTTACGAATTGATTTATTTAGTGGAGTGGGTAGATTGTAGGTACGTGTTATATAGATAACGCGGAAAATTGAAAATAACGTATACCACTATTAAATACGTCATTTCCACATGAACAAATATTGTTTTTAAACCCAAAACAATATTAATGACGAAATCAGTGTATTATACAATATAGTGTACAAATCAACGTGGGTATTTGGATTTTCGACTGTTTGTATTAGTTTTTAATAACTTTCGAGTTTAATTAATACTAAAATTAATAATTGTGTTTGAACTAGCAAGAACAATAATAATCCTATAAGTTTTTATTTCCAATAGGATATCCTACCAACATGAAACATTACTTTTAGCTAAACTAATTTTATTTTGTTTAAAAAATATTACCTATAAGTATTCCAGTCATTTTGTATGCGGCGTAGAGGCTGTAATCGATTTCGTTCCATCCAAATTTATATCTGACAAAAAGATAAAGTATGGAGTATTCACCTGAAAAAAGTTATTTAAAATATCACTTATTTATTTATAGTAGTTACTAGTTATATATTGTATTAAATACAATTAAATACTTTAGTTTAGTTTTCTATTATATATTAGCATATCAATATTTATTTACACAATAGACTCTGTTAAATAACAAATTATGAAGTACAAATTACATTTTATTGACATTTGTCTGGTAATAAAATCGAGATTTTAAGTTACAATTATTTTGGTTTAAGTTAAGTATACTTGTTAATTTGCGTGAGTTACATATCATTTGTAAGTTAAATTGATATAATTAAAAAAAAGAAAGTGTAGCTAATAAATAAATTATTCAACTACCTAGATTTATTAATTAATTTTAAAATAACCCCGTACACATTTAATATATTAAAATATTTAGTATTTACAAAATATCAATGATTATCCAATTAAATGTACACGTGCCACACGATATTTTTTTTTATAGTTGGTTTAGTAAAATACCAAAATATAAAAAAACGTACATCTAAATAGTATGTATTTGTATGTTCATAGCACTTTTCAGCAGGGAGTTTTAAAAGTTAAAACAGGAATTTCCTCCTCAAGCCATTCTTTTCCAGTGTAACATGAAAAAAATACTGATTTTTAAAAACCATAATGTATGTTCACAGCACTTTTTAGCAGGGAGATTTTAAATGTGTAATGAAAAATGTCTTCTTCAACACCATTTATTTTTTCCATTTATCAGAAAATTATAATAATTTTGAAATTACATTCTCATGCTAACCCTTTTTTAAAAATTATTATAATTTTGTGGTACATGGAAAAAATAAATGGTGTTGAAGATGATATCCACCTTAAACATTTAAAATCTCCCTGCTGAAAAGTGCTCTAAACATACAAATACATACCACTTACCTCAAATAGACAATAAGCTATAGATAATAAAAATACTATACTTTTATTCGTATATACTATAATAGGTATCTGGTATTGGTGTATAGGGTATTAATTAGACGTATACTGTATAATTGAAATAAGTAAATTTATAATAAATAATCTACAACACCAATGTGTAAATATATACCAATTAAATAAATTGAATTAATTTGAGTTTTAAAATTATTGATTGTGGATGAACTACATATTTTAAATATTTAACTAATATATTATATGTAAAAGTTCACAAACTTTCAAAAATGTTTGATAAATGTATTTTACATTAAGACCATTTCCTTATTGAAATCTTACATTTACTTGAACTTTACGTTCGTCTATTCTGTCAATCTTGATATTTTATACTTATACCTACCTACTAAATATTTTATTTCAAGTTTATTTAAACTTAAACTTCCATTTTAAAAATCTAACTTTTCTGAAATTGTCTTGTCGTTATTTTAGAAAAATATTTAAAATATTATAATTCAATTCAATATTTAAGTAGTATGATTTATATATTAGATATATTTTTATGTTATACATAATTAGTGTCTATAAAAATGTAAAATTGATAAAATAATATTTTTTAACCTATAAGTATTTTTAATTAGGTGTCTTTAGATGTGAAATACAGTATATAAAACAATTATATTAATTAATAAACAATGAATATCTAGGATAAATTTTAAAGTGAAAGCTGAATAATAAAAAAAATGATAATACTTTGAATATATATTTTAAATAACTGACTGGTGTAATTAAACAACCAAGTTACAAATTATATTATATAATAATAAATGCAAATTTAAATACATATTATGATTAGGTATTGTTGATTTTATTATGTATAATAATTATATTTTGAAACATATTGCAATTTTAATAAAAATAAATGTTATTTTATGATTCATTAATTACAGTTGTCAGTTATGTATAATTGACTATTTATATTTAATATTTATATTTATTTATATTACGCTTTGTTACAATAAATTAGTAAAGCCTTTAGTCAAAATAATTTATATTTGTATTATAATAATTTAGAACTAAAAAGCTGAGTGACTCTATATACGGTTACTGTTGTACGTAATATTGGTTATAAAGTAAAATAATATATATATAAAAAAAAAAAACATCAGAATAAAATTTAGAGTAAGAATTACACGTTTAATTATGTCGTATATTTGAATAAAATATACATCTTAAAATTTCACGTAAGTTTATTAATAAATAATAAAGAATCATCGTTTAGACTTTAGAGTGTAGACATAATCTAACCTAACCTATGGTACTGTAACAGACATTATATTTTATTATTATTTTTTTTTTTTTGTACACAATATGACATGCAATTATTAATATACTGATTATACAAATAATAGTATAGGTACGTTTGTTTTGTAGTCAAATAATTAATAAAAAATTATGGTTAAGGTTTATTGTTATTTTTTTTTATCGTAAACTGCATTTTTGTGAATATTTGTTATGATTGTGAACTATTATTTCCAGACAAGCAATTTCAATCATTATAATTTTGAAAAATATAATACCTACCTTTAAAAAAAAAATATATCATCACTTCAAGTAAAACATTATGTTATAATATTATATAAGCAAAATGCATTGACCTTTATCATCTCTTAATAAGGGTCAAGCACTAATAAGTAATACTATAAATAGGTATACTTATACAGTCCTGAATAGACAAGTGATGTTTATATTAGGTATGTAAACAGTAATTTTGGGTTTCACGATGATTTATCGTAATTTACTGTATTAGTTAAATTAAAAGAAAAATGTTTTAAAAGGAGAGATCGGAGTATTATTTATTATTTATTAATTTTCCAATATACTTTTTATGTTTCGAATTCTAGGCAATATGTAGGTGGTTATGTGAAGTATAAATTATAATATTAATATTTTATATTGTGGTTCTTACAGATTAAGTTAGAATATATTTTCGAGAGAAGAAAAATTCTCTTTAAACACTAAATGGCTGCGATTTCTCATATAGGTAAATATCAAATACCGTGCTCGAGTTCTCAAGAAGAATATATTAAATTTTGTGAAAATAGACTGTAAATAGGGATTTCAGAAAAATATTACTAATATCAGTGGTCTTGTAATCATCGATTGTATATATTATAATATACGTATAGATTATAGTTATTTCAGAGTAACTGTTAAAACCTAGACCGACAATAACTTTTTCATTGTGACTCGCTTGTCACTCCAGTGTGACTGTACGGTGTCTATATAGCGTGATACGATTTATGTGGCGTTGTATAATTCGAATACATAATACGTAGTATTGTTTCTGTTCGAAACAATCCTATGCCACAGGCAAATGACTATTAACCTATCACATTTACCCATTGTAGTAATTGGTTAATCTCAAGTATTATTATTAGTTATTACCAAACTAGCAACATTTTGATACCGTATGTTTTAGTCTTTCTGTAGTAGCTGTAGGCTATACGAAATTGGCGCCTACTACATTATGTTGTATAATATATTATGTTATACATATGTAGTATCATTGAGCATAGAGCAATTTTTTTTTTAATTTGGCGTGCCCATGACGTGTTACAACGAAATGCAGATAAACTATGTATTGTCCAATTCATCTGTTTTAATTACCCGTGTAATTGCGATTAAAATTGCCGTCTGTCACGTCCATGTTGGTTTAGTATATATATATTTCAGAAGTTAAATCTATAAATTCGTCATAATATTGTATGGAGAGTTCAAAAACACGATGATTTACTGGAAAAAATTAAAATAAATGTAATTACTATGATGTAAAATAATGTAGCGATAATACCGATAATATAGCTTTGTTCTAGAAGCGAAATAAAAAAAAATAAATAAAAATAGTAATAATCAACAAGGTTTTTTATTACTTCTCGGGTATATAAATGTATTACTACAGATAATATACGTATTCTTATTACTGCAAGTTACTATAAATAATGTTATATTGTAATAGGTACTCGTCTGTGCCAAACACCTCTCATATCGCGTCTAGTGAGTTGTGGGTATCCATGAGCACAAATTTATAAGTACTTATAGGCTTGTGCTACACTGGCAAATAACAATAAATGAGAAGGTCAGTGTAATTATCGGCTGATATTAAGTATCGTATTCAAGTGTAAGAAAATCGATCGAATTTTAAAGCATATAATATTATTGTAAGTCTGTTAGCTAAATTGTCTAGTAATAGTAAATTTAATTTAATATTAAAGTATATACTATATTTTATCCTAGAAATTATTACTTATAATTTAAAATATGAAAATACATAATATACCTACTATTTGAATTTACATTCGTTTGTAATACTATTTTCAATTTTGTCAAACAACGTTTCGTGTTAATTAAGAATCACGAAAATCACTTTGATGTTTCGTTCAAGGAAAATGTTAATTAATTTCGTTACAGACCTATAATTCCTTCGATATAAATTTAAACCATACCATAGTTCTACAATTTATATATATATATATATATTATAACTCTACATATGATCAAAACAGTCAGGAGTAATAATACAATAATCGTAAACAATACTATTGCGTGTGTATCAAACTACACGACTGTTATAACCCTTAGAAGAGTATTAGCTTTCAGACAATCGGTAAAAGTAATAAATATTTCAAATTTTCACGTACAAACATAATTTTGTAGAGTAATTTATCTGTTGTTATTATTTATTGAAATCCTTTTTAATACCCGACCAACACATCAACTATCTATGTATAGTGATACACTGACACGTAAAGGCGTGATCGTTTATCGTTCTCTAATCAAATAACATATATTTATGGACACCGATTAGAGGAGACGACCCCTTAAAATTTATATCATACATATGTGTGTCCTCGAGGATGTTATAACACAGCTTATACCTAATATTAATAACAATTGATCGAAATTTATTTAAAAATTCGAGACTAAAATGTACTAAATGTATGTTTTATAACATTGTCGACCTATTTTACGGAATCAAATATGTCATTAATACGGGCAGACCATTATATAGCCATACTATCTATAAATTGTTATATATTATTATTCTGTTGAAATTTTAATTGACCCGCGGATAATTATGCACGCAGCGTTCACCATTAAGTGCATGCCCGTGTTTTTATGTTCAGATAAAATTCTACAAGCGCGTATGGTAAAATAACGCGGTAAAAAAAAAAAAATAAAACAATAATCATTAATTGATTTCGTTGTTTCCACGTAGGATGGTATTATTATTTTTCTCGGCATCGGTGCGCGGTCCGCGAATTGTATAGCAAAGCGTGTACGACCAATTTAAACGTTCGTATTATGATTAACAATAGTACACTGTACTTGCGGACTATAGCATAATATACCGTACAGAGTTTTCGCTTAAAAAATATTATTTCGACGCGGGTTGAAATACTTGATCGGTACGAACCGCTTATCGCGAGGCGCGGTAATGACACTAGCCTTTCCTTTGCCCTCGGATTGCAAAAATTGTGTTTTTAACCGGGAAACGGGAACAATAATATTATTATTATTTTAGTATTGTTTGTATGTGGCGGTATGGTGAACGGTGACTGTTGTAGGTACCTTAATCAATAAACTAAATGTGCACCGACTATAAAATATATTGCGTTACACAAACAATATTCACTAAGAACAACAACGTTAAGATTTCATAAACGACACTGCCGAAGCTACTATTGCTATTGCATGGTTATTTTATAACGTGTTCAAAAAAAAAAAAAAAAAAATTATAAAGTTATTTGTTCCTCCTACGCGTATAATAATAAAGTTTGACATTATTTTCTCCGCATCATACTTCTGCTATACCTATTTCTTAAATATATTATATATTTTGTATCGGCGATTGTCTTATAGACATCGGGCACTCGCGCGTGAAATATTTACTAAAATAATGTCTAAGAAATTAATATTATACCTAGTCGATCACGTCCCGCGTGTCCCGCGCTCGGAATAATAATAATATTACAATAACTGTGTTTTGAATGAATTAATAAAAATATAGAAAAACGTTTGTACCGTTTATATAATTAGAATTCAGATATTTTTCGAGGCGTAGATTTGTAGAATTGCATATTATTATTATCTCTGTGTTATACACTTATATAGTATAAGAAAACGTACATTTTTCAAATACAATCGCGGCAACATTATAAGCAAAATCGTCGGAATTTCAGTTTTTCTTTTTATTCAAAGTATTTCGAAATGAAAGATTAAGCTCACATCTTTTGGGAGACATTTTTCAAGAGCGCATTTTGTGTTTCGTTCAAAATGTGAGCTATTTCATGAACTAAACAGATGCATAGGCGTCTCACAAAGATCCAAATTCATGTATTTATTTACCTACACAACAAGCATACGCCATGTCACAATACATAAACATTACATACATGCATGCATGCATGCACATTATATACAATATAAATTATGTATAAATATACGAACTTGGTAATATTATAAAATGATACATAAAATATTATACTGATACTCACGAGCATTAAATAATGCTCAATAAATTCCAAATAAAAATTAATTTCTCACTGAATTCAAAATACCTTGTTATACCTTTCACCACAATTTCTCATACCAATTTAAATATACACCAATAAATATTATAATTAGATTTAAAAAAAAAAACTTAATATTTTAATTTCACTAATTTATTAAGTGTCTTGGTCATGCCAAAATACTTCAAAGTAACAAAATACTATACATCAATAACTTAAATTAATTATATTTTACCTACACGAAAATGTAATTTATTTAATAATAATCCGATTTTGTGAATTTCTTAACTCGCGTACATGTTAATATAAAACTATATTTTATCATGTTTACACAGTAAAACAACACAAAGTATAGAAAACATATATTTTAAGGCAACTACAAAGGATTCAAATAAGATACTTTGTTATGATGCACTTACGTATTTATAAGGATATTGTGGTATATATATTATATTATGTGGTCGTGAACGCGTTAACGATTTGTTTTCACATTAATTATGTTTATTGATGTTTATAAACAATTATATAATTTAAAATATGTTCATTGACTCGATATGGTCTGTACTCTATATAAATCAATTAGTTATCAGATCTTATTCTCTCACTCTCTCGCATATACAGTATCATGTACTTGCAACAATTTACAACAGTTCAATAACATTTAAATAATATGTCATATACTCATAATATGTGTTTAATTAAGTAACCGGTAAATGTAATACGATACGGTAATCTAAAACTATAGGTTTAAGTATCATATAATCCTATATTATATTTAGACATTTAGTTAATTTACTGATTGATTTTGTATAGTATTTTATAATATTTTATTTTAAATCTGTTTCACACTTATTTTTATATTTTTAGTCTAAACATACGGGGTGGACCAAAATGAATAGTATACCATATTATGTTATTCGTACTGAGTGCACCTCGCAATTAATATGTTTTTAGATTTTAAAATATAATTTATATCTGATCAGGTTTTAGTGATGATTAAAAACTACTAAAAAATAGCGATCAAAATAATATTATACAACATCATTTTAGCATAATTTTGGTTATGCTCAGTAAATCTTTTCACGATAAAAACTAAAATGTCGTAGTACATAATTTTAGGATAGGATTTCGTTGCAAAAAGTGCAATAAACAGATCTTATTCGATAAATTTTCTGCACAAATGTAAAATAAAAATGTTTTTTAATAAAATTTCCATTATCGGGTTCAGTAGATTTTTGTGTAACATCAAATTCCACTTTAATTTTATCTGATGCGCCCGCTAAAATAGTTCAATAATTAGTCAGAAATTTAAACTTAAAATTAAAAGAAATTAAGTTAGTAATTTATAAATTATAATTATGAATTATGATTATTTGTACGCACATTTAGTACATTTATAATTATATAAACATAATATTATATTAGTATGTTTATTGGCTTATGATCGCAATAGAAATTGAAATGATAATATCATTATCATCTATTATTGTCTAGCGTTCGCCCTTCATTTCACGGTTGAATAGTTTCTCCGCACAGTCACACAGACGTAATATGATCTTGTTGGAAAATTATTATTTTATCAGTTATAAAAATAACTTCTTACACGGAATTGTTTCACTCAGACCGATTTAATTGCTCAACGTCTACCTACTGTATCATCCACAATATTTTATTTTATACACATTATAACTGAGTTTGTGACTGTAACGTCTGTAACCGTCATTAAACTGTAAAATATATTGTTTTTTCTTCTTCGCCGAATGTGTACAATATAATATTATAAATAGCAAACAGGAAGTATTGAAATTTATAATTAATGACAAACTACTGGGTATTCATAAGTTTTATTATTTAATGCAAGCCTTGATGAAAAATAAGTTAAGACGTATAAGATCACTGTCAAGACGAAACAGTCATTTCTAACACGTATTACAATCGTATGTTGTCTATAAACCTTGAATGTAATTACGAAATCCTGAATTTGTATTATTTATCGACCAATATTTATAAAAATATATTATTGTTCATATTTTTTTAGATTTTAACGTAAGTCATACTCAATCGGCATACAGCTGATGTATGTCGACCGACCACTCCCCGCAAGCTTACTTCTCCATTCCACAATATTTTTTTATGTATTACATTATTTACGGGGAATAGCTTTTTTAAAAAAAAAAAACGCTTACCAAGTCAGAGAACGGCATGTAAACTTTCTTGATTTTAAATTTTTAGAAATTTATTAATCGAATGCAATATGTATGTATAATGTATTTTATTTTCATTTTCATTTAGTGAGATAGATCTCTGAAACTAGAGTGCTGATTTTGTTGTTTGGGGTTTTGTTAGATTCACATTGGCTATGATAAGTACAACGAAGATGTTTAAAAATTATAGTTAATTCACTACAGAGCTTTAAAATAAATTTAAACACATTTTATCAGGTGTTTTTTTTTTGTTTTATAGCTTTGTAGTGAGTTAACGATTGAAGTTAAAATCCTGAAAATCTTCACACTACTTTTTCTAGCCAATGTGAATCTGACAAAATTCAAAATAACAAAATCCGATCTCCAGTGTCGGTAATCTACCACGCTAAATGAAAATTTAGCAAAAAGTAACTATTTTTTTTAACTGTGAAAATTTAAAGTTTTTTTTAAAAATTTATAATCTCACATTTTGTATCTAATTGATAATCCTTTTTTTAATGAGCTATAAACCAACTTTTTAGATATAATAGTTTTGGAGAAAAGTTAAGAAAAAATAGAAATTTTGGGACCGTTTTTGTGGATTCAAATCGTTATACCACTTGGATGTGATATCGGATCTCTCTCATTGATTTTGAAGTTTTAAAAATTCAGACTTTTTCATTTCAATTACCATACATACTTGATTAAAAATGAAGATTGTAAAAATTAAATACACACAGATATTACAATTAGATTATAGTTAAAAAAAAAATACATAAAATTAATATAGTTTACAATTCATGAATATATATATATATTATATACGTTGAAATCGGTAAAAATATTAACAAAAGTCGAGAAGTTTCAACATTGGCGAGAGACATTAGTCTTTTGATTCGTCAAGTAATTATAAGTGTACGAAGCTTAAATTTCGCTGTACTTTACTGTGAAGTTAGTGTTATATTATAGACGATAATATAAACGACTTGAAAACTTGAGCCCAATAACGTACTATATATAGTGTTTATCGTAGAACATCGGCCGCGATCTATCGCATACGATGTCGTTATACCTATTATACCAATATAATATTTACATGTACGCACCTTGCATGGGTCCGATGGTGAGCGGCGACACGATGGTCATGTAGATGAGCAGCGACCGGCTGGGCCGTTTCTTGACCAGCACGCGCACCGAGTCGGCGATCACCTTCGGGTTGATCGTCTGCCAGATGGACGCGCCCTGTTCGTACGGCACGGACGTGTCCTTTACCAGGGCCATGCCCAGCGCCAGCGCGGCGACGTTCATCGCTATGCACGCGCCGAACGTGCCGTAGAAGCCGATGTTGACGTTGAGGAAGCCGGCCGTGCACGCGCCCACCGGCGTGGCGATGAAGTACAGCGACATGAGCATGCCGATCCGCTTGGTCCGGTCCTGGACGCGCGTGATGTCGGCCACGTAGGACGCGACGCCCACCACGCAGCATATCCGCGACCCGGTGATGGCGGGCACCAGGCACTCGGACACGGCGGCCACGGCGGGCGACCAGTGCCAGTTGTACACGTTGAGCACGTTGAACGCGTCCGTCAGCAGCTGGCCGGCGATCGGTATGAACATGAGCGGCCGGCGGCGGCGGCCGTGCGTGTCGCTCCACGGGCCCGCGAACAGTATGAACACCAGCGGCACCGAGTACTGGATGGTCAGCTTCCACGTCTGTATCCTGGCCACCAGCTCCTGTGCGTAGCTCTCGTTCAGGCACTTGTCCCTCAGGTTGGCCGGCTGCACGGTGGCCGTCACGTCGCACCCCTTACGCAGTATCAAGTTCGTGCCCACCTGCAACCGATGAGACCGCTCGTCCGTTATAGACGATAATGCATAATAACAACACGAGTATATTATGTATTATAATAGCATAAGAATAATATTATGTTTGGCGAACATTCCAATTGTCTGCGGTTATTCGTTTTTGAGTTATACTAGGAAAAATGAGAAACGATTTGGTCAAACACTGGTTTTCCGTTATTCCTGATTTTTTTTTTTTTTAAATTAGCCGTCCGGAGGTTTTGACCCCGTCTCCGAGAAATCGTCCGCTATTGGGAGGTGTCCATGATGCTAAGGGAGTTTTACTGTGTAGGTAAACTAAAATAAGGTTCGTGAATTCATGCTAAAAATATAGCGACTATATATTATGTTTCCAAAAAGCGCGCGAAAATGCAGCGAGTACCTATATATGATTTTAAATAGACGATAATTAGGTTTGTTTATGCGATGACAATTATTCGTAAATTTTTGTATTAGAATATTGTTTTAATTTACAAAAACAAAAGCTAATTCCGTCCCAATACTTTTGATTTCAAACTCGCAATATTATATTGTTTCGTTCTCGTGTGTTTGTTTATAATCGAATCGCTTGCACTATAGCGGTTAGATCGTTATTCACAGCATTTTATTTGTAATCGTTTAACCGTCTACATTTCGATTGTATATTATTTTCAAACGCCGTACACCGGAGATAGACGTGTATTTTTTTCGCCTGGATCGCGCAACGTTTCAAATTACTTTATACAAATTTAGTGTTTATCTGAATTTTATTTTTTTTGCGCTTTTTTAACATTAAATATGTTATAAATATAAACAGTGAAACAGTGAATGTCTGGCTGCTAGATTTTAAAGTTCTAAAAGTCGACCCTCTACTAACTTTGAGTTGCTCATCTTTGCTGTAGACACTATTTTAAAATTTGTCCAACAAATTTCGTTTTTTATTGACATCTAAAAAATAGAACCTACTTACATTAAAACAATTTAAATGGTCTACAAATTTAAAAAAAAAATGATAACACGTAATTATGCAAAAATAATACGTCATGTATATAGAAAATCTCAAAATATGTAATTATAATATGCAAAATAAAATGCCATTATATAATATTGAATCCTTTGATTTTGAAGAAAATGTCTGCGTGTTACCAAGGCACCCACCATTTAATATGACATGGCAAATTGATTATCGAGTTCGTAGAATTACTGTTCCTGGTTATGGTATATAAACTGTTTATGTTATTAGTATCGCATTAGAATATTAATATTATCATAGAATAACATCTTTCACCGCGAAACCCGGCCCGTTGAATAAATCCCGGTTGCACTACATAGCGATGTACTATTATAGGTAAACAGTGCTCGTGTTTCGGGTTTAACCTGAAGAATTTATGAACGATAATCTACGCAATTCGGCTCGTACAGACCTTTAATGCCTTTTTAAAAACCTATAAGCTATAAGCTAGTGATGAAAACCAACAGATACATTACGTTTGTAATGCGAACGATCTGACTCGTCTGCAGTGAATATATATGTATATTATATACAGTTTTTCAATTCCGCGATCGGGGAGCGCAAATACTGGTATTATAATAACCGACGTACGGTTCAATAATTTTCACGAATTGAAAAAAAAATTGCACGTCTGCGTCGTATAAAGTCTGCTGTGATTTTATGGCTGCATACTTGTTTTTTTTTATGAACATGAAATGGACGATGTTCGTGAGGAGCTAAATCGTTTTTCCTGTCTAACAAACGCGTAATACACAGGATGACTGCAAGTCATAATCACCCAAACTTCAAATAGTTATATTTCTAATCCAACCTGAGTATATGCACCACTCACATCCAAATAATGAAATAACTATAATTACTATGGTTAATTTCAAATACGCCCCAGTTATGGCTCTACCCTGAACCATACAATTTTGTATTATTAAAACGGAAAACGATTTGTTTTGACACGATTTCATCTCCGGCGTAAACTCGTACCTATACGAGATAAGTACCATATGCCTCACAAAATGCAGGCGGATGGTTATCATAAAAATATTACATGCTTATAACTATATAAACATATAAACACAGTCGCACGGATTCACACTGGTATTAACCGAAACTAAGCGCAAACCAGCGAACACGTAAATAATTTGTTAGGTCGTGCGCCACTTAAAATACCGAAACGACCGATAATGTCGCGGTCTATCGTGTCCTCCCGAGACAAAATAAAATTACCGTACTTACGAATTTCGTTCCCTCGCGTTACGATGTTTTAGGGTTTTGCGCTGAAAATATGATATAGTATAATTATTATAATACGCGATTCGCCCATCACCGCTATTTTCTGAGACGAAAATATCAAAGCCCCGCAGGTGGTGACATCGCGGCCACGTCGGCGGCGCGTGTAGTGTGTATAGCTATATATACTACATGTGTAGCTATATATACTACATTATTATTATATTATTATTATGTTGATATAGCCATAACGAGAGTTCAAAAATAGTTGTATTGCGCGCGTGATGGTTCACGTCAGAAATAACGATTTCGAAAGTACCGCGAATTCCTGTACGCAAAAAAAAAAAAAATAATAAACCGTTCCTCCATCGATTTAAACGCCTCCGCCTCATCGATACTGCGGCGAGTGGCGGCCGACGAGCGACCCTCCCCGTCAAATTATCCAGCAGTCGGGGGTGCACGACCGGCGTCCGCCAGTCGAACGCTTTCGGATGTATATAAGTGTATACGTATATATTATATATATGTACCGCATTAACGGCCGATTAAAAAACAGTTTACGAACGTTGCCGCTACATTATTATAATATTGCGTACGTCATTTGTATTTTGTTAATCTGCAAACCATACGGCGCTGTTTACGTTCGGTTTTCGATCTAATATCATTTTTATTTTTTTGATTACCCATCCCTACCGAGCACCTTCCGAGAACGGGCTCGTCGAACGCCGAACCGTAAACACCGTTATGTGTAGAGGCCTGTGCGACTCCGCCGGAGTATTTTTTATATTGCATAAATAATACCCTCGTAGAATTTGTGTTTGAACAACCGAGAAAGGGAAATAAATACCGCGTAAAGCGAGCTCTACTCTTCCTCTGCCGCGTCGGCGGTGAGTGAAACATTTTTCGCTCTCATCACACTACGTGTCACGTGCGTGGGAATTTTTAATATTTTTTTATTGATTTTTCGCGTTTATTTATACACTTAATTTGTTTTTAAATTAAATCGTCGAGAAAAAAAATCGGATGATTACCGGTATTTCACTTTTAACTTAATATAATATTCGTTTTGTGTACTTTTAATTTTATCTTGACGACGGAATAAGTGGGACGCTGCAGGGATACTATTTCTGCACTTCGGGTATAAGACGGTAATAAATAATAACATAATTATATTACCGGCGTGTGTCCGTGTTTATTAATGCGCGCGCGTTAAAATGTGGTCAGCAGTCGAATTAATTTAACAGCGTTACCCAAAACTGAAATTATAGTCGATTTTCGTCAACAACGTACTAAAATATTATAACCGAGAGGAATAAGAGCTACGTTAAATAAAAAAATAAAATTATATATTTTTAAACACTCAGATTATACCATCATACTGTAACTTCTCTTCTTCAAATCATTATCACTTTTTTTACGGTAAAATGTAAAGCCGAAGGTTTTTCTGAAAATCTTGATGTCTATAAATACAGTGCTGAATGGATAAATTATGAATTACCAAAAATTATGTTTTATATCCAATAACAGAATTACTAGGATTATAAAATATAGCTCTCATATCCTGATAATCTGAAAATTAGAATAATTCATATTGATCCATGAACATTTAATACTATTTTGTGAAATTGTCTGAGCATATTAAATATTTAAACACTTATACTAAACTATTTATTAGATGTATTCTATACATTAGGTCCCAATATTTAGGACTAATATTTTATCCTTGGCAAATAATATGTTCAATAACTTGGAAACTTCTCATTTAAATTTGTTTATAAAATTATCTACTTAATAATTCATAGTAAAAAAGTGAAACGGAAATAAATAGTATTGCTGAATTATCTTAAAGTTTATGATATTATACATAATAAGCAATTATTTAAGTATGCTTTATCTCTATAAAGCATTATACATATATAATAAACCTCCTCAAACTTTAAATGAAACATATTTGTCTGGCATGTTATGCACAATACTACAATAGTATTTATTGTGATTTGTAATTTGCATAGTACCTACAAATTCTCTGATTAAACGGACATAACAATTACTATATTATTTGATTAAAATGTAATTTTTTTTTCAATTAATGGTTTATTTTACGTATTACGTGTATTAGTTGCCGTTTTAAACTCATATTGTGGTTGACTAATTAATTTATAACAACATACCTACTAAGACATTACATTGCAATTTGGAACCTTTGAACAATAGTAAATATGCGTTAAGAATTAAAATTTTAATGACTACTCTTCAGCGTATTTAGTAAATCAATCATATCAAAATAATTAAAATACATAGTAACATTTATTTTCATTTCTGCGAAGACAAAATCATCGCGAAAATCTTTATACATTTCATTCATAACTATATAACGTTATAAACTATAATACTTAATACTTACCAAAGCTGAAATAGCCAATGTTACAAAATACAAAAACAGCATTGGTTCCACGGTGACCTTTTCGATCCATTTTGGTTTTGTTATGAACATTTTTATTTTAAATAAAAAATAAAAAACTGTTTAACTGTCTACAATAGTTGTAACACTTTCAAGTATATAAACACACTGATATCATATTATTAAGAATCGATAGAAAATCATCGCGATTATAATATATATGGTAAAAATTTATTATTAATTGACAACGGCTGTTGTATTTTATTTTAATAGTCAATTGACAGTAACCAATCTCTATCGTGGTGGTATTTCTCAAGTTTGTTTTTTTCTCTATATCTCGTCAAAACTTTAGCTATTTTATCGTATTTCCGGTATTTTGAATTACAAAAGACGCTTTGTGTGTATTATGTCGTAGGTAAGTAAAGTAGTAGTAATAATAGTATATTTAAATGTTAATTTCTAAAAACGTTCACAAACGACCCTGTCGGAGTGTTTTCTATTTAAAAAAAAAAAGCGAATTTTGTTTTTAATATTTACATAACGCGTCTGTACCGAATAAATTTCATAAAAAAAATGTTATAGTATTGTTGTCCGACGTGTAGCGTTGGACGGGCTGCGGCGGTGCGACTGCGTTTACCTACGCCGAACGACGCCGCGTGTATGGAGTACCTGTTGTAATAACCCACCTATAGCTGATGCGTCAGTACGTAATAGTTTGCCGCGATTAAGTAACATACCGGTCCGAGGTCGAGTTCAGCTTTCTCCTTCATTCCACACGACCGTATTATGCCCAATAAGTGTCGCCGGAATCAAAGAACGGCCAATTTTTTTTTTTCTCCGCCAGTGTATTATGACGTATAGACGTACCTACCTATACACCGAGTAGTCGGTAGTATGGTATTATGATGTTTAATATTGTATAGCAGTGTAACGGCGGACAGTGGTTATAGGTAGTGGTATGCATATAATATATATAGTACTATCCATAATATCGTATTATGTACAAGTTCCCATTATGAATAGGATCGTCCCCTCCTCTCCCGTCCGCCGTCGTTATGCGAGTTTCGGATAATAGGAAGTAACGACGGCGACGTGAACGAACGCGCGAAATCCGCTCTTTCTAGGTCACAGTCGGTAGATAGGTACTCGTGCAGTGAGCTTGTGTGTATACATAGGAAACGCATAATATATAATACATTATGCTGCTATTATTATTGTTATTATTATGCGCGTACGCAACATTCACTGGGAACTACTGTACGTAGACACGATGTCACTCTGCACTGTTGCAAACGTCGCCGTTTTCGAGAGTCGCCCGTGTAATAAAACGATTGCCATAATACGCGTTTATATATATATATATATACATAGGTATTGGGTTAGATACACATTTATTATTTTTTCGTTCGCGAAACTCATTGTTCCGGGCGCAGACCAGATGCGCCTAAAACAGAATTTATAGTCTAAGATCAGTGTCCGGTGTAACATATGTATAGCGCTCCTTTTATTTTATACGGTCGATGTATACCAATTATTTCGTCGACCTTTTAATTTTACTTCCATCAGATAATAATATGGGAAACGTGTGTTTTTATTCGATGCGATTGTTCCTTCGACATCGAATCGTCACAAATTTTGCGCATAAACTATATAAATCAAAAACTGACCGACTCGGTTGTAAATCAATTATTACCACTGAAACTCCCTGCGGGCTGATGTCTGTGTTTCCATACCATCGTGCGTGATCCTACAATAAACAGATGTGGCTGATATAGTGATATATATTATATACACATAATGATTATGAACATGAAAGTACACAACATTCACTGACAGTAACGTGATGTCATTACTCACTATATATATATATATATATATATATATATATACAGGGTGATTTTTTTATCAAACAACACTCATTATTTCCAAAAGTATTCTTGTTTTTGAAAATATTTTTTTACATAGTTTCAAATTGTTAAAAAAACAACGTTTTTATAAAAAGATTATATTTTTAAATATTTTTTATCCTTATAATTTTTTAATTTTTTAATTTTTTTGAATGACAACATAGATTTTTAATTTCATATTCCAAAACAGAATAATTTTCTGAGTATTTCGATACATAAAAATTGAATTTAGAGCGAGTAGTTTATGAGTAATACGTATTTAAAGTTTAATTGCGTGGAGTGGAGTGGTATGGGGTTACCCCGCAAACTGTTTGTCTACTACTCCGCTCGTCTAAACTTTAAATAAGTATAACTCATAAACTACTCACCCTAAATTCGATTTTTATGTATCAAAATACTCAAAAAATTATTCTGCTTTGGAATATGAAATTAAAAATCTATGTTGTCATTCAAAAAAGTAAAAAACTTAAAAAATTATAAGGATAAAAAATATTTAAAAATATAATTTTTTTATAAAAACGTTGTTTTTTTAACAATTTGAAACTATGTAAAATAATATTTTCAAAAACATGAATACTTTTGGAAATAATGAGTATTGTTTGGTAAAAAGATCACCCTGTATATATTATTATAGTACCTATCTGTTTCGGGCGTCGTCGTTTTTGAGAGTATAGCCCGCGTAATGTTTTTAAGGTATGTAGAGTTGTATTTTATGCTCATTCTGATACAACGAATAACGATACCAACGCGCATTGGATTTAATGCATTTTTATTATTTCCCTATACGCAAATTTTTTTCCTTCAGCCAAACAATTTAATGTTATATTATGTGGCATACGCCACAGAGATAGATATATGTGCGAGTATTAGTTTAGAGCGCTTTCGACAAAACGCGAATATGTAAATGGTAATAAATGGATATAATATACTCTAATAGTATACTCCGCGCGTACACGCGGTATAATGCGTTTATACATATTCATACAGATTGATAGATTTTATTGCGCTTTTTACACGCATCACGGATGAGTGAGTTGTACATTTTCTATGTCCGCATTATACGCGCGATGTAGTGTTATATCATGTATTGCCGGGTATTCGGTACGATTTATAATCTTTACCTACCTACTCATGTCGTATGACCTCGTTTATTATTATATGAGTATTCGAGTGTTTTTAATTTTTATTCCAAATTAATGCGGTAAAATAATAATTTATGTTTGTTGTCAGTGTTTGTCTCGCTGCACCAGAATACTACATTAATATTATATAATACACCAAAGTACCGAGGAACGCGTATAAACACAAGAGAATGCACTATGGCGTAGGTATACATCCGTGTACATACATAATTGTTTTTCCACTGTCGTCATTATATTAGGCTGTTATCAATATAATATTAAATCACGATAATACAGTGTACCTATAATCAAATCTTTAATAAATCAGTGTATTAAACGTTTATTCAAAATTTAAGATTTACATTTTTCTTGGGCATATTCAAAAAAATATTGAAATATTCTCCAATATTTTACTCTATAAACATTGTCGTAAGTATTTCGTGTTAAGTTTAAGTTTATAATATAATAAAAAAAACCAAAATGCAATAATTAAAGTGTTATAATAATTCACGATTTGTCATTTAATTTTAGTTATTAAATATGTTGAATGTATTAAGCATAATATTAATTTATAATTTATCATTTAATATTTAACAAAAAATTTAAATTAATTTAAAAACTATAACTAAACTAATCTTTACTATTTTAAGAAGTAGACATTTAAATGATTATTTATTATTATTTAAGATAATTTTAAGAATTTTTTTTAGAGAACATAATACAATTGAATGATCAATTGTTAATTATAATTATGATCATGGTATTATATTCGTGTTTCGATTTATTAAATAGCCTAACATAATGATAGTGGAAAAATGTATGGGCATGCGCAGTATGCATTTTTTGTGTTTATCCGCTCTAAAGTGCTATACTAACTGCGTATCTCGTAAACTTTAAGTCAATATCATAAAATTAAGATTAATATTGCATTTATTTAATACTGATATAGTGATGTATTATGTATTTAAAAACATCACTAATTTTCGTAATAAAGATAACTATGTTATGCCTACGTGGTAATAACTACAAAACGTTGTCTGTCTCTGGTACGGTATAAAAATGACAGATGAATTTAGATGATTATACCAAACGGGAGTATACGAGAGGATTTAGAATTTAGATGTTGACAATTTAACTAGACGGGTAATAAGCTATACCGAGTACGGTACTTTAACGTACCCATTTGTAATGAAATTTTAATATTATAATTTTTACTTTACCCATAATTCGGTAGGGAAATTCACGAACAAGTAATAATACAAGACTTCTTCAGCGCACATATTTTATGTAGTAGGCCTAACTGTCCAAGGATATTTATTATACCTTTTTTAAAAGTAATCAAAAATTAACTGATATGTACTATATAGATATATCGAGGCATATGGGCGATATAGCTATATTATACATGTACATTTGTTTGAACTGTATCTACACACTTTTTAATTAATACGTATTAGACTTAATATATAGCAATATGTAAATGCAACATTCTAATCGTTAGTCACATTTTAGTATTCAATGATCTATTATAATAGTTTTTAAATAAAATGTACTTATCTTGAACACGGCATAAGCAGGTACCTACACATAACTTCTATAATATACGTTAATAAACATACTGTTATTATGATCATTTTTTTTTTACATCAAATATAATATGTATTATTATATATTATTAATGTAATAATGTTGGGAACAAAAATATTTTGTGGAGTAGAAACAAATTTTATAGAAAGAAAAAACCAAAAAATAAAGATGTAACCTTCATAATGATAAATGCCCCCCCTGCCAAAAGTCACTTGCATTCTGTTTATACTGGTTTTCAAAATTAAGCGATGCGCCTTTCATGTTGTCGACGCGCACTCGGAGACCCACAAAAGTTCCTCGGGGACCTCGAAACGAAATACATGCTCTGTCATCGGCCGACGTTACGCCATCATAAAACCACGTGATTAGATTTCCATAGAAACAGCCGTCACACGCGATGTCCGCAGTTCCCGATGGTTGTCTGCCCGGCGTCTCTTTTTCGCCTCAAAGTCGGTCGTCATCACAAGTGGCCGAAATTGAATAAATTGCGTTATTATCGATCACGATGTTTGTGGCAGCGAGGAGTCAGACTGACTATCCGTGACGAGGCGAGCTTTTGTGGAAGGACGAAGGACGATTATGTGGGCTGTTGCGTCTCGCCGGTTAACGGGTACTCCTTTCAAAACCATTACATTTTCCTTGCTCAGCGACCCGTTGTTACTCGTATATCGTTTGCTGTCGCCATTGACTGGTAATGAGTTCCGGTGACTGTCATTCTCAGTTCCGTTTTGTCACGATTAGCATCCACAAAACAGCATGGTATACGGTTCAACTAGTCGACGCGTTTGCCGTGACGGATATCGCGCGCTGGACGGCCACGGTCAAGGTAGATTTGTCATGACGATTCCAGCTCCACTTTCGATAGTTTTGCTGTCCAGTGAATTCTAAAAACGTCTAGATAGTACAAAAACTCTTCCACAGGACGTATTTAAATATTTTTTTTAACGAAAGAATCAAATTATTAATGTCGTAAGTCAATATGTCAGAACCAAATACAAATCGACAATACACATAAGATCGATGTTTTATACAAAACGATTTTTCACTTTAAGGGTGGCTTTTAATAGCGAATTTGATTAAGTCGATATTTTAAAAGTTTAAAAATATTTCCAATAGTTTTCGATATACTGAAAATACTTGATAAAAACAAAAAGAAAAACGAGAATTAATTTTTACGCAAAGCCAGTATTTGACAAAATCTATTTTATTTATCTTCGGTGTTACTCAAAATCAAATAACTGAAGATACTTCTATCTTTAATCAAATGTATTAGCTTTTTCTATACATGATAATTATTAAAATATTTTGACTCTAAGCTATTTTGAAATATTTAAAATTAAAATTTTTTTTTATTTTTTTTCTAATAAAAAAAGGATTGTTGATAAAAATGTTTCACTGCCTAACCTTTTGCCTGAAAATTTAATACAATGTACCAAAAAAGTTTTTATTTTAGATATATTAAAATATTCAAAATACAAATGCACAATTTTTTTTAACTGTAAACGATTTAATGAATTTAAGTTTGCGTAATTATATTTTCAAAATTTTTAGATTAATTTTAAGCTATGACCTATTTATATCATAAACATATTCACATTATTTTACTTTAATGTGGTTTTGATTCAAAAGTTAATAAAAATAATGTAATATGTTTAATATGATACAAACTTAAAATAATTAAATTCTAATAATATAATTTTTTTCGAAAAAAAATATATCAACCTACCATAGTCAATTATACTAATAAAACATAAGTAAAATTTTTTAGTTTGATAGCAATATTAAAAAAAAAAGCGGGTAAGTAGGTATCGCTCTGCTGTATATTAGGGGGTGGGGTGGACCTCAGACTATGGTAGGTTAAATTTGAATGCAATGATAGGTATCATTGTATACGAAAAACGATTCTGAACGAAGATGATTTGTCAGTTTAGGATATATTATATTTAAATATTGTCAAATATTCTATTTTGAAACAAATAGTATAGTTACTATATGTTAGTTACTATAGTTACTTTATAGTATCTGTTTATATAATAAAAAAAACATTTGGCCAACATACGCATTTTGAGCGTATGAAATTTAATTTAAATGTTGATATATTTCGTAAACATTTGAACTTTAAATGCTTAGAAATAAAAATTGTGAATAACGATTTCGGATTTTTTTTTATCACTTTAAGAAAAACTTATAAGAAACCTTGTATTAAATTTTCAAGATTTTCTGGCCACCCAAAAAAATTTTATCGGCATTTGAAGAAAAAAAAACTTAGAAAAGTCGAAAATTTCAATTGTCTATTAGTAGCTTAAAAATGGTCAAAATATTTTGAAAATTTAACTGTAAAGATATAACCATAATATAAACATTTGGTGAAAATTTCAAGTATTTACAATAATTCGTTTTTGAGTTACAGCAAAATCAAAAAATCGATTTTGTCGAAAAGTGGTTTTTCCGTAAAATTTCCATTTTTCTGTCATTTTTTTTTTTGTTTTTCTCGATTTTTTTAAAAACTATTAGAAAATTTTAATTTTGACCCCCCTAAAGTACCAACTAGATTCAATTCCCTATTCAAAGAGGGGCTGAAGTCAAAAATCGGAGCATTATTACTGCTCCAAATGTTGGAGTCAGACACAAAAAAAAAAAAAAAAAAACACACATCATAGTAAATGCAATACATTCATCACTTCGTTCAGAATCTAAAACATATTATGAAATTTACTTTTATATTAGCTAACGGATAATCTTTGCTCAGAATTATTTTTTGTATACAATGAATAATGATATTATCATATTGATATATTATTGAATATAAATTTAACACGTACAATATAGAGATCCACATTCATTGACTTTTGCTATGCAAAAGAGTGGTATCACTTGTCCAAATAATTTTATAATTATTAAGAAAAACACTTTGAATATTTTACTTTTGAAGTATCAACTAATTTCACTTTCATATCAAAACAAAATATTTAAGTTAAAAATGTAAACTTATTTTACTGCTTTAAAAGGTGATGATTGAAGATGAACAAAAAACATACATAATCGTAAAATCAATATATTTATCGCTTCAATCTGAATTTAAAAAATGGAGGAAAACAGAAGTAGTTGAAATTTTCAAAATATTCTCATCGTCATTCTACCCAGAGGTTGTAAACAGCACAAAGGTGAACGTTTTAGAAAAAAAATAAATCTATTTTAGTACTCCAAAAGGTTATAAAAAAACTGCTGTATGAAATTTGATTTGTTTTTAAGTTAGTATTGTTACCAACTCAAAAAAAAAAAACTAAATGAAGTAAGTATATAAATATTGATATTTTATTATTGGAATTCATAAAGCATTACATCCAAGTACAATGAAAATTACTATCATTTATTTTATATATTATATCTCTAGAATCTAGGATGTAAGTAATTTATAATAATATCTAATATTATTAATTAGACTACTATCGACCAACGATATTAGGAATACGTTACTTTAAAATGTGTATTTCAAACCGTTTGGTAAATATTGATTTTAGACTATTTATTTTTTTGGACTCCCGTGTTTGTGTATGTCATCTTTTGTTTAATAAAATAAAAAATCAATGTATACATTTTATAAAGCAATACCTACAAAAAAAAAACGTTAAAAAACACAAGAAAATATAAAATTATATTCTAATGAATAATATTCAATATATTTTTAATATTTTTGTCTTTAAAAAAAGAAATAATCTCAGCTTAAAAATAATTCACTTCTAAAATGTATATTATTGAATTAATATTTTAACCGGTTTTTACACTGTAGATGAATTTTTACTAAAATAATATTTTTTTCAGATTCACTGGAAATAATTTATGCTGCCAAAATGGCCAATTATTAAACATTTGTAAAAACACTAAAAACTGCAGTTGTATTAGGTACAGCGACTGACAGCGAATTTTCTTTATTTTAATAATTTTAAACATAAATTTAATTACAACATATTTAAAAGTGATCGTATGATTACTATGATTGTCTGGGTTAATTATCCCGACTCAAACTAGCAGTCAAAAGATAAAACTATTGTTTTATAAAATATCGAAAGACATACTTATTATAAATGGTTATAGTAATATCTGTATCTTACATATTATTATGGCACTATGCCCTGTACTGTCTAAAATAACTATATACACTTATAATAGACGTCTTAACAGTTATGACGATTTGATCGTTTTAACGACAGACACATGTTATCCATTATTTATACTTACGAAAATTTAAAACAATGGTTAGCATAATTACATGATTAAATGTCTGATAAAAATGCATAAATGATGCCGATGTTTAATTATAAAACAATATTATTTTTTTTTATTATCAATAGATGCCTATTGGAATATAAAATACACGACTATATTTTAGTGGTTAATTATGTATACATTAAACATAACGATCTTAATTAATAATCAGCATTGAACATTGTGATACGACGTTTTTGAGCGTTATCGAAGAACTACTAGCGTGAGCCAGTACTAATAAAAAATCAGACAAACAAATTATTATATGAGTTGATATCAAACATAATTTTAAAACCATTATTATAGTGCTCGATGCAAAAACCGTTTTACGGTAGAATAATATGGTGATCAATCGCTCGGTATTATCTAAACTTGCACATAATATTATTCATATTACTTTATTTATCAATAAAAGTTTATTTATTTATTCATTTTTTTAATGTAAAAAACTAAAAACCAATAGTTCCTGTACTGTTGATAGGTACAGTCAATACTACCACCATGTAGTTCCCTAAAAATAATAAACGCTACTGATTTGATCATTTTTTAATGGAATTTGATCTTTCTATGAAGCTAATCGATATCAGACACGTGTTCGTATACATAAATATACCTAAATGTATATAACTTTATTGTACATGATAAGTTGAGTTAAAAATGCGAGTGATTAAATTATCGATATTTTTAACATTATTTTATTGTATCAATATTTATTTATATGTAGATACTATATTTAGTACTAACACTATATAGGTATTCGATTATATTATAATTAGTAGAAATGACAGTGTTTAGTATCAATTTATAGTCAAATTTGATGGTATATTTATTGTAATTATCTAGTTAAGTGGTTGGTTTATTTAACTTTCTTTACAACATGCATAACACATTTATTGACACGAGCACACGGTGTACCTATCTGATTATGACAAATTATATTGGTTGTCTGTACGATATATATATATATATATATATATATATATATATATGTGTGTGTGTGTGTGTGTGTTTTTTTACAAAATATATTTTATGTGTCACGTTTTAGACTGTAGTCAGCTTATTCTCACAGAATTATCGTTTTTGAAAGGAAATCACAACAGACACGTAACGGGTATGAAATATCCAGTATTCTGAATGTCCAACGGAAAATTGAATTTCTTTTCGCTAATTTAAAAAGCTAATAAAAGCAACACATTTTTCGTTTGAAAAAATACTTGTTTATTCATATTTTTTACACTTGTGTTTGTCATGTCACTTATATAATATTTCCACGATATAATTTAAAACATTCGTAAGTCGTAACATTAAAAAAGTCAAGGCTTATTCGATAGGAAACAAGGTAGTGGTTGCCAACACCCATCCTGTGTTTGGAAAGTAAAAGTCAAAAGTTATAATTATCCTAGCCATTTATTTAACACTCCAAATAAAATGTTTTGTTTTTAGTACCAAAGTATTATGTACCTTAGTTAACACAATTTACGTATTACACTATATTATGATCACTGTTTCACTCTT
This sequence comes from Schizaphis graminum, assembly GCA_020882235.1. Classification (NCBI taxonomy): domain Eukaryota; kingdom Metazoa; phylum Arthropoda; class Insecta; order Hemiptera; family Aphididae; genus Schizaphis; species Schizaphis graminum. The sequence goes on from CM037032.1 coordinate 15,305,964, forward strand.
TCGAGTTCACTTCTAAGACAATATAGTTATATTGTTTGATGTTTATTAGTTATTTACATTTAAATAACAACAAATAAAAGTCGCAAAATTGTTCACGTTTGATAAAAATCTGTGAGCGTTTTCCTTAAAATGCCTTTTTAATAGGTATTTCATAAGAGGCCATGACTAAATTATTCTTACAAAGGAAATTAAACAAATTGATAATAATGCTTTCAGGTACTCTGTATAATATTTTAATCGTTTTTTTAGAATACAAACATGTTATTTTTAAGATCTTAAGAAACCTTGGATAAACTTTACTTGGCTTTGAAGTTTGAATCAATTTTAAAATGCACATATATTTATTGTGCGTTTATAATAATATTATAATATTGAACGCTGATAATCTAATAACAATATTATGGTTGATATTACGAATAGTTTAATAATAATACCAGGCTTACCATGTTCACCAAACTGTTCGAAAAGTGTAGAATACCCACTGCAACACTCAATATCTGTATAACCAACTTAGATATTAGTTTGTACCTGTTTAATTGTCTTAACTCTTAATAATTAACAAATCCTACTCAAAAATTCACTATATTATTAATTGTATTTAATGTAAACTACATTTTTATCCAAATAATATTATTATGTATTATATAGTATTGGCTTGTTATATTTTACTTACCACAAAGTTAATAGGTAACTTACCTAAATCGAATAAATGTTTTTTTTATGTAGATTAAATATACACTTGCTTATAGTATCAAAGCATAACTGTATACGACTAGGTATAAGGAAACATTTTTAGTTATAAAAATACACTTGGAAATTAAAGTACATAATAATATTTCATATATGTACAGATTTTATCAAATTAATTATTCAAAAATAAAATTTAATATGAGATATCTTACAACACATAAAAAATACTAAATAATAATATATGCAACATAATATAACACAAAGTACCTATAATATAAAGAATAAATATTTTATTTAGGTATAGGTAAATTGTATGCATTTATTTGATAAAATAATTTTTCAAGTAGGCATATTTCACAGACACAAATATTATTATTTAAATGTTTAGCAAATAAAATATCGTTACATTAATTATCCAAATATACGTCCTAATCCACCCCATCCACCCCACCCACTCCAACCACCACAACCTCCCCCACAACCTCCTCCGCATCCAGAATTATCACATTCACAGCCACATCCATCATTTGTTACAGAAATCGGCACTTTGCATGCCTAATAAAGTATCATAAAACAAATTATTACTTATTTTGTTAATCAATAGAATTATAGAAATTTATAATACTCACTGGAACAATAGCAACGGACATAAAAACGATTAAATACAACACAATTAATTTAATTTTGTACATGGCTTATTAAGCTTGTACTAAATAATATATACATGTATTATATATATATATATATATATATATATATATATTTATATATCGTTTTGAAAGAAATTCAATTTATATTTTATTATATTATTATTATGATGATTTATTACAACGAAAACCAATTACGAATGAAATGACAATATTTGGTTGTTCTGTCTTTTTATATCGATTGGAGTTAATAAACACTTCCTATAAAATCAACAAAAATATATTTACGTTTGATAGCACGTACACATTTTATATATTCAGTTGTTCAATTATTTTCGCGTATAATATTAAGGATAAAAAAACTGCATTGTATTGTAATAATAAATAATTTTATTTAAAGCAAATCCGTATGTTTACAACACAACCATTTTAATAACACAATGGTTATATTCATTTTAATATTACAACTAACATAAATGAGCTTTAACATATTTTTTACACATTCAGTTTTATATTAAATCCACTATTATATTATTATTATCTATTTCATCAAACAAATAACATTATTAATTTTTTTTCTACGGAACAACAAATAAAATATTTAAGAATATTGGTTTACTAGTATAATATAATGTAAGTTTAAACTGACTGTATAAGTACACAAAGTAATATTTGTTTTTTTTTTAATGCGTTTATATTGAATCGTTTTTAATTTATCTTCTCTCAAAATATATTTTCATATTATATAAACAAAACTTATACGTGATTAAATATTGACAGTACATATCAAGACGCGTCTCCATAAAATTCGATCGGATTTACCAATATTGATCCAGCTATTAGGCTAGCAAATTGATTTTGATTTTTTCTATAATCGTCTGAAAATTCTCCTCTTAACCATTTTCTTCACAGGGACTGGCAATGGATTTAAAAATTATTAGCCACCCATTTTCTTGCTTTTACATGAATATCGGCACGGTATCCTTCCTCCTTGGGGTTTACAAATAACTTAGTTGACAAGTCACGTCTTACACCATTTGACAAGGCCAAATCCGATCGGACGCGTCTTTGTAATATACTTTCAACATTTTAAAATTATTTCATAAAACAAAATTGTATAACTATGTTATGATTCTTAAATGAAAATCAAAACATTTAAAAAACATAATTTTGTAGTTGCCAAGTTTAAATAATAATTATGAAAAATAACTTGCTTGGTATAATATGTATTAAAAATGCTTATAGGTATACTTTATAAATATACTATTAAATGTAATATGCAGGTTGATAACGCTAAATTATATAATGTATAGCTCTAGTAATTAAAATAGAATGAAAATATTATTTTACACACAATTAACAAAATATAAGCAACTACATACTTCCTATATATTATGGTAATTTACTAATTTAACTATAATAGCCAAATCTATTACTAGACTGACTATACCATTTAAATACGTATATAAACGAGAATGCATAATCTAAAGTAAATGTTTTGAGCATTTAAACATTTTTTTTTTTTTATACAAACTTTAATGTTATTGAAGACACTAACTAGTTATATAATATATATAAAAAAAAAGATAACAAAAAACAGTTTTATTATTTTCACTTAAAATGTAATTTACAACACAACAGAAATAAGGGTCGTTTTTTTATGTCTTGGTTCTGATATATTACTCATATTGACTAATGTATAAATATATATTGAATAAGTATATAGTTTAGTTATAGAAACCAAGTTAAATTGATTATATACATAATTGAATAATAATACTACAATATTGTTATTTTATTTTTCATTTGAGAATAATATAACGAAGTAAAATATTAATGCAACTATGGTTCTTTAGTATTTATAATCTTAATGTAATTAATTTATCATTTAATGTTCACCATATTCATAAATTCATAACTAATTGACCAAGTTTAACCCATCATTTATTTTACAACACTTTTTACATTATTTTTTTTTATTAAATTCTTTAATAGAATCATTTAAAAAAAAATTTATAGTTGTATATTTCAATATATCAAAAACTGTAGCATCGAATATTTGTAGTATTTTTTTTATTGATTAAATTAAATAAAGTTTAAAAAAAATATCAAAAAAATAACCCTGATTTTTTTAGTAATTTTAATTAGATATAGGAAAATATTAAGCTTAAATTGTATATGTTACGTAACAATTTATGTCCATTTAATAAATTAAAATCGGCTAAAAAATTAGTATATTAATTTAAATTACATAGTATACATCAGAATTATTATTTATTGTAAAGTATACCTATTTTGATATTAAATTAAGAAATATCCACACTTTAAAATAATTAATTATATATTTTAAACTCAATAATCATTTAAAATTTAGTTTATATTGTTAAAAATGTCAAATACTGATATATTTTAAATAAATATTTAAACAAAATATTGAATAATAAGTTTTGCGCAGGGCCGGGATGAAAACAAATTACTTCACAAATTGCAATAGTTGTCAAAGCAATAAATGCATACCTATATTAAATTCAAACTATGGTAAATTGAATAATGTATATATGACACCAATCAAAATTTAGGGTTCAAAGTTTTGTGTGTATATTTGTCATTTTAACACTATAAGTATTATGTATAATTGAACCTATGAGGTATAGAAATATAGTAAATTAGGTAATAAAATCATGGTCTGAAAGTGTCCAAGCTTAATTTATTACCAATAATATAAGAACAAATAAGGAGTATAATATGGAGTACCATTTATATCGATATATTTATATATTAATTATTAAGTTTCACCGTTATGAATAAATTGAAATAATTAAAATATAGGTACATAGGTAAATTTAAATATAAATATGTTTTTTATTTAGCAAAAAACGGGAAATTATTTTTTTTAACCAACAAATAAATTATTTTTTACATAAAGCCATCAGAAACATTACACATCATTATGTTTGTAGTGTATAAACCACTATGTAAAAATAAAAAAAGTTTTAAGATAATATTTTTAACATCTAACTAGTTTTATATTACTTAATAAATTTAAATTATTTACTTTTTTATTATAATTTAATCCACTGAACAACAAATAATGTGTGCATAATCCACACGGTAAATGTGATGTTTTTGGACTTCATTATTAACCTTGAGTGTTTAACCAGGGTGATTTTTTTATCAAACAACACTCATTATTTCTAAAAGTATTCATGTTTTTGAAAATATTTTTTTACATAGTTTTAAGTTGTTAAAAAACAACATTTTTATTAAAAAATTATATTTTTAAATATTTTTTATCCTTATAATTTTTTAAGTTTTTTACTTTTTTGAATGACAACATAGATTTTTAATTTCATATTCCCAAGCAGAATAATTTTCTGAGTATTTTGATACATAAAATTCGAATTTAGGGCCAGTAGTTTATGAGTTATACTTATTTAAAGTTTAGACAAGCTGAGTAGTATACAAACATTTTGCGAGGTAACCCCGTACCACTCCACTCCGCGCATCAAAACTTTAAATACTTATAGCTCATAAACTACTAGCCCTAAATTCGATTTTTATGTATCAAAATAATCAGAAAATTATACTGCTTTGATTTATGAAATTAAAACTATATGATGTCATTCAAAAAAGTAAAAAACTTAAAAAAATATTTAAAAATATAATTTTTTAATAAAAATGTTGTTTTTTTAAAAACTTGAAACTATGTAAAAAAATATTTTCAAAAACATGAATACTTTCAGAAATAATGAGTGTTCTTCGATAAAAAAATCACCTTGTATATAAAACTCTAAAACTTAGTCAGATCAGTAAATCAGTACCTGAATAAATAACATAATTATTAAATAATACTTAAAAAATATCGGCAAATTACGTTTAATAAAATAGTCAGTATATTTTTAACTTAAAAACTAAAATTTACTTAATTTTACTTAATAACATATTTATAATATGCAAAGTATTTTGATATGGAATCAAAATAATTAATTTAATATTTGTATACACGTACGTTGGATAATATGTATATATTAAATTATTTTATTATTAAATTAAACTCTCACTGTTCTTGTGCATACATGTTACTATCATTTTTATAAAGTAATTATATTTTATTGAATGTTTAATAAATCAATATTTGTTATTTTTATAGCTCTCGCGTGTTTAGCAAATCGAAATGGTGTTCAATAAACAAAAAATAGTACAATCTAAGTTCTATTTATGTATGACAAACTATTGAAAAGAAAAATAATTTTCACGTGAAACTGTTTATGAACATTTTTATTTTCAACGTTTTAATACGAGTAGATATAGTTCCATTTATTTAATATACATAAGACGTAATAAATAACATATTTCTCTTGAAATGAGAAATTAAATCTCGTGTTCATTTCATTGATCACAGTAAATTGTATTTTATTTCTATTAAACTGTAAAGAAGTTGTTTCAATGTACAGTTGAATGAATATCACGATTTAGATTTTGTTTTACTGAACAGGATTTTTCTGAATTACGTATAGGTATAATTATTATGGGTTGCACATTTTTTTTTTTAAATTTTTTTTTTGATTTGAATTTACTCCATCTAACTATACCTATAAACGATTGATGACTAAAATATTCGATGCTTTTATCATAAAACATATAATTGTATTTGATTAGATTTCTACGGAATTAAGTACACCAATCATTAGTTGAATGTCCTGTTATTTCAATCGTGCAATGGATACTACATTAAATAGTTTTAAATATTTTATGCATATATTATTCGATTTAATTTGGTGTTGTTATTTAAATCGTGTTTGTGTGTTATTATATTGCGTATATTACTATACGTCAACCATGAGCCAAAGTGATTTTTTTTATATATAAAAATTACCGCAGTAAAAAATAATTATTCCTATTAAATATATAGTTGATCAATGTAATATTTAACAAAAAATACGGGATACATAAATTATATATAAGCTGTGTTGGAAATATTTATAATAAACCTATATCAGCAAGAATTTAATATTATGGGTAAATAATAGGTAACTAAAGTTATTGTGTTTATAATGTTTTACGATGAATAGTTAATTTTGGTTTTTACGATGAACAAAAAAAATAACTAAATAAAGTTAATATAATTTTCCGCTCAAATGCTTGGGTCTTTTATGCATTTATCGCTTGAGTATCGTCTTAAAATTATACCAGAAAATTATTTTATTATGAAATTAATGCAAGAATTTAACACAATAATTGAATAATATAGTTAAGTTATCGGAATGATAAAAAAAAAATATTATTAATATTGTGTATGAAACTACTTATTTGATATTAAAAATATTGAAAATTGTCAGTGGTGGAGTGGGGGAGGGGGCAGTGAAAATTCCTAATGTATTGTGTACTGTTAAGTTATTTAAACCCGTTAAGGAAGACGAAAATATTACAGTCAGTTGAAGTATTCGCTGTGTAATTTTTATGCAGATGCACCGAATGTTTATAATTATTTTGATGGAAGACATAAATAGGATTACAATTAGAAGCTAATAAAGATATAATGAAAATATAATTGTAATATAAAAATCAATTGTTTTTTCCTTTTGAATAAGTAGGCAGATATCCGAGTACTTTTGTAGTTTGAGTGAGGATTGTAAATATTAATATATTTAATCAATATAATAACTTAAAAATATTTATACTTGATGGTTGATAGATATTTTTTGAAACTTAAATTAATAAAAAAAAATGTAATTTTATTTTAAGTACCTATACTTTTATAGTTACATATTAAAACCAAATATATTTTTTAATTTAAATTGAAATTTATATATATTGCATTCGCAGTTTAAAGTACGGTTAAATTATTAATATTCACCAAGTTCAATTTTAAATAAAATTATAAAAACATTATATTTTTGTTATTCATGAGATGAGTGTTTTTATTAAAGTATGAGTAATTATGTATTTAAAATAATATAATTAAATTGTTTTTAAATTTATTATTCTTTTTCAATATTCAGTTTTTTTACAATTAGTATGATACTCACAAAATATTATAATGACATATTATTTTATGCACGTTTTAAACAACTTAAATTAAATCCATTGAGTACATATAAATAAGTAGGAATGTATTCAATTCTTACTTCTGTATAATTTAATAAATATTAAAATTATTTTATTTAAATCGTATGAGTTCTATTTTTGCATCAGTTAAACCAAACAAAAATCATCTAAAACATTGAATAATTATTTTAATCTAAGTATCTATATTTATTTGTATTAGGGAATATTAAAAAAAACTTTTTGTTCAGAATCAAATTGTAATTTCAATAATTTAGCATTAATATATTTAAGCATGAACATAAAATTAAAGTTAAAAAAAAATCTGTAAATATTAATTTATCATTTTTTGGATGGGTTGGTTAATTAAAGAATTTTTCTTTGACTACAAATTCTACAGTTAAATATTTAAATATCCCAAACACTAAATCATATTATTTTAACCTCATGATTTCTTTATACTATTTTTTTGATTTAATTTCAACTAAAGTAATCTCCGTATTATACAGGTATTTTATTGTCATATTTTCATTAGATTTATCATAGAATCACTGATGATATTTATTCCTTGTTTTGTCAGTAAGTAAGCATTTTATTGTATGATGATATTCGTACGTCTTTTATACTGCATTACAGTATAATAACTATAATGTAAGTAATTTTTAGTTTTAACTTTTTATGATAGTTACATAAAATTATTTTATGAATTAATATTTTTGTTTTCCAGTAGCTGTTGATAAAATTATAATAAAAATAATACAATTAATTGAAAAACAAAAAAATTGTTGTTGTGTGTTTAAAAATAAATCAAGTGTATAAATAATAAATTAATAACATTTATTTAAATTTCTCTGTTTCTATACAAATCTAATCATTGCCTACTTTCAATTGTATGAAACCATAAAAAAAGCTTGATTAAACTTAATTTATATAATATAACTACTTATTGTATGTGTACCTATGTGATATCTTTTGTTAAGTTGATAGATATTTTTAAACAATTTATATTAACAAAACTAACGATATCTCAAATCTATATTTTATTTATTAGTAATTTTACTCTTTTTTAACTTTTAGTTCAGAATAATAGATACAATTATAAAAATGTTTATTTTTATTAATTAACAAATAATATTATTTTGTTAATTTTATGGTTTACTGACTGGTTTCATACATTTAATTAAATACGTAGGAACGTTCAAATTTGATAAATCAATTGCGTTTAAAAATAAATTCTACTATTATTTTTTTCCTTTGGGCGTTTTAATTGTACTTTTAATCTCTTCTGACAGATCTGAAAACCATTCATTACTTGAATAGCAGTTTGTGCACTTGTTGGATTATCGAATGATACAAAACCTGTTGCGGAAAAAGTTTTAAAAATGTGTTATTAAATATTAAATGAAAAAATATGTATAAATTGTTTATTTTCAAATTATAATATAATATTTAAAAAAATAGAAGTATTATTACTATGTATTTATTATTAGGTAATATTATCGTTTTCTTTTTAATACAATAACAAATGTGAATTAACAAAAATTATACATTTTTTATATTTTGATATATTATAATCATATTATATATCGTATATTTATTTTGTATGGAAATATTTTGATTATTAGATTAAAATTATAAATGGTCGTATGGGAATTTGTTCCACTTCATTTTAATAATAATGAAAGCTTGTTCAATAACTTTTCTGACTAATCTAGGGTATATATAGTTCACAAAAATTGTACTTACCGAAACATTTGCTTTGATTTGTTTCCCTATCTATGTATACTTTTGAGCTGAGCACTTGACCGAATGGCATAAACATGTGAGTTAGTTCATTATCACTAAACTCTTGTGGTAAATGGTATATAAACAAATTACTGCCTTCAGGTCCAAAAGTGATATTGTGTCCTAAAAAAGCACAAAATATCCCATTAAAATATATTATTAAACCAACAATATCTACACTTGCTTCCTATAACTATAATCAATTTTCATAAAAACTCATTGAACTACGCAATCTCTCTCATATTCAAACTCTTCTATTGTGCATTACCTAACAATTCTTTCCGTCGGCTCAATCGTAAATGGCCACGAGACCTACAAAAACTTACTCTCCTTACTTTATCTAAGTTCATAAATTGGAAGTAGTATCGATGGATACTTTCTTTCCACGTGTTTTTCGAGTCTTGTATAAATATTAACTAACTTACTTATTGTATTAATTGTTTATACAGAATTACAATGTTTTTAATAAATAAAAAAATGTATATATATATATATATATATAATATATTATTTTAATTTAATAAGTTTCAGAAAATAAACTTACGAGAAGTATTTGGCATTCCAGTTGAAAATTGATTAAACACTGCTTGGTAAGGAACTAAAATAATTATAAAAATAATAGTTTGTAATTATATTATTACATAATAATTTTTCGAAACATAACCTTCATTGAATAATTTTCAAATAATAATAATTATGAGATTAATGATTACCATACCTATACGATGTAGTGTTGAAACATTATTAAACGTGGTTGGATCTCGGTTTGATGAAATTATTCTGTTTTGATGCGCTGGTATTGATAATTGGAGAGACTCTGCTAATATAGCATGATCTACGTGGAATTATATTTAAAATATTAATTATTATTGGTTTTTTACAAACGCATTGTGATAAATTTAATTATTTTTATTATTTATAAGTTATAACGTATAATATTATTATTATATACTTACGTACTAACTAATTGATTTTTCGAACTACACTCATTAGCCATTACTTCAAAATCTAATTAACGTTTTTGAAAATTTTATTTTTACATAATTTCCAATAAAGATAAAATCATATCTTCTATCGTTATATTTATTAAAGCTCTTTTAATTTTTGGAATGATAACATACATTTTTAATTTCAGATTTTATTTTTAGAAGTATTTTAACATATGAAAATTGAAATTTGAACGAGTAGTTTATGAGTCAATGTATTTAAGACTTTCGAAAGCGGAATAATAACCCAACATTTTGCGGGGTATCCCCGAACTACTCCACTCTGACCATTTAAACTATAAATACTTATATAACTGATAAACTACTCGTTCACATTTCTACTTTTATATGTCCAAATACTCCAAAAAATATTTTTTTAAAAGTTAATAGTTTTAGAAGTAATAAGTGTTGTTTGATGAAAGAATCAATCTATATATTGTTGCTCAATATATAATATGATAACCATATTTACCCACAACCCCTGTGTGATAACTGATAAAGATTAAGATCGATTAAATTAACAAATATTAGAGGGAAATAATGCACAAAGAAATAAGAATAATAACTCAGAACTCCCATTTTGAACTATGAGTAAATGACATAATATTGTCTTTGAGCAGCAGAATTTGTGTGTATACTTCTCTTCCAATTATTTTTTTGTCGATGTCAACGAAAAGAGCGGATTTCAAATGTTTGCTTAAGGGCATTAGATAGTTTAGGCATCGAATAGACAAGCTACAATGAAAAAGTAAATCATTAAATGTCAAAATGTATAATAATCCAATAAATCAGATTTCAGAAAATCTAGCTTTATTTGTCAATCATTTTTTTTTTTTTTAAGTATTTATATATTAAGTTATAGACTTAGAACGTGCACTGTAAAAGCTAAATTTTATATTTTTAATTCATATTATATAGACATATAGTATTGTAAAAATTTTTTAGAAAGAATATTTAATATCAATCTAGGCCAAGTAAAAAGTAAGTAAAAATGTTTAAGATTCCATAAATATTTTTTTAGTTTACTTGTAAAACTTTAATGTGCCTACTTCAAATTAAAAAAATAATTTTATTTTATTAATACATTATACATTTGAATCATTTTTTTATATTACATTATAGACAAGGCGATTCTTTTATCATTAAACACTAATTTTTTCATCGAGTATTGACTTTTTTCAAAATATTTTGTTTCATGCTTTTTCAAACTGTATGAATTTTTTATTTTGTTTACCCTTTTATATTATAATATCGAAACCACTATTAACTTTTGATTTTAAAATAGCAACTTATATTTAAAATGTACTAAATTCATAGAGCTATTTTTTTTTTTTTTTATAAATTTTAACGTTCAAATTATTATTTTTTGTTAATTTTTTAGCGAAATATAACTTTGAAATTGAGTAGTTTTTGGTTTTTATAATACTCTTCTTGTATCATATTTTGTATGTTATAAACTCGTTATGGCTATCGATGCAGTGATAAACTTAGTATCTGTAGTTGAAATACAGTTGAAATACAACACAGTTGTAATAATCTGTAGGACAAACACCAAAAAACCTCGAACCACCCAACTTTGAACAACTTACTATAACTCACTAACGGTTAAATGAAAAATAATAATTTTAATGTTAAAATTTATAAAAAAAAAATAGTCCTACTATATAGTTGCCACTTAAAAATTAAGAATTGATAGTGATTTCACTATTATATATAAAGGTGAAAAAAAATGCTAATATAGTTTTAGAAAAGCATGAAACTAAAAATTTTGAAAAAAAAAGTTAACACTTTTTGAAATAATGAGTGTTTAATGATAAAAGAATTACACTGTATATATTATATTCTTACTTGAACAAACTGTTATTAACTAGTCGAAGACTAATTATTACTAATGGTTCTAAAACAGTGTTCGTAACCTTGGGGGTGGAGGGGGCGTGTAAACATTGCTAAGGAGACGCAAGCTGCAGTCATTGCGAATCAAAATTGTAGTTATTAAATTATTTTTTTTTTTTTACAATGTATAGAAAAAATGAAAAATGAACAATAGAAACCGTGATCATTCTTTAGAAAAGGGTCATGAGGTTTTTGAAAACCTACAAAGGAGGAGTGGAAGAAGTGGCCGGGAACCACTGCTTTAAAGATAAATGAAAATTCAATTGATATTTAATGTGTATTATTATTAAAACTAAACTAAAAGAAAATAATTCCTAATTTTTGGCTTTGTTCTATTATTTTTTCTACAAAATCAAAAATCTTCAAAAACAATTACATTTATAACTATTTTATAATATAATATACTAAGAAAGAAAATGGCTTAAATCTTATATAGTGCACACAAATATATTATGATATGTTTTTATAATACTGACATTCGAAAGTCTTGCCCAAAGCAACAAAACAGTGGCTCAACAAAATAGTGAACCATTTCTGGATTTTCTGATATTTATTAATAATTTTAGATTTAAAGTCAAGATAATACAATTTTTATAATAATTATATTGCGATCAATACTTCTTAGAATCTGTTATATGATGGAATCAACGTATTTTCTAGAACACGCGTTGTCTACATACAGAGCAAAGCATCAATTAAATGAAAATTATTTTATTTGATTATCATCAATAATAAATTTTTCTCAAAAATAAGAATTAGAATCATATGTTAGGTACATAAGTACAACATAGAATACATATCAAAGTTTCAATTGAATATTTCGTAGCCTATATAATTATTTGTGTAAGCTTTCATGATGAAGTATTATATAGTTTAAAAATACATAAATGATAAATACATTTGAATACATGTGAATATTAAATGTCAATATCGTCTTAAATATAATATCATCATATTACGATCTCCAATAAAACAACGATGTAGGATGAAAGGGTTATTTAATGATTAAAATACATTTTGTTTAGATAATCCTATAAATAACAAACTAGTATAACTTTATTAGTTAATAATAGTTTTATATGTACTTAACCTATTCATTATCGGATAAAAATAGTGCTTTAGAAGTTTCATAGTGCTACAGTGCTACACATTAAGAAATTGTACCTACACCTGGTAATTATTCGAAAATCGCAATTTTTCTTTATCTCTATATAACCTAACTGAATTTATTATTTTAAATTGTATGATATTATTTGTCGTGGTTATCAATCACATACAGAAATATTTCTCAAAAAATAAATCGGCAAATTAAAAAAATAGTCAGGGTGGCTAGATTTTGAAAATTACATAATAGTCAAGAAAACAATAAAATCAATAATAAAAACAATTACGTGTGGAAAATGACTGTTGCTGCATAGATGAGTTATTAAACAAGATTGGATTGGTTGTTCTAGTATTTGAATGTTGTTCTCTGGTTGACGTGTTTGGACGACTGTTAATCGAAAACATGGGTATGGTCGGCGACGGTATATTAGACAGGACATTGCGACTATCCACAATTTGAGCTGTAATAGTAATAAAAAAAACATGGACATAAATATTATGTAAATTATGAAATGTATAACGTGAATTTTTACTGTTTATCGAGGAAACGACTGGTGTTGTAATTGTTTGAGCGGTTACCATCGAGTTAATATAAGTGGACACGGACGGTGGAGGTTGGACTGTCGCTATCAAAGAAGACTGTTTAAAAAACAAATAATTGCGTTAGGTGCGTCGTAAAACAAAAAAAAAATTTTTTTTTCAATGTTAAATTTCATCAAAATTTATTTTAATTTCTTATTAAATTTGTCTTTTAATTATTATAATATTGAATTATTTTACTCGGGATCCGATGGCCGAGGTACATGCAGAGTAACACAAGTTGACTCCGTCTTATTCAATTGAGATAAATTTTGCATTGAAAATCAACCATGCCCGTAAATATAACGGATTGCGATTAAACGATTTATGATGAGATAATATTATTATGGGTTTTTTCATTGGAGAATTTTTAAATACCAACATTTTAAACAAGTTAAAAATTACTTTTTTTTAACTTTAAATACCTACTTAAAATTTAAATAATTAAAATAGTTGTTGAAAAAACGTATACAACTTTATTTATGGTAATTTTTACAACAGCTTTATAATATCATAATTACACTCCGTGAAGTATAGAAGGCAGTTTAAAATATATCCATTCCTGCCCGCTTGCAAGATAATGAGTAATGACTATATATAGGTACATTTGACAATTCGTGAAACTTAATTAAAGTTATATACCATATTTTATATTATTATATTAGTGTTTTTAATTTAGAAATACATTTGAAAATAGTCAAATATTTTTAATACCCAGTTAAATTCGTTTACAATGAAAATTTAATTTAATTTTGCTAAATTTAATAACAATTAAAACAGCTATGTATACCTTATTTTCAACGATCAATACTAAAATATCCACATACACTCCATATTATACATAATAGACGACTGAGTATTATAAAATACCTGCAATTAATATAACTTCATACAGTTTCAAAAATTTCATCTATGCGAAAGGCACTTCATTAATTTTTTTCCAAACGTAATTCGAAAATAAATTATACCTTTTGCATGTACCTAATAATTTTATAATCAGAGTATAGAAACACATAGATATAATGATAGATTTATACAATTATGAAAATCTATATACTTAAAAAACATTAATTATAAAGCGTGAAATGTATTATTTTGTGTTCATCTAGTAAGTTATCCAAAACTAACAAACAATACTGAAATATTATCTACTTACACCTTTTCTAACGAAAACATACTAATAGGTACATTAGTAAACAGTATGCCTACTAAGCACTGTGAATATATTTGTAATATTGAATGTATATAATATACTATGTTTGATAGCATACATTTTATTAATTTAAAAAAATTAAAAATTACATATTTTCAAGCACATACCTGACAAACTTGATTATAAGTTGTTCCATAAGTTCCGAATTGATTATACACAAACGATGATGGCGAGTTCAACACTGGAACATTATGAGCTAAATTGTGCATTTTTACAATTTGTTAATGGCTCTTCACTGCTATCTGAAATTAACTTTAGTTTACAATTCAAATTTCCCTAAATATATGTATTTGTTATTGATTAATGATTAATATATAACATCTGCACTTATTAAAATTATTGTAATTATTGAGTAAACATTTATTTTAGTTTTTTATATATTATTACGTACATTTAATTATAAAAATTAACCTGATAAATATAATTTACACAACAAACTGTATCGTTATTATATTTTATTTTTTATAATTTTTGGAGTTATTTGAAACAAAAATGAATAGATGTATTTTTTATAATTGTTTGAAATGTCTTTCTTTGGTATATATATATATATATTAAAACTGTACCGTTACTATATAATTTAAATACGTATATTATATTATACCTATATTTATTTTGTTTTTGCTAAAAGTTATTTTTTAAAAACAAAATATTGATTTTTTAAATGTATGCATTAAGTATAAAAACGGTAGTTCATTTTAAAAGAATTGTTTGATTTTACTAAGGTCTTTTTATCAATAAATACATAAAAGCTTAAAATAAAATACTTTATAACTATAACAATTATCATTTACATGCACACATAACACTTATGTATAACTACAATAATAATTATATTAATATAAATAAAAAGTGTTTAGTGTTAAAGAGTAAACTAAATATCATGCATTTATTATAAATTGTAATTATAGGTATATTATATCTAATAATAAAATCTCGATTGATATTTTTTCTTTAGGTAAATAATTTTTGCTTTTTAGCGAAGACTGTATTATTATTTTGGTTTTTGAATGTGATAAATATTTTTATTAAGTATTTTTCATCTATTTCAATATACGTACCTACTTGACAAATGTTAATATATATTATAATCTCAATCACTTTAATGAGATTGGATTTTTTAAATGTGCTTAAAGTTTATATTTTTTTATAATAGTATTTTGGTATTCTAAATAATTTTTAAGAAATCTCATTTATAATTATAGTGAATTATTTATAAGTTAAGCATCGCCTAAGTGTCTCCATTCACGAATTTGTGATTATATTTCTACCCAAATGAATAAACATATTTTTTTTTTCAACAAAATTTTTTGCTCGAGCATATGTTACAGTAGCTGAGCAATAATAAGGTGTATCGATAAAATAATTATAAATTACGATATGAAAATAAAAGAAATAAGTGGCTTCCCGTTGAAGGTGATACATCATAAAAATTCATTAGGGATAATAATAATAGTTGTATTGATATACAAATATACTAACTATATACGAAAGAAATATTATTTTCTAGTACTTTTTACTAAGAATCGTATCACTTTTTTTTTGGTGATATGATGTAAAAACGCCCACTTATACGGCCTCACAACTATGTATGTACACATTTTTTAGACAAAAATATATTTTGAGTAATTTAACAACGATAACACTCCAATCGTACAACAGTAGTGTAGGCCGGCCTACACCGGTGAATAGGCCTATTCATTAATTCTGGTGATAATTTTACATTGTAATATGTGTTATAAACTGCAATTGATTGAAATTTGAATCCGAGTCTTAAACATTAGACGCAATTATTTCCCTTTGATGACGTATGTGCTTTTGAAGCAAGTTAATAAACTCAAATAACAATTGTTAACAACTCAAACCCGATTTTCTATTAATATATTATCTACGTAAATGTTATATTAATATATTTCCATTTCATTTGGGCTTCGCCGTTTTTATAATAATGATTGTTTCAGGCCTAGGAAAATTCTTTTTTACAAATCTTTAAATTATGAATAATATTTTATTAATAAAATAATGACTTTTAATTTTCCGTTTTAGTTCACTATTTACGAAATTTTGAATAATTTAAATTTATATTTTTCCTTTTGAAAAAAAAACACACTTTAACACACACCATTAAAAGTATCTCAATAATACTCCTCCATATTTATATAAAAATTATTATTATTAATAATTTCATTTATAAATCAAATTTACTTAAAAAGGTATCTGACTTTTGACAAACATTGCAATACATAGTGTTATCACAGATTAAAATTTACTCTGTGGTATAATGAAAACAAAATTTTCAGTACGAATTATTTATATTTTTATAAGTGGTTTTAAATTTAAACATGATTTTTAATAATAGTTTCCAAAATATATATAAACATTAAACATGCTATATGTGTATTTCTTTAATTAATTGTATACAGATATTTTAAATCATATATTAAAATTATTAATGAAATATTAATATGAATGAGTTTTAAAAATGCCCAATGAAATTTAATGTTTTGTTGTCAAATAAATAATTATATATTATGTCTTTATATTTATTTATTTTTTATTCTAGGTATCGCAACTGAAGAGGGAAGTACATTAGCATTATTTCCCCCATAGGTCATATTATTATATATGTACGAACCTATTTTGTATGTAGTATTATATAACGTGTGCAGTTTGTATAGGTACTATTACACTAATTTTAAATAAACATTAGAATAAGATACCGTGCTTTTCATATGTTCTTTTTTATTAAACTTTTAGTGTGTATATAAATTAAATTGAAATATAAATAATATGTAGGACAGGTAAGTAGGTACTACTTGAAAATAATTGAATTTTGGTTGTTATTCGATTAAACACACGTTTAATTAATTTAAACCTTATTTTCATATTTTCATTTCTATGTAGATATTTCTATACACAAATTACATGAAAATGTAAACTTACAACAAAATAAAATCGATATTATGTGGATGTATTAAAACTATAAATGAATAGGTAACTGTTCAATAATAAAAACTAATTACACTATACTTATTAAAGTTATAATACTTAAATTATCTTAAAATAGTTCATAGATCGTATCAATTTAATATTCATTACATATTATCGTCAATTTATTAATAACTGCATACTTATAATATTGTCGGTACATTTATTTTCTTAGTAATTTGTAAAATCTTGATTCATAAGTAAAACATTGTAAGAATATGGTTTATTCTCGTTTTAAATGGAAATAATAATCTTTTTTTTTATCAATTATTTGAATATATTTAATATTATTTTTAATATGAGTAAAA
Source organism: Schizaphis graminum (assembly GCA_020882235.1). NCBI lineage: Eukaryota > Metazoa > Arthropoda > Insecta > Hemiptera > Aphididae > Schizaphis > Schizaphis graminum. The sequence goes on from CM037032.1 coordinate 15,324,202, forward strand.
TAAAAACATTGTTAAAAATTCGATTTTTTTCTTACCTATACAATTTGCAAATTGTACAACAAAAAGTTTTAAGAAATTCTAAAGTTTAAATACTATACAACCGCATTGATAAATGTGATCCTATTAACTATAATAGTATGAATAAATACTTATAATAAACAAAACTTATTTTTACAAGTGTTTAAGTTTTAAATTAATTATTTTCTTAAATGAATACATCTTTTTAAAATTTACAATATTTATTGTTTAGTCATGAAAATTAAAAACAAAGTTAAACAATTATACCTAACTTATAAACTTATAACTATTGGTTATTATAATACGGTATTACAGTAATCATTTTTTTTTTAATTTTACAATGTTATTATTTAAAGACTTTCAATTTAGAATTAGTTGTTTAAATATTTAAAAAAGAATATTTCTCATACCTATATTGTTGTTATATTTATGAAAAAAATTTTAAATTATAACACATGAGTACAGTTTATGAGTATCTAGGTATTTAAAGTTTGAAAAATAATAATTACTCAATAGAAAAAAATAACAATACACGAGTAGTAAGTACCTAGATCTCACTTCTTAAATACTCTCATTCTTTTATCAAATACGATGATTTACTATTGTTTTAAAATTAAACGCACTAACGAAATTGAAATAAAAATATTTGCCTGAGAAAAGTACACAAATAAACAATACACCTAGAAGAAAAATTAATATGAAAAATCTACAAGAAATTTAACCAAGGAAACACAAGGATAAAAATCCTATTACTTATTATCAAATCACAGCTTAACCCCGTTCATAAAATATTCACTAATGTCAAACATAGATATTATCACTTTTAAGTCTTTACCTAAGCATATCCAGTATGGGATTTTGCATAGCAAATAAAAATTAAAAACTTAAAACTCTCCAAAATGAATTCTTGCGAATGGCTTTAAAAACCCCTTGGTTCGTGTGAAATAAACACAAGGAAACTTGATTACCCTGCATATCACCATGGATAAAAAATCAATTTAAAAACTTCTACGACAGAATAAAAAAACTGAAGAACTTTTTCATTTCAAAAAAGGTGAAAAAACTTCTGTACATTGACTACGCCTAGCTTCAAATATTTTCTTAAACGACCACGATGCTGCAGTTACTAAACGACTAATAATGAAGATTTTTAATTTGTAATATTGTAAAAATATATTTATTTAATAATAAGAAGAAAATCGTATAATGACTTTCATAGTTCCATGTACCAATGTGAGTAAAGCAAGAAAAGTTCTTAACTTTATTATGTAATATGTGTGTTATTATTATATCCAGTAAAGCTCTCTTAACTAAATTGAACTGGGTCTACCCCATATCATTTAATAAGCAGCACAATCTAGATTCTATATAATAGTAATTTAAAATTTAGTTATACAAATTTTAGAAATTAAATAAAAAAATGTATCAATAAACTATAAATATGAGGACACAATATTAACTATAATATATCTTATAAAGTTATAAACTAAGTATAACATTATTTTTAAATTATAATATATCTCTATACTCTATGGTTGTCGTGGCAAGTTATTATATTAATCAATTATGATTCATAATGTTATTTAATAAATTTAAATATAATTAATAAGTAACAGAACAAATAATTTGAAAAATGAATGAAATATAAAAATCAAAAGTTTTCGGGTAGTTGTTGCCAATCCAATATAATTAACTGTTATATAGCTTACGAAAATTAGAGTACAGCATTTTTCTCAAATTAGTCATGTATTACATTTATTACCTTATATCTGCATAAAGTTTTCGATGTGACTTTAATCCGTTCTATGCGATTTTGTAAAGCAAACTTTATGTCGGGAGAAAACTTTTAGCATTTTACTTGTGATATCACAGCAATATTACAGTATTTTAAAATTATAATTATATTTATTAATTTAAAGAAAAAGTTAGTTTTACGAATATTGTGCATATAATTGAAAACATAATTAATTCTTAAGTAATTAATGAAATTTCTATATGTTTCGACTTAAGAACAACTTTATAAAATATAGTAATATCTTATAAACAACGTACTTTAAATAGATAGTATAATTCGTATAATGTAATATTAATATTACACAAATATCAATCTATGATATTATAATATGTCAACTAAAATCTATGCACCTATAGTATTATTTTACTTCAACTTTTCTAATATTAATATTTTTTTTTAAATGTTAAATGTGTTAATTTTTCGATCAATGAAATCCATTAAAAGCAATATAAACTTATAAAGACTTTTTTTAAATTTCAAAGCGTGATTTTCTGGGTTGTGAAACTATAAAAAATATAACTGAAAAAACTGTAAATATTTAATAGTTTTCTTGCTATGCTTTGAGCATAAAATAATGAAATATTTAAAACATATCGGTAGATAAATAAATTTAAATAGTAAAAATAAAATAAATCGACATAGGTACTTTTTTTTTTTTTTGCAGCCACTTTAAACTATAGTTTTGATTTTTAAATTCTTTCGAAATTTTATAAATTAGAAAATTATTTTAGGTGCTTTAAAAAACATACAGTAGTGGTTGCTGCCTTGTTGCTATTTTAGGGTAACTCAGAAATAAAAATGCAAGTGAAATTAAAAATATGTGAAGTATTTTTTTATTATTATTATTATTATTTATTATTAATTATAAATAAAATTCGTATGGGCCATACATACAATCTGTCCATTATGATATTATGCATTTAAAATTACCAATGTATAATTCATAGTAAACCGAAAAAAATTGTGTAATAAACAATCGTAAGTAACTGGTATTTATCCATTAAGGATTTAATAATGTACGATACAAAACAGTCGAAAAGAATATAATTAATATTATATTTACACGCTCTGTACCTAACCTTGGCTTAAATAAATTGTCTAATTGGTTTTAAGTTTTAACAATTATTAATGAAACTCAATCGTCAATGATTTCAGAGATCCCATAGGATTACTTATCACCCGCCATAAATAAAGTTAAAAAGTTTCTTGGTTTTTATAACCATTAGACTCATGAAAACTAAATGGTAAAGATGATAATATAAGTAACGGTTAATGTTGGTTTTTATTGATTATTTTTCTTTTTAAATGTGTGTGCATTTCAACAGATACTTTGTTTACCATATTCGATAAATAAAATACACAATAATATAAAATGTAAGTCGTGAATTCGTTATTATTTTATGGTACATGGAGAAAATAGTTGATTTTTCATGATAATAAATTAATAACTATATATGACAAACGAATTTAATAGATACGTCATTTGACGTGTATAAGAACATTTAATAATGTTTGACAGTATTCTTTTCTTTAAGGGTGTAAAATAATCAAACTAGTCGGAAAAACTATAGACAAAATAAATGTACAAATCCGGCGCATTGCGTTTACGGCGGACAACTGATGTACAGTAATTAATAATAAACAGATTAGAAAAATAAAACTCACCGTTAGTGGGCAACATCGCAACTATCGATTAACAACGTAATAATAAAATAATATAGTCTTTCGTTTATTTCTATTGTTATAATAATTATTATTGTTGTCTGTATGATATAACTTTTCGTTTTTGTCGGAATGTAAACATCAAACATTATTGAATCTTTAAATATTATGTCTATTACCTACTTTCTTTTTCCGTAGCGTATTTCGAAACGCATTCAAAAATACACCTTAAAAAAAACATTGAATAAATATGTGGAACAAAACGCAATTAATGATAAAACATCGTAAATTAAAAATATTTTCAAAAATAAAGGACGACGATATTATTGTATTGATTGTTAAATAACACACTTTAAAATAATTTGTAAATAATATACATTTTTATTTATAAATGTACATAATATTAGACTCGATACCCAGAAATAACATAAAGCTACAAATAATGTTGACTTAAAAAATAATAAGAAAAAAAATCTTGAAGAAAATAATATATGTAAATAATCAAAACTAGCTACAGTGTAAGTACTATAGGTACTAGATTCCCACTCCCGTTTACTCGTTTACCCTTTTTCAAAAGGTATGCCATTAATTTGAAACATAATTGACAGACCTTTGTAGGGTACGTTTCGATATATTTTCTCTCTTTGACTTTATTTATTTCTTTAATATATTTCACCTGTAGCCTTTGACAAATATTTTAGCTAACTATACTTCAATTTTATATAAAAAATAAATACATATACACCGATACGTTATATAAAATGAAAAATGAATAATATGACAGAAATTGCATTAAATTTTACGTTATATATTTCATGTTTTTTTTTTATCTATTTTTTTCATATTGACTGTTTTCCATTAATACGTCAGTTACGTGCACGCAAAATGATTTAACTTTAAACTGATTATAATATAATATTATATACAACATACATATAAAGAAAAAAGAAAATGTTTTCATAATTGTGTTTATACTTTAAAAATAAAATTATTATAGTACCAAAATATATATGCATATATATATATTTATAGGTATGACAAAATACAAAATAGTAAATTTATATAGCTATTATAGCTATATGCTTATGAATTTAAATTAAAAATACTTCAATTAAAATAGTAATTTATAATATAAATATTTACTGTTCTTAGTTTTATTTCTTATAATAATGAATATTATATTATTATTAATATTTATAAATTATTAATTTATGGATATATGTATAAAGGTTATAATAAGCATTCATTAAAACATTAAATATAAAAATCTACATTTGATAGTATAGACAAATTGGTAACAATTATTAGACAAGGTAAATATAATATATGAGGGAAAAATAATAAAATAAACTAATAACATATATATATAAATTTTCCGACATTCTTGTAAGCCATATGTGTATAAATAAAACATATTATTTTTTTTCTCTTTTCTTCAGCCATATAGCGCCAATTATTAAATAATATAAATAATACATTTTAATAAGTTAAAATGTGTTTAAACAAAACTATAAACAACTAAAATACTCATTTAACGTTAATTGAAATTACACAATTATTGCGAGAAGAGTGTTAACTGTTAAGTCACTTTTTGGTAATTTTGGTATTATATTATGCATTAAGATTGTAAGAATTTGAATTTAATGATGTCACTGTATTCATTATTTAAATGTTTTTTTTTTTAATGCATTTATTATGAATATGTATCAACAACATTAAACGCATATTACACATATTATAATAATAGTACATAGCTTTAAACTTTATCCTTTTCACGGCTAGTATAAGTACTTGTATTTATTGATTTTAATTATTATTATTTTATATCACCGATACGTTCTAATTGTTATATTTGTTAAATTAAATATTTTTTTTTACTTTATTTTAAACGCACCTATTATTCGCGAATATTGGTAACTAATTAATTAGATGACAGTATTATCTTAATATTATCTTCATGATCATGATCAGTGTATGGTAAATTGTCTGCAACCCTTTGAATCTAGCGCTGTTTACATAGCCAGACATAAACACTTGATTTATCAATATCCGTTATGTAACATCCATGGGAATAACACCACTCAAACGTTTACTAATAAACATTATCTGATACGATGTCTACGTAATAATTGATCCGAACGGATTAAATTAGCTACGTATACTTACTTATTAAAATATTATATTATAGGTAAATAACCATATTCATTAATTACTCTATGCACATTGCAAACAAAATATAATTGAAAGTATGTTCAAAACTGTCTATACAATTTTTTAGAAACGAACAAATAAGAATTATAACACTTCAATAGTTTATTATAAAATAATTGATACAATAAAAAATATCGGATACTGTTTAAATATATCAACGACGAGTCTTATTCCAATTAATTTTTCACCAATTTAAAAAAAAAATAGAAAATAAATAGAAATATTCCATTATTTTTCTTAACTAGAAAAAACTAACAAAAAGTGAGAAATTGATGAATCGGTTTTTTTACTGTACATAATTTGATAAATAATATTCATTAATACATTCTTAAAAGTTTCAATAAATATTATAGCATTTTATAGAATCTTTTTTTAAGCTATTATTTTTTAGACATTTTAAGTGTTCTTATTTTTATTTTTAAATTATGTTAATCTCGTTTTTATTTCTTGGTCATTAAGTACAAAAATGTAATAAAATATTTATCATAAGGTTTTCTTACAACAGTTAAATATTTCAAAAATACATTTATATTTTTTCATAAAATGATTGAAGTCCCAAAATTCAAATGTTAAAGGTATAACGATTTTTTGTCAAACGATTTTGTTGAGAGTTCAAAAATTATTAATCATTGAGATTTGAACTTTTTATAATTATATACTTAATACGATTTTCAATAAATAATGAAATATTTATATTTATTTTTATTTAGACTAAGTTTTAACGATTTATATTGCGAACCTATTCAATATATTCTACGATGCGTCGGTATTGAAACACAAGCCAATATATATATATTTGTATATACCTATGTCTTAAACGTTTGATCAACCTATTGATTTAAAAAAAAATACTATACCGTCTATACCTAATAATAATTTAACAAAGTTAACTATTTTATTATATGCAAATCCACTGGGTATACGCATTGAATTAAAATTTAAGTCTTAACACAAACTTTACAGTGACAGTGAGTGACCTATCTATTAAGCACAGCGACTCAACGACGATGTTACGAAACCTTCAACAAAGCAGAGCAAGTTCACTGGTACTTGGAATTGTATTATAATCAGTTTTGAATTTCTCAAGTACAACTGTACGCTTTACTTGCATAATGGATTCAAAATTATATTTAATACATAATTTATTTTATAATATTGTTGATTTTCACAATAATTTAGGTATAAAGTCAAGTATATAAACGTTATAAACTTAACCATAATACTAATCAAATAACCAACCTCCTGTATCTAGAATAAAAATCAATTTATTCATTTATTTTACGATAAATTAAGTGGAATTAAACGGAATTCATGAAAAAAATTTAATTTAATAATTTTCCTAATTAGTTCAATTCAAATTATTGAATTATAAAAACATTTCAAAATATGTTTGATTTTTTATTACTTAATATTAAATAGACATTTCCTATATAATACAAATTTTATTATTAACTGTTTTTATATGAACATTTTAAAATAATTGATTTTTATAAACAACAGACCTGATTACGATAGATTTATAGGGTATACCTTAGTGAAAATTGGCCAAAATAACCATCTATTGGATTTTATTACATTATTTTATTAAATTAACTTGAAAACCATATTGTTTATTTTCACGAAGTTTAAATTAAACTGTGGTGGAAATATAACAAAAAGAAAAAATATCGAAGACATTATTACAATTTATATTATTAGTTATAATCACTTTAAATTTATTATTTTTTTTTTTTGCAATTTTATATTATGTTTGTCATTATAATTTATGTGACATAATATATTTATTAACAATTGATTTAAAAGTTTATAAATCGTTATCGTGCATAATACACACAAAATGCACATGCATGGATTTATAGTATTATGAATTATATGATATAATAAATTGCATACATTTAACAACTATAAATTCACCAATATAGTATAATTTGAATTGATTAAATATTATTATTAGTTTCGTAAATGACGATCGGTACTGGAAAATAAAATAAATTGCCCCGTGATATGATAAGATAGTGTTTAAAAAAATTTTTAAATACATATTACGAAATACCTGTTGTCATATTATTACATTCAGTATGTATTTTTCAATTTTTGAAACGGTCGTCGAAACAAATATAACGTACGATGATAATAATAATGTCGTGTACGTCCGCCGACAGGTAATTAATAAAATTAAAATAAAATAAACGGAAAAAAATTAGGGGCAAAAAAAAAAGTAATATATCAATAACATTATAACGTGTATGCCAAATATCGTGTGTAAATCAGACACGTCTCTGGTCGTCAAAACGTTATTATTAAACATGACAATGAAATTGAGACGGCCGGCAAAATTAAACACAAATAATAATATTATTATCAGCATTCGATTTACCTGCGGTAGTAGTATTCGTGTGTGAGTGTGCGGTGTGTGTTTCGGTAAACGAAACGGTGTCGGCGGCACGCACTTCTCCAATATATTATTATTATTCGAAATTCGCCGCGTTGGATTTTCGACTGAGCGGTGTGTGGCGATGAGCGAGCGAGCGGAGATGGAAAAATATTTTGAAGTATATTGTGCTGCAGGTGGTAGATAAAATCAACAAGTAGACGCGAACGCAGTTGCCGTTTCACTAGTTACGGCGCGTCCTACCCGTTGCCGAGAGTGGCGTAGCTGGTGGCGCGTGCCAAAAACGCCTGTTGTTTCCGAAAATACCTTTTTTGTTGCTTCAATGTATAAAACGCATGACTAGTTTCCATGGGGACGGAAAGCGTCTGGAACCGTTACCGGGAAAATTGGATTTTGATTCCGGAATTGCTTTTGACAGAATATTTTGTCCGACTCTGACATTTATTGTGTTTATATAATAATAGTAATAATAATAATGATATATTCGCGTGAATTTCGCAAAGGCGTTTATAATAATATAAATGTTATAAGTTTGCATACGAAAACGAAAATTACCAAACAACAATGCGACTAATATTATTTAGTGAACGTTACCTGCGAACGTTTCTGAACGGTTTGCGATATTCTTATTATTGTTATTATTGACTGCGTGTTTTTATTTATTATTATTATTATATTATTGTTATTTTCTATCTTATTGGTTCTTTCGAGTCATGAATTTATGATATCTTCTAGAAACACAACATTTTTACGATGGGAAATAAAGATGTGTTTTGTGAAAAAAAGTCGAACACGATTTGCATATTATGAAAGGTATAATAATATTCGCGATATTATGACAGATATACACGTTCAGCTGAGCCACTGGTTGTTTTGACTAAGTCACTCCGCGAGCATAGGTAGGTGAGTTAGAGTTGTGCCGTCGATTTAAATTTCATTTATCAATCATAAAAAACGAGGAAAGTCACTGTATTGTATAAATAGATTTTGAGTGTAACACGTCATTAAGTAAGTCACTTATTTAACAGAAGTGTTAAATCATCATCACATATAATAAAAACAATTCTGAGTGGAAACCTCGGCGTCATCGTCAGGTTCTTTTTCTATAGATATTTCATAATTCATTTTTATTACTATATTAGTACACGGTAGATTTATACCTAATTTTTACAGAAACAAAAAAAACAGAATAATATGTACAAAAATTATTTTTATATTACATAATAATAATAAATTTTTGTATTATTGTTATTACATTATAAGTCAATATACTGATGTACAAGTACAATAGACGACAAAAATATGTTCAGTGTGTAAATAGTTTAAAATAATTTGTCAAAACATTTTGAAAATTGAATTGTATTTATTATAAATAGAAAATAATAATACATAATATAGGTACATAATACATATTAATATATTATATATACATAATATTATCAAAATAAATTAAGTCTCTGCGATAAATATATTTGAATATAACTAAAATCGTTATTTTTTGTATTTATATTCAATGCTAAGGGGATTGGAAGCGTTAATTTTCTGTCTTTGTCTTACACACGTGGAATATAGGAAAAATAACTATACGCGCCTGACGAAAATTAAGGTGCTTCTAGTTGTTCGATTTAAAATATGTAAAGATGATTGAATTGGTATACAAGTTTACTTTGCATCGGTCGAAGTACTTTTTCGATGTTTTATTGTTTAAAATAAATATTTTGATGAGAATAAATATTTTAAATTTAATAAATTTGTCAATTTTTATTATTAAATATATATTGAAAATATTAAAAATATACTTCGACCGATGCAAAGTAAACTTGTATACCAATTCAATCATCTTTACATATTTTAAATTTAACAACTAGAAGTACCTTAATTTTTGTCAGGCGCGTATAGCTATTTTTCCTAAATTCCACGTATGTAAGACAAAGACAGAAAATCAACGTTTCCAATCCCCTTAACAAAATTAAAACCTCAAATGTTTTTATAGATAATTTTAACACATTATTATACATTTTTAACTCAAAACTTAGTTGGAATTTTCATGATTTTTTACAGGTCTTGTAAAACAATAGCCGTTTTTCTATAATTCCGTTTTTCACGATTATTTTGAAAAATACTGTAGTGATTTTATTTTTTATTTTTAAATTTGCAATCGGTAACCATCATTTTTATTATTGAAGATTGAAGCTTATTTTCTGGCTTTCTGCTATAAAAAGTGTCTTTAGAAACATAAAAAAAAAAATTGTGACTATGTATTTTTAATATATTTATATAGATTTAGCAATATATTTTGTGTAATAATATATTACATTTTTAAAAACTTGAATCTAGCAAATAATTTTTTATCAATGGCATTTATAAAAAAAAAAAATTGAAAATTTCTCATGCTTATAAATCGCTTAAAATTGTCGAAATATTTTGAAAATTTTATCAGTAATAGAATGTTATGATATAACCATTTGGTAAAAATTTCAAATAAGTATCTAAAATAGTTCGTTTTTGTCTTACACCAAAAATATACAAAATTAATTTAATCAAAAATTAGATTTGCGTGAAAATTTCGTTTTTCCTCAGTTTTTTTTTGTTTTTCCCGTTTATCAAAAAAATATTCTGATAATTTTAAAGTGCTAACTAAATCCCATTTTAAATCTAAAACCACCCTCTTTTTTGAAAATCTAAGTATTTAATCACATAATTTTAAATCAATACATCGCTTCACTTAGAATCTAAAACAAATTTAAAAAAATACACATCTTTGTATAACCAATAATACTTCACTATGCTCAGAATTTAAAACTTATTTTGAGTGGTACTCGTTAACAGATGAATACATCTCGGTGCATTTAAAACTTTTAACATTCTTAAAAAAATATATAATATAATAAACTTGACTTTCAATTATATTTAGAATACACTTTTTTAATAATTTCAGTATATTGATAAAAATTACTGAACTGAATTATTTTGAATTTTTGCGTTTATCAAAAATAAAAGTTTTTCATATAATTACAATGAATTACACCGAAATAATGAGAAACATCGTATTCATAGATCTATCGTCATCGTTCATCTATGTACATATGTTTTTACTTAATTTAATACTTTTCAAAATAGTTACGCAATATTACCTACAACATTAAATTGTTAAAATATTATGATCAAAGGTTTATTAGAAGATTGCAGAGAGTTCGCATTAAGTTGATAAAAGTATTTTTAAATCTTATCAACGATAATAAATCAAGTCAATCAATTTCATCGTTTATCTCATGCTATATACTTACATGGATAAAAATGTCATTAGTAAGTCTAAATTTACCATCCAGGGTTATACGCACATTTCTTATCTATTTGATCTACGGAGTGTAACCAATTTCCAATTTATATCCTACATCCACCGTGAAAAAACACTACACAGTAAGTTTATCGTTACAATTAAATCAAAAGGATTTTCAAACAGCTTAAAACGCCTAGCCTAGTAGTAACTACTGAACGAACTCTAGAAAATAAAGTAAACGGTACATTCTTCGCATAACTCAGAATTTAATACTGTGCTTGCAGACAATATAACAACTTTTTATTCATTTAAATTATAAACGCTGTCAAAATATCTCTACGATTTTTTTTTTAGATTTTTTTCAGCACTTTTTTTGTTACATTGTATAGGTTTTATATATTTATATCCTATCGTTATTATTAACTAAACGATTAAATCACTTTCATTTTTTTTCACTGCATAATTTGATAGATGTATTATTTTATATTTCATTAAAAAACTAAATGAATCATTATATAAATATATATATATTCTTCTTATTTCTTATTTATTCAGATTCATTAAATTATATTATTTATCGACATGATATTATTATCACGATAAAATATAATATATTTTTATATTATAAAATATATTGAAATAAGCATAGCAAGAGCAATATTATATAGAATTAATTTCATATTTTATAAATTATGTAAAATATGCCTTATAAACACAATATTATTTTATTTTTTATCATTATTACTAACATTTTATTAAAAAAATAATTTCAATTTTGTTAGAAGTTTTTTATGTTCATATCGTATAACGATTTTTTTATTTGTTAAAATAATTATAATTAAAAAAAATAGAAACAACATTTTTAATAAAATGCATGCATCTATTATGGATGTGTTATGAGTTGATTATACATAAAATATATATGTATCAGAAATAGTATTATATATTTTCAGTGAGTTTTAATTATAATAAGTTAAGTGATCTTTTAATTATTATTGTATAATGAAAATTATTTTCTATTCTGTACTAAGAAATATAATCCAGAAATGACCTGTTTAAAAAGTTTATCATCTAGACTCAATGTCCTATTTGTAAAGACGATACCTACACAAAACTTTTTTATCACTCCTACTCAAAAAGTGTTCTCAGAAAGAAGTAACAAAAAAAATCAATGTTTAAAACTATCAATATATTTGTTCGGGATAAATATAAAGTAAAAACATATTAAATAAGCAGCTTATTATTTCATTTGTACACGTTATTATAAATTTATCGTTTAAACGGCTCATTATTTAATATATTGTTAAAAGATTTTAAAAAAATAATTGAAGAATTATTTATTTCAAAATTCTACTTGAAAACACATTCAATAAGAATCTTAAAAATAGTGTCGACAAGCGTACAAAACGTTAATCACTATATCGTATTATTTACAATTAGAACATCAGGTTGATGTTTTATCAGTATCAATTGTACCATGAAAGGCTTATAATATAATATGTTGTATCGAATTATCATATAACGTAGTTTTAAAAATATATTTTTCTTATTATTACTCGAGGGAAATAAGAATAATAACTTGATAGTTTTTTTTATTCATTTTGCAGTGAAATTAAAAAAAAACCAGTAGATAACAGACATTGACATAATATAATATTAAATATATATATTATATATATATATATATATATTAATAATTATATTATATTATTATTATATAATATATATATATATATTATTATTATATAATATATATATATATATATATTATATATATTATGTCAATGATAACAGATGTCAGTATATCATGGATACATAAATAAACTTTACTTATAGAAATACCAATGTTTTATTATAAATAACCTTAAGTACACAAAAAGTTTTCTTAATACTTTTTTCAAAACCTTATTATTAATGTTTTTTGGGCAATATTTTAACAGTCGAAAGAAAAGTTGTACGAAAAAGCCTTAGATGATGTAATTTATTTAATGTTATGCATTTTTGGAATATATTTATAATATAATTATGCTAAAAAAATATGTTAATAGTTTATTTTGCAATTTTATATATTATTTTTTTTTACTACTAAATATATGTAATATATGAATAATATATTTATTTTATAAATATAGTTCAACTATAAAGTTTAACAAAATACGTTGTAAAAATAAATTATCTAGAACTAACAATCAACATTCAGAACATTATAGATATTAAAAACATAAATATATTATTATAATAATCTTTTTAAAAAGTGTAGACATTTTTCAAAAATAATTTACTCGTATAGCATAATCTATATTATATATTCATGCATCAAAGAATATAAAAGCATACACTCTGTTTAACAGAAAAAATAATGTGGATTCATTAGTACATTTACAGGGTACGTACACAGTATGCACATAGTTTGACAAAATTAAATGTTTGGAAAATGTATAAAATATTTGCAAATTTTCTTTAATCGTTAAGCTTACAGTATTATGTGTAATGTTATATCTTATGAAATACAATTATCCAATTCAATTTGATTAATAGTATTTCCACAATACTTTAGATTCAGAGTGAAGTCAGATGTGTATTTTTTTACAGTGTTTAACATTAACAGAAGTAGTGCATCATGATAGTAAAGTAATTCCCTATCTATTTGGTACTTCGAAGAGGTGATTTTTTCAATGTTATCTGTAGTTTTAGTAACATAATAATATTTATTAAGTTACAAAAAAATTTTATATGAAATATAAATAAAAATAGTAATTAAACAAAAACATTTTCCTATTTATTATTATTTTTTTCATGTTTAATGTTACAACAAAATTGTAACACATTTGGGATAATATTACACACCCAACTTCTGCTTCGTTTTTTTTTTATAAATGATAAAATCAGAACTTTTTTTCTAGAAATTCTATGCCCAGATGAAATCATATCCATACTTTTATATAGGTTAATTTATTGTATACTTACACCATACTTACAGAATGTACACAGATTTACAGGAGTTAACTATATTTTTTTTTTATATTAAATTAAATCAAAAATAACATTTTTTATTCTATATAATATTACTTTTTATGATTTCTTATTTTATATTTGTACGTTTTTCAGTTGAAAAAATTAAAAATGTTTATCTTATTTTTCTTTTATAACTTAATTCGCATTCATCTTTTTGGCTTTTTCATGAATAAAATTAATTTGCTATTCATTTCACTATTTATTTTATTGTCCCTTGTGATATTTCAGCTATACTCCAAACCCCGGGTGGAAAGTACTTACTCAATTATCGTCGATTCTCTAACAAATCGTTTTTGAGAGCAAAATCCAAATAAAATATACGTTATAATATGTATTGTGATTTATAACCTGCAACTTTGCTAGTTAACCAACCTCGCTAGCTGTAATACAACACCTAGTTAGTTATTACAAAAATTATAATTAATAGTGGCAGTCATATGCGTTAATATAATCTACCCAACGACAAAAATTAATTGTTAACTTTATGTAGGTAGTAAGCACACATAATTAATGGTATTACTTTCAAGTTATATTGTTATTACCTATATATTTTTCACATTTAAAAGATGGTAAACACTCAGTATATAATTCATCAATATTGCTTATTTATTTTGATATTTACACAAGCCTGTTAATTAAATTTAAAAGTTTATACATAGTTTTAACTTTCGAGTAAATATTGTATGTTTACAGAAACTAAGAAAAATTCACTTACTTAAATAAAAGTAAATTTAATAGTTGATACGTATATATTTTCCGTTCAGTAAATAAATTTACCAACGACATTTTATAATTTCAACTACCGATACTTCAATATGCTTAACGATATTTATAATATTTGAAATTATACGTATTTTACACAGATAAGTAGATGAATAATATTAAACGACTTACTATTAAATTTATTGTGCAAACGCCTAATGTATTAAACATATATATTATTATTATCTAGAATCATTTTATATTAAACTTATAACTTTGTATTGCAATATTTATGAAGCAATAGAACAATTTACTAAATTAAAAAACAATATAAAGTTTTTCGTTGGTCTTGACGGTCTTATAAAACTTTTAAATTTGTGAAGGGGAAGCCAGTTTTTTTTTATATACTACAGTCCCGTGATTTGCTTTATTACCAATATAAACGTCTAGAACTGACTGCGACTGCTTTCAAGAATTCACAAATCAATAAATCAGTTGAATAGGTTACCTTAAAAATCCTCATTTTCTACTGAGTAACGCACCGTGATTATTTGCATATTGATTTTTTCATACTTATTATTATAACTATAACTTAATTGTTAAAATCGTAGCTATTGTTAGACTGTTACAACCGGTAAAGTAGAGGGGTAATGGTGTTAGGTGTACTTATACGTTTCATATTTGCAATCTACTGCTTCTTTAAAAAAAAAAAAAAAAATGTTTAGATTTAAGCGCGAATGAACTGGCAAGCGGCATGGCATTAATATTCTTTTTTTTGTTTGTTTTCTGCACCGAGTTTGACAAATATGAAACGCCGAGAAAAGTACACGAAAAAAAAATAAGTTAGGCAAGTCGGTACCGTTCTGCTATATACATTAGGTGTCAAGTAAGTCACTATTATAGGTGGGTATATTAAAATTGAATTCAATAATATATCATTGTACACGAAAAATGATTCTGAGCTTTAAACTGTCGTCAGTTTATATCACTAAGAATAATATTTCATTAAATATTATGTTTTAGTATAGCTACTATTAAAGTCCTTTAGTTTACTTTTAGGTTTACAGTAGGTTAATATAATTTTTTCTAAAAATATTGCATTCATTATATTATAAGTAGTAATCACAAACTTATGCTTTAAAATTAAACATTATTGACATTCATTAAAACAAAAATCAAAAATCGTGGTAATTTTTTTTTAAATTTATTATTTATACAAAAATTTGATGTAAAAAATCTTTACAATTCTTCTTGTTATAGCAAATGTTCCGTAATTTTTTTTATAATAATAAACACATACTTTTTATTTATATGCTTTTAATTTTGTTTGATTGTTAGTGGATTTATAAGATAATGAACAATTATAATTTTTTATAAACTATTAAATGAAAACAATTAAAAAACAATCTTTTAAGTTGTTTACTTTGACTACTGCTATAAAAATGTATAGTTAGTTTATTGATTTCTATATGAACAACGACAAAATAATAATGTATATTTAAAAAAATAATTGTTAAATATATAAAATATTGTTATCAATATCAATCTTCCGAAATTGTCAGTCTGTTCTCTACAAAAAATAACTTTAAAAAGTCGTCTGTCTTTTAACCTCCTATTCAAGCAATAGTAATCTCTGAGTAAATCTCATCCAAACCTTTTTTTTATATAAAAAAAAAAATGTTTATAAATATAATATATAATAATTGTTCGGTATTTTATATTTTTATAACATAATAATATTCCATTTTCATGTATATTATTGAAATGTTTAATACATAGCATAAAATTACAGTAATAAACGAATTCGATATAGTATACAACTATCAAATAATCAATGATGTAACTATAGAACCATTTCCAATTACATACAAATATGTTCTATTTTCCAATGATAATATCAAACGTAGTTGGTTAAGTTTCATCAAAGATTATTTTTTTTCACGTTAAAATGACCTTTTCATTTATTTTTAGTAAATTTTGAAGTATGTTTAAAACAAAAATTTTCAAATTATATTGTAATTAAATGTATACAATTTTAATAACTAATGCTATAAAGTTTCATGCAAAGTTTCTAATAAGTTGTTTTTACAGAAACATACGACTTTTAAAAATATAAATCCTCAATTTTGTTATAAGCATTTCAAAAAATTGAATGTTAAAATAAAAAATTATGGTTTTAGTTATTTTTTTGTAATTTATTACTCGTTAGAACTCTGATTTTTTTTAATATTACAATATTTATGTTTGAAAAAAAATATTTGCTTGCCTGCTATTAATTTATGAAATATTTTGGAGAGATAAATTTTTATCAATAACACAATGAATTACATAGTTATTCTAACGTTGTAACGTTAAGACTGTAGTATTGAAAATTGTAATAAAATTATTGTCACTTTACTTTTAAGTTTGTTTTAATTAAGTTTTTGGCAGCTTAATATGAAGCTTATTTACTTTTTGATTTTAAAAGTAGTGCATTATAATTTACGTTACTTATTTTTATTATTTCTGACAGAGTTAATTAGGTATTTAACAAGATTAACCTCACGGATTCCATTTATGCTAAAGTACCTATAATTTTAATCTATTTTATACAATGTATAAACTTAATAAATTTTTATATTTAAGTATATAATACACGTGTCATCGAAATAGGGTTTTTTTAATTTAATTGAGAATATAACTTATAGTAATAAAGAGAAACTATAATATAAGAATCATATTATAATATTAATGTGTATGTTAAGTTAGTAAATATTAATTTAGATTTCAACTATGAGTAAAGTTATAATTACCTACTTACGTACTTTCTTACTTTTATATTTATCAAAATAATTTTATATTGTGTAAATATTATTTAATTTTAATAAAATTATCTTTTTCTTTAGATGTACTTATTTGAATATAATTATATTATTATCAAAAGGACTAAATTTAAACAAAAATAAAAGTATGGTAAGAAAAATGTACGGAGAGTATAGATCTCGTTGTTAAGGACAGAAAGAACAGAAAGGGGGTGTATTAAGTTGGGATTATAAGAAGCGTAATCAATGATAAGATGGGGAATATTACATTTTTACATATTGATTCAGTGGCTCAGTGCTTTGAAGTGTACCTAGTCATTTATGGGTATTTTGAAGAAGTAAAGATAAGTCGAGCATAACTCATTCAAAGACTTGAAGAATAAATTACTGTTTTCACGCAAAATTTTTAGTTTCTAAACAAAGTTTAAGTTGATAGTGTTTAATCGGTCAACAAGGGCCATAGATGGTAACTTTCGTCTTTAGGATAATTGTGAATTTTTTTAGTCATAATATTCACTATATTTACTTTTTACCATCTTTTAGTTTTGGCCATTGGGACTTGGAAGTGATTTACAGATACTTAGGATTATATATTATTATTTTATTTTATTAGCAGGAAATCATCAATCCCAAGGTAGTCACTAGTTAAAAGTAACTTTTATTATTTTATGTAATATAATATTTATATGATTTATACTTTTCGTTGATTTAAGAATTTACTGTATAAAATAAAAATAAAATTTACAGGGTTTGTTTAATCTAATATAATTCATATGTAAACAATTATATCGTATATGAGTAGATAATTAGTTTAATAAGTGTATGTCAACTTTATATTCATTATACACACTAGAAGAAAAGTATACCTATCATATTATATTATAAAATCAATGGTTTTAAGCCATAATAAGTATTAAACATAGCATTAGTTATTTCTAACTAAAAAATGTAATAATTAAATATTTGGGAAAAAATAATGCCATATAATAATTAGATTTAAGCGATTTAAAAATTAAACAGTTTTAAAATAAAAGATAATGAGATTTACTTGATTTATTCGCAAAATATAATAAGTAAACGTGAAAATGTTATTATAATATTATAAATGTTAATAAGTTTTACAAAAAACATCATACATTTTATAACTGGCTATATAAAATTTAAATAACATTAATAATTATTACTCTTGAATCATGCGATGAAACTTAGCTTTAAGATGTTTTCGATAATTCGATATTTATTAAAAAAAAAATAAAATAGTTTACACAAATTAAAAAGTACACCTTAGTTATATCTTATATTTTACACGGAGAAATTCTGATACATCGTTTACCATTGATTTTTAGAATATTATATATGTATATTATATACTTGATCTCAACCATTCAACCTACGGGATATGTATTGGCTATGAATAATAAATGTCGTGCGTCAAATTAAAAAAAATCTTAACATTGTAGAGATAAATTTAAAGTAAAATTTAAAATATTTATATTTATTAAAAGGTTTTTATATATTATACATAATAATACAAAAAGGTTTATCATACAGGTATTATTATAGTAGGTATACATTTACGATTTATTTTCTATATTGCAAGAAATCTGAATTCTAATATAATTAATTAATTATGCTTAACGTTAAAAGATCACCTAATTATCGAGATGATACCTAATTAAGGATTAAAAATCAATTAATATTAATTACGAACCAGCGTTATTCCATTTTCAGTTTCATGATTTTTTTTGAGGGTGACCTTTAATAAGTTTGAATAAACTTTCTATTTACGACGAATAAACGTAAATATTAACAATACAATATAATTATGAGTGGCGTTCCAATTATTTCACCAATTTGATATTTCGATGCTGTATAACTAAATAACTTATAAATAACTACCTATATTTTAAGTAAGTTATTCGCATGTTTGTAGAGTTACACCTTGCGCTCGTTCGGCATTATTATCACGATAATCGAAAATACCAAGCGCGCGAATATCATTATAATTTCGAAATACAATTATTTTATTTCCATTAGATTAATAAAGTCAACTTAGTATCTTCGGATGTATATATATCTTATAGATAAAAAAAAAATGATAGGAAAAAGATTATTTTAAACATTTTAATTATTAAATTGCATTATCAACAAATACAATTTTATACAAACTTCAGACTATTGATTTTAATTCAGTCTGTTTGAGTTATAAAGGTAAAAAGCGTATAAGAATATCAAAACACTTGGATTATTTATGACGTACAATTTTAGTTTTTAATATTTATATTTTAAGTAGCCATGCAAGTACCCACAATGGATATTCACATTTTATGAATGAACTCTGAACTTATATTTCTATTATTTTAATGTAGAAAGCATAATATTATTTTATATTATACGTATATTTTGCAAAAAATAGTAATATATATATATTATTATGTATTAGTTATTTTTAGATTCTGAGCAGGTCGATGAATCTATTGATTTTAAAATGACGGGTATTTTTTGTTCTGACAAATCACCGTCTAGCGTCCTTTACAAATATTCTTTTATATTGATAGTTCGCGAAGGATTTTGAAAAAAAAAAGCTGAGAATTATTTAAAAATATGTCAATGAATTTGCCAAGCCCGGATTAAGGTTGGATTGGGCCCCAGGACACCATCATACACTTAGTGGGCCCCCTTTCAACTTTACATTCAAAAAATTTTAACACTACATTTTAAAGGCTGTATACTCGTATTATTGTTTATTCTTGTACAAAACAAAAAATAATGTTATATATTATACACATATTGAAATAGTATATACATATAGAAAACACTGTTTTTTTTTTAGTTAAAAAGAATACCTCATAGTTTAACTTTTCTTCTTGCTTTTTCTTTAGAAAATTTTTGAATCGTTTCATTAAAATCAATCAATATATAAATTATATGGGTACTTCATGCGAATAGATCAAGAATACCTAATATCAAAGATATTATTACATATAAAAATTATAAAAATTTTTTATAACTGTTTTAAATGTATTAAAAACATATATTTTACAAATAAAGATGGGCCTTCAAAATCAATGGGCCCCAGGACCGTGGCCCCCTTGCCCCCCCTTTAATCCGGGCTTGGAATTTACGAAAGAAAGAGAAATTATTTATGTATGTATCATTACGTAATGATTATGAACGGAAATATACACTTTATAGTATTTGAATAAGTACTACACGATGACAAGTGACAACTTTGATTGTATTACATAACGGCAGACTATGCGTAGATAATTGAATTCATTTTGTATTTATAATTTAAGTAGGTATGCCTACTATAATACGCATACTTACCTAACAAACTGAAAGTAAAGTTGCACATGTGCACTGTAAATAACCCGCCACTAGAAAAAAAAATAATACAAATCGTCAACACAACCGCAGAGGGTAGATATATTATTAACGGTTTACTTATTTGTATTTTGTTATATCAATGTTTTTAGTTAACCCGGCAAACGTCTTAAATGTAATAATATAGGGGAATAAAATATATAAATTATAAATGTTATAGATTTTAGATATAAAACGAATCGGCTGAAATGAGCATGTTCCCGACGAGTCTCTTTACGATGATTAGGTAACTAAAAGAATTATTAAAACACACGTCACGTGGAATATACTTTTACCACGACAAGCTAACGATGTGTTCCATAGCTTTTAGCGAGGGCGCCCACGTCCCACGGGTATGAATTCAAGGAGGCGATAACTGAAGAATAGCTCTGCCATTTCAATGAATTTTGTATTACTTTTCGCAACGGCAGATATACGATGCTCGTTTTTAGTACTTACAAGTCGGTTTCATTTCTTGTTGAACTGTTATGGTTAATAATGATTTATTTTTACAAAACATTTTATACGTAAACTAAAATTTAAATTTGAATTTCATGTTTCTACGAAATGTTTATTATTATTATTTTTTTTTTATAAATCAATTTCCACAATATCGAAACCTGCCAAGAGGCGTGTTCGATACTACCCATCCATGATTATAGCTGCCAAACTGCGATGGACGCAAATTCTCTTAACAACTTTGAGGGAGGCACTTTAACACCAGGAAAAATAAATGTTCCTGGAAAGCTGTAACGGACCTGTACCTTTTACACTCCATGCACCATTCTTAAAACCAAAATATTAAAGATAATATTATTTATTTAAATTGAATGAAATATTAATATTTTTTATAATATCCAGTATGTAAAGGTGTTTGAAATGTATACATTTTTTTCGTGCCATCGTAAAAATTACAGTACAGTGACATATAACTTAAATGTTTAACATTAATAATTTTAATTTTAATTATACATTCATTTGTGTTTGTAAATATTTTTTAAAAATAATTTAGTCATTACAAATTGAAATAAATATTATTTTATCGTTATCGTCACATTTTAATTTTATTTCTTTGTTGAATAAAAGTATATATTTTTAATTTTATATTCCTAAGCAAAATATTTTTTTAATAATTTAAATATATAAAAATCCAAATTCAAACCAATATAGTTAAAATTTTCAAAAAAATTAAAATTTTTCAAGATAATGAGTATTTGCGTAGAAAGTTATACATTTGTGAGATGTATTTTAGTTCAGTAATTGTACATTTTTTATTTTTAAAAACGTTATGTTGGGTCTCTTTTCCTGGAACCATTTTACGTTTAAAGACCTCTCTGTTGTAGCGAAATAGCATTAAAGTTTGTTATCGTCGAATACTAGTGTGAAAACAGTGAATTATTATAATACCAATGCAACAAAATAGTATTATTAGGCACAACAAGGTTTTTGATCTCTAATTATTTCGCTTCCGCTGTGACACGACACATACACTATAATATGAAAGTGTACTTTATCCATTAACGGTACAACGTCAAAGTTCAACGATAATAATTTGCACAATTTTGATTGAATATTTTATAATATACTGACGTCAGTTTATACATGCGGGTGCGTATTGAATAGGTTAAATTTATATTTTAATCGATATTAATATTATTATCAAAATCCGTACAGTTTCGAAGTATGACAATATAAATTAAAAGTAAGTTATAATTTAGATTTTAGGTTGATTATATACATGTATGTATAGGCGGGTGGTAAAATATTTGTTTACCACATTAATTAGTAATTATACTTGACACGAAGTCACCGAATATTCAGTTAATAATCTACAAACCTACAATGCTTTACGTTGTACCCAACTTAAAAAATATCTTATAACAGTTATAGTTATAACCATTTTTATTACTACCTACATAATAAACTATTTAATTGTTTTATTTTTTAACAATTTATTCGTTCAATATAATATACTTACCGTATTGATCGATCTATAAAAAAATAGATCTAATTAAAATCTGTTACACGAATTAGTAGTTTTAATAATTTATTATTCTTAGTAATTAATTTAAATTGTTTAAGAATAAAAAATCATTAAATAAGAAAAATGAATATATTTTATTAAATGTTTTAACAATCAACAAAATATTATAGAAATTGTATTAATTTTTATTACTCGTAATATTGGTTAACTTTCTGTCATAAAGAAATCCTTTCAAAGTTATAACCATGATTATTTCCATGAAAAAAAAACAGTCACCATCATCTTCAACGTCTTCTGTTTACTTTTTCGCTATATACATATAAAACCGTTTTCGTGTACGAGAACTTATTAATCAAAAACGCGTACTCTCGATGAACGCTCTTGGCCATAATAAACTTTACATTCGAAACTATTCCTCAGAAATATTGTTTAATTTTAATTTAGCAAGAATAGAAAACATTCAGTTTATTCGAATGTAAAGTAAAACTTACAGTGTTAGTAATTTGTAATATTATACTTCCTCTTAATAATAATTAATAATTATTAAATATAAATTATTTATTTTATTATTTGATCAATGAATAAAATAATAGTGTATTCTATGGAAATATAATACATTTTTAGTTATAACGATAAAAAAAAATACATAATTATATTAAACTACATAAACACTATGTTTTTATTTAATTGAATATATTTTTTTAATAAAATATACCTGCAGGTGTGTGGACGAGGCTTTTATGTTTGTGTTGAGAGACCTATAACTTATATTTTATTTTTAATTAATTTTATTCTAATTGCACCTTTAAATTAATATAAATAAATCATGCAATACTGTTAGAAATATAGGTCAACATCAAAGTCTGAATTCCTCAGAATCCAAATTACTATGATGACTTTACGTTACACCTTACACATGATGCCTAACGTTTTCATAATTTTATTAGCATTGGATCTCTGTAAGCATTGTAAGTCATGACTTCATGACAATTTAACTATTTAAATGATTGATCAAATTTCTTATACAAATAGTTTGATGGGGTATTCTCAAGACATCGTTAAATTAAAAATGTTAAATACACATTTCAAAATATAATATTATAAGCATTATATTTTCTATACTTTATTTTTAAGTAAAAACCATAAAAAGTATAATAATTGTAAATAACAGTAACAATAATACATTATAAAATCATAAACAATAATTTATTTACATTTATTTAAATAAAATCAAATGAGCGAGGTTAAGTATTTAACCTTGTCAAGGTAAGTACAAAAAGGATAAATAGTTTTACATTAAACAAAATAAATTAACCAGTAAATAAACATAACATAATATCATAACTCAAACCTAAAGTGCCTTCCTGTATTGTTTGTTTTCTACAAGAATTCAAGCATTGATCGATATTTGTCTTTATAGGTTTTAGTAAATTTTTCTTTTTTTAAATCTTTTCTATTCTTATTTATATAGGTATATAATATATATATTGGAATAGATGTTGATGTATATTAAATACTAATAGTATATTATTACAAGTTAAAGTCAAAATCAGAACAAATTATTAACAAAAAACAACTGTTTTATAATAATTTATTTACTTGTTAGGGAGGTTTTATTTTTAAAATGTAGACATTTATTTTCTAACAATAATTCAATTTAAATAATTTGACTAATTTTCTTTTTTTTAATTTTATCTTGTCGAGACTGCAGGTAACTTCCAGACATGGCTAACAAACGGTAACGTTGTTTAAGATTTTTTGCTCTAGCATGTTGTGATGCTATTTCAGATGTGTAATTACCAGGAAACCAACCTTTCTCACCATCACGAATTCGCTCACCGTGGTACCATCCTACAATAAATCAATAGTTTTAAAAATATATTTTTTTTATGTCAAGACTTAAAGATTTTATTTTAATTTACAATAAAAGTATTACCATCATTCATTTTAGTCAAAACTTTTACAATGTCTCCATTTTGTAATGACAGTTCATCGGGTTGGATAGCAGTGTATGGATGTTCTGAAAACACTTGAGGACAGTCCCATTCGTTGTATAGTGTTTCTTCAGGATTGGAACTGATAGGAGGTGACATTGCTTCAATCCAGCGTTTTTTCGAAGATTCAGAATCACAACTCAATAACTGTAAAATAAATTAAATATTTAAAACGAATATGTCATGAATCTATATTTAAAAAATAAAATCATACCATTTCAACAGTCTTTCCTTCGTGGTTTTCTAAAATAGTTAGCTTCAAAAGGTTCTTATATGATGATGGAATAATTAATTCAGTGGCATGTTCCATTTCTACAAAATTTCTTGCACAATAATCTATTACTGTATAATTTCCATCACTGTAAAAATATAGGTAAGTATAAATATTTTTATGATTATTATTTATTTTTGTGATTATATATAATATATATATTGAAATACCTTTTGCGTTTTGCTATGAAAAACATATCGTTAAATAGGAAGAAGTAAAGTTTAGTTGGTCGTATCAATTTTCGACTAAATGTTAACTTTGCATCAGGGCCAGTCAAATGCAACATAGAACCAGAACGAACTAACCAACGTGAACTAGAAGCTACTGACATAGCTTTCATTTCTTTTTTACTAGAAAATTCTAATTGTTGACTGAGTAACAGCATTTCTTCATAACGTTCTAATTTTCTAGTACTTTCATTGCAGTTTTGAACAATCTAATACAAAATAAAAATATAAAAAAAATAATTAATAGTAAAATGACTGTTTATTGATACAAAACTATATTATACATACAGAATTTAAAGAAGCTAAAGTCAATTCACACATTTGATACTCCAAAGAATTTTCTTTGGAATCCATTTGTGACAAAATAGCATCAACGAGTAGAGGTAATCTAGTTATTCTTTGCATAGGTAACATTAGGAACGAATGAAGAGAGAGCGATTGGCACTTTGGATCTGATTCCAGTCTTTGTAAAGCTTCATTGAATTTTTGATTTTCTCTAAAATTAAATTAAACATTTTTAAAGTTTATGTTAACATACATATATAATTTTATAATTAAACATTTAAATGCAATTTTAATATTTTAATAAAATATTTTACCTTAATGATTTTAAAGTACGGTCTATATAAATTTGATTTGAGCAATATTTTACAAAAATATCAAAGTTTTCCTTAGAATGTGTATATAAAATTTCACTAAGTCCACTAAGTAGTATGTTGTCTTGCCAACATTTTTCTAATGCCGCTAGTAATTTTTCAGAACATTTTCGTACTAAAATAAAAAATTTATGACAACCTGCTAACATTTTCATATTTAATAAAAATTCTATGATGTACTTACCCGGGTTAACATTTCCAAATAAAATCTTTTGATCTTTTTTACTTAAAATTGTATCATCATTCATTGAATGACTATTTATGAAATGTTTCTCAAGAACAGTTAAAGATTTAAAATAAGATGCTTCAGAAGTTATCAATTCAAACTTTGCTTCTTGTAACTTTCGCTCTCTTGGCGTTAACGAATCTATTAAAATCAATAACACAAGTAATATTATTATGTTTTTTTAATTTTTTAAAATTATAAAATAACTTACCAATAATGCCACTATTTTTTACTTCTGGAACTTCACACCATAAGGATCTATGTTGGCCGTGACCAGATGTACAAGGTGTTATAAGCTCTAAAGCTGATGGTCTACTTGTGATTGAACTAATTTCTTCATAACCATCACATTCTTCCATAATGTCACCAGCAAAAACACTTTTTGTCCGCTGTAAAAATAAAAAAACTCAAAATTAATATTATCAAACATATAATTGAATTATTTAAACAAATATCTTAATGACAATTTTAAAATAAAACATACTTCAGTTATATTAGCTGCATAAAACTGATACAACGGTTCGTCAGCAAATCGCATGTACAAATCTGAACCATGATTTGAACCTATAAAATAAAATGTGTTATCATAAATATAAAATTACATTATAAATATAAATATAGTAAATTAAAAAAATAGTCATTACAATAGTAAATATAATGAATTGATTAAAAATAATACCATTTTCAGACGTTGACTCAGTGCTACTCTTATCCATTGAAATTACTGGCCTTCCTTTAGAATTGTAAATTGAACGAGGCAATGAACCATAAGTGGTGTTCCCTAAAATATTACACACAACAGTTACTTACACATAATGTTGAAAAAGACAATTGATACAATCCAAAAATAAAAAATTAAATTTTCAGGAGAGACTTAAATATTAAAACTTTTTAAAAAATAATTATTTAGTTTTTTTTAAGGAATATTACGTTGTTTGTTCCAATTTTCAAGTATCAACCAAAATCTGAATTTAGGATTATATAACTAGAGAAAAACACTTATTTATATTTTGGTTATGGAAAGGCCATTGATGTGATCAATAACAATGACATTTTCTATAAGAATGACTAAAATGTTCATGCTTTTAAAAAAATAATTAAAGGGTTAAAAATAGGAAAAATATGCATTTTTTATGTAATTTACTATGGATAGTAATATGCATTTCTATTTATTTATCATTATTAATTAAAATGATTATTTTGTTGAACTCGTAACGAGTTATAATATTGGCCTTTCCACTACCAAACTATAATATTTATGTTCATTATGTCTAATGGACATTTTTCATAATAGAGTTTTACCAGTTGAATGTCGTTTTACTGGTGGAGGGGGTGGTGGTGAACTAGGTCTTGCTACAGCTACACTCAGACGTCTCGAATCAATGGACGATGGAGGTTTGCTCCTGTTTCGTATAGGTCGAATTTCACCATTTCCTCTATAAATAAATAGTTTATTTCAATTGTCTTACGTTGAATAAAATACAATAGGTACATTAAACATATCTTAATTTTGAATCAAAATACTTACATAATGTGTTTATATATGGGAATATAGAAAACAGATGAAGACGGACTATTACTATTCGCCAATGAATTGAAACTTTTGTCAATACTTTTATCTGATGTGCTTTCATAAGTTCTATTATCTGTAGACCATCAAATTGTCCATTACATATAAATAAACATTATACATAAATTCATACAAATTTTAGTATGTTCACTTACCAAAGTCGGCTGTTAGATTTCCTTGACTTAATTTTCCTATTTGTTTTATGCCAAGCGATCTAAGTGATCCAAATGACCAACCTTTTTTAAATCGTTTCCTAGCCTTATTGACCAATGGACCAATTCCATAGTTTCGTTCATCGCTCGGCGGAGCTGGCAAAACTCGATCTTTGCATGGATATTCGGGTACACGTTTGACATTTTCTCCGTCATCATCAGAGGAATTATCAGAGCTAAATGAATCGAAAACATAGATATTCTCCGGTATTTCCTGGTTTATAGTATTCCCCGTGTCTACAAAAACAATATTTTTTTTTTTATAAAATAAATATGTATTATTAATAAAATAGTAGTTTCATACCATATTTTAACTAAGAAACAATTACAGTGTCATATTATAATCTATCTAAATACATCTATACGAATTGTATTAACGTAAAAATATAATATAGGTATACATATGTGAACATTTTTTTAAATAAAATGTCTATTTAGTTCGTAAACAGTTTATTATTAGTAAGCACACAACTTACCATTATCAAAAAATAAAGATAGCTCTTGCGACTCAAATTTCCCTTCAAGGAAAACCGTCTTCAATACTACACTTAACAATTGTTCGCTTATAAAATCACGTGGACTTTTTTTGTAGTCAAGTTGTTCAGGGACGTCTTTTATGAAACTAATTACGGATTGTGACGATATAGAAACTAAAGAAAGCATTGGAATATTGAATGTGTTAAAAAGGCGTATCCTCAATAATGCAAATGTGTATGGTTAGTTAAAGCACACGCTCGATTATTTACAGTTGGCTAATTATTTCGGTAAGATTACGGCACTCAATTATATTTTCATCTAGATAAATGTATATTATTTATGTAGCAAATGATTATGTATTTTCCTTTCACAAAAACAAAAAAAAACTAAGATCCCATTTTATTTAAGTTTTAATTCAGTATTTTATAATGGTTTACAAACTATTAATACGTAATTAATATAATTAAATTTTAACTATTTAAATATAGCAATAATAATAATACTGTCGTAAAACAATCAAAAAATATTATTAGGTTATTATAATTTGTAATATTTGTTCTTCCCACGATATGACCTTCAAGTGTGTAATATAATCATATGTCATCAGGTCATCATCGAGAAAATGCTTAAAAATTATGATTAATCATTCGTGATTCTCGAGTTATAACTCACTAATAAGCCGTGATAATTTTAAAAAATAATTAATAATTTACAGTTGCCTCGGCTATAATTTAGTATTAATTGTATTCCTAGTTAAAAAAATCGTGATGAACTATCGTTTATTTTGAATTATTATAATGGTTTGTTTAGTTGACATTTATAACATATTTATAAAAATAATCAAAACCAAAAACATTAAAAATTGACAAACTTGAATGATCTGTTATCACGAAACGACGTAAGGCCGATTTGGGAATAGTATTGAAATACTGAAATAATAATATTATTTGTCATTCTACAACGATTTTCTGCGAGTGGCTTTTATTTAATTCAAGACCGTTTACGTATTCGAGTCGTGTGCTTTTATAACCGAAGGGTGTGATCAAACCTTTATCAACAAATAGTGACTTCCTGCGCCTTAGAGTCCTGGCTGGCGGTAAAGGTGGTGGCGTTTGAGAGTTACAATAATAGGAAGATGGCATGACAGATGGTTGCTCGGTGAATCGTTACCCTATCGTAGAAATCACTCATTTTTGTCACTGATAAAAATTAAACGGTTGTTTTAATAACAAACGCGGCGGTGGTTTCGTACTTTGGTAACGGCGTTGCATCAAACACTGCTGTCGTACGGTGATTACACACGTCTGATACACCGCACTTTCACTTTTCGATTACCTGTGTCTTACGACGGTCGACGAGGAGACGCGCGGATAAGACGGTGCAGACCTTGGACTGCCATAGAAGTGGGAGTGTTGTCCGAGTAGGAGAAATACACGGTGTTATTCTCGTGCAGAAAAGGGAATACTTTACATGGTTGGGAGGGTAAACAGGTTTTTTTATTTCACCTTTTAATTTGTTCGCTTTTTTTTTCATCTTATTTTTATCTCGTCACAACCCACGCACACGCGGGCACACAACAATCAACATAATCTTCCGGACAACGAATTACATAAACATTTGTCCAAACCCGCGCGCTGTTTAACGAATTACTATCGTGGGCATGTTTCCTGAGCTGCAGCGGCAGCGGTGTTGCTGGACTGTTAGAGCGACGTAGTCGTTACAGCACACGTGCTAGTTCAATTATTACAGCGAACAATAAAAAAAAAAAATAATAATAATAATCCGAATGAACCATTTATGCCGCATGTGAATCGAATTACAACATTCTACCATCCTCTCCCGACGAAAAGAAATTCGTTTGTCGCAAGGCTGAAGCTTAAAAGTAGGTACCTGCCTATTTAATTATAATGGTCGTCACCGCTTTAACCTCGCGTAGTCGCATTGTCTCGTTAGCTATTTGGTTTACAATCGATTCCACCACCCATACCATATTATATTAATATTATAATATTACGTGTGTATAAACATTGATGCTGTGCACTCGAAATGTAATCATTTTTCGATCGATTAAAAATATATAGTATGCGAAAGCAGTTTTATTTTCATAATACAATAAGTAAAAACTAATGAGTCAATTCTTTTGCCAACGTCCTTCCATCGCGAAATATTTAATATTTGTTAATTTTGATTATTGTACATTTAAATGTTTATAACACAGTTTGATGTGCCAAATTATTTAAATATTACTTGCATAATAATTGGTTGTTAATTTCAAAATATTCTAAATTAAGTTGGTTTTGATGACCAGTGAACTTAAAAATGGTTAAAAAAAATTACTATCTTCATGATATTATACAACAGAAATTCATAATGTTATTACAAGTCCATTTAGATTATACCACCTGATCTTGGCCTTGGAAATAAAAACTATGCAATATTATAAAACCGGTTTTAATGTTTAAAAAAAATTGTGTTCAAATTTACCAACCTAGTTTGGTCAAAATATTTCAATGAAAAATATGTATTTTTCATTTATAATAATACAATTTTCATTTGCATTTTAGAATCAGAGTGGAGCGATGAATTTATATTTGTTTTTTCGAATATGTGTGTTGTTTCTTTATTTTTAATTTTTTGTTTGTTATATCGTTTTATTAGTAAAAAAAAATCTTCAATTTCAACTTTAAGAGTGGTTTCTGATATAAAATTGGATATAGTTGGTACTTTAGAGGTTATGAATACTTTTAAAAGTAACCGAGAAAAAAATTACGATTAAACGGGAATATTACGCAACACTAGATTTCGGGAAAATCGATTTTTTTTTTTATATACCTAATTTAAAACCGAACAACCGTAGATACCGTTCATCAAATATTTATATCAGTTTTTTCTAGGGTTAATATAATTTTAAAAATATCTTAAGTTTTTTTTTTCAGATTAACTATTTGAAATATTAAATTTTTTTAGTTTTATATTAATTTGTATTTTTTTTTTTTTTTTACTGGAATTTAAACACAAAAATAAGGATAGGACAATATTAATTTTTTATGCGCGTTTACAAATCAAAATTAGACAAAGATATTAAATGTACACATATTATGAAATGAAGATTTTTATTATTTTGTTGTAATTCTAAAATAAATATGTTATGTTCATAGAAATTTAAAACATACTACCTATAATTAGAAAAAATTTCATTTTCTACGTGCAATAAAATGCTCAAAATATTCAAACAAATTTCAAGTTATTTAAACGAAAAAAAATGATTTGTCATCTAAGAATTGAATTTATTTTGTTGCAATTGATCAATAAATAAACATCGTAGAGACTAAACAATTTTGGCCATTGTGCATGTTATTATTTCTAATCACAACACCGTTTTCAAAATATTTTGACTAATATTGTCAGTAAAACGTCCGTATTGACTTGAGTTATTAATAATAACATAATATTATGATGTAAATACATCAATATTATAATTAATACTATTGTAATATTTTTGGAAAAAATGTATAATACAGTCGACTCTCGGTAACTCGAAGTTCAGGGGGAAAAAAAAATTCGACTTACTAAAAATTTAGAGTTATCAAAAAAATTTTAAAAAATATTGTTATTTGAAGGGGAATTTTATTTATTCGAGATATCAAGAATTTCGAGTTATCAAGGTACGAGTTACCGAGAGTCGACTGTATTTGTAATAAAAAAATTAAAAGTTAATATTAATGTAAATATTGTAAATAAATTATAAAATATCTTTACAAGTTATAGGAATACATTAAATTAAAGAAGGCTAACTTAATATCATTTTTCGTACTTATACAACGATTAATCAACGAATTCAAATTTAACAATAAATCCATCAATATTCATATTTTTTTTTTAAATATTATTTTTTCACAATAATTCAACTTAGAAGAATCAAATTAAAAAAAAAATGTCCATACCTATATTATATTGGTAGATTTAAATAATTATAAGTTACAACTCGTTAACTGAAATTACCTCATTGGTGATTTATATAAATCGAAATACTCCGAAAAATATTTTTATTTGAAACAATGAAATTAAAAATACATAGTAGAGCTCAAGTAAAAAAAAAAAAATATTAAAAACATTATTTTTCAATAATTTTATATTTGGTAAAAGATATTCATGATTTTCAAAATCTTGAATGTTTTCAAAGAATTACATTTCATAAATTTTTATCATTTTTGTCTGATTCCAAAAATTATTCATTGAATAATGCAATCAAACGTAAAACATAGTGTGGGGGGATTGATACAATTTATTATTAAGAAAAAATATTTACTGAATTATTGATTTGTACATCAAACTATACTTTGATAAATACTTTTGTTATGAATGATTTATGGCGTGTTTTAAATGTTATATACTTAATTATGTATTGACTGATAAATAATTATGTATAATACTATGTATTGACTATATTATAAACTACCTATATATTAACTTATTAATTTATTATTAATATTTACTTAGAAGTATAATATATTGCCAATATTAAATATTTTAAGGCGTTTAAATATTTTTTTTTACAAGTACTTTTGATAGTATTATTATAATAACTTACTGTGATCTTTATTTAAAAGCCCATGTATTAGTTTTGAAAATGGTTTCTTTGGCTTCTTAATTTTTGGTTTTTGACGAAATCTATTGGACCTGATAAAACATACGAATAATAAAAATGTAATTAGATAAACATTTTATTTTAATTTTAATAATAACTAGTTTTTAGGGTAGCTATAACTTATATGCAGGGCCTGATTAAGGAGTTGGTCACCAGTAGGCTAGGGTTCATTTGGCGGCTTGGCGGCTGGCGCCCTAGTATAATTAAAAAAATATTTTGTGGCGCCCCCAATTTATCATTGGCCGATTGGCGCCTAGGCTGTAGCCTACTCAGCCTATTGGTTTATCAGGCCCTGCTTATATGAAATTAATACTGGGATGTATTCAGAATAATATTTAGTTGAAATTTAATTCAAATTTAACTTATAAAGCATTGATTGTAATTTAAAATAAAATACGTTAAACCTAATACTAAAATACCATTGAATCCATTGGTTAAAAAAATATTTGTAACTTTGTACATACAATTTAATATATCTACAGACTAATTTGAATAATTTTAACATATTTGGTATACTCACGGATAGGGTATTAAAATAATTTCTTCAGATGAGGGAACATCCACCCAACCATCATCTTCATCAAATTTACTATTTCTGTCAACACTGATACTATCCGATGTGACACCTTTGAAAGAAAATAATTACATATTAAAAAAGTGGACAAGTAGGTAACAACTCAACTGAACAATAACTACATATATAAATAGGTTTCGAGTGTATCACGTCATTCAGTAAATCACTATAACAGACGTGTTAAATTTGAATTCAATTTTAAACCATTGCATACCAAAAATAATTCTGAGCAGAGGTGATTTGTCAGCCTAAATTTTATTACATATTTTTTATATTGCTATTATAGGAATTGTATTTTACTATTGGAATATCACTAGATAGGTTAAATTATTATTTCCCCCAAAAAATGGCATTTATTGCAATAGTAAATATTTATACTATATAATATATTTTTTAAATGACATTGTGTGTAGTAAAATTAATATTTAAATTATAAAAAAACAACTAAAATTTAAATAATAAATTTCATTTTAATTTTAACTTGAAATGTCTATAAGAAAAAAATTGTGCTTATAAATTCTTTAAAATTGTTGAAATTCTGTAAAATCTTCTTACAAGGGACATTGTAATTCAATTAATTTTATTTTATCAAAAGTCAAAACTGTATAACAAAAAATTAGAAAAAAATAAAACAAGTACTAAAAATTTCAAATATCTAAAAGAAGCATTGCAAGTAACTTTTTTAAAATTGTATAGATATGAAGATTTACTATCACTGTTCTTATTACCGGATGAAGTGGATTCCGACGGTGGATTTATTCCATAAATGCTGTTATCGATTTCCACCGAATTATCAAACATCTCTTTTTTCCCTTGGACGCCATTTTCGTCACTATCTCCGTCGACCGAAAGTTGCAGCGGTGGTATGTCGGCAACCGTAACGGAGACAATTGGTGGTGGTGGTAACGGAGGCAACGGCGGTTGAACCGTCTCGTAGCTGTCGTCTTCGTAAGCATTGGTGGCGGTCGAAACGACATCGTATATGTTATGCTCGCCACCGTCGATCGTGGTATAGTGATCGTCGTTTAAGCAGCCTACGATGTAAGGACTCTCCACCATGATGTTCGACATCGGCGCTTCCGTGTTTTCAGTGACAACGTCATCGGTTGACATTAGTCGATTGTAGCGCAACTCCTCGTAGATGGATTCACCGTCAACGATATAGTTGTAGTCGTGTGAACCGATTTCGGATGTGATGGCAGTGGTATCAGTAACGTTGGTAGTGGTATGGGCAACCGTAGTAGTGGTGTCGGTGGCAAAAGCAGTCACAGTGAGGGTAGCTTCGGCTAGGGACGCGAGCGCGGAGGTAGTTGGATTCGTGACGCCACCAAGAGTCAGCGACGGTTGCGACGAACATTCCTCGCCAACACGACTGTGCAGTCCGCCTTGATGATCGGTCGTGATGGCGGCGACCGAGGTAATGGTAGTGGAGGTGTTGCTGACAGCAGGGGTAGCGGTGACGGAATGGTTTACAGTGGAGATTGGGGTATTTATATCGAGAACAGTCGTAGCAAGTGTAGTCGTTGCAGCGATAGTACTTGTGATAGCGGTGGACGTCGCAGTCAACGGCCGTTTCCAACCGTGCAAAAAGGAACAGTTTGGTTTTAACGGCAGCGGCGGTGGAGACTTGGTCGTAGTCATCACCGTCGGCTGCTGTAAAACTGCTCGCGTTGGCGATAGATCTGTTTCTACTAGCCGCTGATGTTTTAGATCCTTCTGCGTTGTCGATCGGTCCGTCTCCGTTGACAGCTGCTGCTGCTGCTCCGAGTCTTCTCGCGGTGACGGCGATCGCTCCCTTTCCGTGGGTTGTAGCAGGTTTTTGGGCGGGGGCGTAGCGTTTAAAACACTCTCCAGCTGAGCGTCCGGATCTCTGGCGATCGACAACCGTTTGTCTTTGTTTAACAGATGTCTGTCCACTGCGCTGATCGTGTCTTTTTGCAGCGGTGGCCTCCGTTCGTTTCGCCTGACGCCGAGAGTCGTAACGTTCGGTTTCGGTCCCAAGACACTGGGTTTCGACGGTTTTTTACCGTTTTCGAACTGCACCATGAGCTTTTTTACTACGGACGACGACGACGACCGCGAGTCCATAGTCTTCCGCTGTTCGACGGTGCGATCGTTCGGGGCAGTAGGATGTGGGGTCGTCGGTTGTTCCGCGGCAGTCAGAATACCCGTGGTCACCCGCTGTTCCACGTCAGTCGGCTGTTCTACAGCAATGGGATGTTCTACGGCGGTTCGATGGTCTTGAACCTCCCGCCGCTGTTCCGCTGCAGGCGGTTGTTTTGTGGCAGTGAAATTTTCCGTGGCGGTCTGATGATCTGCGCTCCTCCGCTGCAGCACGGCAGTCGGCCTCTCTTCGACCGACCGCTGGTTCGAGTTGGTACGCACCACAACCATCTGGTTCATGCAACGCTTCTTTTGCGTGGTTGACTCGAACTTCTCCACCGTAGCCCGTACCACGACGCCCTTTTCCCGAACCGCAGTGACCTTGGTCCGGACCGTGGTACCTTTGGCCAGTGTTTTGCTCACCTTTTTCATGATGTCCTGCATCGAATCCCCCTGGTTGGCATCCACCACCACCGCGTTAAACTTTGATGCTAGCTCGGCGACCATCGAGGACGGCACCGACACACGGATTGTCTGGTAGCCTCTGAAGCTCCCCGTTCGGTTGACGTGCGACCCGGCACCGTTCCGGGATTTGAAACTTGGACGTTTTATTTTTCCGCCCACGGTGGTAGGCAGTATAGAACCAGTCGTTGTTTCTGTAATCATCGTGATTGACTTGTAAAAATCACAAGTAGATCCTGTTTCTGCAGCTTACGTGATCGGGAATCATTCCTGCGCAACAGAATAATATTCGATTTATTATGATTCATAAACTATATAGAACTTAACAACATAGCAACTTAACCTTTTTAAATAATTGTTTTTATTTCAACTTACAAATAATATGATTTATGACATTTGTTTTTAAAATGTGCATTTCGTATTATGCACACATCTTATTTCTCATAATATCTGTCTTATTTTATAACTATGCAATACTTTTTACTAATTTAAGCTGACTTATTGTTGAAGTCTAAACCGTAATAAACAACCTTAATTTAATTACACTTATGGAACATAATTTAGTCTCATATACGATAAAAAAAAACAACAAGAAGATGGTTTAACCTATAATTTATTATTTCATGGACAAATTCAAACAGTTACTCGTTATACATATATAATGTTTTAATACGTTCTATGTAATATATATTATAATGTCGCATTATATTTTGTGTGAGAACCGCTGAACAGTGTATTTATTTAAATATTTGTATACATTATATTATATTCTAGAAAAATGCAGTTATTCACTCATATGTTACATAACACATTATAATTATTACACATGTATTAAGGTCGATGAAAGGTTTGTTCGTTTTCGAAATAGTGGTTTATGACATGTTTATGTAGGTATCCAACATAACCATCTTACCATTGAAGAGCTTAAATAAACCATTCTAAATGCGTTAATGTATGGCATATAAAATTGAAAAATTATATTAATAACACACCAGAATGTTTTGATAATATAGGTAACTAAATAAAATTGTATAAATTAAATTAACCCAATTATTTGTGAAAATCCACGAATTATATTAAAAAAAATATTCGTAACAGTATATTATCTTAAAATTTCAGAAAATTAAAAGAAAAAAGTATTTTTTTTGTTCATGTAGAATAGTTTTAAAGTACCGTTTAAGCTTTAATATTTATATTAACTCGTATGCATGTCGCGAGGTCGTCTATTTTTGAACCGGACCTTAAAAATTGTGTTATTGCACGTCGTAGTACACAAGTCATGTAGTATTATGCCCGTGCACGATGATAAGACAATATTTATATTGTCGACACACCTTGGTGAGTGAACCAACTCTATATGTTGTCGTCGTTGTCATCATTAACGGACTGATTATAAAATCATCATACCTATAGATTATAGTATATAGATACTTTTGTCGAAAACACACACGACACAACATACACGATAGTACACTTTTTAAGTGGTGGCGTAAACATATTATTATGTAAGTAAAGGAATCCAACTAATTTCAAGACATAACGTCAGATGATTTATTTTAATCTACAGTGGTTTTAAATTCATAACTAATAAAGTAATAACATATTTTAAAAATAAAATATTTATAATTATTAGATGATTTTGTTATTGTTGCTGACTTTCAACGTTAATAATTATCGTATATTTATTTATTACATATATTATATGTGTGTGTTTGTGTGGAGAGTTTAATTTCAGTACCACATATTCCTACTAGGTATTAATATATTGGTAGTACTATGGAATACATCATACTAATTTCTTACACTATTTTGGAAATCAAATTTCAACATAATTTGGAAGATTTGAAAATAGATAAAAAAAATCAGTGATACCTATCGAATTAACGGATTTCAAACGTAGATGGTTTAAGAAAAATATGTTTTCATTTTTATCCGATCCCCGAATTTTATCAAGAACTAATTAACTATTTTATTGTAAGAGACGCCTGTATGTGATTCAATTTTGTATTTAACGGTAGTTTAAATTAATTTTCTGTGTATAAATAATGCCACTGGCAGCGGTGACACCGCGAACGGGGTTGTGTGCACATATTGCCCACATGAATAATAATTAATATTTTGTAAACACACTACTGACGTAACCAAAAGTTGTATGTATATTATAGTTGAAGGGGTGGAGTGGGGTAATCAAGAAATATATTTCCATTACATTGTTTTATACAATTTACATGTATTTATTATCATAATACAACAAACTATGATGACAAATATTAATTATTATTTATACCTACGTTATAAACAAAGTTAGTAAAATAAAAAAAAATATTCAATTTAAATTGTATTATTAACAAGGTAAGTATCAGGGGCGTCATTTGGGGGGGATCAGGGTGTGCGGTTGCACCCCTAAATTTTAAAATAGTTTAAATTGGCCTGCACCCTGATGAAATAATGCACGTTTATTATTTATCATTTAAATTACATACATTGATTTTAAACAAATATTGTGCTATACATTTGTATATTGTTTTTCGTTTTTAAATTGATTTTTACTACTTAAGTTGATGCATTGATTCGATCCATAATGTATAAAAACAATTGGAAACAGAATAATGTACATATATATTTAGTATATCTATTTTATATGGTCTGGTGAAATTTCAAAATGCTTGATACCTCGCACACCCGAAAAAAAACCTGAAATGACGCCTCTGGTAAGTATGCTGCAAAGGTAAGGAGATTCCCGAGTTCACCCCTTCGGTGTACCACTGACACATACACACACACACATAATATACACTAGGTTTATATTATGTATGATGATCATTGAACCATACTCGTCTACATCTATGTAATATACACACGTGTTCGTCAGGCGTAGGAGTGATGAGGGCGGTGCCGGTGAGATAACCTTTCGAAGGCCTCGCGCCGTGCGGCAAAGACCTCAGAGCCAATATTTTTGTATAATATTATTATGGAGGTGGCGGCCATGTCATCGAACTCTGCGTGCGCGAATATCAACTCTTTATGATATTTGGCTTCCCTCCAAAAAAAATAAACACGTCCGTTTCGGAATACGCTACAGATGCAGTAGCATCTGCAGAATCAGTGGACGCAAAAAAAATATTTTTTTTTTTTTTTTTA
This sequence comes from Schizaphis graminum, assembly GCA_020882235.1. NCBI lineage: Eukaryota > Metazoa > Arthropoda > Insecta > Hemiptera > Aphididae > Schizaphis > Schizaphis graminum. The sequence continues at coordinate 15,363,989 of CM037032.1, forward strand.
GTCGTCTTTCGTATGCTTTTGTATAACGGCGTAATATCAGTCACGTTTTAAACTTCAAACAGGCCTACGACGATGATGACAACGAAGCGAAATTATATCGATTATACATTCATAAATCATAATAACGCCTAAATCGAGGTAAACATACATAAATTCGTACCTTTTTCACGATTTGCAACGCCACAGGTCTGCTGCAGCGATTCGTTTGTTGCGTGGGGTTTACCTTTATTTTACGTATTTAGACTACAGACTACAAGTAGGTAGGTATGGTTTATTTTAGTTTACTATTTCGAAGACTACGTCATGTTATATCGATTTGTGTTATATAACACTTTTTTTAAAAATTAATAAAAAGTCTGTCTCTCTTGTCCCAGCCAAAATACGCCCTTTGTATATAAACAGGGACTACTATGATACAATTATGTATAAATGTATATTATTAAAAATTAAATTAATATCATACAAATCAGAAAATAACTATGCATTTTCATAAGCTATTATAAATTATAATATTAATCGCTAAATAACGTACTAAAATTTAATTATTATAATGCGTCTATTGTATTAATTTCTACAAGTAAAAAGATAAATAATCATTATATTATACAAATCTAAAGGTACACAGATTTTCGAGTATAATTCGCATTGTTTTATTTTGTAAGCTATTCATCCACAAATATTTCAATATACGAAATTCGGGTTCAAATGTTTTTTATTTTTAATTATTGTATAATATATATAGTTTTTTTTTAAAAAAACTTGATATTCTAGAAAACGAATACTCTGAATAAAACATAATATTATATATAATGATATTCATATTTATATCATGATTACATATTATTTTAATTTAAAATTACTATTCATCTCGTATATTCAATACTCATTGTAATTAGACGCGTGTCTTGTATACTTATTGACACATGTTTTAACGGATCCAATATGCATTGTATAATATTTAAATAACTGTCTAGACTTCAAATTTTTCAGTACTTATATAGAACATATCTATTTACCAATTTACCATACAGCATAAGTAATTTTTTAACCCAAATAGTAAAATGCAATACGACCAAAAACTACATACATATAGCAAAAACTGTTTTGCACGGGAATGAACCAAGAACGCTTCAGTCATTACTAAGAAACGAAATATTTTCACCACGTAAAAAGGAGAGCATTGGCTATGATATCGTTTTAATTATTTCGATATCGGAACAACAAAAAAGTTATTCAAGTTCAAAAATAATGGATTTTGAAACAATAGGAATTTTTTTCATGTATAAGTGATAAAATTGAAATAGAAACGATACTTCATAGATAATGTTCTAAACTTTATTGTATGCTTATTAAATTGAAGTCTTAACTATCACTTTAGTCTGAGTGGTTCTATACCACGCAAAACCGTATTTGCTATGTTTTACATTTGTAAGAGACAAACACTGTCTTGTGGGTGTAGCGTCCTAGCTCTGTCCTCTTAAGACGTTTTATAATAGATGCATGAATAGTATTAATATTTAATCAAACATCGTGAAACGTGAATATCACGATAAATTTTTTAAATCTTTTTAAGTCGGAGTTAGATGGTGTTAGATGAATCTAATAATTTAAAACGCAACTTTCAGTCAACTGCAAGCCACTACACTTGATTGAATTTCAATCATATAACTTTCGAGTATAATTATCGCGGTTAAATATTTATTTTGAAAACTGCAAAAAATTATAATAATCAGCTTACATATAGTACCTACTTATAAAGAATGTATAGACGTATAGTATACATTGTATACATGAAGTGTTGTAGTCAGTAAGAATGCATTCAATTAATAAATAATAAGAAACCGTTTAAAATTTAAGTAGTGGCTAATTTGCAGCAGATGAATAATAAACGAGTTTATAAAATATAAAAAGAAATAATTATAACTATTTTAAAGTGTATAGTGATCAAAACTTAATATCGATAATTCGATAAGGAAATCTTATTATCTTAATAATGAAAAATTTAAATAATTATTATATTTCTTAATTATAAAAAATAATAATATGAAATTGTTTTCATAACAAATAATAATATTCCAATCCATTTAGCCATTAAAAAAAAATAATAATAATAATAAATATATATTTTAAAATAATATAATATATTTTTTATTTTTATTAAAATATTATTAAGTATCAGGTTTTCAAGAAATACATAAAACAAAGGCATCGCATAAATATAGTCATACTACAATTTAAACTCGACCACAATACAATATTGAACTTTATAACAATAGTTTTATTATTTGTCACGTATTTTAAACCATTAATAATTTAGCACCAATCAATCAAACTCAGAAAAAGAAGTTTACAAATTTGATGGATATTATAGGTACCTACAATTGAATAGGATCTATAGAACGTTCCTATCATATTGTTGTGAAATGAATTTTAACCTTGAATAGTATTCTTTGTTTGTTCATTTTATTAATAATATTATGTTCGTTTTCTATAAAACATTTTTATAAAGGAATATGCCAAATAAAATATCAATGTAAAACAGATGTCTAAAATGTTTCTCTCCTTATATGAAAACATGCTAAGAATATTTTAAAAGAAAATCTGATTAAAAAGTTGAAAATAATATCATTTATATGTATAAGTAATGATTATATTTAAAAAAAATTATAAATTCACTCACTAATATTTTTACGAATTATAATTAAATTTAATAATCAACTAATAGATAACATATACAAAATTATTGTATATATCAACAAGTAGTGAGTATTTTTTTTTTTTTTTTTGATCGGGAAATCTATATTATTTTGAATACAATTTTTAGATTCTGAACGGAGTGATGAATGTATTGATTTTACAATGATGTGGGTTTTTTATTTTTTTTTTTTATTGTTTTTTTGTGTCTAACGACAACATTTGGAGCAGTAAAAATGCTTCGATTTTTGACTTCAGCCCCACTTTGAAAAGGAAATTGAATCTAGTTCGTACTTTAGGGGTCAAAAGTAAAAAAATTTTCAATATTTTTTAAATGTGTCGGGAAAAACCTTTAAAACACCAGTTTTCGACAAAATCGAATTTTTTATTTTGCTATAACTCAAAAACTAATCAATTTAAATACTTGAAATTTTCAGCAAATGTTTATATTAGCGTTTTCTATACACAGTTAATTAATATTAAAAGTATTTCGACTTTTTTTGAGCTATTTATAGACAAATTAAATTTTTAATTTTTTTAGTATTTTTTTTTTAAATAACGATAAAAATTTTTTGGCCGATCAGAAAATTTTGAAATTTTAATATAAGGTTACTTATAAGTTTTTCTTAAAATGATAAAAAAAAAATCCGAAATCGTTAGTCACAATTTTTTTTTTAGAAGTACATAAAGTTCGAATTTATATGAAATATGTCAAAATTGCGAAAATTTGCAAGTAATTTAGTGGTTAAAAAATCGTAAAAATTGTTCCTTTTATAACTAAGTTTTGAAAATTTGGTACAAGGTTCTCCATAAAATTTTCTTCAAATATCTGTAAAAAAAACTCTAATGGACGAGGACAAAAAATTTTTAGGAGTGTTTGAAATTTAAATTTTTACAAAACCGCGTTAAATAATGGTTTAGCCTCAAACGATTTTTGATATTTGTTATTATTCAAATAGTATAAGTCGTAAATACTTGAAAATTTTACCAGTTATTTAGATTGCCATTTTCTTTACGTGATTTGATTTTCAAAATATTTTGACTTTTTTTGAGCTATTTATAGACAATTGAAATTTTCAATTTTTTTTATTTTTTTTTTTATAAATGTTGATAAAAAAAATTTAGTTGGGACAAATTACTTGAACATTTTTTAATAGAAAGGTCCACATAACTTGTTATAACTCTCATTGAAAAATTATAAAAATACATAGGCACAATTTTTTTTTTATTAGCATTTGAAGTTCAAATATTGACAAAAATTCGTCAAAATCATGAATATTTTTCACTATTTGGTAGTTAAAAATTTATAAATATTTTACTATCAAAAGGTAAGAATTGAAAATTTAATACTGTGCTGTCCATAAGTTAAGCTTAGAATAATTATAAAAAAGTTTGATGATTATTCAATTTAAAAAATTTTACGATTGTTTAAAGTTTTAATTTTAATTTGAAATCAAAAATACACGTGTAAAATAACGTTTTACTAATAAATAATTTTCGATTTTTGTTATTTTTAAAAAATTACTAAACGTAAGATCTTGAAACTTTTACTTAAATGTTTGAATTAGTTTCAAAATAGAATATATGACAATATTTAAATATAATATATCCTAGACTGACAAATCATCTCCGTTCACAATCGTTTTTCGTGTACAATGATACCTATCATTGCATTCAAATTTAACCTACCCTAGTTCGAGGTCCACCCCACCCCCTAATGTACAGCAGAGTGATACTCACTTACCCGCTTTTTTATTTTTTTTATTGTATTCTTGATTAATATATAAATCATTTTTTTAATTTTTTAAAAATCAGTGAAGGAGATCCAGATCACGTAGATCCCCCCTCCCACTAATCCGTGCTTGCAAACAAGCACACAATCATATAATAATGTAATGTGAAAGAACATTTGGTTTTATTCATCGTATATTATAAATATTAAAGTAATGATTGACTTAGAACTGTGTTTTGTATGCTCTATAAAATGCATTTAAAATCCTCAAAACTGTACTTTAAATTCCATTTATACTAGATTCATATATGACTGGATTTATAATTTAAAATGTATATAATACATGAAAATATCTATTTTATTTCCAATTATACCTACATCAGTACAGTTAATTATTATCAGAGTTATTGCGCGTTAGTTCTTATTAGTAATTAATATTATTATTATTTATTATTATCATATGCCTACTAGCCTATAATACTAGTATATTAGTCTTTGCCTTATTACGTTACCGTTATAATTACTCCGTAGGTAATCGTGTACATTTTTTATGTGCATGTTTATAAGTAGATATTTTGCTTAAACTCGCTATTCCTTTTTTTAAATTAATATTCTATTTTAATTTTTAACTTAATGGCTAGTGAATTAAAAATCGATTTCATCGTATTTACTGATTAAACGTAAATTAAATTATAATAAAAACATTTAGCGCGAACTTTAGATTAAATTCAATGACGATTTATACAGTATTTAAACACGCAAAATGAAATTTTTCCAACGTTATCACAACATAAGGTAAGGTCACCTACATTTATATAAAAAATCGCCAATTTATAAGGAATATTTATTATTACTATTGATCCGAGTAATTAATAATATTATGTTATTCTACTGCCGTAATATTCAAAATTCTTTTGTATTTGTTTTGTTGATATTATATTGCGCGGTAAAATAACAACTTTGGACCGTAACACATAAAAGCTATAATTAACTATAATTTTAATTTTATTAAGAAGAAAAGCCTTAGCATCCTGACCATTGGCTGACAATTGTTTGTCTATAAATATTAAACATAAGTAGGTATATATTATTATCATTTTCTGTTTTATATAATAGTAGGTAGTAATAGTAATGTTACAAAATATATAGTAATTCTTGTTGTATTACTTTTGAATTTAACGTGTTATACCTAAATTGTATTATAATGAGTTGTCTATCCTAATTTCTTTTAAACAATTTTTCAAAAATGTTCAAATATTTGTAAATGGCTTTTGTTTTGTCCGCAGTGACCACGTTTCTATGAATAAGGTGTACACCATTGTACTTCATCCTCATCGGTTATATATCAATTGTATTATGCAAACAGCACGATATAATGCCATAGAACAAGGCAGAGAGTAAGCAGGAAGTTTTCGACAGACGAATCAATAACCATTTAAAATATTCCATTCAACTATTCAAGCAATCTGTTAGAAATAAACATCAGTTGAGTAACATGCGGTGACGAGTATGTGTTATTATCATAACATTTTTTTTTCTTTCTTTTATTCCGTTTTAGACAACGAATTTTGTATGTATCTATTACAAATGGTCTCTTCCGATACCTACCTAACCATGAATTCTTACGTCGTGTTTATTGTTATTCATTCATCGTTACAGGATAATCCTAAGCAGAGAAAGCTTTCTGATAATATATAGACAAGAGTATAATATTTTGTTTAGTACCATCCTGCGGTTATTTCAATAATAATATTAACATTATCATCACCGTCACTTTTAATCTCGGCGGAACCTTTCTCTAGACTGTTGTCATTCGAATACACCTAAATCGATCACGAGCTCTAAGTTATAACATAATAATATTACCATTCCACGCGCGTGGCACGTCATGTCCGATTATAAAACAGTATTTTCACATATCATTACCCATCACTGATGGTTTTGTGCCAGTGTAGCATATGCCTCGAGATCTTTCCGTACGCGTAAACACCGGAAAAACCGCCGAAGCCTTCTCCGTGTGGGTTGAATTTCATTGCTAAACAGCCTGTGTCGTTACTCGTTTAAGGTATGCACCAGTAATTCTTTAGTTATCGTGTTACAGGTGTATTTCCTTTAAAATACTAGCTACTGCTACAATTCTTATGGTTTCTACGCGACACAGCTCTTCTTCGGTTCTATATATTACTTTCCGTTTTAAGTGAACCCGGCGATTCAATAACATTACCTTCTATTGATATTTCTACTCATAGCGGTAAATTAAATTAATATTGAATAAATACTATCAATCATATTTTAAATTTAATTCAATAATAAATAGGAGTGTACTAATTAATATTTTAACGATGAACAATTCATAGGTATACTTATTACACATCGTATTTACATTTGAATTAATTTTAAAGGCGTATAAAACTAAATAATAAAACGGCCATAATTTAAAAAAAAACGTACTCAAATAATTGTATGATTTAATATATTATAATAATATGTTACGCGAAAATTGTTTGAATAAATATTTTAAATAAAATTAATTAACTTCCAAAAGTTGGCTTAAAAACTCCCTTCCGTTAAGTTTAAGAATGTGTATGTGCTGAAATTATTTTACACGCATAAAATACTACATCATTTCTAATATAGTACAGGGAATTATTAAAACTTCATCTTTGGTAAATAATACCAAATTCCAGAGAGTTATTGCTTATTCAGTTTAAAATAATAACTTTAAAAAATATGATTTAAGTAAAACGTTTATAATGAAATAACCACTATTTTACATTTATTTAGAGTTCCTACTAACATACAGCCGGGAATTAAAATCTTGTGTAGTACGACATACTTTATACAGCATAAAACGATAAATTTGCAGTACGAAATTAAAAATTATGTAGGTACATAAATTTTATTACTTTAATTGATTAGAAAGTTTTATTATGTTCTAAGCTAGGTACATAATTTGTAACAATGTATTATAAATAATAATGTGTATGATATTGTTTTTATATTGAATAATCGTTTTTGTTTTAATCATAATTAATAATAATAGTTATAAAATATACTAGAATTTTGGCAGTTTCAAAATATAACAGTATACTTTAGAAATCAAAATAGATAAACAGAATAATTATTATGTGATAAATCAGCTATTCCGTGATATAATGACACCCTTAGATTATATACAATTGTACATGATCTAAGATGATACCGCTGTACAATTAGTAATAATAAAGATTTCAATATTTAAAGCCGATAAACACTATAGTAGAACTTCGTCAATTAACTATGACCGTCAGAACCGGGACTATAAATGTTAAAAACAGTAGTCAATAATTAAGATAATAATATATGAATATAGTCTTTGTACCTTTTCTCTGCACGATAAAAGTGCAATAGAACTTCGATTTCGCTCTATGTGAAATAAACAATTTATTTAAAATTATAACAATTATTGTATGGGCTAAAAAATATGCAATAGAAACAACAAAATATACAACAAACTCAAATTATTTATTTGAAAGGAATCATGAAAGGCTATAAAAAAAATACCCAGTTAATCCATTAATATAGCTGCAGTCTAATATTTTTAATTCTGTAGAAAAAAATGTAATTGAATTATTAATTTTCATTAACAATAATTTAAAAATATGTTTATAATAAAATATAATTATTTTGATTGAAAAAGAAGAAAAAATATCTAAAAATTACAAAAACCTAAAAAAAATTATGAAACAAAATTTAAGCTTACTCTGCTAATTTACTTTTTATCAAACTTAAAACAAACAAACAAATTCCACTGAATTATTATTGTAACTCATGACTTTCGGTGGTTGACTGATGATAATAATAATAAAAAAAAACTAAAGACTGTATAGGTGTGTGGGTGTGTCGTAGAATTTTTTATTATTGCCTACAACAATTTAGGAGTATATTTGATCCACAGCAATGGTCTCATAATTAGTCTATATAGAACGAACATTTAGATATTTTATATTTTTATCCTCTGCATACAGTAATGATAACGTTTAACGTGCGCTGTTTGAATTTTATAAGATACTTCATTCACAATTGAACAAACCTCTCGCATGACTTCAAAACAAATGCTTTGTTAATAGGAAATGAGATATGATCCTAATGGTAGCTCAATGTCATATTTAATATCAAATAGTCCCGACTTAGGTCTAAGGTAGTACATTATAGTATTGTTATTTTCTTGTCTGCTGAATTCATTATTAATACATTAAGCGATAATAGAATATAGAATTACATAAATAGAAATAGCAAAATAGTACAAAAGTGTGCATACATAGATTATATTATTATGTTATACATTCAGCAAATGTTATTATATTATTTATTACTTTGCTAGTGCGAGTTCAGTAGTACTAACACTGAAATTGGAAACAATGACTATTTTATTTCAACATTTCTATAACACGATAATGATAAATAATAATTTATCATTTTCCGTTAGAAATGTGTTATTCTTAAAAATATCGTATATACAACAGTATGTAAGTAAAAAGTATAACTAAATATATGTATCACAGGGAAAAAAACATGTTTTCTTACAAGACACGTGAGTACGATAAAAATATATTTTTTATATGGATTTCTATAACTACCGCAATACTAAAAAACTAGTTACCTACTTTAAAATATCATTAGCATCATAGATTAAAATCTGTTTTTTTAGTAGAAATAGTGTACCTGAGCATGTTCAAATTGAATATAAGTAGGTGATATCACTGAGTACCTATATACTATAGTGTAACGTGGACTTTTTATGTATACTATAACAGTATAACGAATGCAACGTCTACTTTACATCATACTTAATATCTTATTGCTATATAGTAATGGTATATCAGACAAAACTCATTACTTTATAAGTGTAATTCTGAATTCAATGCGCTTTAGAAATTCGGTGTAAAATTAATAAATTAGAGATAAGTGTAGTATAGTGTATACATGTATAATGTATGAATGTTATGTTTAGTCCTTGGCCCTTGCATTAGAATTTGTATGATATTAAATATTACGCTTTTTATACACCACAAATGAATTATTTATTAAATTGTGTTAGACAATATGATATATATCAACAAATTTTTAATCCTCAGTTAAAACACACTGACAAAATCATCCAATTAGTATACACCCGTCATCTTTTCATATAAAATATGTTTTACTATATATTATTATATTATATTTTATTAAACTTTTACTTAAGTATAACATATTAAAGTAAAAGAAATACATCTTTAAACACTGCATGATTTATACATAAAAACAAAATAGAATCCATTGTTAAAACCGTTTTCTAACAGCAATAAAAATGTTAATTACATGGATCAATTATAATAAATATTCTCATGTTATCATTTACCTTTTATTTTAATAATATTTATCTAAGCGGATGTGTTTCCTCTTACTATTTATTTTCGTATGCTTCTTTTTACTTCCTTATTTCCAAGTCTGCCGTAATACAATACGTATATTTGTTTAATAAATTATGTAATTTATTTCTATTAATTCTAAATCATATCCGTCTTAACATATCAATATCAAAATCGATTGAACTCATACCTCTACATAGCGTCACATTATAAATGTTTTTTTTGTAACCTATATAATATTATACTTTATACTTTTATAACAATGAGCTTTAAATTATTATCTTCTACTCTTCTAGTACTAACTCTGATCAATTTTCGTATTTTATTTGAAAATAATATTAAATTAACTAAATATATAAAAAATGCTACAATTAAAATATTTCTTTGCAGCTATAATGAATCTGGTAAATACTTAACAATTTAAAAACATTCTATTAAACTATAATAAGCATAAGACATAAGTTATTGTTTATACTATACTTATTAGTGTCATCGTCATGCATTTTTTTATTTAACGGTTCTGGAAACAGAATTATTTATATTATAATTTAATTCCAACCAATCTATGCTTGATCATTGGACCGAGCTATACATAAACCACTTTTTTTTCGTTATTCTTTTTTTCCTCCGACAATAGACCCCCAGACTTTTAGGCTATAGGTCACACACATTATTAGTATCAGAATTAGGCATTGTAATAGACATTTCGTTACATATTATTGTGATTCTATACATTGTGTATTCAGGCGTGTCATAGTTTCACTAATTCGAGAAGAAATCTCGTTAGATAGATACGTATGGATACATCTATAGAACTAATCTCGGCAATAATGACAGTTGCAGTTTTCAATGAACACTGATTATATATCTAGGGTAATCATAAATCATAAACCACTAGGTACATAATACGAGTATATAATATATATATATTATATTGGACACTGATTCTGCCGTGGAAACAATTTTTGAAGCATGTGTATAGTCGGAGGAAATTCGAAAGAGGAGAAACAAACATAATGTACCGAAATATTATAGTCTCGTTGTCCTAGACCTTTCTCTTCAGGGTCTAATGTTGTATTTTTACTTCGCTTTACTTCACTATATATGCGGCGAAAAACGATAGGGCGTGCCTTACATTTCTCACGAAGTGGTTTATTTTTCACTCTTTTATTATTATACTTATTTGATTATCGAGATAATAGGTTCGATGAGATATTTTAGATTGTAAAAGTGAAAATTAAATTGCACCGTAGTAAAATTATTATAGCTTCACGTATTGTGTGATACAATAGACTAGAATATTATTGTTATTTTCGAAATAAATGTAAGAGTATAATATAATAGGAAGTATATATGTTACTAAGAACTTGCTAAAATGTATTGAAAAAAAAAACAATAAGAAGAACCAGACGAAGAGGTATAGGTGTATATATTATAATATAAGCGGTGAGGACTGGCTGGCTTGTGAAAAAATAATACTTTGACTAGGTATAAAAAATTGCGATCCTTCATTAGTTTTAACCAACCAGTGGTGCAGCGCGAAATGTTATGGTTAACTTATTTCAATAAACACTGCCAAGTTAACTCGTGCCAAACGTATTGTTAAAAGAAGCAATGGGTATCGGTATTAATAACTAGTTTTACATTCTTCTACAAAACCATTATATATATAAGATACGTCATATAATGTCGATGTAGTATCGCTGGTAAAAAACTTTTTCCAATACATAAAAGTATTGGGTATCAATTATTATTATAAATATAAATTAATTCTATGTGATTTCTTTGTATTCAAATAAATATGACATAATATTGTGGTTACGCGTGTATTATGCCAACTATGGTAATCACTATAAATATCGAATATCCAAACAAAATTATACTCCGAATTCAATAATCGTAAAAAGTTCATGCTGAGATAAAAAAAAAAAGAAAAGAAAAGAAAAGAAATACGATGTAAAACGATAAAAATAAGATCTACGTGGTTATAATATATTCCAGAACACTATATAATTATTAGTTTAACAATAATTTATTGAGATCATTAAAATTATTGATTAATTTAAATAAAACTTGTGAGTACAAGGAAAAGTATTTCACCAAGTACGCTCACAATTTTTTCTTCAGCAAATCAATTATTTAAAATCTTATTTAGCGAATCATTTTTCTGAAAATGTGGACATATTGAAATCAAAATTCGAAGGAGTATTTTTATAGTTATTTAACTTTGTATACAAAGGATAAAAGGTCCATAATAATACATTTGAAAAACGTAGGGGACAAAAGTGATTTGGAGATTTTAGTAATCAATATTATCCCAGCAATATTTTAGAAATTTGTAAACTCTTTTGATTGGTATTTGGAAAAAAAAATCCCCGTACCAACTAAATACATTATTCGTAATTTTATTATGATTTACATATTATGTCATTTACAATGACAATAAATTATCAACAATGTTAATGCAGATTGCAGCTATACTTTTAGATATGAAAGAAAAGTACATAGATAAATGTAATGATATTATATTTAATTATGTAAATCATAATAAAATAACGAATAATGTATTTAATTGGTACGGGGCTTTTTTTCCGGGATTACCTTTTACTATAAGAGTGTGTGTAGTACAAAAGATCTCAAGAATTTGAAAATACGGTCTTTGAGTATATTTAAAAATTTAAAAATCAGAATTTGAATAAATAAATTATTTAAAGAAAGAATAGTAATGAAAATGTACTTACTTAAAATACAGTATTGTAATATAATACGTAATAATAGTTTTGACAAGCCTATAGTTGGCATTTTTGTACCTATTTCTATTATTTTATATAAACGACAAATATAAACTACGTATCATTTGTTATGTCTAAAATGACATCACTTTAACTGTTAATTCGTAAGCCATTATAATATACTGGTTTGTATAGGTTTATTTATTTCGGTTTGAATTTGACACCAGCAGAAACATTCTTTAATACATTTTTTAACCTCAGTGATTTAAAATCTGAACATTTCTAAATTATTAAAAATCCCAATTCAAATCCAAAAAATGTTGCAATTTCCAAAACAAACAAAACTGTTTAACCGAAATATGTGTTGTTTTTAGTAATTCGTGTAGTGATGATAATCAACTGACCTTGTACTTTCTCTCCTACCGTCTCTTATTAGCATTCGATAATACCACGTGATCCCGTTATACATATTATATAGCAGGTAGGTAGGACCACCGAGGTCCTAGTTTAAGGCTCGCCAGAACGTCGTATATACAACTCACATACGCCTCGTAGGTATGTATTATTATAATATAACCGCATAAGATTCTACGCACGATTCGCACCCGGCATTTCCCCCCTAGGTCGGAGGCGATGCCAAACGAGAGTTAAACTCGATACCGTATCATTATGATTATGACGTATCTGCCGAGCGGTTAATGATTCAATTTTTTTTTTTCGAAAAAAATTTAAACGTTTATTACGCCAATAATATCCGTCGTCGATGATTCGGAAACAATTATTGCTCGTAATGGTAATAGTCGTACACTCGTACACGCGGATAAATAGTTATAATATTATAAGAGACGGCAGCAACTAGAGACGGAAAAATAACCGGAACGTGAGTCACGACTGATGAGCGCGAGGAGAACGTCCCGAGGCGGTGACGTTGAACTTGAATCGCGGGGACCGGTAATGAAAATTTTTGTTTGAGCTATTATATTATGTACCTAAAAAAAATTCTAACCGGTCGAGCAAGAGAACATTTGTCCAATGTCTAATATACTATGTCCGAATAGCGTACGTTTTACTCATTGAACTAGTTTCATATTATAGTAATACTACACAATATTATAGCATATAGTATTATAGTACTTCTTTTTTCCGTCATGACTCATTTAGTCATTTACCGATATGGATTTTGCAATTGACCAATAGTTACGTTTTGACACGAGGAAATCCGGTTGAATGAATGGCGGCTAAATCGCGTAATTTTTGAATTTACTTAACTTTGAGAAAGTTCCCCGTGGCATTTTAAACATTTTTCTCGCGAGTAATACCTACTTATAATACAAAGTTGTAACAACGTTTGTTACGTATGTTTTATAATACGTACCTACAAATATATGGTTCGAATTTAGAAGAAAAGAAACTCTATTATTCACATAATTTTAAATTTATACATACCTAATAATATACTCATGAATATTATACAATAATCAATAACAATAATAATAGTATTATTTTTTTTCATATTTTCACTTGTAACAGTTTGTACGTGCACACGTGTTTCAACTATGATAAATGTAAATTGTGAATTTTCAATACACAAATTGTATTTATTTTATATACACGATGTGGACAATAAAAATATTTTTGATAAAGATAAAACTGATCAGTATAAATCAATAATAAAGTGTACTCACAATAATAACCAATTTAAATTATTTCACGCAATATGAGTTATTGTAATAGATTAAATGCACCAGAAAAAATGATTAAAAACAATTAGCACTGCAATATAAAATCACTGAGTACTGACCTTATTTTTCATTGTTCAAAATGTATTAACCTTATATTATTATATCAATAATTATGCATGTTTGTGAAAAAAGTATTTTATAATACTGTGTAATTTACATATATATATAAACATAATTAGAACTTCTATATTATAAATATCAAATGAAAAGTGGAAATGAATAATAATTTAAGACTAAGTCGATTCATAAAAAGTACTATTAAAATAATCAAAAATAATACTAAATAATGTTTAAAATAAATTAAGTAAAAATAAAACTTTAAACGAATTCAATAACCAAACGATTGTTTTGAATGAAATATGAATAAAAACTGACTAGTTACCTATAGCTATATGCAAAATATGCTACATATTTTATAAAATATATTTGATTTTTGATTCTTTTCCTTATCACGTACTTTTAACTTATAATGCTATTGTTTGAAACGTCATCGTCACTTACTATTATATTTTATTTTTTTTTATTAAAACATTAATTTTTATTATAATTATTACTTGTGGGGGGGTCTGATGTCTACTTTAAAAAAAAATAGAAGGGAAAATATCCTACTCCACAACAAATAGGCGGGATGAATATAGTGTGCAGGGAAACTCATCATCGTTGCACAACAACCAAAATATAATTTATTACCGCTTACCAATTAGAAGATACCAGTTATGCACTTATCCGTTGTTATTATACGAGAGAGTCTTCAAAAGTACCGTAACTGTACTATACTAGTGGTATGTGGGAACAGCCGAATGTCATTGAAAATCCAATCTCATATTAATTTAATATTCTGCTGGTCGATGTATTGCACTATCGAAACATAAATTAAAATCCGATGATCGAATTTTCTCTTTCACTTGGCATATACTATAACATTATATTATGTTGTAGCTATTTTATAGCGGTCGAATAGTACTTGTATTTGCCGATGTTCAAGTAAAAGATAATATGATTTAGGAGAACGGTTGCGGGTCAGTTGATAAGCAGGTATTAACTACTTATTCAATTCAATGGTTTAGAGAACATACGGGAAAACTAGTTTTTCTTTCATGTTAATACTCGTAGGCATATAATATTGGATTGTCGATTTATACAAAACGCACATCAATATTTGAATGGAACATATAACATATAAAATTATATTATACAACGCAAATAGTGCATGTAAAATATGCATGTAAAATGTAAATACATGTATCGTTTATTCACAAATGAAAAAATTCGACATATGTACTTGAAGTAAATGTCAATTTAAATATATATTTGTTATTTCCTAAGTATTTCAATCCTTATTAGTTATTTTGAATCAATAAACCATCGTTCTATTCTTTATAGTACAGATATATAATACATACAATATGTATCATCTATATTTTTCATGACTATACCTAATACTTATAGTGGTGTTGATTTTTTTAAACCCTCTTAAAAATATAATTCGACTATAAAATTTAAAATGTGTCACTAACATCATGAAAGATACTTATTATAATATAATAATTATACAATACAATTATTTAGAATTTAATACATAAAATGTTTGTCATTTATATTTGCATTAATATATATCTGACTGAATTGTATTCATTTTACATTTCCAAACAAATTTATAACAGCAATCCTTTTTTTAAATTTAATCCCTAGTGTTTATTAGTAGAATATAATACGTGTTCTTTTACAATCATTTAATTATTGAAGTTTTCAAAGCACATTATACCAATTCTACAGTTTTATTTTAAACGGTTTTCAAATTTATAATATGAGTATTGAGTATATTTTATTAAAATTACACATTGAAGAATTTTATAATGTCAATGTGTACATGCGATACGATTTGCTAATGAAGCAAAATAAATTAGGTCAGGGATTTATTTTTATGTATACAGAAATGGGCGATACAGCATATTATCATAATTTGTATTTATGTCACAAATATAATACAAAGTATGATACTTTTTTTTACAGATAATAGTGATTATACTATCTAAGTAACACATTGATACGCAAAGTATCTATAATATGTTTCACTAATATCGTTCATAATTTCAATAAAAACATTTTGTTGGTAATAATATTATTAATATAATTGATCTTGTTTTCACCACATTTAACAGGCTTATATATTTTTAACTCTTAAACAATTTATTTTTCATTCATTAGTTATCAACGTGATTATATTATGTTAATCATACACTGCATGAATAAAAAAAAACAAAAAGAGAAATTCCTTCATTTTTTTAAAGATTATTTTAAATTTTTATTACATATTATACTAACCTGAAAAAATTAAAGTTTTTAAAACCAAGATTCGCTTTATTGGAACTTTGTCATCAACTTATTTATAATATACTAAGCTATACATCAATAGTGTTAAATAATATAACTTGTATATAGTAATTACAAAAATATAACACATTATCACACTAGTCTTCCAACCGGTCTCCCGCTTGTCATGACTCACGACCCAATTTTGGTTCACGTAACTTTGAAAATGGGTCGCGATATAGTTTTAATAATTAAACAAATATCGATACTTAGTAAAAATATATTTCATTTAAATTTTACGAACCAAATAAAATGAACATATATAATAATATATTATACTAATTTAATCAACGATACATCCGTTTTTACACGTACAAACTAGTTTTCAGATTCTTTATCAATCAGTTTTTTACTCTTTTTTTTTATTTATCATGGATCGATGGATCGCAAAAAAATAAAAAATAAAATAATATTTTTATTTTTTGTAAGTTTGTATTCGATTATTGAGTATAAACAAACCGGCAAAAGAGGCGTATTACGGTGAAACTGTTATGAAAGTTATATAAAATATTATAAACCCGCATATGTATATTATTCTTATAATACATTTTGAACTTTCACGACAACGACAAAACCGGACTATGAATACAATCTGCACAAGAAGCATTGTCAATATTATATTATATTATTATTGCAGTTATAGTCATGCCGCCACGACTCGGCGTGCTTTGCGGCTATCTGTATTATAACACGAAGTCTACTGAAATGAGCCACCGTTATAAGGACTATGATATTTTGAGCAACTTGGCGTGTGAACAACGGTTTTTTTTTTCGTCCGTTGTAAATAGCTTCCCAACACATTTGCATTTCATTATTATAATATTTATCATGTATCAACAGTGATTGTTTACGCGTACGCGTGCTAAGAGAAAACATAATATATCGCGATGCTTATATTATTACATAGCTAATAGTTTAAACACAAATTGCCGCTGCACATTCGTCTCAGGCTTACTATAGTCATAAGCGGTATTACTTCACTATCATCAGGAAAAGAATATCAATAATTTCTGGTCATGATGACGGTCCGCCGGTTTTCACATCCGGAACACAACGGCGGTTTCGACCTTTCATTCGCTTAGGTTGAATTCCTAATATTTTTTGAATAATAGGTATACGCGATAACATATAGACATTACACTTATGCAACATGCAACCGAACACACATGATATTATATACATAATTCTGCATCGGTGCAATATTCGGATAATATCGAGTTTTCACTTGGTCACATGGTGTTCGGCCCAAGTCTACAATCCCAGTAATCAGTAAAATCTTAATTTCAGCCATTTCCGTAACTATAATACCAGCAATATAGGTACAAATGCTATTCCATACTAGCTTTCAAACGATAAACCAAATAACTAAATTGAAAATCATTAAGATAAATTTTAGCTACTCGGATTCACAAAGTTCTAATATTTTATACGGTACGTCAGTTATTGGCTTGTAATCTAATAACAATAATTATATTATGGTAATAATACAACGATATTTAAGTCAAAAACTAGTTCTACCGTATTACTGTAAAAAATAAAAATTACAATCATAGTAGCATAAATAAATTATAGGATATCCTAAGAAATATAAGCTGACACACCTTCTCTACTTAGTATTATTTTTCGTATAATTATACACAATAATTAAAATTTAACACATCCAAGAACTCAATGACGATGTATAATAATATTATATACACCAGTACGCACAGCAGAGCGCGAGGGCTTAGGTACCCGGTTTTTAAAATTAATCCGAATAAAATATTAAAACCATATTTATTTATCTTATACGCTCAATGATAATATACCCATATGATTGAAATTATTAAAATAAGCTTTTTGCATATATTATTTTGTATGCTATAAATTTTACTAATACTCTTTAAATATCTTTATATATGTATATAGGTCAATTAAAGTTTTAAACTTAACATTTAAGTCATGTTTCCGTTCAATTTTCAACAATTATCATCCTCCACACTTCACCACACAAAAATAATGTAAGTACACGCCTGAACATGGTAATCAGTTCTATAATGTAAAAAAAAATATATTACTGCTTACGACAGTCCTAATACAAGTATGGTGTCAGATACATTAATAAGAAGGTAATGGATATTGAGTAATGGCTAAATTGAATGACGATGCCAGTATTATAGATACGTATTCAAATATGAGTTTTTATTTCTTTTTACAAAGAATATATTAATCTTAATTGTATAGTTTTATTTATTTAACTAAAAACTATTAAAATATACCTATAGCATTATTATATTTTATATGTGTTTAGAAAAACTGTTTACTTTACCTATATATTTGAAAGAGGGGGGGAGATTTATTTGTATTTTCAAAATTAAGTAATTTTTGGTTCACTCATCAATATTCTGTAATTGTTTTAATCGGATCGACTGTTTTACTAAACGATTGTTAAACTTTTTTGTGTATTTACTTAAACCTTAATTAAGTCGTCAACGAATCTTAAAAGGCACGTACGGCTATCACAATATAATCGGGTGGGAAACATGCAATTTGAACAGAGGTTGTAATTTTGTGTGTACGTGATGGTTTAACGTAATGATAAATGATAACTTATAAAACTATTCTATTTAATATTTAGTATTAAGAAAAATAAGCGAAAACAAACACAAACCCGGTGCATTTACGTGACTTACATACAGATCATCGTATGCCATTTGGCACAATTTATTACGAATGTATTCTTAGTGCCAAAATAAAAGATTTCGAGATCTAAATACGCTTTCATATTATTATATAATTATAATGATGATGAGATAGGAGGTAATAATAAATAAATGAATCACGTTAATTTACGAATTATTGTCGTTTTAAAAACATCGTAAACTATGAAAGCAAAACGTTTATTAAATATTTATAATATACATTCAATAAGTATATAAAATCATTGCGTTTATAATATTATATTATACTCTTAAATATATGTATACTCGATAATAATATAAAATAAACGATGTGGGAATTCCCGCTGAAAAAACAACCCGCTTAACCGCAGATGACTCATTCGCTATTGACCATCAGGCGAATACGCATGGACTATCATGTGACTCATCTGATGGCCCTAAGGCCAAAAGTGATTTCGATCCGACAACCCCAGAATCCGGGATAACACGAAGGCTAGTAACACCGACCAAATACGGTTTCAGCATTAATGGTTATAATATATAAGTACATTCTACTGCTATTTTTTTTTTCAAGAAACGTTATGCCATTGGTATTTATTTTATTTTTCTGTTTAGACTAAGTCAACTAATTTATAGCTAATATTTATTGATGATCGATTAAAATATATTCTCATCGAGTTACTTTTCGACGAACAAAATTAAGCACTACTCTCTACTGAACACCCTGATTATTTAGTATTTAATCAAAATGTTCATTACGTTTATTATATTGGTAAAAAAAAACAAACAAAAAAAAAACAGATAACGATATTGTTGTACATGATATTTTGGTTTTTGTTTATTAAGCTTATGAAAACAAAATTATTACGATAAGAAACATTTATAAATATTTTTTATAAGATAAATTGTTTAACATTTTTACTCATTGGTTTGTCTCAGCTGTATCAATATGTTTTATTGTTACTAAAGACTCTAATCAGATTTCAAGTATGAGCGTATCAGAAACCATAGTTAATGTTTCAAAAACAAAAAAAATTGTTACCAATGAACAAAAGTAAAATTTATTTAGTTATGAATTATGACCTATGGGGTTTCTCAACTTTCAAACCTCAGTGCTCAGTAACTACCGGAATCAGATTAGTTTCAACCTCGAAGGTTTTCTAAAATAATCTATATATATATGGTATTACAAGTATAGTATCCAATAGGTACATTATAGTGTTGTAAGTCCACATTTTCTAAGACAAAACTGAATAAATTCTTTAAATTCTTATTTATTTTAGATTCTGTTTATAACTTTATAAATATACGAATACTGATTTTTATTATATTAACTCATTTTTCTATTTATTTTTATATAGTAAATATTTCTGGTAACAAAAAATGTCGTCACTAAGAATAGATAATCCTATATAGTATATTTTATAATATTCTACATAATAAGCAAAACAGTACTCGGGTAGTCTATAAATCTATAACCTATTCTCTGATTACTCATCTCGCCGACTTATCGGTTTTGCAGTATTTGGCGTGGCCTGTTAGTTAATATTAACGCACGAAGTACTACGAAGTATTATCTCATGAGTGGGGAGGAGTGGGTTAATATATTTAAATGACAACAAATCCAGAAATAAAAATGGATAGGTACATTTGGATAAGTATACCTACGCATAATATTGTTCGCAAAATATTTCAACGACCGGATAACCAATTATAATAAAAATATTAATTATTCTATGTTAATCATTTCCTACAATGCTATAATACATTACAAAATATAAAACATCAATATTTTTTTTAGGATTAATAAAAATAATTATAATAATTTCGTTGATCAGTCTTTCGGTAACCACCGCAATTCAATTAAAAAAAACATTTTATCGAACATTGAAAACTTCAATAACTGAAAATATTTGATATAATATAATAATAACATAATATATGTATCAAAACCGGACAAGTCACTCAACACTGTGTTGCAGATGCGAGCCGTTTGGTCGAAGGTTAATGATCGAAATGTCATGTGATCAAATTATTTTTTAGTCAAAAAATAATAATGTAATCGAATACTTATAAATAAACTAGGATCAAAATGTTTTGTGATCGAATAGGTTTTATGGTCGAAGTAAAATTGGTAAACATACAAATGATAATTATAATAGTTGAGATAGTATGTTGAAATACTTGAGAAGAATAACTCAAACTTTTAAATTATTTTTTTTTTTTTTAATTACATAATATTAATAGCTTGATTAATTTTTTTTTAAACTTTAAACTTAACATTTTTTTAATATTTATATTTTATAATTTTATATATTTTTCGACCATAATATAATTCGATTATATAACATATATATAACTATTGAATTTTTAATATTATGTTTTTCGATGAAAAATATATATAATCAACAAGATCAACCCTCCACTGCTCTGTATGGTAGATTTCAAGTGAACTTCGTCATTGAATAGGTCACAGTAAGACCTCTAGGTCTAGAACGTCGAATAATATTAATTATTATATCATACATTATTGTTAATAACTTATAGGTAAGTAAGTCAATATCACAAACCGCAAAAATATCTGAACATGTTTGTGGTTTAAATACATTAGTCTAAATATTTTAATTAACAAGGACATTTCCTTGTGTAAATTAATGGCGGAAAGTTCCTTGTATGATTATAATTATTTATTATAAAATAAATATTTCATGATAATTTTATTCGTTTTTGAATGACAACAAAATAACAAAATTTTGTAAAATTTAGTGTTACGTAAAAAAGAATAATATATATATATATATTTCTGTTTTATCGTGATTTTTTTTTTTTAATTTTACCCGATTATTACCAACTATGTATATTGAATTTGCTACCAGAAACCATGTTTAAAGTTACACGAGTGAAGGATTGTTACTGCTCCGAAAACTGAAGACTATTGACTTATGGCACACGCAAAATAAAATAAACACATACAGTTTTTTGGTACTAACCAATATATTGGGTAAATATTTATATAAATATAATTTCGCTCAGCATCTAAAAGTCCAATACGTGAGCTTTTGACTACCAGTACCTAATTCGGACGGATTGCCTACAGTACGTATATTCAAGATTACACGTATCACCTCGAAGTGAAACTGTGCATTCGACGGTACTGATTGTCAGTAACGATAAATCGGATCGCGCGCGACCTCATAAAACATTTCTGTTCTATTATATTATTATTATGCACTCACGGCATATTGGACGACTCTATTTTCGTAGCAAGCGGGCCGGTATCAATTAATGGGGACAAGATAATAGTATAATATTAGTAATACGGGCTTCGAGACTTCCAGATCATATCGCGGTACACCATATGTCGGCGGTTCCTCTTTAGATCGTTTAACCACGTGACGCTCTTCAAGAGCAGCATATTAGAATAAATACACGGGCCCATAGCCGTAGAATGAGTATAATGTATAATGTATTATAGCCATCCCGGAAACTATACACCGAACTTAACATTGTTCGCGGGTCAACACACCCGTGTGATCGAACTCGTACAAGTCGTAAACAAGTTGGACTTAAAAAAATGACAGCTTTAACGCTTGACATTTATGGTTTCGTCTGTTCATAATATATTATAATAAAGAATTACATACCAACCGTCGACTACCCGCCGCATTTCTGTATGAACATAAAACTATTGTTATTATTATTATATTTTCGAAACGAATAGCTAGACGACTAAATCCCAATAATAATAATAATAATAATAATACCATATATGCCATAGTCAATACACGGTTATTCGTGATTGAGGTCTGAATTCACTGCGCATAATATATTTTAAATGTAAATATCGGTAACAAATTACAATAGATCGGTAGTTTGTTTATTTTTAAAACTGTTTGTAGACATTGTGTATAGAAATAAGAAACCATAATCCAACAGTTCGTACACCAATAAATGCTAAGTAGGTAGGTACAAGTAATAGGTATCGTAATATTTAATTTTCGAAAATTGACTTAATTCACGTATAATTTAACAATAATATTATTAATAGATATTTTTTGCCACATTGCTATTAGCAGAAACGAATGTTTTTAAGTACTTTTTCAAGAAAATGTTCACACATTAAGGGATTTTAGGGATTAGTCATCGAATAAAATGTATGAATAATTTATTGTGATTTGTCATACAACAAAATTGGTTGAAAAGAAGATTAACGAAAATAGGTATAAGTGGATAAATTTAGGCTCTATTGACTATTCATAATGTGATTAGTATAACACTTATAACTTTGTGTTCATAATATTACACGTACTTCCGGTACTTCTCTATTATTCACTATGTTTTAGTAAAGAAATTGAATACACAAATTATCATAAGAATAATTTATTCAGATTAAACATCACTTGTCGCTTATCAGTTATCAGTTACTTATCACTGTTGATATTTAATTATTCAAACAATAAGAATAAAATATTACCTAAATACTTTATTTTGTAAATACTAACTAACTGAGTTAACAAGTAATACAAGCTGAATAATACTAAAATGCCAAATGGATCATTTATAAGATTATGATAACATACGAATAACGCATAACGTAAAATCATTTAAAATTGAAATAATTTATATTTGTACCTTATTTTATCGATGTATTAACTTGGATAATTATTAAATAATGGATTTTAAGTCATAACATATTATCTATAAAATAATTTAATTAAAAAAACATATTGTGTTTTATACATTTCATATTTTGAAAAGTTATATAATTATCAAGGTTTTATTTTGTCAACACTTTACTGTCAATCAAAACATAACTTTAGCTACCTATTTTCGTAATGAGATGAAGGTCAAAATCCTTTAATTATTATTAGTTACAAAAATAAAAAAATATTTATCATATATAATATATATCTCAATATTTCTTGCATAACAATATGCAATTCTGTTGCAATTGGATGATTTACTTAAGAATATATAGGTTCTTAAGCACCGAGTAACCTACCTAAATTATATGTATTCGAAAATTAAATTGATAACAGTAGGTACTCCGGCTGTTTAGTTTTATTACTCTGTAACTGTTTGAATTATGTCGACTAATGAAGGATGTAGAGCAACAGATAACTTAATTAGTCGTTGTATATAATATATTAAATTATTTAAATTGTTAAATAGCATTTAGCTGATTAATTAAATAGGCCCATATAGACGATTTAGTTCAACGATTAATATACCTTTTTGATATATAGGTTAAAATAATATATTAACAATCATAGTCCGTAGACAACCGCATATTTGTGATAACACTGATTATGAAGATTTAATAAGAATAAGTAATTATAAGTAATTATACTCGTATGAGAAAAGCGAGTGTAGTCTAAAAAAATAAGTACGAGTGCCATGTTTACAATATTGTAATCTAAAGTTGGTATATAAGTACTTTGTTATTCCAACTTGCTCGTTTTCGATGACCTACGAATCGTGAACAATGGATCGAAAAGTGATTTTCAAATTTGAATGAATGACTCCTAAGCGTGTGCTGGTCTACGTCGATTAATTATTTCTCGTTAAGTAGGGATACCAAACGACACACTTGTGAATTATTGTTGACGATACCTACTTGTCTAGACGTCCAGTCATTCGTCCTTCTCTACGATTTTACGAAGTGAAATTACGGTCTGTTCACGAACAAAATGCATAATGCACATGCGTGATATGGGTGAGGGCTGATAGATTGAAGTCTGGAGGATAAGTCATCCTAAAGTCGATTATTTATACAAGAGGCTCCGTGCAATCCAACATCCATTAAGTAGTTCATTTATAATTCATTACCTAAGTCATAATGTTACTAATAATCGTATAATATGATTGTGATTATATTGAAAATAAAGTCAAGGTAATACATTGAGAATGTTACGTAACGAAAACATAACGTACAGGTAAATAGGTAATTTCTTGGTAAAAAAAAACTGGTTTTTTCCTTATCTGTAGAAAAATTCGTGCCGAGTGATTTTACGACACGAAGTAAACAATACCAACGCGATATCCGCAGAGCATTTGGCAGGCTATATACTCCTATACAATATGGTATTGTTCGCATCGTGCGCAAGTGCAGAGACGACGTTGATATTTCGCTAATAACGCCGAGAAAACTCGATATCTATACCTATTATTTTGCATAATAATTGTCCGACGGCACTTAAAAATAAAGAATACGACCGCACAGTATAATATATTCTGATAGAAACACGATTATTTGGCAAAAATATTCACACGTTTGGAATCCCGACCTGACAGAGGGACACGTTCGGTCGGGTACGCGGGAAATACTAAAATACACATTACACATTATTGTTGTGAGTGTAGTCCGCGGTATTGATATAGGTACGTCGTCGTTCGATGTCGTATGACGTGTAGAAGTTGTAGTCGTTACTGCCGAACACGCAGTAGTCGTCCAACTACTACGACACGACACTACATACATGCACACGACCGACCATGACGCGGTTACTAACTACTATATTAATTATTAATTAACCAATATTCGTCTGCATACCTCTGTGACGTAGCTCGTCGCGATGTTGCTAATCGTGTCCCCGAGTCATGACGCGTCGACGGCGACCGCGGTGGTATCGCCGGTCGTTCTCCCGCGCGGTTACAAGCGAATTTCAATTTCAGTCGCGCACTAGGCGTATTGTACTCTAATAACGCGAAACGAACCGAATACAACCGGAATCGACCAAAATCGGGTGTCGGCGTGGTAGACACACGTCGCGTTCCGAATTCAAACGCGGAAACCGGATAAAAACGGACGCACACGCGCGCGCGCGGCGAACCAGACGGACTATTGCGTTTGCCGGACGGACGGACGCGACACCGAACACGTTGCGCTGAAGCAGAAGCACTGCACTGTCGACGTCGCGCGCGGGCACATGCGAATCCCGCGCGTTCACCACAAACAACGGTTTCCCCCCACCCCCCTGTAATCGACAATCGGTGGGAACGGTCCGCGCCGCCGAACGCAATCGAGAAGTCGTCCGTCGATAGGTATGTCGCGGTCGTGTGTAATATTATTAATAATATTAATAACTACATATTATCATCATCATTATTGTTATTAGTTACGGTCAGGCCCGGATTTGGGGGGGGAGGTCATGGAAGGGGCCGCGTTCCCGGGGCCCACGTACGCGGTGGCCCGTAGTTTGGTGTCGTCAGCTCAGCGTGTTTTAATAATATCATCGAGTGGTGGTCATCGGTCAATCATACTTTTTATAGTGAAAAATAATTATATACATTATCTGAAATAAGCTCAAGGGGTAAAAAATTATCACTGGTACGAAAACAGTAGGTGTATAATATGTATACCTACCAGTAACTACAATCTACCGTGTCCTTTACCCGAGTCCGTGTTTTTAAAATAATTTACATACTATTTTTTTCCCCCAGGAATTGGCCGCCGCGAGTATTGACGATGACAACAACAACAACAATAATAATGTAGGTATACCGGTAAATAAAAAATACATAAACCCAAATATACCTGACCTATGATAATATCTAAGACATAGAATCACCTCAATGGAGCTGCAGAGAAGAGTAAAAAAAAAAGGAAACCATGAACAATTACGCTATAAAAACATCCGTAAATGACGGGATATTTCAGTATTATGCAAATTTTACCTATTAAATTACAATATTATTTTATTGAAAGTAATAATATTACGTAAAAATACGTATCTTCTTTCAATTGCGAATTCTTTGTAATTTTACTTAAATAATATTTTACGTTACTATTATTATAGTAATAAAAAAAATTCTACAGTATTAATAATTATACATAGTAATAAATAATTATACGTATAATGTATTATATTATTTATATTTTTTGAAAAAAAATAACATTTTATTAGAACCTTAAATTAAATTCGGTGAAAGTATTGAGAGTAGGTAACTACCTAATTACTAATTTCATTAATTATTTTAAGTATTAATACCCATGTATAATTTATTAATGGAGAGATATTACTGATGTATAATGTTATTATTTTTCAACAGTGAGTAATATTATAAAGTTTAAATAAGCAAAACTATTTTCCATTGATGTTGGCCCACAACCAAACATCTGCCCCTGAACCCCTATAAAGGTCTTCATCTCGGCTTGCAGGTTACAGTCAATACAGTCAATAATTATTATCCATATAGTAACTTATTTATAGTTATTAGTTATTTCGTACGTATATAATATAGACATAAGTACATAATTAAATAAATAATAATTATACGAGTGAATATCAGAATATATCTACCGAATCAAAATAATAATAACAACCTACGGTCGGCCGAGATAGCTTTTCGGCGGCGACTGCGTGTCCAAATTTATATACGAAGGTAAAAGAATACACGATTCCGCTCCGTGCAGCAGTAGAGCAACTGCAAAAATACCTACTGCGCAGTACCTATACAGCTCTCTCCTACCTATTCACCTACCTATTGGCCGTGTGTGACTATCGCGGACCTGCGACATTGGCATTAAATCTTCTGCGAATATGTACAACTACAAGTCATAATTGTCGACGCTGTTGCGACAGTGTATAATACTCTTACAGACACCCATCGTGTATAATATATATATATATATATATATAGAGAGAGAGAGAAGGAGATATTATGTTTATTATATCGTTAACACGGCAGTCATCGAACCTATTACTTATATATATATATATATTATATTATGGTTCGCGTGTCGGTGTGGTCGGACGGTTTACTTCATAATAGTTTTTAATAGTAAGTAATATATAATATATAATATAGTATAGTAGAGGTAGCTGTTTTATGGCGGGTCACACTACATAGTTCGTATTGGTCGACTAAGAAGACAACAAAAAATTATATCTAAATGACTTACTATACATCGATCACAAACTTTTAATTACCCATTTATTTCTATAATATTGTTATTATATCTGCTCTGCACGATATACGATATTTTATTACATCAGTGTATAACATTTAATTAAAAATATTACTATATTATTTTATCTGCGCATCGTGAATACACAATAATGATTCAATACAGATATATTTTTAGATTTAAATGTTGAGTTAGTTATAACGATACACATTATAGAATCTAAGAATGCACAGGCAAGAATATATAGAAAAACAGACACATAAAGTCACGGTCGAATGCTGTCGGATTATCAAATTGTATTTTACAATGTTTTATATTGCGCGGTGGGTTCAATGTGTACATAATATTATTTATTATTAAATGTTAATGTTTAAACTCATGTAATATATTATATATTTAAATAGAATGAAATCACATTTAAATATTTTAGTATTATTTCATGGTTATGACTTTCCGCGGGGCAAATGAGTACATACATATTGTACTTATATAGTAAATACAAAAATATCATAAGATTTCAAATTTAATTTGTTTATGCATGGCATATTATTATATTATCGTATATAAAATACATTTGTTCATTAGTCAATTGAAAATATTTCTATATCAAAATATATATTATATATTATTCTATATTAGAATTAAATTGTTGATATGAAATTTGATTTTGACAGTTTGGTATAGTTTGATTGAAAACATATACATATTATATAGGTAGGTGCGACATGACACAAATACGAAGGTACCTATGGCATTTGGACTATGTTAAACGTATAATTTAAGTAAAATAAAATTATTAACTTAAATTTTAAAGCATATACATATATAGATTTTTAGATGAATTTAATAATTGTTTTCACACATTTGTATACACAAAACATCAATGGGCATTGGAATGTCAAAAGTTATTATTATGATGTACCTATTAATGTAGGTAGATACTTCGAAAGATAATGTATTATTTACCACACTACCTGCTGCTATTGTGTATTGTCCCGTCATGTCCAACGTATATATTTTATATAATATATTATAATTATCTTGCTAAAAAAAAAATCATAATAATATTAATCATGAGTACAAAGAATATTTTAATTATTATTGATTTGTTATTTTTGAATGTGCTTTCAAAACATTCATCTATTTACCATTGCATTATCCTATAGATTACTACATAGTAGGAACCTACAGCAAAATTGCCGATATATATTTTTCCGTGTACCTATAAACAATTACGACTTCAATTATACGTTTTAATTAAATATAAAAACAATTACATTTTAATTTACCGATAGATTAATGTTATGTTTCAACGAATGGTTTACAAATGTAATGGTATAGTTAGCTCTCATACATTTTTTGTATTTTAAACTAATTCAAAAAATTGAAATGTAAAAATGTATTTCATACACTGTTTTATAAATGTATAATATAATAATATTATTAGTTGTATTACTTTTAGACTGCGTTGATAATTAATAAATAATCACATCGGATTGCGTATCCCCGATATCATTGTATTTTATCTGTTGATAATTGTTTTTATTTGTATTGAAACACAACTGGTGTACCAATAGTGCACTGCTTGTACTCAGACTCTGGCACTTTATTATGAGGTACTTAATATTATTATGTTGTTGTCAGCATTTGGCGTATTCTCACGAGCCTGTGAGAGGGGTTCGCCCGGTGCAGGTTTTCGCTTGCTTGACATATTTCAATATTCCGAAGGTGCAGCGAACGGGCGCGTGTAAATGGTTAAGACTATATTATAGACGCCGATTTATGTTCAGAACCTCTTAAAGACTATTAACTTGTATGTGTTTCTAGTTAAACGTGTAAGTAAAAAAATATTAAAATTATTTTTAAGAAGGTAAAAGTTAATTTTAATTAAATCATCAATTCTTAATACCCGAATATAGTTTATCCCACAATAATGAATAATATAAGATCACACTGCTCACACGCGGTAGACGGTGTACCACATACATTTCAATTTCACTTTTATTACCCATCTTTGTATAATAATAATAATGATTATACATTTAATAATCATTGTCGATCACTAGGTATATATTATCATTAAACGTTTTAAATAATTTATAAAAACAAAATAATATTCAGCATTAGGCTTCAATAGAATACTATTATACTCCTACACATGCACTATATGTCATGCGATATATTATGTACATAAAATATACGATTATTATTTTAGGAATAATATTAATAAGATCTATAGTCAAATAGTAAAGGGTTACAACGTGATGGATAATACATGGAGACGAATGAGTAATAAAGTAAAGAATTGAGATGTATAATATATACTTTTTAAAATTGTCTTGTAAGAAAGGACAGAGAGAACTGAGAAATAAATATGATTGATTTAAAAAAAAAAAAAATAAAAAAATAATAAAACAAACAACTCGGTCTGCACAGATAACAGTTAATCATTAGATAGTGAGCTAGTTTAATATTACGCCGCAGCAGGTTGCACCCATATAATATATCATAAACTCTACACACACTCCTATAATATAAACTACAAATAAAAGTACACCACGTACGTTGTGTAATATTTCTTTACACATGAACGAAGAAACACAGTACACACAGAAATTGTAATATTACATATGAATGTATTTTATACTAAACGGATTAAACATTTAAATATTGTAAAATATACTACAAATAAACCTTGTAAATCAAATTAAAATATTGAGATGAAGTATACCGATTACAAAACTAAAACTGAAATATTCGACCGGCAGCCACCACTGAAGTCGGAAGTTATAAGAATAAAATACGAGGTGAGGTCCAAAATCGTCAAGAAAGAGATTACCCTAGAGACGTATAATATTATAAACAGGCATTTAAAATATTAAGCTTTATTTTATCGTCTATAAATTTATTATTATTATTTTTCAAATTATTTAACTAACTCCTAAAACACAGTAGGTATTGGGTTTAGAATGAATCCTAACACATCCTAGCATACACAAAGATTAAATTCGTAGCAAAATCGACAATCGTAATACTCCCCAATAATTTATATTCATATAACCATATTATTATCTAGTTGTATGATAAAATAAAATTTTCAATGATACTTTTTTATTTATATTTTTTTATTAAAAAATTAAATAAATTTTTTAATATTATCGTTTGCTCATCATTAA
Organism: Schizaphis graminum; assembly: GCA_020882235.1. Lineage (NCBI taxonomy): Eukaryota > Metazoa > Arthropoda > Insecta > Hemiptera > Aphididae > Schizaphis > Schizaphis graminum. Next base: position 15,395,402 of record CM037032.1, read on the forward strand.
ATAAGATGGATAATATCTTAAAATTAATGTACAATATAGTATACCTATTGAAAATTTCATAGCGCAAAGAAAAATTACACATATTTTAATTATTTAGTTCTATAGTATGTAATACTTATGAGAAATATTTCGTTAAATTTTCATACCATGGTATAGAAATTGAAGGTTTTATAAATTATTTAGGTAGGTACAACAAAATACTTGTAGTTTGTACATTTTTGTGATTTTAAGGAATTTTGTAAATATTTGAACTTCAAACACACATAAAATAAAATTATTGTGACTATATATTTATATTTTTAATAATTGTATAGAGATAATCTAAGAATAATTTATGTGAAATTTTCAAGAATTTCGACACAACAAATAATTTTTAATTGAAATCTAAAGGAAAAAAACAAAAAAAGTACTTGAAAATATTTTAATTTTGACCCTGCAAAGTATCAACTAGCTAGATCTAATCTGCTATCAGACACCACTCCCAAATTTGAAATTCAAAGCATTTTTACTACCTAACAGGTAATAACAGTTATAGAAAAAAAAACACACATCATTGTAAAATCAATACATTCATCAATACGCTCAAAATCTAAAGTAAGGTTGACTATGAATTACGTACTAAAACTCAAATTTATATCTTATCGTACTTGAGTTTTTTATTAGTGCAATTGAATTCCATTTCCAGTTTTTATAGTATAAAATTAAATTGTAAAATTCCTATACTTTTTCAGACTCGAAAATGTTGGCTAACAAAGTTACAAACTTTAGCTATGATGTAGTTAAAAATCGTATGCATAATATTACGTAAATCGTAATACGATTAATATTTACGTACATTTATTATAACCTATATCAAATATTAACTGGCGTATTATCATAAATTATAATATGTAACCATAAAAAAATTACAATATAATAATCATATATATATGTATAATAGTTTTTAATTGTTAATTTTTGTAGATTACATTTTCAGTAAAAATATGTTTGGTTATTTTTCAACGAATTCCATCTTTGTTATGCCGGTATTTAAACATATCTATTGAGAATTTATTTTGTATATTATATTACTACTAAAATTTTTTTTAAATAATGCAATATGTTTTTACAGTACAATTGCATCAAGAAAAAACACAATAAAGTAAATGAAATGAAAATAAATGACATACTCGTATAATATATTGTTATCATTATATGCCGGATGTAACTTGGCTGCAAAAAAAAATAAATTTCATATGCACTTAGGTTGTTATGATTTTTAATCTGTATTTGTAGTAGCACGTAATTTAGATATGCAGACGGTTAATAAAAAAAGGTTACTCGTAACGATAAACGTGTACCACGCGTTTTACGCCAAATTTGTTTTTACCCATAATCAAATTTAACGATTTATTCGTTTTATTTAGCACCTCCATTCAACAAATATTCGTGAATGTATGAGATAGTGAGATACTGAGATATTACGATGTATCATTATTTAAATATATTATAACCACCAACGAACTTTATATCAAACTCGCGAATATTCCAATACCACGGTGTGAATCTAACACAAAATAATGCCGCGGTTGAGATTATAATGAACAATAAAACTATTAAAACTTATCTAATTTAATATTATATTTTTTTAATTCACTTTACACTCATTCAATAATTAACTACCGGTATCCACAACGACTGTATTACCTCAATGTATTCTTTAGACACACAAAGAAAAATGTCGTAAAAAAATCACCACCCATCAAACGACGAAGATTTACCTCGAAAACGATTGGCCAATCGGTCATTCACAAAATATGGTCCGTTTCTCGTTGACTAGAGCCTGAAATATTCGTCGTCGTCCACCATACAGACAGATACGCACACGCGTGTAACTCACTCGTGGCGCCTGTTTGGAGCAAATATTATAAATTAATAATAATGAAAATCGTTTATGATAAAAAAAATTTATTTTTGTATAAGTATTTAATCTCGAGTTTCATAAACTTATAACACGATTATGAACTTAGTGTCAAACAATGCTGAGAATATTATACAAATTGTTCTTTGTTTGATTATACTTTAATATTATATAGTTGTATAAATAAATTGTAAATTATTTTTATTTTACATTACTGCAAAAATATTGGTTTTATTAATTAGATAGCTGGTACAATTTAGTAAGTATTCCCAAACAGTCGAACGATAGATTTTTTTGTTTGTATATCTGTCTGTAAAAAAAAAAACGGACGATAGTAGTCGCGGATGCAGTAAACAATCTTATATACCTACTAGTATTATAAGTGTAATCCACATTGATTACCTTTCCGGAAAATAAATTGATGCTAACATTTACACGCTAAACATTTAGTATTATATTAAAGAGAGTGATATAGCTTGTAGTAAACCTAAGAAAAATAAATGTTTTTTTTTTTTTTTTTTTTAATCAAATTTCTACAAAGTGCTAGTTATAATAATATGTGTAAGTAAATTCCACAAAATAATTTCAATAGATGTTCAAACAAATAATACAACATAATATAGCTATATTATGTACTTAATAGGAGATGGCAAGCACTTGATAATAACTAATACTGTGTTCATCACTGTTCATTAAGCCAAAGACGTATAGTATTAGACATTAATGTCTGACAAAATCGTAAGCCGACTTTCGACTTTAGATAGACGTATTTTAAGACGTATAAAGACGATTTTTAATTTATCAATAAATTTGCTTTATTCTAATCGATACGATTTTAAATATTTGTCATTAAAACATAAGTTATTTACATTTTTGTCAGGCAATATTAAAATATTTTCTATTATGTTTTGCATAGTAACCTTCATATTCATTCTAATAATGGCATGTGTCTGCCCGCACTGAAGTAAATAAATATTATATATATGTGCAATTATATTTTATTCACACAAGCAGAGATAACATTTCCACAAAAATATTATTTAGTAGGCATTCTTTTAATTTTCTCTTTATAATACGACTGACTGCAGACACCTTATTAGGATAATGATTTAGATCATATTTATGACGAGTATTACCGTTATAAACATTTTGTTATCAAGTCCTTTCAAATATACTTGTTTTTAAGCCATTTAATATCCATTGTCAAAATTTGGAATTATATAAGTTATAGGCATGTTATAACAAATATAACATAAGGCTTATGAATGCTAGAACCATGTATTTTTTAAGGGGCAAAGTTCAGGCAAATTATAGTTACGTTACAATCCAGGTATACGATAAATCGTATGAAAAAAATAAATCGAATTATTTAAACAATCAAAAACGACTTAAGAAAAATTAGCATGATTCGTAGAATAATTAAGTTTTATTTTTTTTTATAATTAAAAATCCCTATATAAGTTATATAAATTGGATGTCATATTATTTTAATTAACTTTTAAAAAAAAAAACACTAGAAAAACAACATTTTAAAATATTAAAATATATTTTGTGATTATTTAAACTTTACAACAACTTCTGAAATTGGAGTTTGTAAATTCGGAGTGCAACGCGATCTGTATAAAACTATAGTCTTCATTTTTCAAATAAAAATAATCGAAATCTAATTATTTCACGAGGCTTGCGAATATTTTCTATTAAGAAAATTCTTATAATAAAAATACGTCGGGTCTGACACCCTTATAATGTATGACTATGACCTTCTAAGTAATTTGGCGTATTAAATGATATTTCAGTGTAGCGACTCGCGTCATCTCAACAAAATTGACTATACATATTATATTACATAACAATACGATAAGATCAATCATATTAAAAATAATAACAATAAACTCTAAACAAAAACTCCCGAATCAACAAAATACAATTTATTGAAAAAACTTGTTTTTACTTATATATTTTACATTAGTATAAGCTGTAGAACTGTATAAGCTTATACAAAACGCGTTATTAATAAATGAGTAACAATTATTAGTGTTCGACAAATTAGCTACCTATTATCTTTATGTCAGTACATAGTATTATAATATTACCTTTTCTTTACACAATTTTACTTACTGTTTGTAAAATTGAGTTTGTTATAAATTATAATTTTTATACTACCTATGAATTTTTTGTATTTAAGAAATTACTACGATACTTCAAGTACTTAAGTGAATATTTATGTAATTCAAATTTCATAACAATACAATAACTGTTGAAAACATAAAATTAATCATACGTTGTATAATAATAAAGTATTAGTATTAATAATAAATATAACTAATTTTAATCGCACATGCTAATAACGTATAATTATTTATTTTTATAAGTAATATTACTAAATTGGATCATTGATATATGGATCTGAAAAAATTAAGATAAAACAAATTCAACGATTAAAATGACTATAAAATTAGTGGTTACACAAATTGAAATATCTATTCAAATAGTTTATTAGTCAAAAATCAACACCTTTATCGATATGAGTTAAATTTATTATAGAAGACACACTTATGGTGCCTCAAGAACCAACTCTTATTAAATATAAAACTATCATTTCTTACGAAAACTATCGTTGAATCATCAATTTTATAAAAGATATGGATCATTATTCACGTGAAACAGAAACAATAACAAGCAGGTCACCTCATATACCTTTCGTCATCTCGACATCAAATCATTTAAACCCCTTGTAAATTTACTTCATAATATATTTAACAAACGACAATATCACAACGAAGAAGGATCGGAAAAATACAAATATGATGTTGGTGGTCCGAGTATTGTATTGCCAAAAAATAGTTTAAGTAGGTAATGGCCATTATATATGGAACTTACTGAGTCCACCGTTTAACATTTTAAACGTTCAAAACAGTGTTACCGTAAAAGGGTAAGGCTAAATACAACAAACCTTTATTGGTTACTGGTTAGATTTTCGTCTGAAAATTTCATATAACTATTTTACGAAGTTTTCAAGAAATTTCACTGAATTATAAATTATCTAGAAAGTCATTAATAATTTTACAAGAGTGTACAAGACCTAGTTTCCGGTAATAATATTTTAATTGAAAGTATAGAAAATGTATCAATTAAAAAATCTTGGTTACTATGAATTATGATTAAATAAATTAAAATACATTATGAATGAATCATCATTAAATATTTATCGTTTCGAAGGCACTTATTGCACTAATCTAAAAACCAAAGTAGAACATTTATTGTGAATAACAGCAATTAAGCATTTAAATACTAATTATAGCCATCATTATAAATGTTATTTATTCTAAGTACCTGTGTGGGAATTAAATAAATCGTTTCTTAATTTATCAGTGAAATATAAATGAATATACGTATAACAAAAAAAAGAACTACCCAAATATACATCTTCCAATGCCGTTTATTAACTATTTTACGATCGAGTTTCGTTGTTTCAGAGATGTACGTTGCGAAAGATTACAAAAATCAAAAGAAGTTTATCTAAATAATCAAGAAATATCGCGTAAATAATCAATTATCTAATGGAACGCAAAAACGTTGAATGTCAAACCTCAAATGCCACCTAGTGTACATCCGGTACACGGGTCCACAATTTCGATATAACAGACGCTTAAAATCAGATAGATGTATAGTATAACAAAACATAATCACGCCACCAACCATTGCAAAAGAATGATACAGAAATTCAGCACGACATACATGCGGATCAACTACAGTTCGGCGCGGTGGAAGATACCTATCCCGCTACGACAACGCTTTTGGAACAAATATAAACTCGTTGAACGTCAAACGATGTAGAAATAACGAATCACGATCGCGAATCGACCGGACACCAAAAAGTTTTCGATCTTACGTACAGATATACATGGCCATCAGACGCATGCACCGGAACAAGACCGAAAAGCACTTACTGAACGCCGTCTACACCAAGCCGATGTACATCGATTAAGATTGAGCACATAGGTTTAATTAGGGAGGGGCTGGAAGGTTTTATTATGATATAAATACATTTGCTAAACATAATAGAAAAATAAAAATGTAAAATGTAAAACCTATATTAAAATGTGTTACCTATACTTTAAACTTTAAAGTGAATTATTGTTTTATTTTTTATTTTTAAGTTTTACTTGCCTTCCAATAAACACATTTTTTATAGAGGGTGAAGGGTGAAAAAAAGTTTCCGAGAGGCAGTGATTAAAAAATATATAAAGCCCCCTCATAAATGTTGTACCTATTCTTATTGCGCCTATGATTGGACACTGTCAAGAAATACGCATCTGTGGCCGTGTGGAGTACAAAAAATCAACATACTCCGGAAAAGTAAAAAAATATTTAACGCACGTGGCGAAATGTTATTAAATTTAAGAAAAAATTATCCCATAGCTTAAATGCTTGATACAAAACAAAAGATGAGCGGCGCCCAGAGATGACAAATTCATCGCGCAAATAAAACGTATAAATTAGTTTTTTTAATGACTTAATTTATCGTACTTCATTAAAATGCATGTTTGGTATTTGGTGCCTTTGTGTGCACTGCTAATGTGGACGGTTTTGTATACTCGTTTGAATATAATATCTATTTAATGACTTGTTCAAAACTAAACTGTTTCTCACTTCAGAATAAATCTGGTCCTGCAAAAATCATCTTTCTCTCAAAAATCAAGATGTATATATTTGACATCTAGTTTGCGATTGTAAGTTGTAACATAGACGCATTTGAATTGGTGATATTTTTTTTGAATCAGTAATAACTTTAAATACTGGAAAATAAATCGATATCTAATAATAAAAGATATTAGAAACCGCGGATAAGTTCGAAAATTATAGCATCAGTTATCGGTAACACACAATATCATTAAGCAGGTATATAGGTAGGTACATAGATAAAAGTTAAAATAACAATTAGATTTATATATTTTTTAAAGACAGGTGATGCTTTTAATGGTAAATAATTAATTTATTAATAAGTATTTACGTTTTTGTATTATGTATTTTTTCCAAACATTAGATCCAATTTTCTATCCAAAGCCACCATCAAAGTTTAAAATCGGAACATTTTATCGTGTACTAAAAAAATATATAAAAACACAACATTATAAAATCAATATATTCATCACTCCGCTCAGAATCTAAAATTAATATTAAAAAATGAAGATATAAACTAGAAAAAAAATACTTACTTATACCATTTAAATTAAATTACCTTTAAACTAAAACCCTCACTTAATCGCAAATTACAAATTCAAATAATTATTCTAAAACTGCAGTTTCCTTAAGATTTGAAACAGCAACTCTTAAATAACTATTTTAATAATTGTGAAAGTTTCAATGAAAAAAAAAAGTTATCTATATAAATCTATATAAATAAATTAAAATTAATCAACTAATATTTCGAAATTAGGTTTTTATATATATTCAAATACTCGCAGATAAGTATCCTATTTTAAAATATAAAATTAAAAATTTATTCTGTTAAAAATTTAAATATAAAGTTACTTAAAAATTAAAACTAAAAAAATAATTCATTTTTTTAAAAATGTTTATAATTTAGTCGGATTTACCAAACAAAAAAAAGTATAAAATATTAATAGTTTTCAATAAAATGCGTGTTAATTAAGAATCACCTTAAATATATAGATTATAGGTTATTAATAAACTCTTATAATAAAACCATATATTATATTTAAAGTATATTAAGTAGAAATCCACAGTATCTTTTTTATCGAAAAATTTTATTTGAAACAAAAAACATACTGTTGAGTTATACTTGTTTTAAAATATGTATCGGTCTAAGTAAATAAACAGTTATTGTTGTAATAATTATAAACTGCATTATGATATATTTTTTTCAACAAACCATAAAATATAACGTGACTACGTAATTTTGTACAATAGTCAACAATATGTTGATACGTCTACTGTCAATTTAGTTAGCCATATTTGTGAATGAAATATTATACTAATAATAAACAACCAAAAAATATCCCAAGTCTTGATTAGGCTTCATACAAGGTTGACAAGGTATAATAATAGGTACTGTAAGTCCGCCTTGGTTTTGAGTACGTTTATCCGACGGTTTGGTATATCAAGATAAATATTGTAAACTAAGTAAGTACCACTATGTGACTACACTACAGAAGAGCCGGACCGAATTTAAATTAATCGCATATTTTATCGTTCAGAACATAAGGACAGCAGGATAAGACGAGTTTTATTTATGAACTTTTTTTTCTCGGTAGTTAATTTGAATTCAGTTCCGGTCGTTCCTATAGTCAAAAAGTATATTTATAAAATATAATACCACATCAACTTTTAGTCGTTAACATATGCTATTTACAGTGTAATAATTATGAATGTTTTGTGCTTTACAGTTTACAGACAACTGTATACATATTTGGGACTTGAGTATAATCAAATATGATCCGATATTTGTATAAAAAATAGCGAGTCCATATCAAAGGTGTCCCGGGCCCCGGCATAGAATTTATATTGGACGGTAAGCACTTGTGCATGTCCGATATAAGTGAAAAGGTCATGCTGTACGTTTTGTCGGACATAATTTTATCACCTGACAAACATATAGAACAATATAATTTAGTATATTTAGTACATTTCTATCACGAAAATCATATACATTTTACCAGATACGGATACCCGATCAAAAATATTTGTCCGACGCACTGAACAGAAAAAGTTTGCTCTAACATTTAATAGAGAAATACCAGAAATATGGACATAAATTTTCCTAAATATTTACGAACAGCTCATACATTTTTTGCACATTATTAATGTTTTAATATTGTCCAGAACTTCTTTATTACATATTTTACACATTAAAGTGCAATTTTTCACAAACCTGAATAAAATCGTAATAATATTAAAGTATATAAGTTTAAAATCATTTTTTCAAATACTTAGATGTTCATGCCATTTCAATACGTTAACAAATTGTTTTTTCCGAATTATAACGATTTTTTTTACAGTAAATTATTAATCAAATATTTTTTTTTTATTTTAAATACGTACATGTTATGTCTGAGTTATTAAACTTAATGTTTTACAAGTAAAACAACAGATTTATCATTTAACGTTTGTTAAGTTTGGGGTATTTTATACAAGCTAATACAAATTTAATAAAATAATATTTGTTAATAGATATCTATATAATTTTTAAATCATCATAGCCCTTATTATCGTGAATATTATCCTTAAATACTTAAATTTAAATGAGTAACTCAAAAACTGCTTGCATTATGTACATAAAAAAGTCATCTAAACATTATTTAGAATAAAATAGTTACTTTTCTTAAGAAACATTTTTAACGTAAGACGGAATTATTTTATAGAAATTTTATTTACTAATATTGTAATATATAACATATTTTGTTCTTTTATTTCCTTCTATATTGCAATTTAGGTTTATATTATATACATAAAGCCTTAGAACTGTTTTTCATTAGACGTATTGACTCGGCTATTGAGACATGCAAATCAATAATAGTACAGGCACGTACAAGATATAAATGTATATTAATAAAAAATTATAAAAACAATTCAACTATAATATATACCAGTTGATTGTCAGACACTCGTCATTTCAAATACTATTGACGTTTTTGAAAATATATATTTTACATAACCATAAGTTATTAAAAACAATATTTTTATATAAATAAAATGCTTCCTGTTTTATATAAATTCAATTTTAAATATTTAACGATAAAATGCATTTTTATTTTCTTATTTCAAAGCAAAATATTTTTTGAATTACTTACTTCAATTTATAAAAATCGAATTTTTGACGAGTAGTTTATGTGAGCTATTAATATTTAAAATGTTGATGAGCGGAGAGAGTGAAAAAAAGATGAGTACCTTACAAAGTGTTGGTCCACTCTGCTTGTTTGTACATTAAAATTTAAATAGTTATATCAAATAAACTATTTGTCTGAAATTTGATTTTTATTGATCAATATACTCCGAATAATATTCTACTTCAGAATATAAAACTAAAAATAAACGTTGTCATGCAAAAGAGTACAACCTCTACAAATAATGACGATAAAAATAGTAATAATATAATAAAACAATTTTGTTATTTTAAAATTATGGTAAATGAATCACTCCGTATGTATAGTGAGTAATAATTGAAAGATTTGTTATATTTATACGGAATTATAATCGTATCATGTTATCTAAAACGCTTACTTTTGTACATAAAATAAGTACCTATATAGTGAGATGACTATAGTATCTTAACAAGTATTCATTACAATACTCGTCAGCCTCGAATCTCAATATGCTTACAGTTTTAAATGGCCTTTAACAAATTGACAGTTGATTGCCGTGAGCCGTCGTTATTGTCGTCCAAATGTTTCCAATCTATTTATTTATGAAACAATTATTATAATATCTATAAAATATACAAAAAATAATTGAAATGTCCGTCTTTTTCCAGGTTAATCTTCGAAACAGTTGGACTGATTTTAACGGGATTTTCTCATACAAGTAGAAAGCTTTCTAAGGATTAATAATCAATGTTACTAAAATGTAAAAAAATTTAAAATTAGTGTTAACATTTTAACTTTCATAAAATTGAAATAGTTATTTTTGCAACGGGTTATCTCTAAAATTACTAATTTAATCGTCATGCTGGGTATTTTAATTTTTTATGGCACACATACGCATAGTCGATTTTAAGCGTGTAGTTTTATAAATTTAGAAACCTAACTTCTGTCTCCAGAAAATTTAGCAAATAGATAGGATTACGTTTGAGGCTAAAAGTTATTTTCTTTATATGTAAAATATGTTTTTATCAATAATTATAAAGTACACATTATTGCTTAGCGAATTTCAAATTGAAACTATACTCATATAAAATATCAGTATAAGTAGGTACCCAACAAGTGTTAACTAATAAATATGCTTTTCTTATAATATAAACGTAACTTATGTTAATACATTTATTATATTAATTATTAAATTTAAACAAATAAATCATTTCCGACAAAATAAAATTATATTGTATTTAAAGGTAGGAAGTGACAAAGGCCCCCCCCCTAATCATCGCTTCAAAGTTTAAGTGTGTCTGTGGTCTATGGTACAATGGTGCATAATGTTTGATAGAGTAGGTAGGTACACAATTATTATTTAACTAGCTTGATTCTGATTGTGGGTAAACAAAATTAATCGGTCATAAACTTAAATGAATAACGACTTGTGACTTTTTATCATGTAATAATAATTTAAAAAATCTTTTTTTTTTAGTTCCCGTACAACGATTGTTACAAAAATAGAAATCATGCACAGTTTTTGCTTAAGCATGTTGTAAACCCCTACATAATAAGTAAATTATGCTTTAAAATAAAGCACCTACAACCTACTTAATTTCATGTAAACATAGAAATTGCGTCCAACATCCTACTCAAATACTCAATAGTTAACAGCATTATAATAATCAATTCATCTGTTTTTGATTTACATATAACATCTAAAAATAAGCTACGTGCTAAAACAACACTAGAAATTTTAAATTAAATTATTAGGTTCTTATGTGTTTCTTACTCAAGATTTTTTCTCGAATGATTAAGATTGTGACTATACAAGTGTTAGAGACGGATTATCACTTTCAATTTTTAAAATGTAAGTACTTAAAGTGCTTTATTGACGTAGATCATTTACATTGAAAATTATTTTCATTTCTACAGACATGATTTACGTATAGGTAAACTGTTGTGTCTGTAATTAAATCATATACTCGGAGTGTTCAGGTGCGATTTGAACCGAAACAAAATGCACGTTTTAATTATCCGGTACTCTAAGTATTTGGCCATTATTGTATGTTTTAACATTTATGAACATAAATAGTGCATATAATATTATGTATAAATGAGTCTGTAAGCAGTTTTTATTGTTTTCATTAAACATTTTGTTGTTATTTTAACGTAACGCTTAAGTCGCCATGACGTATACTTACTCAAACGCTGCCAACGGTTGTCGGCGAATGCGTATATATATAATACGTATCGTGTGTTAGTGTAGACACTAGACAATAGTCAACGAGTAGTACGGGTAAAAAACAATTTCATTTCCAAACCAGTTTTCATTTCACTCTGTAACGACCGATCGACCTGCAGCAGATTTTAGAAGCTTGGCGCAGTGCATTTTTGTCCGTACCTCCGTGCAAATATAAAATACTTATTACCTACTACTACAACCAAATAACACTACTTCATTATCATGGCTACATTACAAGAGGTAAGTCATAACAATAAATAATATAGCAGTACCTATTGTGAGTTTAAAAATAATAGACATTTTATTAGATTTCTTGTCACAAAATATAATTTTAAAACCAAATTAATATCGAATACTTAATATAATTATAACGACGATAAAGATATATTTTTTTATACACACACACATACATATATTATGTATATAAATAATAATCATTTTTTTATCGTTTATTCGTATGCTCTGACAATTAAATTATTATAAATCAACCAATGATTTACAATAGGCACCGTAAGCAACAAACGGCTCAACCTTCTTTAGGATTTTGGTTATACTGTAGTGGTTAAATATTAAGCAATTTATCATTAATTATTGGAACTCTTTCGTAAAAATTTAAATTATTTACTATATGTGTACTGACGATAATAGTCCTTAAAATATTAATGTCTCTATTTTTTTTTTTCGAGTACAATGTACACTGCCATTGAAACTATAAATAATACCAATTACTGCAGCTATAACTTATACGTACCTATAATACCTATACGTCATATTTTATTATTACAAAAAAATGACAATCGAATTCTCTTCTTCGGTGATACGCAAAAAAATAATTTGCTTGTTCATTTTCAGTTTTAAAATCCGTCATTAAATAGAGAGAACTTTTTTTGTAATGGCGGTTAAACAACAGTAATGACGATTTCTAATAATAATTACACAACACGTTTAAACAATATGTCGTGATGTCAATAATTTTGAATACAACTTATGTAAAGTATGCAATTCTTATTAATCGGTTTTATTTAGTGAATACCAGTATACGACTTTAATGTGTAATAATAATCGTGTGCACATTTCAATATTAAATGTATAACACCCCGTGGACAGTAAACTGATCAATTTCTATGCGATTGACATTTTACCTTTAGATTTATAATTTTCATTATACTTAAATACGTGCAATTTTTTTTCTAAGAAAAACTTTGTAATACGCCGTATGTTTTATTTTCGCAGCGTTCATCGTTTTGTAACCACTGAAACTTTTAAATTAAAACAAAGGTGTAAAACCTACTTCTCGTTATATTATACATAATGAATTTCAATTATAGGTATGTCTTGCATAAAACATTTTTTTTTTTACTCCAATCAATGTCAGTAACAGTTTTACCTGACCGAATAATGCATAATATATTATAATACAGTATTGATTATCGTAAGTTTATAATGGATAAAATCTAACCTAAGTTTGTGGGTAGTCTAAAGAGTTATTTAATTTTAATCTTTAATGACTTGTTCCGTGAAAGTCCCAGCACGTTATAATAATTTGACAAGTATAATAATAATATTATAATAACATTTTTACGTAGTATTTAAATACGTTTCATCAATACCTTATGCTGTACGACAATTTTATTTCCAACATTATAAATAATTTCTCTTTGCTTGAATCGCGGAAACACGCGTTTGTAATTATTATGTGTGTACGAACTGCAGACCGCAGTATTTTTTCTATTACAAAATATAATAATAATATGACTGCAATAATTGTAGAAAGCCAGAAAATTACGGTAGGTACGTTTTTAAAATCCAGCAGACCGTTGACGTATAATACATAATAGATTTGCGGAATAAGACCGCGCGAAACGCTATATAAAATAATTTAAATGTTATAATGTGCGAAACGACGGGCAAAACGTATCACAATGATTTCAAAACGATCTGTGACTGTTTTCGCGGACATGGAGTATATAATATTATATTACCTAATATTAGATATTGAGGCCTTATACCACTGTCTGCACTGTACAATAATATATTATGCTACAGGTACGCATAACACAATGTTAATAACTTCAAATGTCGTTGGACTTAGGGCACCGGTTCTCAAACTCGGGGTGGTCGTAGAAAAATAAATAAATTGGCATATTTGTATTTTTTTTACATAATTCAATATAATTCAGCATTTACCCGTATTATTATGACTAGGTAACTACTATGTTAGTTATTATTTAAATCCTAAGGTTGTGGTGAAAATAGTTTGGGAACCGTTGACTTAGTGTAAAGACAAGTTAATAAAAGTTTCTCGAAAAATATCTATTTTTCCTCGTCGGTGTACTTGTATTTTATGATATACAACAACAACAACAACAACAACAACACGGTCGTGTGCGATTGCGTCGTACTATATTCGTATACCACCGAGTGCATTTTATTTACCGGTATTATACAGCTCCCCAGAGGTCAGCAACTTTGAAAAATAAAAACAATTATTTTCGTCGTGCGTACGCGTATATTTAGATAACGAAGAAACAGCACGTCGGCAGTGACTGTACCTATAATATTATGCTGTTGTACAGAATACCTATACCTGCTATATGCTATATAGAAGATGTATATAGCCTCAAGCCTATATGTACATATACGCGAGAGATTTCTTCCGCTTCCGCGTGCACTCGTATTATATCATATATTATTATATACGAAACGTACACGCTGTATGCTATTGAACATCACGTAACATAACGTGCGTACGGTGCGTCTGTATGTATACGTTGAATAACTACAATAATAATATTTTGGGTTTGTGGGTTTGAGATGAGAAAAAAAACCATGTCGGGCAATAATAATATTATCGTTTGACGGACGAGATATCTATAAATAATATATAGGTGTGTGATATTATTATTGTTATTATCAATTCGTTATTTCGGTGTTACGTGCATGTGTGACGTGTATATCTTGTTTTGATTGTTGTTTTTTTTTTTTTTTTACAGCGTTTTGAAGCGGCCACCGAAGAAGTGAAAACGCTCACGAAGAGACCGACCGACGTCGAACTATTGGAACTGTACGCCCTCTTCAAGCAAGCCACGGTCGGAGACAACGACACCAGTTAGTATAATATTATACCATACAGTATACACCTATGTGTTCGGTGTGACGTCGTGCGTGTGTAAATTATTTCATCTTTTTTTTTATATTGTATTTGCACGGCCAGAAGTGAGAAAAATTACTGCAAAGTAGAGTAGAACATAATATTTTATAGCGTTACAATGGTATACTCGTATTATGCGTAATACACGTACACGGTACAAGTTAATGAAACATAAATTTAAATTTTAAATGCACGACAATATTGCTATCGCACGATATGATATGGATTATTATACGTACGTTTTTGTATTCGAGAGACGAAAAAAATAAATCCATACAATGTGAGATATACTGCAGCTTATTAGACAGCAATAATTATCGATTATTAAGCTGATATACCTGCGGCTTCTACTCGGCTTGTAAATATTCAATGTATAAATTTGAATAATGAATTTTGATCAATTATTTTGATTTGGTTAAATGACTTTGGCTTGATACATTTCATGAAATAGTTTCAAAGTCATTCGAATCATTCGTTTATCCGTTTAATGTATAACTTAGACTCCGCAAAATCAAAATCATGCAACTGTATAATGCATTCGGTCTACAGCAAAATATAGAAAAAAATAAAAAAACCATCTGTGTTTGTAAAAAAAAGTAATATAGCCCGGCAACGTGCATATAATAATGATCAATTGGTAAATAAATGATAAAAAATATGTTTATGCGTTTTTGGAAAAATATAACAATATTACTGTAATAGGGAACAGGGATTATTTGTAGATAGACAAATCAAATATTATAATTAAAATAAATACTTAATATTTTGCTGATTGTGGCATAAAGAATTATAGCAAACTTACACAATACTTCATCGTTCCTTCGGGTTCACTGTACAGTCTGTACATTAAAATATAGATTTAAAACGTATAGATAGTAGGAACTTGTCGTTGAATACATATTTTTTCCGCGATTTTATTTCCGTTAATTAAAATACTTCTTATTCTTATACAGCAAAAAATCGAATTTAAAATAAATTCGATTCTGACTGCTATCAGTAAACAACATTATTTATTACTTATTAATATGCGTTCTAGTTAACGTTTTGTGTGACTTTTGACACTTCACAAAACTCATACTAACAAAAATAAGGCCGTGTATTGTAAATTGTAATATTTGTAATGAGAGTGCATATTTTCGAAAGATTGACAAACTATCAATATTTAAATATTCTATACAGTTATTCACGTCATGGGCGCCGGGTTTTCTAATTTTAATGGGGTGCCCAAAATCCAAAATTATAAGCAAAATGAAAAAAAAATATTCAACAAAGGATTACATAAAAATGATCATTCATATTTATATTTCTATACATGTATAATATTAAAGTATTTAATATTTATGTTTTATTTATTTCATGAGGTGCTCCAGCATCGTATCACCCCAATAGTCAGCGCCCATAATTCACGTTCGTTTATTCATATTTCAACGTTTACAAACTTAAAAATAATTAACTAAAAACAAAATCAGTCGTGTGTGCCAATATACCTATAGATAATAATTGCAACTCTTATAAAATGTATATTTTAAATATGGTTCTTATTTGAAAACGAAAATCAAAACACAAACAAAATGTTTTACAAATTATGTAATTTACTTTTTAAAGTATATAAATCGTATATATCACATTCCATACCTGCCTATTTATATAAATTCACCAACCTTGATATTGCAATATAACATGTATAATTACAGTTTATAATACATTTTTTATTATAAATATAGGCAAACCCGGCATGTTTGATTTGAAAGCCAAAAAAAAGTGGGAGTTCTGGACCAATTTAAAAGGTGCTTCCAAAGAAGAATGCCAAGAGAAATATATTGCAAAAATGGAAGAATTTGTTGCCAAATACAGGGATTGATTTCTAAAAATATACTAAGATATTTATAAATTTATAATGGATCTTTTATTGTACGTTTTTTTTTTTTTTACTTTGTTCACTCATATTTAAAAATCAATATAATTTAAATAAATAAACGGTTTTTATTTTTTTGTATACATTAATGTACAATAATATGTAACAACATCAATAGGTAGTCAATATTAAAAACGATTGAACAATTTGAACTTTTAAGGGGGTTGTCCATTCTTCTATTTAAAACCTTATAAAGCTGTATTCCGTAAAAAAGGTAAAGAATGATTTTACAAATTAAATTTTTAAATTTTAAAAGATCGTAGAATGTGTATAGTTTTATTTTATGAATCTCATTATTTTTATTTAATATGTATAAAGTATTAATAAAATATTGATAACCTTAATATTGAACATTATTTTGTGATTATTTTCATTATTATTGTAATTATTATTAGGTATATTGATATAATAATGACCATTTCCATTTTAATATGTTTTGTTGTATTCAGTCAACTTAAAATAAAAAAAAATAAAAGAACTCTAACCTCTGCTGTATATTGTACCTATAGTAGGTTTTATATTTTATACATTTTCATTGAATTGGTCCACTATAATAGTTGTGTTAAATTTTAATTAAATTATAAATTGAAAAACGATTCTAAGTGGATGGATTGTCAGTGGTCAGTCTATATTTCTGAGGAAAATTTATTGTATATTTATAATATTTACATATTACATATAACGCTATAGCGAAGTATGTTGAACTAATTTTCAACAAAAAACTTCACATAAGTATATTTCTTAATAGTTATTAGTCTATTACATTATAATTACATTATAATACCATATTTATACTAGCGTAATACAGAACGGCATGAACAGATCGTCTTATAGCGATAATATAGCTTAAATATTTTTAAAATGTCATTGAATGACAATCGGTTTAATAATATAATATTATATATATATATATATATATCAAGTTTCTACAATTATGTATAATTATGTAATTGTATTACAACTTTGGACTTTATTTTTATTTTTTTTTATTTATATTTGTTATTTTGTATGTATAATTCAAATAGTTTAGGTATAATATGACATTGAAAAATCAAATTTTTAGATAATTTTTTTTGTCTTAACTACTATCGATTATGACTATGACACAAAATTATTTAAATGAAAAAATAATATAACTGATATGTTATAAGTTATAACTAAGAATTTTTGAAAATTGAAAAACAACATTTTTGTCAAGTGTATTGGCTAAGTGTATTGTTATACTACTGTCATATTTTAAACAAAATATTTATATTAATCTAATGATGGTTCTATAATTCTTCATAAAAAATTCAATTACAAACCCAATATTATAGTTGGTCCAATAAATATATTGTTATGTGTCGATTTTATGTATTATAACCATTATTATACACATTTTAAAATCTTTAAACAAGGATAGGTCTAATTTTAAAGTTTTTACTATTAGGAATGTTTATGTTGACACAAATAACTCAATAGCCCAGTGAAATATTTTATTATTTTGCACACAGCTCTGTATAAATCGTTGTATCTAAATAAGCTATGCAGATTTCCACATTATGATATTATGTTAAATCGTCATGACTCAAGATGCCGTTGCTCGTTATTATCTTTCTTATTATTATAACCGACAAACTACGTATGTATGACTCATTCATTTATTTTTTTAGTATTTTATCTCTATCTATTCGCTCGATGCTTCGACTTTCTAAACATGAAGTATGTAGCTGATAAAGCAACATTTACATTATAATAAGAGAGGAAGGGCAATTTAGATTTCAGACTGGTTTAATTCCGGTAACTGTAAACTATTAAAATGATACACAAATAGACATTAATTTATAGAAATCTTTTCTACGCACGACATAAATAGAATAGTAATACAGCCAATAGAAGTTGTGTTTGAATAAATTGTTAGTAAAATAATTATTTTTTAGCCAAAAAATGGTGTGTACAAAATTGAAACACTCGTATAGTCGTATGGAATACTTTTATTTAGCTTAACTGTTTGTATTAAGTAGGTTTTATTTGTACTTAACATTTTAGTTTGGCAGCATTAAAAAAAATAGTTTCATCACAAAAAATACAATTCGTTTCACACAATGACATGATTAAATGACACACCACGCGTTAATCTAATTTTTATGATTTATTATAACTTTTTTGTTGAATTGTAGGCGTACAATACCTAACATGCTTATAGGGAGGTACAAATCCGTTTCATAATAACAACAATACAATTAGAAGTTTCATAAAGTACCCCTTTTTAACATAATATTTTGAATGTGTTCTTTTTTTAATGGATTTAAATCTAGTATTTTTTATGCGATGAATTTGGCTTTTGAAAGACAATAAATTTTTCAAAGCTCTGTCGTTATCATAAATTCATAATCAATGATTATTATTTATTAATCATATTATATTCATTTTCATTTTTCACCAATTTATTGTAATTGTAATCGCTCCTGTTTGTGGTATAATAATGAAAATACAAAATGTGTTGTACCTACCAACCATTGTGCATCCTATCATAATGAATATACGTTTACAATTTATATGTAATATTCTAGGTACTGTAATAATAGTCAATTTTCAACGTATGTATATAAAATATGAATAAATACCTACACGGCTGTATGTGGAATACCTAATGTTTTTAATTATTAATTATTTTTAAATACCTACCTATATAGATAAATAACAATGTACCACATCAAAATAAATGGTAGCTCGCACGTTAAATGTGATACGAGTATGATGATATGAATGCTAACTTCTATCTCCGTTAACTTGTTTATTTATATATTTATAGTTTATAGAATATAGAGTATAGATGAGATTAAATAATATTATTGTCTGCGATAGCCTGAATGTATAAAAAACGCATTTTTTTTTTTCTGTGAAAACAAAATACGCAGGACGCAGGTACAATGTACTCATTTTAATTATTATTAATTAAAACGTTTGAATGTAAATAATAATCAAAACCATGTGATAAATTAAATTTTATTCAAATTTTAGTTATATAGGTACTATATTACTATAGATAAATATATTAACGATATTATGTATACTACAATAAACTCGATGAGCGATTGATGATTATAATGTGTATTTAATATTAATTGACAGTCGTTATTCACCTATTTATTTATTTGTTATTTTTTATTCCTAAATGGAAATACAATAACCTATGTTTAGCAATTAGCAGTGTACACTGTAAATACATTAAATAATAACTAGTATAGAAGTATAGAAGTGTATCATTAGTATCAACCCTATAATATCATAATAAATTATTTATTAACTATTATTGAAATCTCCTGCATTCTGCATATTATGTATACTTAAATCCTTTGAATTTCGGTATTTTTTTCATATTCATGTTTGTTCTAGTATTCCTAGTAATAAGAGATAAACATTTTAATCAATACATATTTTTCTTTCTAATATTATTGAAACGATATTATATACGTATAGATACAGCCGATATCAAGTAGAATAAAATACAAATAAAATAATAACAATACAGGTTAAGGCCGTTAAGGGTTAAGGGTACCTACAGGTTACAATACCCAACAAACAATGAATGATGTTACATATTTAATTATTATATTTTGTGCGTCATGTGATTTGATGCGTTATGCCGTTATCTACACTTGTAAGTAAACTAACAAAGTTATTTCTGATTTGATTTTTTTATCGTTTCTTTTAACATAGATGTATAACCTATAGCGTATAGCCAATATAGTATAGGAGATATTTATACAATATACAGTATTACAGTTACTTACTCTAAAACTATATATATATATTTTTTTAATCAATCAAATATGAATAGACTATACATATGTGCAAATGTGCACAAGTATACATCGAGATATCTGAACAAGTGTAGTAGTGTTGTAGTGGTGTGTCGACATAATGATATATTTTAATTACCAGTAAAAATGTAATTCAATAATTAATCAGCTTTTCATGACTTTCATGAAAAAATAAGATTATTATATATTTTATGTAATGACTAATGACAGACATATAAACGTATAAGATATGGATAATGGTTAGATTTTTACTCTAAATTACACTATGATTCGATTAGTTCGTATTGTTACAAAGCTTGTTTTTATTGTATACGCCATATTATTCCATTGCTGTTCATCAGTCACAACTTGAATTTATTATTTGAACTACCTATTTTGTCAATAATACAAAAGTGATGTCCAGGATTCGACTGCAAAATGTAAAAAATGTAAAAATGGTAACGTGGTGAAACTTGGTAAGGAGGTAGAAGGGAGAATTACTAAGAACAACTCTGCGAAATTAAATAATATTTAATTGTTTTTAAAATTTACACAGATTTCAGTTTTTTTTTTTTTTTTACAATAGACAAATGGAATTATTTTTTAAGTGATAAAGAAAATTAGTAGTCGATTGAACGATGTTTATTTTTACTGTAATTTTTATTTATTTAAAACTAAAAAGCTAACAATAGTTAGGATAAATTTATAATTTCAGCAATACAATATATTTTACCATATGAGCTGCTGTGGTTTATTCTAATAATAATTTCAAAAAAAATGTTATTATTTTATAAAAATTCATAATTTACTTGTTAGTAAATGATTCAATAGTATCTAAATGATTTTTTTTATAAAACCATGTTATATCTATATAATAAATAAATAAATAAATAAATAAATAAATACCAATACCTATTAATATTTTTTTTGAAATTTAGTTGTACTCTATTAATAATATATTACTATAAAATAACAATATTTTTGTACTTCATAACTTCTAGTACCTATTTATATTTAATTATGTACATAGTATATTAGTATATACAGTATAACGATTTATTAATCAGTACTATTGGGTATTGATACAGAAAAATATTATTTTTAATCAATCTCAACCATATCTCTCCCACAATCGTAAATATCCCATTAAATCCCACTACACAGATCAATATTCTATAAATATTTATTTTAAACTTTAAATAGGATTGTAAATATCCTACCAAAATAAACTTACATTTAATAAAAACTTATTTGATTTTCCTTCACTATAATATTCACTGACATATTATAGCATACTATATACTATTCCAGACGTACATGGTTTGTGTATTACATTATTATTTCAATATTTAATTTATTTGTCTGTGTTTATGACTAAGACGTATGCAGTATTTAACTATATAAATAAGTACCTAGACGTATAGGGTCTATTTAAATGTATCAAACAACCAGAGCTAATAATACATCAGATATATATAATAAACTATATAAATACATCTTTGATAAATTATTTACCAATAAATATCAGTGATTGTTTTATTCAGTTTACTCTATATAGTCTAAACAATAATATAATTTATAAGTTATCTCGATATTTTTTTCTATGGACGTATATTATGTGACAAAAAAATATGTAAATATTGTATCCAGTATTCCAGACTGAATTTATTTTTCTACTTATTAAAATTAAAGTAATTTATTATTTCTTATATATCTATATACGAGTCAGGCCCGTAGCCAGACCGAATTTTCAGGAGGGGCAAAGCAAATTTTTGGGGGGGCATTATATATAAATGCAATTTTTAATTTATTTACATTAACATCTCATTAAATTAACACAACTATTTTAAACTTATTTTAAAGTTACAAAACGAATAATACTAAATAATAAAAATAAAACTTATATTAAAGTTTACATAGATAATTATAATATTCATCATATTCACTGATGTTACGTGTTTAAATTTTGATACATACCTATCTAAAAGTCTTTCTAATATTTTTTAGGGGGGGGCAATGACTGGGTTTAGGGGGGGGCAATGACTGGGTTTAGGGGGGGCATCGCCCCCTCCCTTGCCCCCCGTGGCTACAGGCCTGATACGAGTACTTACTATTTACTAATAAATTAATAACTATATATGATGACATATATTAATAATATAAAATATTACATAGTTATAGGAATTTATTGTTCCAGTAGTTATTAGGATTTTTAAATTTTTTACATAGGTATATTGCGAATAATTTAACTAGCTTTGATTTATGTACCTATAGGCTATAAGCCTATAACATTAATTAAAAAACAATGTTTAGTTTCAGAATAAAACTGTAATTAGTATGAGATAATATTTTGTTCCCGTAATTTATTTCACATTTGTAATAATAAAATGTATTTTTAGAAAAAATAGTTTTGATTTTGAGTTCATGTAAAATTATATAAGTAACAAGTTTAGAAGTATTTTTATGGAGGAGAATTCCTATATTATAATTTATTATGATTTGGAATAATAACTAATTTGGATATTAATAATAAATATAAATACGTGTATAAAATATAACGTAGATTGTGTACATTATAATATTTTTAAAGTCTAGTGTTTTTGTAAGGCACACTTCCCTTAAAAAATGCGATTAATTATTTTTATTTTTTGTGGGTTGCGAGAAAAAAAAAGTTTGGGTACCTACCGCTAATATAGTCACTAAAGTAAATATTTAGTTATCAATATGGTTTCGTCCAAAATTTTAAACATACATTTTTTTTAATTACATTTATAACGTTAATCATAACTCATAAGACATCAAAATGTCAAATCACAAAAACTAAACGTCACGCAAAATCAAACAAATAACAAACAAAACATGTACATATAGTTAGAAATTTCAAGTTCCTAAAGAAGATCACAGTTTCATAGTTTTAAATTTGATATTATAATTAGTGTTGATTATTTTCATCTTCCGATGAGGGCTCTTCAGTGTCAAATATTATGCTACTATTACATCCATTAAAAAAACAAAGTGTGTGCAAGTGATGGGTATCGCTCTGCTGTATAGTACAGATGAAGAGTAGGTCACTGTAATGGATGTGTTAAATTTGAATGAAATGATAGTTATCATTGTATACGAAAAATTGAATAGAGATGATTTGTCAGTCTAGGATATTAGTAGGATATATTATATTATTACCTATACTTAAATTTTAATATAATATCGTTATTTTACGCAATTTTGTAAAAAATTAAATTTCATACGCTTATTTATAACATTTTTTCTATAATGACGTCTGAATTTATTTTACAGTTACTTGAAGGAAAACTTTTGGATAACCTTATATTGAGTTTTTTAACCTTAGGTATAAATCACAAACATTTTACGAATTTTCAACTTCAAAATTCTTAGCAAATTTTCGCGATTTTGATATATTTCATAATCATTTAACTTTAATTGCTTATAAACAAAAATTGTGACTTGATTTTTTTTTTTTTACTACAATAAGTACAACATATAATAAACGTTGTACTATATTTTAAAGAATTTTTGGAAAGCCAAATTTTTTTTATCGGTATTTCAAGAAAAAAAATTTAGAAAAATCGAAAATTTCAATTGTTGTAAATAGTTTAAAAAAGTCAAAATAATTTGAAAATGTAATTGTAAATATATAACACTAATATAAACATTTGGTGAAAATTTCAAGTATTTACTATTTACAATGATTCGTTTTTGAGTTACAGCAAAATAAAAAAATCGATTTTGTCAAAAAGTGGTTATGCGTAAATAAAAATTCTCGTTTTTTCATTACTTTTTCGGGGTATTTCCTGACGCTTTTGATAACTACTGGAAATTTTTTACTTTTGACCCCCCAAAGTAGGGGCTGAAGTTAAAAATCAAAGCACTATTAGGTACTATTCCAAAACGTGATAACAGACACACACACACAAAAAAAAAACGCACATCATTGTAAAATCAATACATTCATCACTCCGCGCGTTCAGAATCTTAAAGGGGGAAGATTAATCTCTCTAATCTCCTCCGTAAATACACCACTGTGACATAATATTATATATTTAAATATTTAATAAATAAACTGTGAAAATATAGTTCATAGTATATTATTACAACTATACTCTACGTTTCTTCGTTTCTACATAATATAATATTCAATAATTAATAAAAATAATATATAGAACACATTACATAGACAAATAAATAATTGAGCTATAGGTACGTATATAATCGCTGATCTCATCATCACGCCCGAGTCCACACAGTGTCACAGTGATAGTTGCAATTATAACTACTAACAACAATACAACATACTTTTAAAGAGAGACTGTCACTGTATGTGAACAATATTATTATTTATTATAGTAATTATTACTAGACACCAGTTGATAATATAATGCGTCAAATTTCGATGTATGCATTATAGTGCAACGCACTGTCAAGAGTACATAATATTAATTATTAATATAGTTGATGACAAAACTACATAAGTATGAATTTAGGCAACTTAATTATTTAGGTATTACCTAAAATTGACTGATACTAATATTATTAGAATGTAAAATTTTAGTGTATAAAAGTTAGTTTACTCTACTGATCGATGATCGGTTTGTTCTCACATAAAACGTAGGTTTGTACCGGAGCACACACCGTATACGAGGTATTCGATACACCATTAGCTCGTGTACCTATCATCGTTCAAAATTCATATTATTATTAAATATTGTTATAGAACAAGTTTTTTTCAATATTTATATAATCACGATTTAAAATATTAGAAATTATCTATATTTATATTACACCGGATTTCCTATTATAGATCCTACTATTATCATGTTTGTTAATCGGCACATAAAGTTATTTCTATTATAATAATAAGCCTAACTCTATTGTGTATTTAATTAAACTAATTGTTCGGAATTTTTCTGATTTTACCATTTTGACTAGAAAAAAATCGTAAAATATTTTTTAAAAATATGCCATGATTGCCACATAAAAAAATGTATTTATCATAATATTTAAACAATATATTTATTTATTTATTATAAATTAACGGGACGAGCACTTGGTAGGTATACTGTGATCAGACATAAATCAATACGAAAATAAACAGTGATAATTCAAGAAAATATATTGATGAATTCGTCGAATCTCAATTATTCTCTCTACATATTATTATTAATAATTTTATACAATCATAAATAATACCCAATTAATGTATAATTTATTATAATTTTCGGTAAAGGTGAAATAACGGTTTCGGACGAATCGTTGAAAACGAACAAAACGCAATAGGCTCAATAATAAAATTGTATACGATATCGAAATGGTATTAAATCGGCCGAGCACACACGCGTCTTGGCGAGGTAACTACTACCTATATAATAATAATAATAATAACGTAACCGTATCCGTCTAATCGGTTAACCAGTACCACCTAAATATATTATTTTTAAATTTATTGCCCATACGTGTGTGTTTTAACCGGCGCTCGCGTGTGACCTTTTCTCGTTCCAATGTCAGAACACATCGTCCCCGACCAACACTCCACACAATTTAATCGAAGTATACGAAACACGCTTTAATGATATTCACGTACAACAAACTCTCTACGATCGACGCCGCCGCCGCCGCCGCCTTCCCGCCACCACCGCCGATCGCGTATGCACTATTATAATACGTAGCAGGTACAACTGCAACCGTTATCAACGGTTATCACCAACCACTCCGCAGTCCACAATCATCGTTGTCCGACTTTCAAACTCTTCACTGCAGTTCGCCGTTCACGCTTTGCTCACTTTGCTTTGCTGTCAGTCTCTGTCACAAATTCGTACTCCCTAGACGTTTTGTTGACGTGCACTTCCGCCACCGTTCATATCCATCCTTTACCAGAAACCCGCACCATGGTAAGTGTCTACGATAAATCGTTATTCAATCATATTATTTCGTTTATTCCGCTTCGATGATCGCCATAATGTTGACATTATTAATAGGTTAATATTATTGTGTAATATTCTATGTATACAAAAACAACGTGTTCGTGAAGTTTTGTCTACGTTTACGAGCACCGTGTTTGACCTGTTGATTTTCGATTGTCGCATAACATCGATGCTTTACCAAAGATACTTGTCATTATTTACATGATTTATAGACCTTACACTAAATTACTTAGTTACTCAGGTGTATGACATAATTACATCTGCGATATGAATAATTGTGCCCCTGTTGTGTGTGTTGTGTGTACACAACATTAGTAAAATTATGCCAATTAGTGTGACACTAACACTGTAAAAGATACCTATTATAGCTTACTAATAGCTTACTGATATAAATGTGCACATTTATAATTCTTTGTATTTGCAGTCTTTTGACGAAGCAGTTGATAAGGTGAAGAACTTGAATCAAACTCCCAGCGACAGCAATTTATTGGAACTCTATGCGTACTTCAAACAAGCAACGGTCGGCGATGTAAATACAGGTAAAAAGATTCGATACAAGCATATATCTAGGTATTATGTGTAACGTTATAACAATTTTTTATGTTTTACATAGCCAAACCTGGATTTTTGGACTTCAAAGGAAAGGCCAAATGGGAAGCGTGGAACTCGAAGAAGGGAATAAGCAGCGACGAGGCTAAAACAAAATATATCGAAATTGTCGATAAGCTTGTTGAAGAAATCGGGCTCAAGGCTTAAACCTAATGGCTGAGATCATTAATCACACACATGCAACACACAAACATTTACTTATGGAGTTTACTTAATCTATTTAATTTAATAAGAATTGTAATAATGATTACAATTCTCACTATATTATATATAATTTAATGACCAAGTTTGTTTGGTCGCATTTTAAGTGAGCTTTTAAGTTACACAGAAAGACTATTATTGACTTTTATGATCAACTCTGTTAATTTACATCACAGTAAAATTATTGGTTATCTACTTAAATATTTTATATTATAATTTATGATCAATATTTATTTATTTACATATCACTGTAGATAAATAACTTTACAATTAATACCATTTTCAATGATATAATATTATTTTTTTCGTTAGTTTATGATTTACATGTTATTATTTTTTTTTTAAAGAATTGTGCCTTAAATTAAAATATTAGTTTTATAAATTAAGTGATGTGTCTTTTTTATTTTTTCCGAATTTTCATATGATATTATATATTATAACTAAAATCTGGAATTTTGAGCTCTTAAAACTTAAAATAATATGCATGTATGCATAGGTAAACCTTGAAATACATAATTAAAAAATTCTTACTTTTTTTATTAATGCTTATTTAATACATAATAATATCCAACGTTTCCTCAAAATTAAATAATACATTGAAAATAATTATTTTTTAGTTATGAAATATTATTTCTGCTCACTTTTTTGAACTAATAATAAAATAAATGTATTGATATTATAGCTAAGCGATTAATAAGAACAAATAAATTATTATTATTCCTTTGGCAATTATTAAAAATTAAACATTGAATTTTATTAGAGTTTAGTAAAAAATAAACTTAGTTTATTGATTATAGGTAATATAAACTTAACAACTATATGGCATATTATGACATTAAAGAATAAAAATATTTCTATAACTAATGATTATAATCAAACAAATACAATTTCTTATTAATTAATGATAAAATAAATAAATGTACAACATTTTATTATCACACTTTGATAAATTAACTATTTTATAGTAGTAGACATATTCTACAATGAAAATAAAAACAAAAAATTTAACAAAATATGTTTTTTCTATGCATTTAAATTTACACAGATTTTTCATACTTCTTCCTATCAAACCATGTTGATAAAAATATATAATTGAATACGAAACCCTTAGATCATATACGATATGATCTAAGACGAAACCAAACTTTAGTTATAACCATATATTATTCTAGTTGAAATAAAAGGTTTATATTATAATCTATTGTAACATAATTTTAGTAATAATTAAATTATAATTATTATTGTTGAGTGTCAAGATCGTAAAATAAGTATCTACCATTAAATTATTAACTGAGTAGTGCAGCCAGTGCAGGGATTCTCAAACTTATAAACACTATACCCCTTTTATCAATAAATTTAAAAATGTAAAGACTTACATACATATTGATCAGACTTGTACCCCATAAAAAATTTCGAGTACCCCCAAAGGGTACGCGTACCACAGTTTGAAAAAGACTGGGGTAGTGCCAGGAAGCTAAAAACTGTTGACACTTTAACAATGTTTTAGGAATTTTGGACTTACAATTCTAAGTAAGTGATGATATTTATAACTTTAAATTTTTAATAGTTATTAATATTACTGAAATGTATAGATATATCAATAATTGTTTAATTAAAATTATAAAACCAGATATTCAAAAATTTATATTTTTTAGTAGTTATAACAACTTATTTGTAATGTTATTTTTTTAATATTAAATAATAATGAGGTGTCTAGTTAGGTAAATGATACCATAGTTTATGGACTGAAGTATTTATAATATTATTGATAATAGGTATCTCTTTTACAAAATATTAAATGCATAGGTAGTTTAAATGTTTCAAATTTTCAATGATGTTTTTATGGTATATTTATGCGTTATGCACAAGTTTTGATCTCCCACAGGATCAAAATATGCAATGATAAGTTCTTATTACACTTATTAACATTTTTACAGATAACTACATAATTTTAAATATTAAAATGTCATTTCATTATTAATGTTAATTTTTACTTTTAAGTAGATATTTATATCAATAAACACATACCTAATAATATGCCTTACCAATTTTAAACTATTATGCAAGCAGTGTAATGAAAAAAAAAATGGTAACTTTTGAAATGCTTTAACCAATAGGATGATACAATTTATTGCAAATACACCACTACATTTATTTTATTTTAAAGAAGAACTTGCACTATACTTCACTACCTCATATCTATATTATAATAATGTGGACTATGTAGTATGTAATTACAGTATTAAGACATTAATTGAATAATCTATTTAAGTTTATTGGTTAGTTAGGTACTAAGTTGGATTTTTTTAATCCTTGCACTAGATGGCACTATCGTATATGATTTTTATTTAATTTTTAATTTTTCTATCTACTGACTACGGCAATCAAATGTTTTCGTTTTGTTTGTGACAACCAAGGCACCAAACACGATACTATTTAGACTTGGAGAATGATCCAAAAATCTTTAAAATGAAAATCAATAGGTATTATAATTTTTTTAATTCATAGTATAGGTAGTACTTATTAGGTACATTGCTTGAATTAAAGATATAAAGGAATAAAGGATAAAATGTGCGTACATGAAGATTTAGATGTGTTATTAATTATCAAATAATAAAATTAAAATGAGTAATCAAAAATATTATTAAAAAGAAAAGGGACTCACGTCGTCCGCCCTCAATTCGGGCATTGACATTGAATTATTTAAATTAGTGAATTGTAAATTATTCGTAATTATAATAATATACATGAGTGTACCTAACTTAGAAATTTATTAGAGGGGGGCAAATATATAGTTACATTTACATATTATACTTTTTGAAAGAATGTAAGACCAAATTTAAAACTCAATAACTATGAATACGAAGAACATGAGGTAAATCACCAATAAGATTAACAATATTTTTATAATAATTTACGAGTGGAAATAATTATAGTAAAAAATAAGTTCTAGAATCTAGATAATATAAAATAATATAAAAGTCAATTCTAAATACTATCAAAACACTAAGTACGATTCAACTGATTCAAGATTAAAATAGGTAGATAATGCATAATTGATGTTGTCGAATAAAAATTTAACTTAAAAAAATGAGTAGGTAGGTATTTTGTGAAATTAATCATACTCTACAATTGTAAATGATTATTTTTTTATTTGCTTTATTTTTATTGGATATCCAATTATAAAATATATTTTAATTAGGTAAGTGTATTATTATTAAATTAATTTTAACTACTGTTATTCTATTGAACTATCACATAGGTATTATATTGATTAAATTTGATGAATTTTAAATAATATATAATCCTAAGCAACTTTAATCATTAGTTAATAACCAATCTATCTAGTTATATTTTTACCAACGTTTATTGTAGGTACTTATATGGCCATAACTCATAATGTTATAAAACATATAATCATAAATATTTACTACCTATCTCTAATTATGTATTTTAAAAGACCGGCATCAAATATAATTGATAAATTATAATTATTTTATATTTAGGTATACGTTGATTAAAAATTGATTACCTTATGACATTTGATTTTAGTTACTACAGTTAGTATCCGTTGGTAACTGTAATTTACTTGAAAAATGTCTGATCGATATACTTAATATATTTTTTCTCTTTGACAATGTAACTAGTGCAATTTGGGTATTATTCTTACTAATAAAGAGTTAAATACTGGCTATTGTAAAATAAACACGTTAAATGTTGTATAAGTAAAATATAAATTGTCGTTGTTAAAACTTGTGTAAACTTTATTGATCGATCTTTTACAATTCTGCAGATTTTAGATTTAAGTTACATTCATCTCGACCAATAAGAGTATTTCGTTTAATGTCAGTCGTCAGACGCAATGTTACAAACTTTCATAGTTTCGTGTTTGTTTTTTTTAAGTGTTGCGTACTTTATTAAATAATCGACTATTTTATTATACTATTGTCATAAAAATTTCAGAGTTTAATAACTTTATGATTAATTTTTCTTCTTAAAATACGTATTAAAGGTTTCGTTTGCTATTTTAATATAATAAAATAATATTGTTTTGTTATTAAAATTATAATTGTAAAATTGTTTGACTATATGAAAGTGATTTTTAATAATTATTTTCATGAATATACCAAAGTTACGGTATATATTCTAATGTAGATGATATTAGTTATAAATTATAATAATTAATAATCATAATAAATGTAGCTATTATGACAGTGTTTCAAATTGAGTTAAATTGTATCCTTATTTTTGTGTAACACACATAATGTGTATATATATTATATAGTGATTAAAAGAACATATACAGTTTTACATTTTTAAATTATTACAATAGGCACTTGGTAATAACTAATAAGCATGGATTGAAAATATAACTAATATCTATTAAAGGGCCACTATACCAACATTTGTTTTCTCTGTTTATCTCCCACTGTATATGGAACAAAGAAACTCCGTATTTTCACGATTACGACTCTATGGTTCATTTTAGGGAAAAGGCAGCTATTATATATTTTACTATAAAGATAATATTTCCTGTGCATTGACTGGATAGATTTTTAATATTTACAATTTTGAATACATCATTAATTTTATTAATAAAATAAATTAAAAATAATCAAAATTATTTTAAATTAAAATATGCTTATATTTATAAAAAATGTAAATAAAAAAATCTATCCGGTCAATGTACAGGAAATATTCTCTTTTATAAAATATATAATAGGTGCCTTTGCCTTAAACTGAACCAGAGAAACGTAATCGTGGAAATAGGTACGGAGTATCTTTGATCCTATATACAGTGAAAGATAAACAGAGAAAACAAAATGCTGGTGTAGCGGCCCATTAAATGGTCTTTTATATAATCGATGTATTGACATTCACCAGTGTATTAGCACCTGCAGGCATCAAGTTATTTTTCACTGTACTGAAAAATTCACTTACAATAAGCAGAGAAATCTTAAAAAATGTAATATAAACAATATTAATTTTGTGCATTTGTGCTCATAGTAAATCTTACGCAAACTGCGTTATTTTATACGATAAAAATGTTATATGATTTTGTATATTTTGTCATTATGGTGGCTTTAATTATATTTGCTATGAACACATTTTAGTATTGTTTGAACATGTGGATTTTAATTTATCTGTTGATTCCTTCTTAGAAATGTTTACAAAAAAAAAAAAAAAATCAGTGCAAATATTCATCGAGAAATAAAGTGAAAAGTTTTAATTGGATTTTAAATTTTTAATGGACTAATACGGGATTAGTGCTCAAGTCAATAATTCAAATAAAATATAATGTTATGTACATTAAGATGACTTCTGTGGGTAAATCGGAACGTCATCACAATTCCTGTTTTCCATGAGTTATTGTTTTAGACTAGAAGCACCAACATCACTATGCATTTTGATCGTCAGAACCACTTATTGAGCTGGTATATTTATAAATTTATGTTAACAAATTGTTTTGCATTTCTCGTTTTTTCGATAAGATGACCACAGCTTAGTGATTCATATGGGTGGATTTCATATAAACATCATTATAATCGCCCATTAACTGAATCAATTCGTCATGAACCAGAAGCTTTTGAATGCACGACAGTGTCGAGTAAAATAATATATTATACGTTTGTATATAATATATATACTGATATTTCATTATAGCTCAACTTTTAACACAATCATAATATTAGTATAATTAATTTTATAAATAAATGTATTCTATCGCTTTGAATTTGTTTTAAATGTTTCAAAAATTTCGATGTCGTATCTATGTTGAGCAAAGCACAACGCTAGAATATTGTATATTATATTATTCTCCTCTTGGCAAGGTCGTGGCATAGGTTGGTCCGGTCAATAGCCGTGCAATAAAACCAGTATTCTTGACGATCCATCGCCTCAGTTACCTTATTATTATTCTCTCCTGTCAAATACTCTATATCAAAAGTTGTTCCTTATTTTGATGGATTGTGACGCAATATAAATATACATTAAATTGCTTGCATTGTCAGAAGATATAAAATATTTCTTTTGATTCCTATAGTTTGAGTTGCAACACATACATTTTAATTTTATTAAATTAGAAACAATTAATATGAGTTTGTCATTAATTGCAGTTTATATTTTTGTATTCAAAATTCTTATACTTTTCATAACGTCTATTATAGTTTACACTTCGATTTACAAAATATGGCATAAGCATCCTATAAATTCAGTATTTTGTAATTTGTTGATTTTTATGACCTATAAAAGTGTAGACTATCAAGTGATGAAAAATTTGAAAATAAGATTATACTGATTATCGTTTCAATAAAAACATATACAAAAATACAATAAAACTTGTGTAACTCGTCAAACAACAATAGTTTATAACTAAATCTAATAAATTGTTAAACTTTAACTTATCAACTAATGGAATAAACAAATTCTTATTTATAAATAATTTGTTTTTACAATGGTATTATGCTTATACATAATATTATGCCGTGTTACATAATATAATAGTATGTAATAATGTAGATGTGTAGAGTGTAAGTTTTTATATTCAATAACATAAATTAGTATTTATATGCTGCAGTAAAAATCTATACATTTTAATCATATTTATCAAAATACAATTTATCATATCATACATTAAATTATTGCTTCCAGTTATTTTAACAGATTTAGTTAAGAATCAAATTATGTACATGAATTATAATACTTACATTATTAAAGGAATGATAAACAAGATACTGAAAATATTGTGTATAATAAAATTGAAAATCATGAAATTATTAGTGTCTATAATAAATGGACCAGTTTTTGCATGCCATTTGTATACATAAACCTACTGATAAAACTTTTCTGACAATATTTAAAAATAGGTACGCTTAATATTCGAGTGTGTATATGAATTACGTAATTAACATTAATTTTGGAAATAAATATTTTTCAGAGCTACTTATTTGATCACTGTTGTAAATAAATTTTTCGTGATATTAATAATAAAGGCAGCTATAATGGACCCTGGCCACGAGACCAATCGGCAATCATATCTACATAGCTTCATTAAATGCTTATTTCACGTTTTCATAAAATAAGGACCATATTAAAGGACATTATCAAGGATGATTATGCTCTGTTAAATGTTTATGATTTGAATAACAATAATTTAATATCTACCAATCGAGTGTAAAGTTAGACGTTTTTGGATTATTGATTTCTGATATAACTCCGTTTTAGCGGATGCTCGTACAACCTTAACCCAAATTAAATAATTCATAAAGTTTGTTTGTGCATACGAATTCGCATGTGATGGTTTATCAGATACGTGTTTTTAATAAGTATCTTGGTAAATCAATATTAAATACTTCAATAGGTTATGAAGTTATGCACTATACTTCAGGGTCTTAATTGTTTTGATAATATGGTATAATATGATAATATGGAAATATTATACTATTTTGTGTTGTCGTGTAAAATATTATATTCCTGTATTTATTCAATGTTTTATATTATTACACAATTTTAATTAAATTTCAATTATGTTATACGTTTAAACTACTTATCTATAAACAAATTTAATTATACAAATATTAATTAATTTTAAAATAATTTATGTAAACCTTTACAAATTAAAAAAATATTATATTATTAATTAATTATTTATCTATTTAAGAATAGTCATCAATAAGTAGTTAAGTAAAATTGATATAACTACATTATCTCATAAAGTCATAATAGTAAAATAAGAACTACATAAACGGTAAAAATAAAATCTGGTATTTAAATACCATACAAAAACATTAAATATTAAACAACTTTATATTTAAATGGATAAATTATAAAATTGAATGGCCTGTTTGTTTGATTATAATTAAAATTTGGTTAAAAATGTCAATACAGTAAATTATCGTTACAACAAATACCAATACAACGAAAAATCCCATTAAAGCGAAAGTCATAGAAGTCCCTTGCCGAAAAGCAGGGTTTATAAAGAGCTGATTCGAATTTTCGTTACAACGAAAAAAAAATTCGGTCCCCTGGAGTTCGTTGTAACGGGATTTTACTGTATTATATATTATAAAGTCTAAACTATGCATAATATTTAATATTACCTACTTATTATAATATTCATGTAATTAATTAATTCCCTATAAAAATATTAATTATAGAGTATAGATATTGATTGAAAAAAGACGAAACTCGTTCTGCTATATTAGTAGATTTTGAATGTACTACATTACTATGTATTGAGTAGGTACTTTAGTAATGAGTATAATTGGATTTGTTAAATTAAATCAATGTATTTGAGAAAAAATTTTTAGTAGAGACTGCGTGCATTGAGTTAGTCTATTTCTAAGGATATCTTATCAATTATAATACTTAATTCTGTATACAAATTAGTTTTTTTTGTGGGGAATAATAGTTGAAGTTTTAAACTAATTTTTTACTAAGAACGTCGAATATTTTAATGTAATTAACTTATTAGTAAATAAAAACGTACTACGCGCAGAAATAATTAAAAATACAATCATAAACAATTTGAAAATTGTATACTACGGTTACCTAAAACTGAATTATTTAATACGATAGTGGTATTATTGTATTAAATATGTTAACATGTGGTTCGCGTAATCATACGATCGGTGAACGCTTATTTCAGTGTTTTTCTCGAAACTAGAAAAATTTAAAAATCAGGATATTAATGACATTAAAATATTGAAACGTCAATATTTTCAAAAAAATGAATTCTTAAAAATGCCTATCTTCAATTTTTTTGGAAAATAATTAAATAAAAAATATATTTTTCAACTTTTTACCAAAAAATTAAAATAAATTAAAACATAAAATATTTGTATTTCTAGTCCCTGTGAATCTTATTAAAAAAACAGAATTATGATATCTCCATTATTTCATGAAATATCGCAATGGGTAAATCCTCACAGGACACCCTGTATAGGTACCTATATTAAATTTTGAACAGAGCAATAAATGTATCAACTTTACAATGCGACGTGTTTTTTTTTTTTGTTTGAGTGTACTTTTTATAGTTAGATTTTTAGAGTATAGGGGGTGGTCAAAAGTAAAAATTCTCAGTACTTTTAATAATAATAATAATAATAATAAGGAAAACAAAAATAAGATAGTAAAAAACTAGAATTCTTACGCAAAATCAGTTTTCGGCACCAAAAAGAGGTTTTTTTAACTTAAATAATATTAAGCACTTACTATACTAAATGATTATAATTTATAATATTATAATAATATTTTATTTTTATTAGCTACTAGTATAAACTATTATAGCTCAACAATTAATAATATTTTGTTAACCCATTTTTTCAATACCTTATAATATATTATCAGTTCACTCAGTTGTATTTTATATAATTAAATCACAGTAAAATTTAATTTAATTTTGATAATCTAAAAATTATCTTATTTGAAATCTGTACCAAAAATGTTTATTAAAATCTATACAACCTATAGAAACATCAAACATCACACTTGCATCTACCTATTTAATGTGTATAATTAAAATATTTAAAATGAACTTATATTTATCTACTATTAAATCTACATCAATATAATAGCTACTTGTAATTTTCTTGTAACTTATATTGGAAGCCAAAATTAATTATTCTGACAAATAATCGATCAAACATTTTAGAAATATAAACGTATAATATTGGCATATGGAAATCTTAAACTGGGCAGGGAAAGGGGAGTTATTTTTGGTCCTTAGTATTAAAAAGAAAATTAATATTTATGTATACGTAATATGTATAATATAATTTAATAATAATTTCAAGTCAAATTGTTTTTGAAAGAAGAAACCCAGGCAGACGTTTTAATCTAAATTGAATTTTTTTTTGTCTATTTTGCAATAAAGTTTTATTATGCATTTGACAAATGAGTTTATACAATGATGCCGGAGAGTACTTATGTATTCATATAAATCGAAATTTCAAACCGGTTTGTTTTATTTTTAAACAAAAATAATTCTATATTAAAAACATTTTTAACGTGTATATCTTATATTAATTACTTTGTATAATAAACTAAATTCATTTAACTACACTTGTTTTTAAATAAGATTAATTTATATTTGAATTCAATTTATATATTTATGCATATTTGATTGTCATATATTTAAATTTTAAGTTATGATAGACATAAATATATAGAAGGAAATAATATTGCTGACTATTTTAAATTATTTTTACTACCTATGTTTTTTTTTCTTACGAATAATATAATAAAGGAAATTGAAAATGAAATGATATAATTAATTAAATACACACAATAATGTACCTAATATTATAATACTGTTATTATTATAAGAAGTGTATCAAACTATAACTTTATCAATTAAGTATATTAAAATAAAAATAATACGTTTAAATTTTTATTTTATGAAAACTTTTTTTAATTTATTAATTGTGCATTATTTAATAAGAATTTATTTTTAAATAACTACCTAAGTATAATCTTGCGCATTATTTTGTAAGATTTTAAATTTGTTTTTTAACAAAAAGTTCTGAGAAAAGTTATAATACAAAGAAGTAATTTATTAAAAAGTAAAAATTAACAAATATTTTAACAGCCAGCTAAAATAAGTATTTTATTTCCTAATTCTATAAAATGACGATATAAATATAAATTGATTAATTGTAATAAATAATAATTATTTTACAATTAGGCAATTGTATACATACAATTGTTAATATAAAGTGGCCTTTAGAATTGACACATTGAATGACTAATTTTTATTTTTTTTTTTTATTACTATTTTTATTATTGATTAAATATTTTGTTAAAAAAAAGGTCTTGGGATAATTTATATATTTTGTATTATTATTGGTTTTATAAAATACATTTACCGTAATCGTATATTGTGGTTAAACGATATGCAAAAATTAAAAGGAATATCGCAATGTATAATTTTTCTTGGAAACCTAAGACACATAATATAATGCTTTCATACGGTCTGTCATTACTCATTAGTCATTAGTAATTTAATAATCGTATGATAAAATTATGTTTAATTCCCACTTTTGGTGCCTTCTCGATAGCGAAATCGATGTACAAAGAACACACACGGAGTTTTCCAAATCGCTCGCAAAATAGTCGAATGGTAGGTACACTCGACAAATCATGTGTGCTATAAATAAGATAGTAGGTATCCGAAATAATAATAGTAGGTACTCATAGCACTTTAGTAATTGGGAGGTGAAAACAAAATACAAAATGTGTTTTAGGTATACAAATTCACAATATAACCGGACGCTCCCCCGAATGCCAGGGGCAATTATTTATCTGTGATAACGATGGTGTCCAAATCTGTCCATATAATAATATAGGTACTTACTATAAATTTTACTGCAGACACAGAGTATATACAGTGTACGCATTTATTTATATTTGCAACATTAATGGCTTTATAGTGATATTGGTAATAAATTAATGGAATCAAAAACCGCAAGCAATTCCAAACCAGTCGTCCGGACCAAAGGCATTTATTTTTATTGTTGCCGGGCATTCTTAATCAGTGAGTTAAGTACGGCACACGCGGAATCAAGGTCTTCAGACGCCCGTGCCAATGTTTTTATACAATTATTATACGGTTTGACCGTATGAATTATTCTATTTATTGTGTTCTTCTTCTACAGTGTCACGACCTAGACAATCGTCTACAATGCGCGAAGCGCGAGATCGATTTTACTAGGTACTATAGATAGGTATAACCTATCATACTGTTTGTATATGAAGCGCCATTTATTACCTTGATGGAATTGTTTATCAAACACCGAACGTATACAAATGCATTTCAACAATTTGACGCGTGTTATGGATGACCAATACTAATAAAGTATAATAAACGATCATAAATAAAAACGCTGCAGTTTACATAACATTATAGTAAGTCTTAATAAATTCCGAGTTTGAACAGAATTTATTGCAATAAATAGGTATTATTCAATTTACGATAGGCAGTAGTCAGCCGGCTAAGACCTGAGTTAAATATTTATAATAATACATAAATATATTTTTATACATTAATCTGTGACCACTTACCTAGAATTAAAAAAAATTTCAATTGTATTTATAATTAATATTAATAGATAGATGAAACAAAGAAAAATATTTAAATACATTTACATGTTATAGGTTTATTCCTTTGCATTGTACACGGAGAGAGAGAGAGAGAGAAAAGAACAGAAATTAAAATAATAATATTATATTAACCGTCAAATATCATCTTTAATAAGTATTTATTGTTTATGATTATTATGTTATGGAAGAAAAGCGTACCTAATGGAAACTATACGTGTGATTTCTATCCGTGCCAAATTCAAGTTTCTACATTATTTACATTGTGCAATTTTGTGCTAATGGACGCATAGGTATACGGCAAAGTGGTAAACGATAAATCTAACGGATTTCCTTGAAAGTATGATAATATTATGGGAGATGTTTCAGGCTTGGATCTTAAGTAAATATTATACGAAACCTAATGCGGGATTAGAAAAATTGAATAATCATTGAGTTCATTTTAAATTGAAATTATGTTTTCATGAAAAAAATTGTTAATGTAAAATGTTTGACATCTAATCTCGTGCTTATATATTATACAAAACCATTAAAAATTATAGTAATAAAATGTAAAATATCTTGAAATTCATCGTAACTGGTAGTTTACGTAAATAATGTATTATCAGTATTGTCACTAAAAAATTAAACAATATATATTATATAATAATTAAAGACGAATAAAAATAATATAAAGTTATTTGAATCAGTGAACCAAAATAAAAAAATAATTATTATAAGAAAGAGGTTACGAATCGCACCAATTTATACTACTTATACACCTAAGAGAATTTTTACGTTGAGTTTGAAGTTCATATATAAATATTGTTCGTTTTAAAACATAATATAATTTTAATAGTTTCTGTCATTTTTTATTCAATTTTTATTATTATTTATTAACTCAAGCTTAATAATACGGTTACAATGTATTTACCATCTAATAGTATATAATATACCCAATAATTTACAAGCTACAAATTATTATATTAAAATGTTTTTTTTTTTTTTGAAGAAGGTTGTACTATTTTTTTAATATAATACCAACTCGTATTCAATTTTTTTTTTAATTCCTCGCAACCTGTCCAACGATATGTCGAACACGTTTCTCAGACATATAACAAAATTTAATGTGTATTTATACTTATGTAAATACAATTGTCTTCGTCGTTGATTTCTTTAATACTTCTTACTAGATGCGTATCAGAAATTGTTGTTTTGAAGACTTGAACGATATTTGAACCCATAAACGATATTTTATCATCACTACAGTAAATTATTTTTAAATATAATTTTTCTTATTTAAAAAATGGACACATACACACACACACACATACAATTTATTATGCAAATGTACAATACTTGCATACATGTTCATAACTATAACTGGCGTTTTTTTTTCATATTGACCGATTTTAAATATTTCTCTATCGTTCCGATCACACACGACTACACGAGTGACTTATGATATATTTGATGAGAAAGGCGAGGCTCATTGCAAACACTGAGTAACGTGATATAAACAACAATTACTGAATTATATTATTGTTATGTTATGATCTATAGCAGTTAAGTGGTCGTTGTTGGATTCTGACCAACCGTCGGAAATTATAAACGTGTAATATTATGCCGTGTCGCGTAGGATCTGTTTAAATATCGTCAGATGAGTTTTCAAATACATAATAACACAGTCCAGGTTCACTGGCCAAGACCATGACAATTGAATTATCCGTCGCTTATGCATACCATTTATTTTTAATACAAATATTCGTCCGGACAAGATGAAACCAATGATCTTTTTAACATATTATTACGCGTGTTTAATAATAGGACAGCGTTACAACGACCTGCTGTAATGGGATAGGAGGGAAATAACGAGATTTACAAAAGTTATTGTGAGAGAAAATTGCTGACATGTATGTGTCAAAAATGTAATATTTTTATTAAAAATTGAAAGATAAAAAATATGCACTCGTGTAAAAAAATGATAATTTAAAATATTAGATTACCTCTAGTAAAACTTGAACACAAAAACGAATATCTATAATATAAATTACATGCTTTTGAATTCAAAATTCCTTACAAAATTCCTACATTGGAACACTTTTGTTTAGTTATTTACAAAAGAAAATATGTTAATTAATTAACACGACAAACTTACATAATAATAACACATTCTATACACTAAAAACGATAGAAAAGAAATGTACGATTACAAATCTATATAAAAATCACAGCTAGAATATTAACATAGGCATCCGAAATTGGATGAAAGGAATAATTAATAATATGTCAGATTCATAATTATAGTCGATTAAAGATTCAATGTTTTAATTGAATTGTAATATATGAAATCGAAAATATGCATTAATTCATCACTAGGTAAGTGCTTGAAATTGTATAAAAGAGTAAAACCTTAAGAAATATTAATTTATCAAAATGCATATACTTTTATTGCATTTTTATGTTTAACATTAATCTTAGACGTTACTCGTTGGATAGTGCATTACAGGTACCTATTTTAATATAATTGTAAATTGTCGTAACAGATTCAAATTGTGTATCTACGATGTAGAATTTATTTACCTATAATCTAATACATTGATTATAAGCTATAACTTATAAGTTTATATCTTGAATTCTTGACTCATGACTTATAAGTTGCATGTGTATAGTCCGTTGAATGTGTGTAATGATAGAATAACTTTTTATCAAAACTAACACCACTCTTGCAAGCAACATGACTCACGAGTTTTTTATAAGTATACTTATTTTTTTCACTAATTTTTATACACACCGATTAACATAAACAAGTAGTTCAAATAATAAATTATTTTACGTCAAACTGTTAAAGCAATTACGTTTGATTAAAAATGTATTATGTTTACTAATTTTCCAATGACGTGTGTTTCTTATATTACTACATTAATATACTTTTATCTAATTCTTTTAAGTTGTAAATCGTATACCTATATTATTTATTTATAAATAGTATAAATTGTTTAATTTGTTATGAGTAACTATATAATATACGATCTCTATATTTTTTTATTTGCCATTTTTTATTTCAGACTTATCAATTTTTAAAAATATTTTATTTCATCAGGATTAAGAATATATGTATATAATACATATTACATACACACTAATGTATTATACATATTATAATTATTACATATTCTTGTTAGATCAATATAACTCATACAGATTTACAATAATAATAATAGCTATTAAAAAAAATTCAAATGTAGCAGTAAGCTTAACATGATAAACCACTTAAACAGTATACGATTCTATTGTATATACGTATTAATAGGTAGGCATTTGATAACTTAATTATTATGGGGATCATCTTATACAAAATAAAAACTACAGTACTCAGTATTAGGTACTCATAAGTGACAGTTAAACTATAGCTTCAAATACACGCAATATACAATTAAGTAATAAAATAAGATAACCAATGTGTCTAAATAATGCTTAATATCTGAATTTATAAACATTCTTATTTAGG
This sequence comes from Schizaphis graminum, assembly GCA_020882235.1. Lineage (NCBI taxonomy): Eukaryota > Metazoa > Arthropoda > Insecta > Hemiptera > Aphididae > Schizaphis > Schizaphis graminum. Next base: position 15,438,541 of record CM037032.1, read on the forward strand.
TTGAATTAAAGTTTGATTTTCAATACATGTCACGTAAATAAATTGTCACCTCAATCTGTACAGTATTGTTGTTGTTATACATAAATATAGGCAGGTATAATATTATTAAATAGACACGTTCACGAGTGTATCCATTTCATGGTCGCCGAGTTTCGCTCTGAAAAATCAAATCAAATTATTTCTTTTGCCTGTGTTATGTAACTTTTTACTTGTGTAATATTTTAAGACTGAACAATTATTGTAAAATATATTCATCTTTATATGCATCGGAAATTTATTAGTGTCAGAATTCAATATATTTAATCCTACTTGATTTGTTAGAAGTTTTTCTTATTTTAACAGTACCTACATTATTTTAGTCTTTAGGCAAATGGAATTACACTATTACTTATGACTTATGAGTATACTATGTTATTCATCAATGTAGTTCATTACGAAAAAATCTTGGGATGGGATCGACAACTATACATTTGAGTAATATATTTACCTATTATAAGTCATAGCAAATCGTTAATGTGCTTGAATATTTAATTCATTTGAAGTTTTTTTCTTGCATTCTGTGATTGAAGTTTGAACTATTTTTTTTAATGATTCTTGACACTTTTAAAATAAATGTAACGTAACGGATGATTTGTTTTTTTTTTTGTATGACACGTAAGCAATAAAAAACTAAAACTCCATGTCATTAGCACAATCAAACCATCGATCAATATACTCGATAATTTTATACTACCAGGAAAACAATTCACAGGTATATATATATGTAATGTACGTATTATAAAAATAAAAATAGGTACTAAAAAAAGTGTTATTATTATTATTATTATTATACACTTAGTTGTTATTATTTTCAGTCTCGTGATGCTGCAGCGGCAAACGTATCGGAGAAAAAAAAGCTCACATCGAAGGCGCGCGATTAAAATATCTTCATGCGCACCTGCAGCTTATCATATCATTATAATAATATATGTTATCCGATCTTTTCCGATGTTCGAGACTAATGCGTCATCGAGATCATTACGAAACGATAACATTATTATGCGACCGTTCAGCCTCTGCCGCCACGTCCGGTCTGGCGCCACCATCATTGGCGTAACGATACACTGGGTAACGATTCAGCTTATATTATATTATATTATACCCATCTTAGGTCTCCTGCCGCACCGGAGACGAGACTACAGCGGCGGACTAAGGCACGCCTTTATTCGAAACGGACTTCTGAGGCGATTCGGAGAGACTATACGTTTCGTCCGATCATCACAATAATATAATATTGTATTATAATATATCGTTATTGTTGCCGGCGTATAATAAAGCTCAAATCGTGTGTCGTCGTGAGAACCATTTCGCCGTCGCCGCCGCATCACGGTATTCCGAGATCGAGACGGTGGACACCGCAACAGCCGTCGTCCGTCCGTCCTCGCGCCCGCAACCACAGCAGCAATTTATGTGGATATTCGTGTGCAAAAGTCACCGCCGCTATTGTGTTTTTCGTTTGGGGCCCATTCAATTGTCATCTGGACCCGATAAACGCGTCTCGTCGCGTATGCCAACGTATGATAATATAGTAATAATAACGTACGTACGACACACGGGCAGAGGTGGGCACGCATGTACGTGTACGTCACCGGTGTCTATATACGTGTTATATTTATATCGTGAGACTCGACATTATTATTTATATATATATATATATGCATTATGCACATTGCACATATATACACGTGTTAACGCACAATATTGATACGTCTGTCGGGCTCATGTATATGGAATAATATTATATAAACATAATACGAGTATAAGAGAGCATACCGTCGGCGTTTAAATTTACGACGGTCAGCGTGCGCGCACTGCGATATAATATTATAATATCGAATGTTTTGCTACAAAACACACAGGCACACACACACACACACACATACAGACACGACCTATAACCATCACTGGGCCTTGCGACCGTCGTTGTCGTCGTCGTCGTCGTGCCTGCGGTGGTCCGGCGGTCTACGCCGTATAGTGGCGATTTCACGCCGTCTTCGGGACGCTGCTCTGACACGTAATATAGATCTCCAGTCACGATCTATCTCCTAGGACGCGTGTATTAATACTATAAGGCCGAATACCCAGTTTTTTTTTTTGTTTAGAATTCGTACCCTCCGGCGATCGACGAAATTAAATTTGCCAATAAATATCCGTGTTTAGTGTTTGAGTTTTAAACACTTTAAACAGTTTAAATACCTATAAAAATAAAATATTGACGTTATATATTATTATTGGCGCATAATAAATGAGTTATATGTCTATAATATTATTCTATAAGCGTGAGATCGTAATTAGATTAATTATAGTTTAGCGAATATTGCAAGTGTATTAAACACTTTGTATAAAAAAAAAATAATAATAATTTCTCATTTGTATATACACCAACAGTTATTTAGAATTTTGAGATTACACGACTGCAGTGGGCTACAACAGCAACTGCTACAAAAAAGTAGTTTAACTTTTAAAATATTGTATTATTCATTACCTATATTTCATATTGTATTTTACAGATTTCCGATTTCCGGTAATTTTTACGATGTTGTCGCTTTAACATGAGCGTTGCAAATCTAAAATAACAACAACAATATATCATTTATTTATATTCATTTATCAATAGTTAATCATAATTGAAGTTAAAAATTACTCAAGTCTTAAATAAATAAAAATAAAGTAACGAAATCCAAATAATATAATATTATTATGTACACATGTGTTGATGTCTTGTTTGCGAACATTTTAAAAATTATTTTACAATTATTTCGAAAAAAATTACACATTATTTTATATACTGTAATATTTTACTAAACAAGTTTTGAAATCGTTTAAAATATAAAATTTTAAATTCATGATTTTAAATTTTTAATACACTATGTTTTCGTTTAGATTTTTTTTACAGAATGTCTTATAAAATGACAAACTGAATTTAATTTATTGGTTCGACAAACTGATTTGTACTTATTCCAATGGATAAATTGTAAATATTCAGTTAAAAAAAATCTCTACCGATCCGTATAATAACGCACATGCTTATTGACATCATAAGTGTCAGTTATAATATGTTGGTGTTATAAACGCGAGCACTGCATAGGTGTCAACGACCGCTTTCTTTTAAATGCCAGTTGATCAAAAACAAATTTCCTTTCCTCGGCCAGCAATTTGCTAGAACATTTAAACAAACTCGCAACTATAAAATTTAAACCTTTTATTTTTTATACATACGACTGAGAATAAATACGGTGTACCTAAAACTAAAAAAAATCGTTTCAATAAGACTTTGTCGGACCGATTAAGTCTTTTTTAAAGTAATTTAAACTATATTTTCAAACGTTAGTTTACATCGATTACTTCACAATATTATAAACCACCACAGTTTAAAATCCATTACATTAATATTAACGTCCATCTGTGTAAATTATTAGCTTTTAAATGTATTCTTGAGATACGTAAATTATGTATATGAGCACCTTATGTGTATTGAGGTGTTAACATAATATTATTTATACAATAACGACGATGAATAAATTGAGATTATTTTTTTCAATAAATAAAAAGTTTTAGAAGGATACCACTTATCATAGCATCATGGTAATATTATTGGTCAAGTTAGATATTGGTTATTTATTTATTTGCAATATATAAATTAAAATATTATTGATATTATTATAATAAACAGTAACTAAAAACAATTAAGAGGGAATAAGTATAACAAGTTAAATATAAATAAAAACATTTTAAATAATTTTTAAATATACAGCAATTCTTTGTGATTTAATAATATTAACTTGAATTAATGAAATACATTTTTGTGTATAATGTTAAACAATCATATTTAAGGAAAATAAAAGTAGGTACCTACTATTCCATTGTTCCTATTTTTTTTAAATATTTTTTTTTTGATTGTTTTATAAGTTGTTTACTTTTATGTATAATGTATTAATGTCTTTACGTATAACATACTTATATATATATATATATATATGTATGTATATATAAAATATATACCTTATTTATCTAGTTGTTATTCCTATATACGGGTATATCCTCTTTGATAGGTGTACCTATCTAAAAAACGCGGCAAGCTATAAATGTAAACTTTTTATTATTTTTTCAACCTTTTTTTTTCTATTGGTGTTTTTACTTTTAATATGAATCGTTTTTCCTAAGGGTAGCCAAATAAAGAAAGAGAGAAGTTAAAGAATTTAGATCACGTTATTGAATGCGCGCTAGATTATTCTCTGGGAGTTGTCATAATATACATCTCTGCAGATGCAGACTATACACGAGTAGTTATATATAGTAAGTACATCTAATCTTCCTTGGGATGAAATATATGTGTTTTACTATTGCGTATATATACATATTATATAACATCGTACAATATTATTGATAAAGCCTTAATACTCATTTTATTTTTGTTGAGTGTTTTAGTTATTATGTACTTTTCTCGTAATTAATTTTGAATGCATTTGGTAAGGACTGATGAAAACCTCCGGAAGTTCGAAAGTTGTTGTAAATATAGCGGTTCTGTGACAAAGAGACGCAGCATTAATAACAAATAACAATAAAAATCGAATCATAGGTAACTATTATTTAAAAAAAAAATTAAAATGTAATTTAAAATTTTTTTTTTTTTTTGATTGACATTGAATAATATTTATTTGTCAATAATATTAGTAGGTATGCATTAACTTAACATTTAACATCATTATTATAGTGTAACATAATTGTGCACTGTAAATATATCATTATAAAATGTACATTGTACCTAACTTGAAAAATAAAAATAATAAATCAAAGTTCTACTCAATAATAGTATAATGTAGTGTTGAAATTTGGTTATTTGTGCTATTAATGTAACTTGAATGCTTGGTAGTTGATGGTGGTCCATAAAAAACGTGTTTTTGTATAGTCAAATTATGGTATGTTGCGTCCTCTTAATGAATAATATTTTATTTTTTATGGCAATGTGTGACATTATACTATGTGAATATTATTAAATTTTAGTACAAATATATTTTAAAAAAAAAAATTTAAGTATACAGACGATACAAATAATAATAACAATTATTAGTGTTCATTTAATACATATGTATTAATTAATTTCAAATACCAATTTTAAAATAATTATTCATGTCTGAAAATTTAAATGAATTACACGTGTCATTATATGAGAGCATGAGACTATAATTATTACTTTATAATAGGTACGTTTTAATTACCAATGTAATATAGTAAGTGATATAAAAATCCTTAAAGATAAAAAATGATTAAAAATACACTTTTTGTTTATTGTTTACCTTTATTATTTAATCACTATTATAATTTAATTGAAGATTATTACCGAATAAGTAGTTAATAAGCATTTTTGTATTGAATTAATATAATGTTGAGAATTATGAATAGGTATTTGTATTGATTTAATATGATCAAGGTAACGGTAACATCGACAAAAAAGGCCACTACTGTTTATAGTAAACTACTTTTGTAACTGATCAATTTAAAAAAACAAAAACAGTTACATATTGTATGTATAAATAAGTATATCATAAAGTATTTTTAATTTATACTCTATTTACAGTTGATTAATGAATGTTTTAAACTTATATATAGTATTTTATAGTAACTATTATTTACGTCCAGCACAGTTAATGCGAGGCAGACTTATTTGATTTTTACCTATTGTATTAATTTAATGTCAGTATTATTTGATATAAATGTATTATAATTTAATATTTATATTTTTATAGGCGGTGTATGTATATTAAGTTATTTTATACATTTAAAGGTTTAATTAACCTTGAAAATTACCAATCCACACAGAAGTACACAAATTATTCAACTGCATTTAAAATAACTTCAGACTTAGTTGTATATCATGATCTTTTTTAAACATTCACATCCATCTTGCATTTGATTATAATTCTTTCAAGGTCTAGGATTTGGTCACGCTAATAATTTTGAAAAAAAGTAATGGGTGAATAGTTTCCTGAGAACTCCGCTTCAACGTATTCGATTGCAAGTAAGTACCCAATACAATTTAAACTCATGAGCCATACTCAATTTGATACACATAGAATAATGAATGAAAATGTTAGTCAGTTCATTCAGTTTATATCATATTGTACGAGCTTCATTTTAATATAAATCTAAAACGTATAATATGGTTTTTTTTAAAAGACGCACCTAATACTATAATCATTGAATGTATAAAATTCCTTTCGACATTATACGAACAGATATAAAGGTATTTTTTAGTAATGTATAGTGCCTATAAAATAATTGACAACACTCGATAAGTATTTGTGTTTTAGTTGAATCATTTGAAAAATATTTATTTAACTTTAAAAGTAAAATAATGTAATAAACGGTAATATTATACAGACTATATAAGTTACAATAAAACGGTATATGCTGTATTTAAACTAACTAGTGTTGAGATTAGTCATCTATAATCGCATAGGTATAATACCTACTTTTTAATATAATGTCAGCCAAAATTAGCTTAGATACATACCAATTGTCTGATTTGAATAGGTATACTTATCTATTCTGTTAAATAACAAAACATTCGATTACAGTGCCAAGATTTTTTTCACGACTTAACACCCGCAAAATCCAAGTACATTTTTCATTGTTAAATATTATAATTTAACACCTACCGAATAAACTGAACAGCATACATTATAAGTAATAACTGTCGTCATAACTTTGTCACCGGAAAAAACTTATAGCCTTATAGGCTTACCATTTATAATACACCAAAACAGTTGCTAAAATATACATTTGAGCTGAAAAATATGAATTTAGGGTGTGTGCTGACTGTATTATAGATATAAAGCACTTCATCATTTTTAAAATGTAGAAAAAAATATTCGCATACCTAATTATTTATTATAATCTTTGAACCATATTATTATGATCACATTTAAAGCTATACATAATAATAGCCGTGTTGTCAAATATAATTCGTTCAGTTCAAAACAAGTAGGTAAACAGATACGTATAATTTTATTATTCCTTATTAATGTATAACATTTAAATGACCGTCGTTCTCGTGAAACATAAAAACAGATAAATGTATTATTAAAATCCTTGGATTTTAATTTATGGAACCTATAACATAATTGCAGCAAACGAGTGGGGTTATTGATTTCATTATTATTACATACAAACCGATTTATCGTATGTTATTACGATTAGACTACTTATTGTTCTTCCGATCTATGAACCGTGAGCATGATTTTAGGGCCTATAGGCAATGCGAGTGACGCGCGTACTGCGTGTTGTACATATTTATATATTGTAACTGCAGTTCCGCGATTTCTCGCGACGACGGTGTGAGAGAATTCGGCAGAGGAGAAAAATCGTAAAACGGACTCTGCTAATTGATTTGTTCGGAAAAATCAAAGCGCATTGGAAAAATTACGGGGCATCGTCGGTCATCGTCGGACTGCAGCGCGACAAACGTACCCGATCGCCAACCGGAATATCCCTTTCCAAAACACTAAAGCCGTCGATTGGTGGCGGAGGTTCCGGTCGCGCGCGCCCACCGGCTTGACCGATCTCGTATACCCTTTCCGGACGACCTTGAACCGGTCGGTGGTCAGAACACACTCCCCCCCGGACGACGATCGCTCCGGCACGGGGTGGTGACGCCGCTGCCGTCGTGACCGCGGAGGCTCGCCGACATCATTCTACCACGGTCCGCGTCGTTCACCGGACATAATATCATGCCTGGTCGTGTCGTCAACCGCCAAAGCAACCGCCGCGGGTCGGCCATCAGCAGCACCACCTCAGGTATATATTATAATAATAATTATGAGTTCGAATATTATAATATATAATATATATGATACTGTTTCGTAGCGCAGTTTCGATCGTATAATAATAATATTGTATTAACGTTATTACCATTATTTATCGTAGTCGTATATTCGAAATATTATTGTCAATAATTATCGTCAAATCGTAAGCATTTGTAATTTATAATAATATAATGCGCGGTATTATACCGTTGATTAATAATAATCAGTAGTGGTGACGCGACGTCGGAGGACTATACGGGCACGCGACGTGAATCCTAAAACATATTAACACAATAATATTATTAGAAGTAAAAAATCCGATACGTTCGGTGATCGGAAAACCCGCGCGGGTGAGGCCAGTGCGCGACTCGTGCACGCAGTAGGTACGCGGTCGTCGCCGTCACGAAAACTCATCGCTGTACGTTATTGTGACTCATAAGTCGTAAGTCACTACGGCTCGTATTATACAAATAACAATATTTAACGGTTTCGTCTTTAATCGCTTTTACACCATTTCTGGAGGTTTTTTTATTTCCTATACAAATATCGTTTAAAATCGATCGCCCTGCGACTTGTTCGTCGGTCGTATACCTAATAATAGTATACATCACATTCGTTTGCCGTTTTCAAGTTATACAAACACGTACGTGTGGAGCCGCATGCTAGACACACTCACTCAAGGATTACAGCTCAAATCGTTTTGTTTACTCCCATCCCGATCGCCTGCGGTTCATCTACGGTGTACATTAAGTGTATATTATAATGTATATATTGTTGTGTTTTTAATCCGTTCGGGATTTAATCCGATTCGGGAGTCCGAAGTGTCAGCGACTTCGACGTATGTAGACGTACCTGACCTGTAAGATATTAATAACTATAATCTTGAGCTTTTATACGACGCGACCATAGCTCTACCCAATCAGGTCTTTCTGTCATCCAATGTGATTTCAAATAGAGGTACGTAACATAATTGTTATCGGTTTACATTGCATATACATATAATTATTCTATTAATGAATACATATATAAAATCACCATCTCGAAATTAATTTGCATGTTTTTTCATCATTTGTCGTCTTAATGTCTGCGAATTTTTTTCATATTGCAATTATTGCATACATAGTTTCTTTGTTGAATAAATAACATGTTCAACACATTCAATATTAACTCGTAATAATATTAAATCTCTATTAAATCGCCATCTCTCTTTACAAAATGAAATATTAAAATATAATATCCCCGCATTTATTTGCAATTTTTGTCATTTGTCATCTTAGTGTCTTCTCATCTTCAACATTTTTATAGTTTCTAAGTACATTTTTTTGGCACCTATTACAAACTGACGTTTAAAATTAAATTTTTTTTTTTAATTTTTGTTATTTGTCGTTTACTGTTTTCATACATATATTTTTTTTTAGTTGTTAAATTTATTGATAATTATTTTACTTGGAAAGATTTCATACAAATATAATGTATATTCTATGACCAAAAAAAATATACCTAATATATCAATTTATATTTTGTAAGTATATAATATTGATTATTTGATTACCTATTTTTATAACTAATGGTTTATATAATATTGTATTAAAATAATATAATCTTGTGCCAAGTAGAATTCATTTTTAAAATTGTATTTGTATTTATTCGTATGAAACTTGAACGAGTTTATGATTTGATGAAAAAAAAATGACTGTAGAACATTATATAAGATGATGAAAGATGACGTACTTTTGATTAATATTTTAATTACTTCTTAGAAATGTTTTGGTTTTTAAGAAACACATTATTACTTATTACCTGGAGAATGTATATTTTAATATATTTTCATTTTACATAATTATTAACTGTTAAAATATAATTAAATATTATACACTATAAACTATACGATGTCGTAGATTTAATAAAGTGTATAACTTATCACTCAATTTGAGTTTATTTAAAATATTATATAGAATATTAAATTTTATGAGATTAATTTCAAAGTAAAATTTAAAATGTGTAATTGTTGTTAATTCCATTGTTCAATATGTTCCAATAAGATTTTGTTTCTTATTAAGTAGGTATTGAAAGTTTAGTCGAATTAATGTTTAATATCATTTTTAGTTCTAACGAAATTCTATGATTCTAAACCGGAAATTCAAACGCACGTACCTATTGGTATTTTTTTTTTTTTTTATTAATTTTGTCGCTTTATGAACTGCTTGAGTTGAAACGAATCAAATGCATTGTCGCCGATATACGTGTATCGTTACAACTTGAAAATATTATAATCAAATTAAAAAAAAAAAAAATGATTAAACAAAACACTAAAATCATTCTAAGAACCATTCTACGTTATAAATTATAATATACTGAGGCGTGGTGCCCCTTTTATTACCTACGTTATACAACAATATAATATAAACACATTTTTGGTATTGTTTTTACACGCTATAGATACGTAAAAAAATCGCGCATCTGATTAGGTTCGATTGTTTTACGCATAGTAGCGGTGGTTGTTACTCATTTGGCGACGACGGTAACCCGTCAGCCACTATTATTGACGCACACTGAGCGATCGTGTGTTATTATATTACCCCGAGGGCGAATATCAGCGGCACATCTGCAATGTAATGATCCAGTTGTAATGTTACTACGGGCGCGTCTCTGCGCGATTATGTAGATTTGTCGGCAGTCCAATTAACCGACCGATCGCGTCTAATACGAGATAATTACAGAATTTGCCCCGGAGTTATACAGTAGTAGCAGCATTACATATTATTATGTATATATATATATATAATATTATTGTAGTTGCCGTCCGAACAGCGTAGCCCGGGCTTTTTTGCACTTGACCTCCCGCAGTAACTAACCTGTTGTCCATATGCATTAATACGCGTCTCCGCGTTTGATACATATCGGTATGGAACATCTATAGAAAATATGCGCAGTGTAGGAAGTGTTGACAGATTACACGACAAAAAGGTATTTACTAACGGACGTCGGCGGTTAAAATATGACTTCGGCAGCGTTCGTAAAAAAAAAATTGATCAACCAGAGATACAATGATATATATATATTATTTATATGAAATAAACGTTATTTATTATTACGACCTTGAAGTTACATTGTGCAGTCTAGAAAAAAAACTCAGCTAAAACGTTATGTACTTACTCGGAATTCAGATCGAGAACAAAATCGTACATCGTGAATTTTAACTTTTATTGTAATAAAAATAAATAATAAGTACAACTTATTTTTATTAATAACGATTGGACTAATGGTGTCATACTTAAGTCATTAATTTGGGGTGAAAAAATTTGATTGCTTAATTTTAGACAGGTAGCGAGCTAAAATTACATAACATATTATACGTATTAAAAATATTAAACTAATGGATCGATTTGTAACGTAAGTGTTCGTGAGGGTCGTGAAACCACTTTTTTTTTAGTGAAGATTCGAATAATCCTTAATTCTGTGGGTCAACGTATTTACATACTCCGCACGAATATTAAACAATAAGACCGTCACTAATGCGTTATTGCTGTTTTTTTTTTATAGATAAATAGCGATTTTTTATGGTACACAAACATAATTTAATTTTTTATATATATATATATATTGAACTTTTCAAATGAAGGTCTATAGCACATAATATTATATTTTGTTTGTATTACGGTAAAATCTAAAAATGATGCAACGTGATGCGTTTTGTTCATAAAACATAAATGCAAGTACGTGCAATGACGCTTATTTAAAATATTTTCAGCTATGAGGATCATCGGTGTTTTGTTTACCGTTATCCTTTTTTTCGTACCATCACGAGGTTTGACGTACGTAGATGGAGATGAATCATCCGATAATTGGAACAAGGAATCCGATATTTTACCAAGTAGAGCGGCTATTGAACGAGTACCTCATCAGTTCGAAAGGTAATTTTTGTTGAAATAATAAATTAAAATGTGTTCATTAATGCATAATACATTTTTATTACTCTAAAAATTGATGTGATAATGTTAATATAAAAGTCACTTATGCTCAATATAATAAAAATTTCAATTGCACTCATGTGTAAAATACTTAATACATATTTTAATTTAATTCTAAACAAGTATTTATTTTAAATTTTAAATTTACATATTCGTGTATGAATATAAATTATATTGTAGAATATAGTAGTTCTATTTTCGATCAAAACTATAACCATGAAAATAATAAAATAAAATATTTTATATGTCATCAGGTACAAAATCCATGTTCCTGTTCGCGATGCTGTTGAAAAACTGCCATCAAAAAAAGATCCATCACCCTCAAAATATAGACTAGCGTCTGGAAGTAATGTTTTCTTATTTAAATCTTGAGAACATTTTATAATTTTTTTTTTTATCGTGAACTATAATTAAAAATTTTAGGTGCTAACGTTTTTTGTCATCTGGACTCTACACAATACCATAAAAATCAAATTCCTCAAAAGTTGGAACAAATCTTATTATCTTCATGTACTCATATTTTGTTCAGTTCTGTAGACACAAATTTTGATACTATTGCAAACAATTGGTATTCTAGTCAATCAAATGGTATAAACATTAGAATAAACATTCTATGTATGTAGCTTATTTGTTTTTACCTACATTTTACTAATTTTTAGGCACATTTGCTTCAATTGCACGTTTAAAAAAGAAAAACCCTTCGACAAAAGTTTTGTTATTAATTAATGAAATTTTACCCGAAAGTGTGTTGTTTTCGAAGAGAGATTTTATTATTTCGGTGTCGGAAGTTTTGAAAACTAGTGGATTCGATGGACTAGTATTATCTGATGTTACACCCTCAAATTATAGTAATACATTTTTATAATTATGTAAATTTTAAGTTTCTAATACTAAATACATTTTTAGACGAGTTTGGAGAAGACGAAAATATTAAAGAGGAATTTCCGTTATTGATTGAGGAATTAGCCAGTGTGCTAAAACAAAGAGGATGGTCATTATCACTAATTGTACCTCCAATGGATCAGACGTCACGAAATTATGATACCAAAAGAATTATTTTAAATTTAGATTTCATTATTCTCAAAAGTTTTGATTTCCGGCAAGACAATGAGAAAATTATTGGTCATCACGCTCCTCTATATAGCGCGGTAGATAGGGATCCATCGTCAAAGTATCGTAATGTGGTAAATATTTTAAATATTCATTAAATTATAGGACATATCAACAACATATAATACAAATTTGAGTTTTAAAGGATTATATGGTGAAACATTGGATACACAACGGTGCTGATCCGAATCAGATAATAGTTGGAGTAGCGTTATTCGGAAGAAGTTTCAGATTGACTGACCCTAAAAATTTCCAACCAGGTTCTCGAACAAACGGTGATGGATATGCTGGTAGATGGACAAAAACGTCTGGGTTTCTATCGTATTACGAAGTATGTGATCGTGCAAAAAAGGACGATTGGAGACAGTATTCGGACAAATCCGGTTCCCCGTTTGTTGTTAGAAAAGATCAATGGATTAGTTATGAGAACCATCATAGTTTAACAAAAAAAGTACATTAAATGAAAATTCTTATGTTCGATTTAAAATAAGTTATAACACAATTATTGTATTTTAGCTTGAATACATGGAAAAATTGTCATTAGGAGGAATAATGTTATGGTCATTAGATTCAGACGATTTCAATGGACTTTGTGGCACTCCCTGGCCACTTGTAACCACAGTTAAAACATATATTAGTAATGGTGAGTTTAAATAATGTAAAAAATATTTTTGTACTATTAAATTAAATTCTGTTTTACTATTTTTAAAGTTAATAAAAAAAATTCTATGGCGAATGATCTACGAGAAACACCATTACAATATGGTAAATATTGCATTGGAAGGCTATAATAGTTTGATTTTGATACTTAATAGTTAATTTATTTTTAGATCTAAACAAAAAAGTGGTATGTTACTTTGCCAGCTGGTCGTGGTATCGTTATGGAGAAGGCAAATTTGCTCCGGAATATATCGACAAAAATCTATGTACACATGTAGTTTATGCATTTGCTTCTTTAGATCCTAATGATTTAACAATAACATCGGGAAATGAATGGGAAGATTTTGAGAATAGTACGATTATCAGTATAAAATTATGTTTAATATAAAGTAATAAATATTTTTACTTTATAGAATTTTATGAAAGATTGGTGTCCAATTCAAAATCTGAGGATATTAAAGTTATGATCTCAATGGGTGGGTGGACTGACTCAGCCGGTGACAAGTATTCAAAATTAATCAGCAGTGGAACTACTAGGAGAAAGTAAATTTTTATAAAAGTATAGTTAAATAGATTAAAAACAATTGATTGTATTGTAGTTTTGTAAACTCTGCTGTTGCGTTTTTGAGAAAATATAATTTTAACGGTCTTCACCTAGACTGGAATTATCCAGTCTGTTGGCAAGCTGATTGTACTCAAGGCCCAACTTCCGACAAAACAAATTTTGTTAAACTCATACAAGTATTATTATTTTTTATATTACAAAGCTGTACAATATAAAAAAAAAAATATAAAAAAAAAATATTGTTACTATTATTATTTAATATTTTATCAATATTTAATTGATTTTATATTATCATAGGAACTTAAATCGGAGTTTAATAAACAAGATCCACCGTTTGAATTATCAGCTGCAATCTCCGGTTATGAAGAAATTATCAAAGAAGCTTATGACTTTCCAAGTTTAAGTGAATACTTAGATTTTATGTCGATAATGACTTATGATTATCATGGATCTTGGGAAAACTTTACTGGACACGTGAGTCCGGCTTACTACAAAGACGGTGACGAATTTCCTACGTACAATATGGTATGTCAATAAAAAAAAACATAATATTTTTGTAGTTTCGATAAACAATTTTTTCTTATATTTAGGATTCCACTATTAAATTAGTACGGAAATTGGGCGCAGATCCGTCAAAAATTGTAGTAGGTCTTCCGTTTTATGGTCAGACATACACATTGTCATCGAATTCAGAACACGGACTTGGTGACCCTGCTAAAGGATCGGGATATCCCGGTGAATACACGCAGCAACCGGGAATGTTGGCCTACTACGAAATTTGTAACAGAGGTACAATATACAAATTACATTAATCAATTTTCTAGTACCTACAGGGTGATTTTTTTTATAGAAGAATACTCATTATTTCTGAAAGTATTCATGTTTTTGAAAATATTTTTTTTACATAGTTTCAAGTTGTTAAAAAAACAACATTTTTATTAAAAAATTATATTTTTAAATACTTTTTAAGTTTTTTACTTTGATGAATGACAGCATATAGTTTTAATTTCATATTCCAAAGCAGTATAATTTTCTGAATATTTTGATACATAAAAATCGAATTTAAGGCCAGTAGTTTATGAGTTATAAGTATTTAAAATTTAGATTCGCAGAGTGGAATGGTACGGGGTTACCCCGCAAAATGTTTGTCTACTACTCCGCCTGTCTAAACTTTAAATAAGTATATCTCATAAACTACTGGCCCTAAATTCGAATTTTATGTATCAAAATACTCAGAAAATTATTCTGCTTTGGAATATGAAATTAAAACTATATGCTGTCATTCAAAAAAGTAAAAAACTTAAAAAAATATAAGGATAAAAAATATTTAAAAATATAATTTTTTTAATAAAAATGTTGTTTTTTTAACAACTTGAAACTATGTAAAAAAATATTTTCAAAAATATGAATACTTTCAGAAATAATGAGTGTTCTTCGATAAAAAAATCACCTTGTATATAATATAATATGTAATATATTATTGTATCTATATCTATATATATATATAGTTATATAATTTTTTGTAGATTTATTGTGTAAGTATATCGCAAAATATGCGATTATTAATTGTATAAATATGTACAACTTTTTCTTTAGCTTATTTAAAAATATGCATTAGTATATTACAATTATTTATCAAACCCAATGAATGTGAATACAAAATCTTTCTTGCATAAATAAATAAATAATATTTATGATAGAAAATGAATATTAATTATTTAACGGTAGTTCACATTCATATACGCAATTTTCATATAATATTAATATTAAATGTATGTTTTAGTTTCTAATGAAAAATGGCAAGTATCGAGGGATAAAAATAATGGATTTGATCCATATGCGTATGAAGGGAATCAATGGGTTAGCTACGACGACGAGATATCAATTAAATTGAAGGTACACTGCAATAGAAAGATTAGAATATTTTAGATTTTAAGTTTTAAGATGTTGGATGATTGATAATAAATCATTTAATTTCAGTCTGAGTATATAGTGAAGCAAGAACTTGGTGGGGCCATGGTTTGGACAATTGATTTAGACGATTTTAACAATATATGTTGTAGAGGCTCTTACCCGCTACTGACAAAAGTTAACGAAGTATTTAAAAGGATTCCAATTAAATCGTCAAATTTAATATGTAATAAACCAGATTATCCAACTACACCAAGTTATCAGATTCCTACAACTACTGAAGAAGGACAAGGTTTGTATTTTATAATTTAAATTAGAACGAATTAAATAATGTAGACCCAGCAGAAATCTACTATCCGTATCTACTATCTATATATAGGTAATAAAATACTGAATATATTGAATACAAGTATGCAACTACCACTTTTTACTGGTGCCATTTCAATGTAATTATCGGCAGTTTTAATTTACATTATTCTACTGTATACTC
The DNA here is from genome assembly GCA_020882235.1 of Schizaphis graminum. Taxonomy (NCBI): domain Eukaryota; kingdom Metazoa; phylum Arthropoda; class Insecta; order Hemiptera; family Aphididae; genus Schizaphis; species Schizaphis graminum. The sequence goes on from CM037032.1 coordinate 15,455,092, forward strand.
AAATTTTACATACATAATAAATTCAAATAAATATAAATAAAAAACTAAGTAAAAACTCTTAAATGCTCATTATATTTACCAACATAATTGTTTAATCATACAAACTAATCAAGTAGATACAGTTTTACATATGTTGTACCTAGTTAAATTAATCTAAAAACAATTATCAAAATAATGCGAAGATAAATAACTCTCTTTCTATATATGTATATATATACATATATTTCAATAAAAACGTTTAAAATAAATGATTTAGCATGTTGTATTTTGTTAGTCAAACGATCAATTTTTACTTAGACATAGTTACGAGTTAATCCTTATTAGTTTAATGAATTTTTTTTATTTAACTGTAAATATAAGTATAATAGCGAAAAATATTAATAATATAATAATAATGTATAAGTTAATAATTATAATCTTATAAAAATATATGGGCGTCTGTCAACTAATAAATAAAAAACAAGTTTATGATTATAAGCTTGGTATACATTTGAAAACAATATCCATGGTTATATACTTATAATTATCATAAAATTGTATAAAAATATGTAATAACTGATAAAAATGAATTTTTTTCTAATAATACCCCGTGAATCCGATAAAAGTTCACTAAATACCGTTTAACAACAATTACTAAATTTGGCAACGTTGTAAAAAAAAAATTAAATATTTTAAGACGTTCCGTTCTTAATCGTATTTTACTACCAAAATCGTGATGTGAGTTTATCGTTTATTAGTAGTATATAACTATAACAATTAACGTAAAAATTATAACTTATTATAATAATTACTATAATTAATTTTTATTAACAACGATATATTATAATTACCTATAGGCTCTTGGGAAGAACAACCGTCATCAACAGTATCAACAACACAACCTACAAGACCGACGACAATATCGACAACACAACCACCTACTAGACCAACAACACAATTTATAACTAAACCACAAACCCGACCTTCGACAACAACGACTACAGCAACCCCTCCGACAACTTCAACTACAACCACAACTGAACCGACTATTGATGAAGTAATTGAAAACGAACAACAGACAACACACAAGCCATCTATAAACCGCCCTTGGTGGTCTGAGTATCATACCCAAAGACCAGAACAACAAGAATCATGTAAACCAGGAACGTATCAATCTTCTAAAGACAGTTGTCAGAACTATTATCAATGTAAAAACGGACGATATAGGAAATATGCATGTAAAGATGGATTGCTATGGAATAGAAATGCCAACAAATGTGATTCTTTAAGAAATGTTGACTGTAATGAACCTAGTGAGTTTTTAGCTTCATAATGATTAATATATGTTAAAATTAATATTAAAATTATTCACAGCTAATTCTCAAATTTCCGAAGTAACTACAACTACGACAAAAAAACCAGTTACTACATCAAGACCTACAACGGTTAGACCAACCCCTACGTGGCGACCAACGACAACAACAGTTAGGCCAGTCACTACATGGCGACCAACAACAACAACAGCCAGACCGTTCACTACATGGAGACCAACAACAACTGTAAGTCATAATACATATAGTTAATTTTAAAAATGTCAATTTCAAATACTGATTTTGTTTTATGTGTATATTAAAGACGCAAAAATATAGAAAATGCGTTGAAGGTGAATATGTCGCTGCTATTGGTGACTGTACTTCATACTTTGTGTGTACGTACGGTTATTTCGTGAGACAGTTTTGTTCAGCTGGTTTGGCTTGGAATGATCAAAAGAAAATGTGTGACTGGAAATATAATGTGTATTGCAACTATCAACGTTCAAATAGTATATTTATGTACACGAGTAAGATTGAAAAAAAAATATAATTTCAACCGTTTTGTCGTTCGAGAATTGTTATTTAGTAATTTTATACTTGACAATAATCTAGGTATGTTAGTCAAATCTTCGGTGGAATGCCAAGAAGGTGAATTTGCGTCTCATTCGGGAGATTGCAACAAATATTTACAGTGTTTATGGGGAAAGTTTAAAGTTAACTCATGTCCTGCTGGTCTCTATTGGAATAATGTAATATTTAAATAAAATAATAAATATGGTTATCGTGTAGTAATTTTATTTTGGTTATAGAGGCTCAAGCTTTGTGACTGGCCGATGAATTCTGGCTGTATGCCGTCTCAAGAAATTAACACTTACCCGACCAGTGAGCCAGAAATCCCATTATTGCCTAGTCAACCGTCAAGTACTGAACCAACCACGAAGCCAACTACTTCAAAACCAATAATAACAAAGCCAACTACTTCAAAACCAATACCAACAAAGCCAACGACTTCGAAACCAACAACATCTACTTCTACGACAACTTCGGAATTAACAACAGAAGAAAATTATATTCCATGGAAGCCAACTACAGGAATACCTACTACGGAAGATCCGTGGGCATGGAAGCCTACCACTACGACTGCTGCAACTCTTCCCACGACCCAATCTAACTATCATTTGACTGGTAACTTAAGACAAAAATTAAATCTTATTACGCCTAAAATACTATTTTATTTTATCTTTTTATCTTGTAGGACAGTATAAAGTTGTATGTTATTTCACCAATTGGGCGTGGTACAGACCTTCACCTGGTAAATTTTTCCCAGAAGATACAGATCCAAATCTCTGCACTCATGTAGTATATGGTTTTGCAACTCTTGATTACACAGATCTAGTTATTAGGGTATTTGATTCATGGGCAGATATTGATAATGGTACACGTGAAGTTAAAAATTGATTAAAAAAAAAAACCATTTAACATCGATTATATTTTTTAGGTTTCTATGAACGAGTAGTAGCACTCAAACGACGTGGTGTTAAGGTATCTATTGGGTTAGGTGGATGGAATGATTCAGCAGGTGATAAATACAGTCGTTTGGTCAATAATCGTGCCAGTCGCAAAAAGTTTATTAACAATGTACTCGATTTTATGTATAAATATGGTTTTGAAGGTCTTGATGTTGATTGGGAATACCCCAAATGTTGGCAGGTAATAAAAATATCATAGGTATTTAAATTTAAATACAATATTTTATATAATATATTATTGTATCATATATTTATTTATTTTTTTTTATTTTATCAATAATATTTAAACTAACAAAATACAGACAAATTGTGACCAAGGCCCAGAATCTGACAAAAATGCATTCTCCAATTTTTTGATTGAGCTTAAACAAGCTTTTAAACCACATGGCTACTTATTATCTGCTGCTGTTTCTCCTAGTAAAGTAGTCATAGACTCGGGTAAATATATTTATTTGTTTAATATTTTCACAATCATTTTATTTAATAATACAATTATTTTAGGTTACGATGTGCCTATATTAAACCAATACTTAGATTGGATTGGTGTAATGGCTTATGATTATCATGGTCAATGGGATAAGAAAACTGGTCATGTTGCTCCAATTTATCAACATCCGGAAGACGACATTTCGTATTTCAACTTGGTAAATAAAACAATATAATATTATAATGCGATTAAATTATCTCATGTAAATTAATTTTTTTATAGAATTATACTGTCCATTATTGGATCGAGAAGGGCGCAAGTAGTAGAAAAATTGTTCTTGGATTCCCATTATACGGCCAGTCGTTCACGTTATCTAATCCTAAGATACATGGATTAAATGCCCCTTCTTCTGGGGCAGGAGAAGCTGGCCCATTTACCCGATCTGCTGGATTTATTGCTTACTATGAGGTAAAAATCTATAAACGTTTATCATTTCAAATAGTTGTTTATAATATAAGATTATATTATTATACAGATTTGTCGTAAACTAGCCTCTGAGCAATGGACTATTGTTCAAGACCCTCAAAATAGAATGGGTCCATACGCGTATAAGGGTAACCAATGGGTAGGATTCGACGATGTCAAGACAGTAGCGCAAAAGGTCAATTAGTTTATTGATTAACAAAGCTTAAATATTCAATAATGTCTTAAATATATCTAATTTTAGGCAGAGTACGTGAAATCTATGAATTTGGGAGGCGCGATGATTTGGGCTTTAGATTTGGACGATTATCGAAACTTATGTGGCCAAGGACATTATCCACTACTCAGCACTATCATGAGAACACTAGGTCAAAAACATGGTAAGAATAAAAAAAAAAATTAATATTTTGGTAGCATTAATAATACACTAAGAAACGACATTATATAAATAAAAAAATTGTTTACATATTTTTTTTGAGTGTATTTATCAATCTCGCATGGTAATAAATTCGTGTATTTAATAGAACTCCACAAACTATAGATTTGTAAAGAATACCTTTAAGATAAATTTTAATTTCAGTTAGTATTATAATATAAAGGTGCGTTACTTTTTTCAACTAGTCAACAAGTCATTATAACACTTAACAACTTTAATAATACTACCTATATACTTGGAATTTTCATCAGTCATCTGTACATATAGTATAAGTATTTATATAACTATATAATATGGAGTCACTTTTCGTTATTTTGATATTTTAAATAACACTTAACACGATCATAATATATATATCGATCATGTTCAATAAAAGTTTAAATCGAAAAAAAATTTATAATAAAATGTAATATTCAATATCAATAATTAAAAATATTTAAAATACTATTTAAATACTTGCTTGTTAAATTATTTTTTAAAAGTACAATATATATAATATATAATGTAAACCATCATAAGTCATACATTTTAGTTGTTCTACGTTTCTTACCGATATTGTGGTATTGTAATGACATTGTGTCGTTGTCGTAGAAAACTGTAAACTATTTATTTTACACACATTATAATCCTATAATAGATAGATCTATTGAATCTACTGTATTCGTGCTATAATAATAATATTAGAAAATTCAAAATAATATAAAAAAAAAAGTTAAGTTATTTGTTCTTAAAACTTTTTCTTTATTTGTACAGGTCATCCAAATACAACTCCAATGATGCCTGTAACAAATAAACCGACGACATCAACGACTACGTTGTCATCACCGCACTACAACACTTCAACAACCCAAGTGTCTACAACCACACTGTTACCGTCAAGACCAACAAAACCTACATACACGAGACCGCCGACGTCGACAACAACGACTACGACTACAACCACGACGACCACAACACTAAAACCGACAACGACAGTTAAACCATCATCCACGGAATACTTTAAAGTGGTTTGTTATTTCACCAATTGGGCGTGGTACAGGTTCGTAATGATTATTGTTGAAACGTACAACTATTGATATGTCCGTCGGCTTATTTCGTTTGATCTTTTTAGGCATAGTGGCGGAAAATATTTACCAAGCGATATCGACCCGTCGCTTTGCACACACATTATTTACGGGTTCGCAGTACTGGACAACGATGAGCTGGTCATCAGGGCACACGACACTTGGGCGGATTTCGATAACTGTAGGTTTTCGGTACGACCCATTGAGGCCATACCGAGGGGAAGAGATACCTACGCATGAAGATTGCTAATTTGTGTTTTCACGTGTGCTTGCAGTTTTCTACCGCAAAGTGGCAGCATTCAAGAAATTCGGCGTCAAGGTGTTGTTAGCGATCGGAGGTTGGAACGATTCGGCCGGTAGCAAATACAGCGAGCTGGTCAACAACCCGTCCGCGAGAACCAAGTTTGTGGAACACGTAGTCGGCTATTTGAAGCAAAACGATTTCGACGGACTAGATTTCGACTGGGAGTATCCAAAGTGCTGGCAGGTAATTAAACAGACGATCTGAGTGTAGAGATTTTGACAGTCGTGGTTTGTCCGTAGGACAAAATATTATAATATATTATTAACTGTTATCATTAATGTGCGCCGTTATGGTTCATAATATAAACAGGTCGACTGCAAGCGGGGCCCGAAAAGCGACAAAGAAGGGTTCTCGAGACTATTGTTGGAACTGCGAAGAGCGTTCGACAAAGAAGGTTTTCTATTGTCGGCGGCTGTGTCTCCCAACAAAGTTGTAATAGACGCGGGTACGTGAACAATAACAATATTACAAATGTATAATACAAATACAACGGGTTGCGGTATTTAATTCGAGTTCGTTTGTTTCACGATTAGGTTACGATGTACCACTACTCTCCGAGACGTTGGACTGGATATCCGTGATGGCGTATGACTACCACGGACAATGGGATAAAAGGACCGGACACGTAGCTCCCATGTACTCTCATCCCGACGATTTCGACATGACTTACAACGCCGTAATTATACAATAGTCATTTATTTAATTTAGGGCTGTTAAATAAACATGCATTTATACATAAAAAAAATTGATTTAAAATAAGTACTAAAAATTACAAAATGGTAAAATCGTTTGATTTAAAATTAATTAAAATCTTAATAATTACTGTTTTTAAAATAAATTAAATATATTTAATGAATAATGAATAATATTTTAAATTAATACAAATTAGAAATACAACTTTTATAAATAACGTTATAGGAGTAATGACAGTAACGTGAAACAAAATATATTTAACCAACTCCAATAAAATCGATATGTGAGCAAAAAAAAAAAACATTCAAAAAATACTTTTAACTAACAGTCCTGATCGCCGTTTATATTAATTATACATAAGAAAACAACAAAACCTTTTTCAGAATTTCACATTGTACTATTGGGTGAACCAAGGCGCGGATCCGCGGAAACTCATAATGGGTATGCCCATGTACGGTCAGTCGTTCTCGTTAGGTTCCAGTAAGAACAACGGTTTGAACGCTCCAACCTACGGCGGTGGTGAAGCAGGTGACGCGACCCGGTCCAGAGGATTTTTGTCTTACTACGAAGTGAGTACCTATATTAATAGTGTGTTGAATCGCCACACGAAGGACTTTTGTTTTCATGGGTTCACTGCGTTTTCAGATCTGCCACAAAGTGTTGAAGCGCGATTGGCAATTGGTCCAAGACCCGCTGGGCAGGATGGGCCCGTACGCCTACAGTGGCAATCAATGGGTGTCGTTCGACGACCAGGACATGATTAGATTCAAGTCCGAATTCGTCGTGCGTAATGATCTCGGCGGCGCGATGATATGGGCATTGGATTTGGACGATTTTAAGTGAGTTAAAAGTACAATTTCGCTAGAAAACAGTAGACCAATGGCAGAGCTTGATAAATGCGGTAGAGGAGGCTCAAGCCCCAGATTACTTAATGAAAACAATTATTAATAACTTTCTATTAAGTTAAAAATAACTTTATTTATGTATTATAAAAACAAAAAAAATAAAAATCAGTCAGCGTTTAGCGTATGGCAGCCAATCATATTACAATACAAATATAAACAAATTTACTAAAATTTATTAATGTACTGCAGAGTATTACAATGTTATTTCAAATGTAAAAATAAACAGTAAAATAAAAAAACTGATGTGGAAAAAATAACTTCAACTGTTTAAATAATATTTTAAATTGTATAGGGTAAAAAAAAAATAGTGTTATTATGCCCTTTAAATAGTATATTTGTGAATAATAATACAAAACTGCAGGTACATAACTAGGGTAGGGTATACATTTAGAGGGGAACTAATCGGAAATGTGGGGTATGTGGCTTAATCTATGCAGTACGCGCATATTGCGGATAATAAGTTTATGTATATATATTATATGGTCCGACGGTTTGATTTTTAGAAACGTGTGTGGTTGCGAGACGTATCCACTACTGAAAACTATTAACAGAGTACTAGGAAGGCTACCGGGTCCGGGGCCAGACTGCTATTTGGACCAAGAGCGAAACGACTTGGACGGGGTGGTCATCGACAACAGTGACATCGGATCCGAAGAAGAACTGGGCAGAGGGGAGTGCACCGAACCGCTGTTGAGAGGGCACGGGACTGACTGTAACAAATATGTGATTTGCGAGTTTGGAACTTTGCTCGAACAGTCCTGTCCGTCAAATCTATACTTCAACAAGGTAAGGAAAAACTCCTTATAATAAAGGCTCTAGTAAATCGATCGATAAATCGTTTTCAGATGAATATGTTGTGCGATTGGCCCGAGAACGTCAACTGCACCCAAAAGAAACGCGTGTCGTCCTCGCATAGACAAATGCTACTGTTACATTAACGAATCCCGAACCCCGTGGGAATGTGCCGCATCGATTAATTTAAGTTAACTGTTTAAGATACGACGATTATTATTACTAAGTTTTATTGCAGTAAACAATTGAACTCTACATACTGTCCCTCAGTGTGTTCCCTTGGTCCGTATCGCTATACCAAATAATATGTATCGCGACACGGATTGATGAGACATATAGCGTATTCGTTTTTGATCTTAATAATTTTAAACCAAAATATTATTGTAAATAATTATGTTATATGAGTATTATTATTTTTTTATTATTGTTCAACAGAAAACTCCACGGCTAATGATAATCAAAATTATAAAACATAGGTAGGTATATAATATTATAAAAAGCTAAAATGTTTAAAAAATATTTTGTAAATTTACACAACATTATTTAAAACTCGTATTATTTTTATTATTAGTATTATATTTCCGATTCGTTCGAACTCTCACTGATTCGTACCGATATAATATCACTTCTGCCTTCTGTGCTCTGACGTATTGTTATAATAAAATTGATAATAATTTTATTCCTCTATAAAGTGATATTAATTATTGTATGTAATATAGTACTACTATTGTGATTCGTGTGTAACTACTAATTTATACCTCAATATCTCCGTTCAATTTAGGTCAAGTTTATACTTTTTATAGTGTTATATTTTCTAGTAAACATTTTAATGAATGTTTTTTAATAATGTCTAATAGTTATTTCTACACTTACAGTTCTCAAACAAACTCGATTAAATGTGAAAATCTAATAATAATTACCAAGTAGTTGATAATAATCAATAAATTATTTTAATATAATATATTCCTGAGTCCCGACTACTTAGAATCTATATTCATTAAATAAGTTTCATTGATAACGAAAATCTATAAATAACTTTAGATTTATTTTCATATTATACACAGATCGTATTAAACTTTCATTAAAAAAACTATTTTCTTTAATTCTTTTAATAAACGTTTAAAATAATTGGAAAATTAAAAAATATCAAGTATTTTTAAATGTGTTTACTTGGTATAATTTAATATATTGATTCAAAAATCAAAGACAAATATGAAATGAACAAATACAAAATTTTCCCCCTATATTTCTAAAACAAAAAAATAATTAATAAAAATCCTAAAATTCTATAAAATACAAGGTGTGATCGTGTTTCCAGTAAAATAATTGTTGTGCATTGAAATATTAATTTTATATTTCTATACAGCTATATAAGCTATATTATTTATGACCTTTGCACCACGTAACTATAAAATATAAATTATCTAAACTGTTACTAGTGTAATCCTTTAAAAAAAAAAAACGGTATTTGACAGATGAATTTCAAAGATTTTTTTTCAATAAAAAATGTCAAATTTATAATTAAAAAAAAAAAACAACATAATCAATAATCATACATTATTATTTGATAATATTTTTAAATGTTGTAATACGTTTTTTTGCATCTGGTCTAGCTGCTGAATTATCCTTATTTTATAAATATTATTGAATAATTATGTCAACGCCTTCACAGCATTTAAGTAGGCAAGCTATGATACAAAAACGTAAACTTAAATGCATTATCTATTGTTATAATGTTTTAAATAGATAACAATATGAAATTAATTAATTTACAAATTACAATTTTTATCTTATTTAGTAATAATTTAAATAGTTCATTGCAGTAGTCAAATTAGTTATGAAAATTATATTATTAAACTATTACAAAAGAAATATTAATTATTCACTGCGTAAGCAAATAGTTTGGCGGTTACAATATAATATAATAAGTAAGAATGAACTAATAATATTCATGACTATTACGAAATATTTTTGTGAATTGTTTTAAATGAGTAAACGCTTTAAATTTATTTAATTTATTAAATATTTTCACGATTATAATAACGTTTATTATTATAACTATTAATTTTTTATTTCTCAATAACATTTAAACGATTAAACTAATTAAAATAATATTGTTATAATGTTATATAATATTAAACTAATTAATCTTGTAACCAGGTACCATCTGAATTTAAATTAAATTAATCTGTATAAAAAAAAATCATTTAATCTTAATAACTACATTTAGGGATATGAGTAATATTTTTAACCTAACACTATAGACTATAGTTTAACCTATATTGATTTTTCGTTTACAAAAATAAAAATACTGACAACTCCCTTTAAATTTTTGGAATCAATACTAATTCGGAATGAAGCCATCACCCAGTAGATTATTTCCTCAAATAATCGTGAAATTCAAAAGCTTATTCAAATCATATATAAATATTAAGTTGTTTTCTTCTCGACTCATCGGATCAACGTTAATTTTACTACTGAGATGAGGTACGAATTTTTAATAAAATTATTAGTTATCACATATTTACATTCAGTTTAAAATATTAGAATAATAAATGTGGTTTTTCTTAATTATTTAGATTTTATATTCTTATTTTAATTTTATTTTTATGAAACAAACGCCCGACGGCTATGAATTTAAATAATTAAGTAACAATAACAAATAATAGCAAAAACACAAGAAAAACAAAACAAAAAATAAGACCTAAACCATTGTAATCGCGCATTATACTGGTCAAGGGTGCATTTCTCGCCAAAGTTAGTCCAACTCGATGGCAAATAAAAAGTTTCTTTGTAGCATAGTGTTCTTTATTATTTATTAAGCACCCGACTACCCGAGTCCCAGCATCTATTCGACCGTTTAATAGTCCCCAAATACAAAGTATTACAAGACTCTTACAGTCTATTAATAGTCTTGCGCCTTTCTTCTAAAGAAAAAAAACTGTTCACCGGACCCATAGTCACGCGTGGAGAGGTATTAATAAAGTTTATCTCACAAAGCTGATAAATCTATTTCAATCAAATTGGTAATTAATCATCTGAGTGTCGGATGTTGGACATTTTGGTTCTGTTGGCTGTAATATAGACAATATAGTCATACAAAAATGGTTTTCATCATTAAAATAAATAGATTGATACTTTTAAATGATAAATAATATATTAAATCTTAAACTATATTTAATAAAAATATTATGAGTGCATAATAAATAATAATATCTCATTCTAATTTTTAATTCAGTGGAAGCCACCCGGGTGCTTTTGTTCTACCTTGTTTTAATTATTAGTCCCGGAATTATACTCGACTATTGAGATTGTGTCTTTTAACTTTTTACATTTTTATAGTACTTACTATAAGTTTAACGTGCATTAAAAAAAGTTTTAGTTAGTTGAAAAAAAAAATTCATTGGAATAATTATTGAAAAGACTACGAATATACAGTACCTGAATTAACTTATCGGATTTAACTGATTTAAGTTGTATGTATTTAATTAGTTTGAGAAATTTATGAATTAAATAATTCACTCAACTGACACAAAATGAATTTTCAATATCAGTTTATTAATTAAATCATTTTATAATTTATTATTTTTCTCATTAAAAATAGTATTATATACATTATCATGTATTATTATTGTACTTATATTCAGATATTTTGGTATATCCATTGTATTTAAGTTGTTTTTTTTTATGAACCTCATAATAAAAAACACTTCAAATAAACATAAATAATTATACAATAATAATAATATGAAATACTTGCAATAACTTGTTATTTCTATTGATCATATTATATAGATTATATTATATTATTTATAGGTAGGTATATATTGCATCATTCAGTGTAAATCAATATAATTTTCGTTTTTTCTGTAGTTACTAGTTTCTAGTCGACAACATTTTGTATAGACATTAAATAGGCTAATAACAATGTTAGTTACACCATTTGAAGTTTAACATAAGTTGCTTAAGTCCGAAATACATCTATGTATTATCATTTATCATAAATATGTGAATAACAATATTAATTTGTTATATTGTTTCATTATATTTATTTCGCTTATACCTGGCACATGTAAATTATTGCGTAAATAATATATTATTATAGCCAAGTACTAACCGTGTTAGGTATTATTATATAATTATTTATTATACCATAGAATATAAATATACACTATACACTGGTATATTTAATTTATCATTGTAATTTATAAGTGCTAATATAATAATATTATACTGCAGTAAGTACCTATCGTATGTTTTGAGCGTACAAAGTGTAACTAAATCGGTTAATATGATGTTGGAATACATAGGTATAATAGGCACCTAGGCAATATCTATATCATTGAGATTTGCGCGATACTATTAATTGGCTTACAGATTTTATCGTCAGATTTAAGGATACCTCTTTGCAGCTCTATATTACTCTACAACTAGTTCGGAGAGTTTCATCAATGAATATATTTTCAATATTATAGATAAAGACAGTTCCCTATTATTAACGACTCGACGCGTTTTTTTTTATTAATATTCATAATACGTAATACGTATTATCTAAGCTGGGCGTTTTATTTTTTTATGCACTTGTGCTAATAAAGAAATACCATCACAGTACGTCAGTACTATCTCGCGTACCAATCGATTGTGTGAAAAATAGGGTGGTTTTAAATTTTAAGTTAAACATAGAGTGGCCACTGGCCAGATTGAAAATTTGGGAACAAAAAAAAATCATTAGGAACGATGGTTTTTTTTATAATAAATAACAACGCATTAATCATCCATAAATATTTTCACTTAAAAAATTGTCAAGCGGTTGACGAAATAAAACAATAATCTGTAACAAGTAAACATCCTTGGTACCTAACGTTTGTTTTTAATTTTTTATTAACTAAAATAACGATTATTTGAATTTCACCAATATATATTTTTTAAATATAGGACATTTAAGCATCCCGAAAGCATTCGTCGGAACGACGGAACAGTCTTTTGAAATATACGGAACGTCTAGTCACCCTAGTTTAACATATCGTATACCTATGGAATATTAACATTATATATTCGAATCATGTATGTTTTCTTCGCATAGTAATATTTATGATGTAATACGTATATGAGTATAATAGATGCTCAACTTCAAGTAACGATGAGTCAAGGAAATGGCTGAGTATCGCGGACTGCGATGAACATTTTTTTGAGTTTATATACTTAACTGGCTTCCGTAATACGTAGTATTATTAAAACCTGTTTTTTTTTTTACTAAAATTTTAGGAACGTTTACAATTTTTTAATCTATACACATATAAAGTAATCGTGAAATATGTTTTTTTTTACTACTAGTTAAACTCAGAAACTACTGGACCGATTTCGAAAAAAGCAATATCAATACCTAAATTCTTTGAGACTCTAATATAGAAATAGAAGGATGTTCAAGTTTCTTATATCAACCCCTATAATAAGTTTCTATAAGGTGGTTCGCACAATAATAAAAAAATATAAATTCTCTTTGGTTCGCAAAAATCGAATATTTTTTTTCTTTATATCTAGGGTTGCCTTTGATTACCAAAAAATTACAGAAAAGACAATTGAAAATATCAACCGATATTATATTATTATTTACTTATATGTCTTATTATGTAAATAAGAGACCTGAAATTCTGCGAGGAAGGGCACAGCGTTTATTCCAAAAAAAATACACCAAACAAATAGACATAGTGGTGTTTAATGTGTTGAATAATATTAGGTATATTTTATCTAAAATTATGCTATGTGAATTCACTAATTTATAACGACTAACGAGCATAGCAAGTGTTGAACAGACTTTACATAATGGTAAATAATATGCAGAAAATAAAACTTGAATAGAATTTAATCTAATAAACTAATATTTTATGGTAATTACTAATTACTAATTAGTACTCATAGGTTTGTCTAATTGTCTATATTAAATATTTTATTTCGATAATACAATAATTATATTGGGTTATTTTGTACCGGCCCAGGTGGTTTAATATGTATGAAACCTGCCCACTACACAGTAGCACACTGAACCAGACCGTCCCTGCCGATATAGTGCTTTTTTTCAAGTCATATTTTTCTGAACGTAACCTGGTTTTATACCGAATATATTTCTTATATATTGCACAAACGCATTATTATATATAAGTATATTTTATTAAATAAATAATCTATCAAGGAAAGCACCAACCCATTTAGTTTTTAGCAATGTATACAAATATTTGATTATAATATTACTTCTGGATTCAAGAGAAATTGTCCACGTAGCGCATTGGCGCACGTGGTCAATACTTTTTATCTGTATTTTTATTTTATACAATAAATAAATTTTACAATTTTTTTTTTAAATAATAATATTTATAACTGTACTATTATGAACGGTACAATAAGAAACACAATATGAAATTATATAAGGAGGTAAGCCTACCAGTGTGAGAACTCTCTGCATATTTGGCTGTTCGAAAGCGTTTGTATTTTTTTTCTTTTACATTAACTCTAACTTTTAAGTGTTATAATGATTTTCCCGTTAATATTTTAGACTTGTAGAGGAAAATAATTTCATCGTTATTCGCTACATACTCGCGTCGTTATTTATAAAAGACATAGGACATGTATAATATATCGATTATATTCAAAATATCGATATATAGTATAATACATCGGTGATCAACATTAAATATGATAAATAATGTATTTAGATAGTGATCTAAAATATTTCTCTTTTTTCTATGATACAATAGTAACTTGGTTATTATGTGTGGGTAGATCGTAGGTATGTTTAAAGTACACAATTACATGCACGATGCATCAATTAATGGTACTACACTATACTACACATATTGTTCATTCCGCATCGGCATCGTGGTACCTGCAATACCATTTACGGCATGTATTGATGTATGTTCAAACTCAAAGACAATTATGGTTATGATCTAATGCAATTATTTCATTACAATTATACAGTTTATAATTCTCAAGAAAACAATTAATTGTATTTATAAACAATTAAGGTGTAAAACTGTAAAATAATACATTTTGTGTTATTTAATCCACACCCAGTACTATGATATTGGATTTTTTCATTTTCGGCTTATAAAAATTTTGATTAATAATTTATTTTTAGCAAGATGTGTTCGTTGAAATAACTTTTGAAAACATTAATGTGTACCTATTTAAATTTATAAAAAGTTTAGCGTATTTTAAAATTGTATTTTTGTTTTTGGAAATATCTTTCAAGTATTAAAAAAGGATTATTATTTACGTTTACGAATCTATCGAATTTTCATACTATGCGTTAATAAGACGAAGTCAATATAATATGCGGACATGACGTCCCCTCGGGTCAAAAAGAAATAACAAAAAATTACATCATAATATTATGTAGGTACTTGCAAGATGTAATTATTTCTGCAATAATAAAATAATATCTATAATTATATCTATGTTAAATACCTATAAGGCTATAAACGTATATAATATATATACCTACATTTATAATTATAATTATATTATTATATTTAACGCTCACTTTATATATTATGTTAATAGGGTTTACACGTTTATAATTTTATATCATAAAAACCAATGGTTATAAAACATAGGCGATAGGTAAACCGTATTCGACTGTGAAGAATGCGATGGCAATTTTCCAATGGTACTCGTATCGTAGAAGTCAAGACGTACAAGTCGAGATGAGAGTGTTAGCTGATCGCCTGTAACCTGTGGCTGCGGTGAACATCATATAGTATACCTACGGTATACCTCTTTTACGTGTTTATGCATTTTTACCGGCTTGACATGTTACGCAACCGCTCGTCTTCCCCTTCCATGCCCATGGCCACGGCGGTGGGTGCCCGGCTGACGGTCCGTTCCCGCGGCTGAAGATCAGTCTACGATGAACGGTCGGTGATCTCTCACATAATATTATACCTTGTATATCTCGTATCATATTATTGTTATTATTATCATTATTATTATTATTACATACGTTTAAATCGTGCGGAATGTGGCGAGCACGACTTTCCTGAAAGACGCTGGACGGGCACAGCTGCAGTTGTATGCGCATACGATATAAAGTTTTCACCGAGTTATAGATCCCAAATTGGCGTGCGCTTTCCGACCGTGCGTCTTCGCCATGGGCCGCAGAGACGAGCAGAAACCGCTGTTGGGCAACGACAACTCCGACGATTCCCGATCCGAAAAAAATAAAAATGTCACCCGTTACCGGAGTCTGGTGAGTACTTGCACACTTTACAATTGAATACGATCCTCTTGATTCGTGTATATATAAAACAATTTGTTATCTCTCAAAAAACAAGAATATACGAAACGGGCGTGCGTTCGATTCCACCTAGATTCTGAGTAGATGCGTCTGGTACGATAATTCGATGCAGCAATGTCACTCTACAACTACTCTATCCCGATATATTAAATTAATATACCGCACAAAGTCTCGCGCAAAATGTCCATAATTTTATTTTACGTACCTACGTGATCATTTCGAAAATCTAAAAGGTTTCAGTGACGTTGTCGATTTCTATTAACATCATATAATTTGCATATCATGCTATATTATACACTATTGTATCATATAAATATGATAAATGTACTATAATGCAGTTAAACGTTCGTAAAATCAAATGTACCTATAGTATATCTGTATATCTAAATCACCTAAAGGTGGGCGAATTCTTTCAGTGCTGATAAACACGTGTTTCTACTTTTCATTATAGTAGTATTATAGACGTTTTATTGCGGTAGGTGCATTTTTATTGTTTTTGGTAAAAATCAAATGTTCATATAGGTTGGTGCCCGAATCCTTGTAAATCATTACCGACGGTTGCTTATACACTCAATTGTATAAACTATAAACTATAAAACGTATATAGTGTCACCTTGTCACGGTATAGTGCACGGTGACTCCTTATTAGTATTTTTGTTTAAATTAAGTGAAAAAAATACACATTGAAGATTTCTTACGAATATACGAGAACGTTACAATCAATATATGATATTATGTAATTATTATTATATTATATTTAACGGGGGAAAAAGCCCAATATGTAATCCTTCCCGCGAGAAGGAACTTTAAAATTCATAAGATGAGAATAGAAGGGGATCTATATGCAACCTACACAGGGAATACTTGATCTATATATAGTCAATACTCTTCTATTCACGTTTTCCTCCAACGCCAGTAGAACAACACGGCGCTTAGTCCGCCGACTATGTGCGGATTGGTAGTTGGCGCCACAGGAAAATAGTACCTATACCCCCAATTTGCAAACAAGTATATTATACTTTTTGATTTCGTTAATGTGGTACAATTATCATACTTTCGATTATTCGATTTTTTTTTCTTTTTAAATAGACATGATAATTTCCATACGATTGTTAATACTAACAAATAGATCTCATTATGATCTTTACTATCGGAATTTAAATAAATACTTAGATTTACTATACCTACTTGATTTATGATATTTAATAAAATTAAAACTCTTAAAAATTCTATAATTCCGGCCTTTGAACCATAGAAAATATATACTTTTATTTAATTTGGACAGTAAAATATTATGTTCTTTCGGGTTGAATTTAAATGACCTATTTACTATCATATTGTTCACGATCTATATAATACAACGTTTCAATTTTTACCTAAGCGTAGCTTATCATTTAGTTTGGAAACCAGAAGGGGTTATCTCAGCCAATAACTACATTACAGAAGAATCTAATTATAGGGTCAAATATTGGAAAGAGTCATAGCTGATAACCGATGATTAATAGTATATCACCATTTTTATATCAGTGAGTAAATCATTAAAACAATCAGTTTTTATTTAATTCAAATAAGCACGAACGTAGATTACATTATTATTTACCTCCGTAGTTGTACGTTGTTATTACATAAGAAGAAAATATTTCGCTGATCAAAAAGCTATAATTCAAAAATTGATCTTATCAAAATATACACTTAGGTCGGCAAAATTGAGAATCCATAATGAGTAATTAGTATAATAAGTACCTGTCACCAAACTGCATAACACTGCATGAGACCATGCTTGATACATAAGTTACATTGGTATTATTCAATTTGGAGGAAGATAATAATGTACCGATTATTATTATAAATTTTAAAGTGAAGATTAATCGCATAGTATATCGAATGCGTATAGTTAAAACTGAACTTGTTTTCAATTTATTTTTACATATAATAGAATATATTATATTGACTCTATTGCCAGATAAGTAACTTAGTACACCGTTATACTTACACTAACGAAAACTACTGAGGAGACATTTGAAAAATGACCTTTTTTCCAAGCATCAACCGTCTTTTGCAATTAATATATTTTAATGATTTAATAGTCTCTTTGGAACCTTTGGAACCATAATAGCATTAAACAAGACAACATTGTCTGGTGATAGTAATTATGCTCTTGTTTTATTTATCTTGCTTTATTCAGTTTCATAGTTGAAAAATTATTTTTAAATCTCTATAAATATGATATGATTAGTATTATATAATATTATTACAATACCTATATAGTTACTATATAGTTTCGCTTGAAGGTTAATAATTAAAATCAATAATTTCTTTGGAAATCTAATAGAATTGTACATATTAACTATAGTTGCATAACGCAAGGAACATATATTCTTGAATTAAAATTCAAAATGACTAATTTACATATGTGTTATCGTGTTGAGCAATGTATACTTCTATCCACCGGTTATATACGTAATTATAATCTATTAAAATAATAATAATCTACTTACTTTTATCGACTTATTATACTAATAAATAATCGAGTAAATATAATATATATTTATAAATTGCGCGTACCGCGGCATGTATGTCTAATATAATAATTATAAGTTATGTCAGTTATGATATATGTATAATAGTTGTATGTACTTATATACCTATAAACGGATATGATAATTTCGTATGATGCATTTGTTGTCGTTGTTTTTAGTTCTTGAATGCGTAAATTAATATATTATTTATATAATTAACACATTATTCAGTTTTCACAACTAAACAGATAAGTTCACCGTTAATTCAATTCTGCAATAGCCTACACGGGTAATCAAATACATGATTTATCACAATATAAACATAAACAAATGAAAGTATTACTCTTGTATGCGAGTGTGCAATTATATTTCAACGCATAGTATATAAATAAATCTGCCTAGTCGTCGATTTCTGCAGTATACGATGAAATGAATTTTGCACATTCGCAGAATTAAAATCGTATAACTATTATATATTATAGATTCCAAGTGTATGAACGATAAATGTAATGATTATACGATATGGTTTTTTTTTTGTGTCTTTAGACTCTTTTTATAGTAGAAAATATACTCTGGTCTCTGATCTTCAACTTTTAAGTAGGTTTCTGGCTTAAAATCAAGTTTATGATTTCTTGGGGGAGAGGAATCGAAAATAAAAATGTCCAGTATTTTTTAAAAAAAATCACTCAAATATTTACGCAAAACCGGTTTTTAAAATTGAGTTGGTTTTTATCGTTATATTCGAGTCAAAAACAAATAGGTAACCATTAAGAATATTTTATTAAATATTTATACATACATTTTTTAAATGGGTACCTAACAAAATATTTTGAAAAGCCATAAATCTAATACAACGAATTTCATAGCAGTTATTCTTAAACCTTAATCAAAAAATATTGAAAGTACCTGCATAGTTACAACCTATTTTTACAAATAATTAGATTTTAAATTTTAATAAAATTCATAAATATCATTTAAACTTGTAAATTGTTTTGTAGTTGAAAATTAATAATTTTTTAATTTTAATAACTCTTAAATATTTAATAAAAGCTTCATCATAGTTAATTTTTATATAGAAACCTAAAAATCTCATACATTTTTTTTTTTTTGTAGACATTTTAAATTATTTTTTTTACAAAATTGGACAATTTTGAAAACAGCATACTAGGTACCTTAAATCATTAATTATTGAACATTATTCTCGAATATTTTTTCTTAACGTTACACAGTGACATTTTCAAATTATTTAGATTAAATTTTCAAAATTTCTTAAAAACTATTTTATGTTTTCTAATATTATCAATATCAGATGTACCTTCATTGGAATAAGTACAATGCACTTTGAACAACTTTAATTGTACGTGTTTACTACATGTTTACGGAAATACTTTAGATAAATGATAATTTATAAATAAAATATTCACATAATAATTGACTAATACATATTAAATTCGTACTCATTCAATAACATTGATTATTATAGAATAGTATATGATTCAAGTTTTCACTCTTCAATCGTAATTATCGCATACATGATAATAATACATGCCAAGTTCTTGACAAAAATGCGTGCAAGGTAATCCAATACGAAGGTATATGTTAGTTATGAATTCCCATCATTTGACATTTCTGATCCGATGTTAATTGATACTTTAAAATGAGGCATATAGTTTGACGTACATTATTTCCCCTTTGTGGTGGCGATCGTTCGAGCAGACCATTTAATGTTGAGATACATTTGTGTATTGGTTTACAGGCGAAGGGCCACTAATACTTGGTATGGTTTCCACGATCACGTAATTTCATATTTTTATTTATTGATTGACTAATACGGTGAGTGTTAGTATTACTGTTACTTATTTTCTCAAATAGCGACGGCACTCACGCAAAGAAGTTAACGTTGTCGTTACAGTTCTAAAAGCACATGAACAAGTTAATACAAATATTAATTCGAGTTAGTTACGTTATAATTTAATAGTTAATAAACAAAAAGTTAAGTATAAACGATTATGATGGTTAATATATAGTACACAGTTGAAAATAAGTTTATTTTTTTTTTAGATTCTGATAAAAGAGGTTAATATATTACGAATTTAGACAAGAGTAATTCCTGGCGATTAATTAAATGTAGTTATAACTTTGAAAAAGTTAACTTAGTAAACAATTCTCCATTTTTGTTTTTTGTTTTTTTTTTTTTTGATCATCTAAAAACAATTACTTACGTGAATATTTTCGGAATTCCAATTTTTTACAAAATTAATTTTGATATTTTGTTGTAATTCAAAAACGAATAACTCGAGACACTTATAATATCCAACAAATATTTATAGTCACTTCATGTTATATTTTTCAAATTATAGGTATTGGCCCTTTATAAAATTGTCCAACTTTTTTTCTGTAAATATGTATTACAATTTATAAGCTCGGCCAATAATCTTGAACATTTATTACATGTCTTATCATAAGTTATTTTTACTGAAATTAAAATGCTAAGTATAACGTATAATAAGGCTATATAAATTCACTATGAGTATATTAAGTTCTAATTATGTAGAATTGGATATTATAATCACGCGTACAATCATGATTTTATTGTTAATTATAATTCAAAAAATATTAAATGTTAAAAGTTGTAAATTTAATTATTCCATATTATTTAAATATTTATTTACTATCAACATACAGTTAAAATGTTTTATAAATATATTTTAAAACATTGAAAATACATTGGTAAAGTTTTTGTTATAAGCTTTGAACGAGTTTGAAGTTACGACAAAATTTGTTAAAATTATGAATTATTAGAGGATTTAAACTATTTTACATTCAATATATATAAGCAATAATTGGTAAATAATAATACGAAATCATCTCATTTTATTCTTTACAAAATAATTTCAATAAATCGACTATTATTTGGTTCTTTCACTAATTCACTTTAACCGCTCAACTGCAGCACATTATACCATATTTATATGTTAATCATTCTATTCGATAAAAAAAAACCTGTTGGATCTTTCTTGGGTTATTGAATATGTATGAACTCATTTAGTAAACAACTAAGAATCAAATTCTATACCAATATTGATTTAGATTTACTTAGCATTATAGAATATTGTTTAAATATTATTATAAACCATTAGGGTTTTTTTTAATGAATTTTGGAAAATCAGCAAGTCCGGTAATGAACAGAAGCTATTCTATTCTAAAAAATCAATATAATAATATAGCTCATTACATGACGCACGCCATTCAGTAAAAAGATAAGTATAATAATCGTTCGGTACACTGTTGACACCTTTGATAACACCATCCGAGTACGTTACTATATAACCGGAAAACGATATATCACAAGAAAAAATTAATATTAATTTATGAAGTAATATTTCATCTAGTTTTCGCCAACACAATAATAAATCAATTATATTTTCTAAAGAAAACTTCATTCCGCACTCTATGATAGACGTAACTAACGTCTGTCACTGTAAACTTCACATACATATAAAATAATACATATTATATAATATCTATACATTTTCTAAGCCTATATTATTATTTTTCTATCATTATATATAAACACTAATTGTATAGAAAAAGTCCCATAGACTTCACCTGGGAAAAAAATGTATAGTTTATGTGGCATATAATAAACAACAGAATGAATTGTTATTTGTTCAGTGCCATCGTGGTTCAAATTACTCTTTAAACCACCCTATGGAATTTATAAGAACAACCTCTGAAATTTTCGAAATCAGTGAAGTAGATTTTTGAGACTATAAATCATATCCAAATACGCATTGTCTTTTATAATGAATAAAATCAATTATATAAGTCAATTATATTTATCATAATATATTATATAGATAACAATTTGCCTTTTAATTGATCCGATATATTGGTTATATTGTAACACATTTAAATTTATAATACTATTATAACACGTCATAAAAACTATTTTTAAAAATCATAAATATGTTTACTATCGCATTATCATAAATTCCGAAATGTTCGTAAAAAATTAACTAACTAAGTACCATGTGGATATTAAATATATTTATGTATATTATATTATTATTTTGTTCATATATTATTAAAATTTATAAAAATAAAAATGTTCTAATGCAACAAAAAACACCCAATTTATTATTTTCACTTTAAATTCGTTGACATAATTTTCTAACCTTTATTTAATGTTTAACTATAGGTACTATACTCATTTTTCTCATTTTTATTATTTTGACTAATTTTTTCTCTTCCGTATCACTGTCGATTCTTTAATAAAAACGAAGCAATAAGTTAATGTACCTATACCTAATAAATGTGTACTATAATCATGACTAATAATATATATAATATATATATATATATAATATTATACTAATAATACTTATATTAATATATACTATATATATTATAGTCATACTATAATACTACTATCAATACTATTATAATGGCGCTATGAACTGTTATGTTAGGCATTTTAATTGCCTAAAGTTTTATGAAATAAAATAGTATTCAGAATAGTAGAAGAAAAAACACTAAAAAGCTAGATAATGTATGTAATAAATATGACGATAAAAATCAATAACCCTACAGCATACAAAATAAAAAGTAATTAATTCCTTACATCCCAAACAAGATTTTGATTCAACCTGACCAAACAATCATGATTCAACTATAAAAACTACGGTCAAATTTAACTATGTATGTGTATAAAAAAAAAAACTAAAATTTCTTAACTATTTATCCTCTAATAGTGATTATATTTTGCAACAGTTGCACATCTGTAGAAAAACCACGTGTAAAAAGACTGACTATTTGATTGCACAACCGACTGCAAGAATTCGTATACACCAGAATAATCAAAAACTTCGTTAGAAAAATACAACCTATATCTGATTTATCCTATCGATTAATGTTTTTGAATATTATTGGTGAAATAGCGAAATATTATATAATGGATTTTTAAGGACATATTATTTTGTTTTAATTTAAAAAAACAATAAAAAATACCATAAATACCTAAAAAACGTTTACTAAACATTTGTTTTATATTCGAGTTTTTCAGAAATAATGATAATGTTACTTTTTAAATATGTTAACTCGTTTTAATTTGTTGAGTTTTATGTCTATGATTGTTGATAAATAAACTCATCTCAAAAGCATTAAAACGTAATACATTGTTATCTTCAAAAGTTTTTCTTACTAGAATTAAAAAAATTAAAAATGAGAGTAAAGGACATTCTGAATATTTTCCTCGAATATGGAAAATATATGCAACTTTGTAAGCACGAATATCATAATACATACATACTATAAAGTATAAAGTTTAGATTATTTCCTCAATAATATTGAAACTAGCCTAAAGTGTTGATGCAGGTTAATGGTTTAGTAAGTTTACCTCTGCATATATAACAAAACTAAAAATTAAGAAATATCTATAATCTATTTCTATATATTATTATAATATGCTATATAATTTTATAAAAGTATGTTAAAACGATTAATTCTTCGTGAGACACGCTGTATTATAATATAATAGTAATTAAAATGTTAAAATTTTCTTATCTTTAAAGCGTATTATTTTATTTTTAATTAATAAAATCGGGTTCATTCAAATAGTATGTACGACGTGTACCGTGTGTTTTTAAGGTACGCATGTACAATAAGTTATAAATATTTCTATGAAAAGACTTAAAGCCTGTATAATAACGTGTAACGTTCAAAATTTTTCTTATATATAATATATATTTCTTATATATTTGTATATATAAGAATATATATATACAATACAATATTATATATTTTTATGGAACTAAACATTAGTCTATTATAGAGGTGTATAGATCAATAAAATATAACTTTGATAACTCTGATAACTCAATAACTGATAATTATTAGAATTAAATGCACACGCGTGAATTGAAAAAACAAAAACTAAATGCTTTTAATGATGTTGTAAATAATAGATATCAAGATCGTAGTTGTGTTATAAGTTTTTACGTGAGCGTGACTGACAGTTGACGAACAAAAATAACTATATAAACCTAAACTTATTATAAAAATGAATGGACGGTTTTTAGTACTTAACTACGAAAATTGTATACTCGAAGGTTGTAGCATAATATTATAATATTGTATGTACAAGTAGTTGTAACTGGAAATAAATTCTTCTTCAAACCAGTTTTAGATGTGCGTGTGTTGTACAAGATTTGTCTCACAGACTTAATTTTTTATTTAATATATTATATTAAAGTTTTATATCTTAATGTTAGATGCTATATTTTCTAAAACAAATACCCACATGTCAGCAAAATAATATTTTATCGTTTAAATATCTTGAGTCACAGCATAAAATAATTCACGATGTTTTTTAAAATCTAATAGATACACGTTTTAAATAATAATAATAATACCTTTTTTTAATAATTAAAAATATAACTAACCTTGGTCTGAAGGCAATAAAAATATTTCCCTTCTTAATATTATTTATTACTACAGAGCATTGAAGTACAAAAATTTACTTCTAAATATTTAGATTTGGTTAGTTGGTCGTGGTAGTTAATTTAAATAGGTCTTAGAATTAAAAAAGTGGTTTTTGTATTATACGTATTTGTTTAAAAATGTTAACATATTTTTTTTAGTTGAATTAAGTTTTTTCGACAATCTCTTAAAATTTGCTATAATAATATGAAAAAAAAACATGAAATCAATTAAACTGTTAATAATGTATACATGCTTATTTTATATATTAATAATATATTATGTATTATGTTAATGAATGTATGTCATCAATGTCCAATATATATAAGCAATAGTTTAGTACGATTTAGAACACAAACAGCATCCAAATCAATATAAAATGTATGCATATTTTATTTAGTATCTAAATCCAAATTAGGCAAAAAAAAAATGCTTTGCGATTTATTCCTTTTTTAAATATTATGTTAGAATTCTTAAAGATTTCATTTGTTAAATATTCAAATTCTTATCAAGGTTTTTAACTATTATAGTATTATTATTAAAAAATTTAATACAGTAGGTAATGATATATAGAATAGTCGAATAATAAAGAAGCCAAATGAATTTCACTAATGTAATAATTGGTTATATGAAAAAATGGTAGAATGTCATACCTCTTGAAAAAAATTGCTTCAAGTCCCTTTGATCAGTTTGATCGTGTTATGAATTTATTGTAAATAGGTAATAAATATATTTACTAGAGGTATTGAAAATTTAATTTTTAGACGAGTAACCTAACTACCTATTTATGATTTATGAAACGTAAACAATATATACGTATTTGATATAATTTGATTTTTCACTTATATTATAGCTTATCACTTATCAATTAGATAAGTTATAACGAAAGAAATTCAACCTTAATGTTTGAAAATAGGTAGTTATTGGAACCATTTCATATTTTCATATAGATTTATAATCTACAATATTAAAAAAAAAAGTCAATATCAATCGTTATAAATGAACATTTTAAGATATATACAATATATATTATACATTTAATCATAATAGTATTTGACCATTGATCGAAATGTAAATATTAATCTAAAAATGATAATAAATATCTTTCCGAAGACAAATCACCGGGTTCATTTAACAGTATCGTTACAGTAATTATTTTCAGTGGTTGCTAAACGATGTTATGTTACACAACTTCGTATAATCGTATGTCTTGGTATATAATTATAATTGTTGATATTTTACGGTTTTCTTCATCACTGCCACTGCGTGACGTGGATGTTGTACATCTTGATCACACTACAACACATTAAAATCTGAAAGCAATTTAGTAAAATATTAAAAACATAATTTATAATAAATTATGACTCGTGATTAATATAATAATATATGATAATTATTTTTTGTATTTCACTTCCTTAATAGTATGGTCCAAAGAACTTTCCTATCGCTGAACACTTACAATATAACACTATATGGTTTTTGGACAATACATTAGTGATTATAGACCAAAACCTATACGTTTATAAAAAATTTTAAACGTAGGTATTTAATTTTATCTTTACACGAATTCAGTTTTTCTCGAGAAAAGGTATAGTTGTGGTTTTACGGACAGAGTAATGAAAAACATGCAAAATGCAAAGAACAGTGGTGACCAAATACGGCCCGCGATCATTTATTAACTGGCCCGTTAAAATAATTAAAATTAAAAAAATATACACCCTAAAAATATAAAAATATATACTTAATATTTACATTTAATTTCATAACAAACAATATAATATAATAAATAATTAAATGAATTAATATACCTTTATTAAGATAAAAATAAAATATAACATTAATGTTATTAATATTATTCAATTCAAAGTTTAAACTCTTAGCCCGCCGGTAAAAAAAAAGGTTGATCACCACTGGCATAAACCATTTCGAGTACTCAAATTTAATAGAATTTATAGATGAATCGAAGGGGTTAAAATTATTACTGTCTTGCAAAAATAAACTCGTAATACTTTATGGTAATCTTAGTAGTCAGAGTAGATACACAAATATTAAAAAAAAAAAATTTTACTAAAATAAAATAAAATTTTTTCTTGTTGTATATAATTGTGCAACATTTGGTTATTGATCGTTCTGAATTTCGCACAGCAGTTTTACATTCATTTTCATGTCACTAACTATGACAGGAATGTACTCCGTTTAGGGACTCGACCAAACTGGTAAGCATATATACATAATACACGTCTAGAATTAATTAGCATAATGTGTCTTATGTATCTAATTCAAGACACGTGTGTCCTGAAACTGTTAGGTATATCAAAAATAATAACCTGCAATAAGACTGTGTCCACATATTTGAGCTACTTTAAGCAGAGATTAATTTAACGCGTGGACAAAATATAAATTATAATGATATTGTATTTTTCAGGAACATTCCAACGGAACGGGCATCAATAAACAAGTCAACCACAGCATCACGTATACGTGGACCAACATGAACGTGTACACGAAAAACGGCAAAAGTCAAAACTTTTACGATTCGCTCACGTCGTGCTGTTCGGGGAGTCTGAAAAAAAAGACTGAAAAAAAACAATTATTAAACAACGGTTAGTTACATGTATATATATAAGATAACTTATAATATCACGACATTTGCCAAAAAAAAAATATCATCTCCAAGTCAAGTAAAAATGTATTTCTTCACGCTCTCGCGATAGTATTATTTATTTTTACGATTATAATATTACAAAATCGTTAACGGTCAATTACTGTTTTATGGTACCGTGTTTTACGCCATACGTGGGATACCCGGCGGGCCAATACTCACCGTGTGCGGTAATGACTGATTTTTTACTGCAGCTAACACACGGATCCAACGACGCCGGTTTTATGGCACAATACTCGTACTATCATGGGAACTCAAAAATCATAATATTATGCGTATACCGCGTGTTCAGGAGGGACATTTCGTTCTGTTTAATTTATAGATTCTGCGACCGATAAATCCTTATAGTATATTATAATATACTGTGTTGTCATTATACTTGTATTATTTGTATATATAAATTAATTATAATAATATGTTGACCGGTGCAGTGAGCGGTTCGGCGCGACCAGGCGAACTGTTGGCTTTGATGGGATCCAGTGGCGCCGGCAAAACGACCTTGTTGAACTCGCTGACATTTAGGAGCAATAACAACGTATCGGAGTCTGGAGTTAGATCCATCAACGGCATACCGGTCAACAGTAATTTGCTGACGGCCGTCTCCGCGTACGTCCAACAACACGACCTATTCATAGGGACGCTCACGGTCCGAGAGCACTTAATATTCCAGGTGAGAAATACGGGTTTTAGGGTTTATGCGTATTAACGTTCGGCCGTGTTGCGCGATAAGGACTCGTCCCTGTAGCGCCCACAGATATAATATTATTTACGCGGATGGGGAACGCGTTGATCGAATACCCTACATCTACAGTTATGACCAAATAAGTTATTTGCAATATTATAAGGATATGTAGATCCTCATCACTGATAATATATATACAGTAGAACCCGTTTGACGCTCTCGATTAAGACGATTTCCCGACTAATAAGCTCATTTTTAGGAGTCCCTTGATTTTGACAACATTTAACATGTAATTAACACTGGATAATACGCTCTGTGTTCCCGGATAAGACGCTCGTCTTGTCAATGATGTTAATATAAAACATACATTGTATACAATTTAAAGAAATACCTCACTAATATAAACGATAACGAATAATATGTACGTGTACTTGTATTGGTTATCGGACAATAACCCTCGTCGATAACATCATCTTAAAAAATTGAAAACTTCCTGTATTCAAAAAACATCAAAAATGTGAAACAAAGAAAGATAGATGATTTTTTGAAATAGGTAATATAAAATAATATATGTAATATAATTGTAATATTTTAATTTAATTTTTATATTTTTATATGTAATAATTCACTCTGCAAAGTAAAAAATATAATTTGTATGTATATAACGTTGATGTATTGTAAAATATGATAAAAAATGTGTATACCCGCGTAATACAATTTCCCTCTTAAGACGCTATTTTTAACTGGTCCCTTGGAGAGCATCTTAAATGGATTCTATTATACTGTATTATATTAAGTAATAATAATATAAAATAATAACTTTAAAACTCAATTATATGAAGAATGTCCTTGAAGTTATTTCAATAATAGCAATATTAAAATAAACGATATTGAAATTTATCAAATTAACAATTGGGCGGATGCTGAATCGATAAAATCGTTTTTCTTTTCTATATTATATCCGAGTTCACAGCTATGTCGTCTGTCGTGTTGCCTTCGTGTCGCGTCGTGGATCATCATCCCAACTGGAAATTTCCCGGTAGATCATGGATAGTATTAATATCACGATTTCAATGGACAATAAAAATGTGATAGACGAAACGCCACGCGCTCACACGATTAAACGATGACACGTCGTAGCTGTAAACCCGGATCAAACCGTACCCACAACCACGTATAACCATATTATGCATATAATAGTAAAGTGGATTCTTCCACTCTTCCACATATTATTATATCGTGTATATATTTATTATATATAGGCGTAGGGATGGCCTGTCAATGTATAATAAATTATTATCCACGATAACGTCTGATCCGACATAGTTTCCATGTGGTAGTCTTACCGGTCCGGTTTATTAAATCTCGTCGTAACCATATCACCAGTTCTAGGATATCACCGAGGTGGAGGTCACCGACCGCGGATAACCAACGCGACGACGACGACCCAACGTATTTTTGTTGGCTGCTGCGGGTTAGGTTAGGTTAGGCAATACATTTTTTGCAAACATTCCTAATTCCCTTCCGAACAAAACTAATTCCGTCTTCTGAGTAAATGGACAAACAGAATAATTAACCACGCGACAGACAATCATTACGAACCATGAATACATTGTATAAAAGTAATAAAAATAAAACAATATGACACGATGAGTGACGAAATTAATTTTTAAAACCAATAATAGAGAACCCTTCATAATTAAAATTAGTAGTATGTAATTTATTTGATGAAATCACACAACAACAAAAAAGTGATTTATATGAATTTTAGATTCTGAACGGAGTGATGAATGTATTGATTTTACAATGATGTGTTTTTTTTTTTTTTTTTTTTTTTTTGTGTCTGTGTACAGCATAACTAGTCGAAATAATGCTTCGATTTCAAACTTTGGGGGTGGTTTCCGATGGCAAAGTGGATATCCTTGGTGCATTATAGAGGTGAAAAGTAAACATTTTCCAACAGTTTTCAAAAAAATCGAGAAAAACAAAAAAAAAATGACAGAAAAACGGGAATTTTTACGCAAAACCAGTTTTCGACAAAATCGAATTATTTATTTTGCTATAACTCAAAAACTAATCGATGTATTCACTTGAAATTTTCATCAAGTGTTTAAATTAGCGTTCTCCATACACAGTTAAATTTTCAAAGAATTTTGACTTTTTTTGAGCTATTTATAGACAGTTGAAATTTTCAATTTTTTTAAGTATTTTTTTTTAAAATAACGATAAAAATTTTTTGGCCGGCCAGAAAATCTTGAAAATTTAATACAAGGTTTCTTATAAGTTGTTCTTAAAGTTATAAAAAAAATCCGAAATCGTTAGTCACAATTTTTTTTTATGAGTGCTTAAAGTTCGAATTTATACGAAATATGTCAAAATTGCGAAAATTGGCAAGTAATTTTGTGGTTAAAAAATCGTAAAAATTTTTTCTTTTATAACTAAGATTTGAAAATTTGGTACAAGGTTCTCCATAAAATTTTCTTCAACTATCTGCAAAAAAAACTCTACCGGACTAAAACAAAAAATTTTTATGAGTGATTGAAATTTAAATTTTTACAAAACCGCGTTAAATAACGGTTTAGCCTCGAACGATTTTTAATATTTGTTGTTATTCAAATAGTATAAGTCGTAAATACTTGAAAATTTTACCAGTTATTTAGATTGCCATTTTCTTTATGTGATTTGATTTTCAAAATATTTTGACTTTTTTTGAGCTATTTATAGACAATTGAAATTTTCAATTTTTTTTTTATTTTTTTTTTATAAATGTTGATAAAAAAAATTTAGCTGGGACAAATTACTTGAAAATTTAATTGAAGGGTCTACATAACTTGGTCTAACTCTCATTCAAAAATTATAAAAATACATAGGCACAATTTTTTTTTATTAGCATTTGAAGTTCAAATATTGACAAAAATTCGTCAAAATCATGAATATTTTTCATTATTTGGTAGTTAAAAATTTATAAATATTTTTCTATCAAAAGCTAAGAATTGAAAATTTAATACTATGCTGTCCATAAGTTAAGCTTAAAATAATTATAAAAAAGTTTGATGTTCATTAAATTTAAAAAATTTTACGAGTGTTTAAAGTTTTAATATTAATTTGAAATCAAAAATACACGTGTAAAATAACGTTTTACTAATAAATAATTTTCGATTTTTGTTATTTTTAAAACATTATCAAACGTAAGATCTTAAAACTTTTACTTAAATGTTTGAATTTGTTTCAAAATAGAATATATGACAATTTTTTTATATAATATATTAACATATCCTAGACTGACAAATCATCTCCGTTCAGAATCGTTTTTCGTATACAATGATACCTATCATTGCATTCAAACTTAACCTACCCTAGTCCGAGGTCCATCCCACCCCCTAATGTACAGCAGAGCGATACTCACTTACCCGCTTTTTTTGTTTTGATAACTTTATAATACATTATACAATATAACACGTGAAACGGGTTTATTATGATTTATGAGTCTAGGACTTTTCGGCGCTGCCGTATCGACGATAGATATTTTCGTCGACGCCGACTCGGCGATAATGACAAAATACATGTTATAGTTAAAATTTTTTTTAGTACAATATTATGTGCAATTTATAGTCTCATAAAAAATATTAAGTTATTTTAATAAGTACTTTTATTAAGTACTAAATTTATAAAATTCAAGTTAAACGACATTCATGACTTTAAAAATAGTATAATAATAGTATATGGTAATAATTAGAATTGGGATTTAAGTACAAAATAATATACATATAACTTATAGTCAGTTATTTAGATATAAAATAATATAGATTAAAAAACTATATACATTAGTAAAAAAAAATATAATATAATAATAATAATATAGTCAATTAATATTAATTAATGTTTATACTTATACAATTATAGTCAAAATTTTATTTCAACGCTATATTATTTGATATTCCCCTGATAAATGTTGGAATGTCATTTTTATCGTATCTATCAACTAGTTTATAAATACGATTGTCTGTGTCTCTAAATTTTTGTAACTTTTTCCGTGGACTATTACCCGTTACCAAATTCTCATACTGTGTATCCGTTCCTGCTTGTATTTTACGTAATGTATTTATGAAAGCCCAAATTGTAGGTTTGCTTTTCATTAACGAATAATAAATTATATAGCACGACAAGTTATCTTCGATAACAATTTTATCATAGCTAGTAGTAATAGTAAACAATTAATACGTCCAGAACTAAACAACTAATAAATACAAAAGTAACAATACTATAAAAATAAAATATAAAATGTAACATTTTTTTTCCAATTTTTTAGTTATTATAATAAATATAATTTAAATGCAATTTTATGTGCATTTTTTTATTTTTTTATTCTTATACTTTATTTTCATTATAACATGTATTTTGTCATTATCGCCGAAACGGCAGCGTCGAAAAGTCCCATTCCCGTTTATTATGTATATATTATCTAAGAAAAAAATGCATAAATAATACTCTCCGACTATAATAATGATTTACTTACACACGAGATTAGTATCTGAGTTTTATCCATTAAGCACTGTCCTACATTTTAATTGTTATGACAGGCGATGGTGCGAATGGACAGACACATACCTTACGAAAAACGAATGGCTCGAGTTGAAGACGTCATACAAGAGGTGAGTTTCAACAATATTTATAATATTATTATATTATTATGTGGTTGCATTTATAATAATACAATTACGCTTTATATTTTTGCCCAATTCAGCTGTCATTGAGCAAATGTCAAAACACTATCATCGGTGTGACCGGCAGGATAAAAGGTTTATCCGGTGGTGAAATGAAACGTTTATCGTTTGCATCCGAGGTAAGACATTAATTAATAATCAATACATAACACAAAAACTTGTTTTTTTAAATTTATCACTATTTATCAGAGCGCGACATAAATTATAATATGAATATTACGATTTATGTTCTTCTGTAAACATGATGTTTAGAATTAGGGCGTATTAATGTCATAAATACATTATGTAATGTATAAATAAATACTTATATTGTAAATTTATAAATATATCGGTAACCATTAAATATTTTATAATATATTGATATTTTAAAGCCCGACAGTGTGAACTTTTTTACATACCGTTTGTTTTTCGAATGCTTTCTACAGGTATTGACAGACCCTCCGCTGATGTTCTGTGACGAACCGACTTCGGGACTGGATTCGTACATGGCCCAAAACGTGGTCAGCGTGCTCAAGTCGATGGCGTCCAAGGGCAAAACAATCATTTGCACCATTCACCAGCCGTCGTCCGAGGTGTACTCCATGTTCGACAAGATACTGTTGCTGGCCAGCGGCCGTACAGCTTTCCTGGGCACTCCCAACGATGCCATCGAGTTTTTCAAAACGTAATATCCTCCTTTTGTAGCGACTAACACAGTAACACACGAGTCTAAAGTTCAGAAGAATTTTAAAAAAAAAATACGACCATTGAAATTTATCAAAAAGTCCTCCAAGCTACTCTACTGAACTATAGATAGACTCTTAGGTCCAAATACCCTCTCCCCCAGCAAATAGATAAGATAAATTTTAAATTATATAATTTCCAACGAAGTAAACCACTAGAGGTAACCATATGGATTATGTATGATAATTGAATTCACTATCATCACTTCGGTCTCCCTCGTCTATCAATAGTATATTGCTGTATAATATATAATCAAAGCGATAAGCCTATAGGTATTTCTATTCGACGTATTGATATAGTTTCAGTCACTTCAATTAATCACCAAAATTATATGAAAAAAATTAAGATAAAACTACTAAACTAATTAAAATGATAACTTATTTAAACTATTAAGCTTAATTATAATTGGTCAATTTTTATTTAACCAGTGTACCTAAAAACTTTGCTTTTTCCATTTAATTTTAAAATTTATTTCATACTTTTTGATCACGTAATAAATTATAACATAATTTACATGTATATTATTACATGATTTCAAATTAAATTAAGCTAACAAATAACTCATTAGTGTTTCTCGATAAAACAATAATTTTAGGTAGTTACCAGTTACATAATTAGTAAAAACGTAATTATGTATAGCAATGGCTCCCAAAATATTTTTATCCTAACATATTATTATTATAGCCACTAAAAATTGCTTTCTTGCTTACACTCTCAATACCAAAATATTTTGTATTTCTCAATGACAAGTACTTTTAGATCTGAGAAAAACAAATATCTCAAACCAATTAAATATTCACAGTAAAAAAATAAAATACGAGTACATAGGTATTTGTATTTATTTTTTATAGTTCTTCCTTACAAAAAATTAAACATCTCGAGTAATGATTTTTATCGAAAATGTTTTTTTTATAGTCAATGTTATGGATCTGAATAAAAAAATTTTACGGCACAACCTTTATGAAACTTAAATTATACACACATATACCGCCTAGAGTGACGCTGAACTATTTCTATCCGATTCAATTGTATTTTAAACCAGGAAACATTTTGAGTAGGTGGGTAAGGCGTGTGTAGATATAAGAATAATTAAGGTATGACGAACTTGGTTAAACCTATATTCTATAGTTAGCGGGATATATTTTTTTTATATATCGTTGCGATAAGGCTGGGTTAAAATACTATCCATGATAATCAATCCCTGGAGATTTAAGTAAAAAAGAGATTTAAATAACTAGAAAATCAAATCCCCAATTATAATAATTATAGGAACTCGTAATTAATAATAACTTGTGTTGAGCATACAAAAATAATAATAAAATATCAAATCAAAGCATTATCATGGACTAAATTATTTAAAATCATTTATATTAATCGGATGTAGTCAAAATTTGGCGTATTGCTTCCCCTCAGCTTTAAGTGCCGAATACATTTACGATTAAATTTTAACGTTAGCACTAAGTTCTCGTGTTGAATTAACCAACTCGAATTTTGATTGTTTTGATTGTCGTTTGCTTAACCGCCTTTGTACACAAAGTATTATATTCCGTCATAAATTCTATGTATACAGGCTCGGCGTCAGCTGCCCGAAGAACCACAACCCGGCGGACTTTTTCATTCAACTGTTGGCAATCGTACCGTCCCAAGAACTGTGCTCGTACGACACCATTGACACGGTTTGCGAGGCTTACGAGGGCTCAAACTACAAGAGTGAAATGATCGAACACCAAAAACAGTTGTTCGCCGCTAGCAAAGTAAATATACGTGTGGATCGATGAAACTCGACCGCATAAGTGTATACCTAATACAAATGAGCATATTATTATAATTAATATACCCGACCGACAGTACCTAACTACAAACCAATTATTACTATAAATGCGAGTGTTGCGACAATAATTTATCGTTTATCCGTCTCGTAAGGGATTCACACTAGAAAATTGTGGGTTTCCTATACAGTGTTCTGTGTAAACGAACCTCACATGATTTATCACATTCGTATATTAAAATAGTGATAGCTGGCCCTTTTCCGCCGCGATGCATAGTTTTCAATTTTTGTTAATATCATATATTTTACGGACCTAACCCCTAACCCGTCACTAGCATCACTGACTGAGATGCAACCGCGGGAGCGACTTCTGCAATATACGATATAACCATCGGGATCATATACGCCCACGGCTCTTATTCGAATAAATTATATTATATATGTATATAGTTAACGTCGGATTTTCTCTTTTTCCAGAGCTCGATGGACTGTTGGAGCTCGTCCGGTCTGGAGAACGTCTCGTCGCCGTACAAAGCGACGTGGTTGGAACAGTTTTCGGCGGTCTTCTGGCGGTCGTGGCTCAGTATCAAAAAGGAACCAGCCCTCACCAAAATCAGGCTCATCCAAACGATGGTAAAAACCGGTAAAAACGCAGTGGTAACCTACCCGATCTAATCCGCAAACCGTTTTCATAATTTCAGTTGGTGGCCGCTCTGATAAGTTTCATATTCTACAACCAACACTTGGACCAAGACGGAGTGATGAACATCAACGGAGCGCTGTTCATGTGCATATCTAACATGACGTTCCAGAACGTGTTGGCCGTTATTAACGTGAGTAAAATATATTGGTTCGAGTGATCGCCGTAACTCCGGCTGGTTAGGTTAAGTTTGACAGCGGTGCAAGTAGGAGGTGATGCGCACTTGAAAAGGTTAAAGCCTCCTTAAAGTACCGGCAAGACTCTTCAAAAAACTTGAGTCGACGTTTTTTCACTTGTAGACAAAGATTTTTTAATCCAGTAAAAAAACACCTAAAAGTTCTATGTGCTGAAACATATTATTTAATAATAAATACAGTTAAATATATAATACTCATATTTACTTATTACATATATACCTATTATTAATTTTAAACAATATAACTAAAAAAAAGGAATGTTTTGAGTTGAGTATCACAATATAAAAATAAAAATTATATAACTACTAGTTTCGAACATTGTCAATCACGTGTTACTTAATACGTAAATTATTTAAGTTATTTTTATGTTTTTTTATTTATTATCCATTAACACGTTATGTGTGTGTAAGATTATTATATTTTATTTCATGTTTAATATTATTAATTTTATAAGTAATCTGATAACGCTAAACGTTCGAAACTAGTATATCGTAAATTGTTAATTTTATATTATTATTATAATAATAATAATTATTATATAATATATTAAATAGCTTATAGCAGAGGTTCCCAACCTTTTTTGACTCATGCGGCTCCCTTGGTCATTTTCTAAAAATCCGGAGGCCTATAGGGTTATAGGCTAAAAATATATTTCAAATAATTTCGCAGCACCCTGGTTGGGAATTTCTGGTTAATAACATACTCGAGACGGTAAACATAAAAAATATTCATAATTTTACCATTAACAAATAAATACATTTATTTTAACCACACCGTTTATCAATCAGTATTGATCAATTAAACATTAATAGATATACCTATTATACCCATTACAACTTGCTAATGGCTATATAGCATAAACCATAATAATATATTATAAAGTACCTACGTAATTGTATTATTATTATTTAATAAGGTCTTTGCACCTTTGCGCTAACCGTTTCGAGTACAAAGTTGAATTTATATTAAGCATATACAGGAAGAGCGTTTCTGTGTGTTCAAATAAATGGTTGGATGGTGCAAAACTTGTACCAGTTACTGGGCGGCAGGGTTTCATACATCTATGACATAACACATAAATGTAGTATTAAAGACCACAGACAATGCTAGTAATGATACTATATTATTATGTTAATAAATTATCATTTCCACTGCCACAGGTATTTTGTTCCGAACTTCCGGTGTTCATGCGCGAACATCATAACGGCATGTACCGGACGGACGTGTACTTCTTGAGCAAAACCCTCGCTGAGGTACCGATATTCTTAGTCATACCAATATTGTTCACGTCCATCATGTACTACATCGTGGGTCTAAACCCGAAGTTCATACACTTCCTCACGGCTGTCCTTTTCATAACGCTCGTCAGTCTGGTGGCCGTCTCGTTCGGTAAGTGAATTTCTCAAATTGTACTCAAAAATATGTGTTGGTATTACACCTCCTTACCACTCTCCAATTGGTTTCAGTCAGTGGACGTCACCCATACGGCCGTATTTATTTTAAGGGGTTTTAAACGAAATTTTAACGACACTCGAGTACTTACACCTATTTTTATCACTTTTGGTTGTTGTGTACAGTAATGATTACTAAATTAGCTCGTCTTATGCCGCAAACCGTTAGATAAATATTTACGAGTTTATAAAGAAATGGCCACACATGAACAATAAATTATCTAATCTACAATATTGCGTGTTTTATTTGTTCATTAACACGACCATTAACGTGTTATCATAGACCTTTTACACAGGTCTGACATTGGACTTCGATTTGAAAAAAACACAATTTTCAGAATTTGTAATAAAAGCTCAAATAACCACATACTTTTTCTGACATTATTGAGTATAGTTAATTCAAAAATTAGAGTCCGACGCGGCCCGAGTTAAGTTGTTTTCATTTAAAAAAAAAATAATTAAAATCCAACTATCTACTGCTCTGTAGTTCAGTTATAACAATATTCTCTGTTCGTTTTGCCCGTACCGTAACTATAAAATTGCTTGAATTTTATTCACAAGTAGATAGCTGACTCCGAAGCCCTTAAAATTAATTCACGTAATAACAGTAATAATAGCCTGTTCTAATACACACGATTCTTTTGGTTTTCTCAGGTTACTTAGTGTCGTGCGCCAGTGGTTCCATATCAGTCGCACTCTCAGTGGGGCCCACGATCGTCATACCTTTCCTGCTGTTTGGCGGTTACTTCTTGAACGTCGGGTAAGTCACAAAGCACGGTGCATTTCTATATAATATTATTATCACGCACGTATTTACGTATAATGCAAAATCGTGTATTACAATATAAAATAATAAATATAAATAATTAATTATTCTGTACAACGCGTTTGTATCGAATATAAATATATGATATTATATGACAGCATTCGTATGATATATATATATATATTATATAATAATAATGGTTATCGCTAAGTATAATAATATATTATAAATATTTGTTTTCAAGATCAATTCCGTATTACTTCCGGTGGCTGAGCGTCTTCTCGTGGTTCAAGTATGCCAATGAAGGACTACAGGTCAACCAGTGGGCAGACATCGACACCATCCAGTGCAACAGAGCGAACACGACGTGTCCCCGTTCCGGTCACGCCGTTTTGGAGTCGAACAGTTTTCTAGAGGTAAACAGACAAATGACAATAACGTTATTGATTATTACTGGTTTCGAATTAAATGCAAACATAATATTCCAACGGCGGCGGTTACCAACCGACAGTGAATAATTATTGCCATCACCAGATATTTTTAGCTACGACCCTATTTTATCGTGTATCATGTTTTAAACGCATCTAATCTATTATTGTTTCTTTTTTTTCCCCAGTCAAACATCACCATGGACATAGTTTCACTATTTTTATTAGTTATCGTCTTTCGGTTCATGGCGTACTTATCACTCCTGGCCAGAACGGTGAGGAAGTAACACACATGAGATAATGTTTTCAACGGTTCTGGAAATTCATCACTGCCACAACTGCGTACAACATACTTACATAATGTTTGTAAAAAAAAACTGCCAAGGGCGATACACTACTTGGAATTAAAATAGAAATCCTGCAGAGAATAAGGAAAACTATATACATTAATATATTTATACAATTATACAGGATAAGGTCGCATAGGGTTGTACATATATAATTCTACAAAAGATTTTGAAAAGAAAAATAATGTAATATAATTTTAATTTAATTTAAACAAATAACTACATAATATAGTTAGATGCCATGTCATTATTGTGCGTTCATCAGTCGAACACATTCTAATCTCTGAAACTTCATTTCTATAATTTATAAATTGGTACTTAAGTAACTTGATTTTTTTACATTTTATTATTTAAATTTAAGTATCAGAGTGCCTGAGTGCCATAGCCAGAGTGAATGCCCGTGACTGTACATTTCACTCAAAATCTCATATTTTTCTTATTAGATAAATACACACAACCACACTGATAAATCTTAATATATAATATTATTAGTTTACCTATAATTGTGTACATTTAAGTCCCTCCCCCCCATTCAAATTTAAACCTCAAATACGATACTAGTATTGGTGAACTAAAATAAAGTCAGTTGTTTGGTATTCAATCTGACTTTTTTAATAGTAGTCGTGATTATTTTAAGAGTATACATTTTATGTTTGTTTAATGATTTTTTTTATTATTTTTTTTATTACTATTATTATTACCATATATAATACAAAAACGATTAAATTATTGATTGCACATTGTTGAATTATTATACAAAATTTATAACTAACGTGTATTTGTTAAATTTATTAAATGTTGTTGAGCACATTTTGTGTTGATTTATATTTATTTGCTTTTACATAATATATTATGAACCATGATAATATATACATATATGTGTGTTTTCTGAATTATAATTAATCAATTTGCTCAAATTATAAAAAATTTAATATTAGAGTAAACATCTATTTTGAACTAAAAATATTACTACCTATTTAAAAAGTGTGCAACTAATGAAAATCCACAAATTAAATAAAAAAAAAAAAAGAAGTTATTATCAAAAAAAAATTAAAACTCTATTTATATTGTAAATCAATTATATTTATTTCACTTAAGTCTTTTAAAATTTAAAAACATTAACAAATAATATTAATAATAATATTACTTTTTGAGCTCAAAAATTATATCGATTAAACTTTTTTCTATATTATTTTTTCATAATATATTTAAAAATGAATACACAATTAATGATCAATAATTATTCTCACTATAAATAATAAATATAGATATAAATAAATTTTTAACTCTAATAATTGGAACAACAAATTAATATTAAAAGCATTTAACATTTCAAATTTTAGTTTATTATATTTCTAAACATCAATTATTAAATGCATTTTTCAGTGTTACACAAAACTGTGAAACAGAACTTACAGCTATTGATTGCATACATATATAATTTATTCAAAGACATAAAAACAAATGGAAAAATACAAAAATTTAACTTACTGTGATGGTCTAATAATGATATACATTTGAATGGTCAGAAGTAGTAAATTGGATGCATACATTGGGATATTTTGATCGCCAAACTTGTACATCTCCTTCTTTGATGTTCTCACAAAAGTTAACATCCATTAACTTAAGATTTTTACATTTCTGTAGGAACTTGGAGCAAGCGTCAACTGTAATTGCTCTGAGACCAACCAAATCGATTTGTTCCAGCAACGGGCAGTAATCAGCAAACGCTAGTAGATCGCGGTCGCAAACACCACGTAATGATACAACAATGATTTTTTTCAATTTTGGACAAGATTTTACCAAGTCCAAGAGACTATCACCTGGAATACTCAAAGCTAAACTGAAAACATAATATTATAAAATAATATTAGTTGAGTCAATATTTGTGGTAATATGATTTATTTTTTATTTTTAAATGTATACCAACCACCATCCGAGATCAATTTCTTCGAGTTGTTTAAGAGCAGTCAAAAAGCGCAATCCAATAGGAGACAGTGTATAACTTTTCCAAAAGTCTACAGACACTAGTTGCTTGTTTGATATTGACAATGTATGGGCGATATGGTCCATACAATCAATTCGTTTACACGACCCTAACCATTGGTAAAACAAGCGAAAAAAATAAGTACAATCATCACAATAGAATAAAACTATATAATATAATATATGAGTTAACTATTTACCTAAATTGATGTGCTTCAACTTGGGCATGCATGTTATATAAAAAACTAAACAGTCTGTGGTGATATTTGTTCTATACAAATCTATACGTTCCATTTCTGGGAAACTTTGTGGTGGACATATCAGCTCAAAATCAATTGAAGTGCAACTTCTCAAACTCAATTCTAAACAACCATAAGTTACATAAAAATTTCAGTACAGATATTAAAATGAAAATCACTTTACCTTTAATATATTTGCAAAATAAATTGATTGCAATTAATGTGGTATCATTGACGAATCCACAACAGTCCAGTCGTAAGTGAGTTAAGTTAGTACCACATTTCTTTATAAATCTAAACATTCAATAAATAATTTAAAACTAATGGTTATAATTATTATATTGTTTATCATAAATTACATACAAGTTGAATGCTGTGCTCAGTATTCCTTTTGTAATACCACACCAGGATAAATCCAACTTTGTCAATTGGTTACAATACGGCTCTAATGAAATGAGCATTGAATAGGAAAATGAACACCAATAAGGCTAAAAAATATTATGTAATAATTTTTTTTCTTCTTCAAATGTGTAATTTTTAAACACTTGTACTCACTTTTAAATTTAATTCTCTATAGAAATATCCGTCAGTACAAATGTTATTGAAGCGCTTGCACACTCTCATACAAAGTCGCAACGATTTTAAATCCAAGTATGAAAATATTTGCATCAATGATTCATTCTATATTAACATAATTAATACAATTTTAAGATTTGGTAATGATTTTTATAGTGTTAATGTAATATAATTGAATTAAAAAAAAGTGTACCGGCAATTGCAACGTGTAATCAATGTTGGGTACCTTACGCCACTCATTTTCAAGTTCTTCAATATTCTTGATTAGTTTCAAAAATGGATCTAGACTAGTTGACATAGGTATCTAGAAATGAATACAACAAAATAATTAAAGTTTTAGTCTTTTAGACAAAAAAATATTGAAATTAACTTACATTTGAAGCCACTGTGGGCACTCTAATACCAGACAATACCTCCTGGTTTTGTTCTTCGTTATTATCATAAACATATCCTAAGGATGTATGAGTAACCATAGGTATAGAAATAATGTCTAGTTCACCACTTTCCGGATATTTCAAAATACCGCCCATAGATACAGCATCTAACTCAGTATAGTAATCCAATTGAGAATGATTAAACTCTATGCATATTTCTCTGTAAGAAATTAAATAATATTAGTATCAATCAAAGAAGTTTACAGTAAAGTAATATTTTGTCTTACTTGACCAGTTCCTTTATGTAATTTAATTTTGGAGCAAACAATCGAGAATGTCTCAAGCCATTACAGTTCTGGGGCAACCCTTCCCATAATAATCTCCAAGCCATCGTATCAGGAAGGTCAATAGCTTTGCCTGATATCCGTACTACAGACCCAGGAGTAAACGTTTCAAATATAGATATTACCAATGGAACAACTGGTATTTCAAATGATAATACTGTAATACATATAACAAAAATATTAATGTTTAATTTGTTATATTTTTAGTTGATCTTACTTATATAATCTTCGCTTCTTATTCTTCCAGCATTTTGTGGCATGATTGGACATTTTCGAGATGGTGCAAATT
Source organism: Schizaphis graminum (assembly GCA_020882235.1). Classification (NCBI taxonomy): domain Eukaryota; kingdom Metazoa; phylum Arthropoda; class Insecta; order Hemiptera; family Aphididae; genus Schizaphis; species Schizaphis graminum. The sequence goes on from CM037032.1 coordinate 15,498,565, forward strand.
CTCTCCATGGTCCATAACTCCTCTACATAAAAAAAAATAATAATTAAGTTCATAAATAAAAATAAGAACTTAAAACTCATTTTTAATTATTTGACATTAACAAGATAATGATCCTTTGAAAAACTGAATTTTCAAAAATTTAAATTGTTTAAACATAATAATAGCATAATTAATAATACTTTTAAAATCTAATACTAAGCATATTTATGATGAAACGTAAACAATAATAAACATAGGTACAAGAGTACATTTACTATAGTTTTTAAACTTTTAAAGGAAGTAAAATAATCTATAGCAGATTGGTGAAAAGCATAATCTACCAAAATGTATTCTAGAACTGTTTAAACTAAAATAAACTACGACAAGTTTAGATAAGTAATAGAAGCAAAACGTTTAATATTATTGACTACACATAATAATTTGGTTCAAGATTGAAATCAACGAGTTTTATTAAAAGGTGACATTTGTCTTGCAACTTGCGAGCTTGTAGGTCATGGGTGCGATACAATCGATCGGCATAGCGGATGACAAGCGCACGGGTACTTAAAACATTAGAATCGCCGAGAACTCACCATGACATAGGACTGTGGAAAGTCTCCGTAGTTTGGAAACTTGCTCGGTCTGCCGGTGACATTGCTGGCCGTGTAAGATATGCTAATGTCGCTGCCATATTGAGAGCTAAAGTCCACCACTTCCGACGAGAACTGGAACACGAAATTTTCCAACGTAGAACGCTGCTTGTTGATTCGCCTGACTTGCTTGCGATCCATGTATGTACGAGTGTAGTCAATGTACGACTTGCAAAGCTTTCTCAGATCATCCAAGTTAAAGCCAACCTGTTCTTCGTTCATGACCAATTTCGTCGGCACAAATCCCGATGAAACGCGCACCTTTGAATTCCATCGAACACACTAATTCCGATAACCGCACATCGTGAACTTGGCAGGCGAGATTTATAGCTGCGCGGGGTTCGAAACGACTGGTAAATAAATTACGCTCAAACGACGATAATAAATTATAATAATTTAGTATTTACAGTTTTGTTGTTTTTGTCGTATTTACACTTTATCACGGTATATATCACACGTCCTTTGACCGCAGAGATCATTGTTCATCAAATCGGTCTGATAATGCGAACCAACGCTACCAACGCTACCAACTCTGACGAAACTATAACAGCGGTACAGTGGTAGTTGTAATAAGTGTCGATCCCGCGTCAACCAGTTTTCAGTGTTTTCACGTTTCGAATACTCCAACGCCCGGGAAATCGTGTTCTACTATACTAGTGCGTCGTCCGTTGTTTATTTTCGGCCTAAAACGAGTAAAACGTATTAGGTTTTTGGATTAGTACGCTTTTTTTCCGGTGTGTTTTACTGTTTATTTACTTCGATCACGTCTCGGCAAGCACGTACACAGGGGGGTTTAACCGCCTCCCCACAAATTGATTCCGAATACGTACTCGCAACTCGGTCGTTAGACTATGATGGTGTGTCGTCGACAGTCGACTACCGACGTACGGTCGGTATGCCATTTCAAAATTCGAGCACGAACGGCGTGATAATTGCATTTGTATGTGTGTACAGCGAACGCGTGTAGGTTTACTCTCGGCGGTTCACTAAAAAACAATAAACGTCTAAACTTCACGCCGCACGCCATAATCCGACTCAATCGAATCGTCGCTGTGCGGACTATACAGCTGCTTTACAAAAACCGCGATGGCACCATGTTTATACTGTTTACTTGCCCAAAAGATTACCATGTCCCGATCACGATGTTCAACTACACTAACGTTTAACGCCTGTTGTACCTATAGATGAGCAAACGAATGACTAAATCTCGTATTGATTACAGTTTAAAATAAATTGTATGTGCCTACCCAATAATCTACGTTAATTCAAATATTCACTTTCACTAATTTCACTATATTATACTGACACATATTATGTAAATCACGTAATATAATGTGAATATGCGATAGTTTAATACGCTCATAATAATATATGCACACATTTATACATTATTTGACAATGACCAAAGTAGATTGGTAGGTTTTGTAGGTAGACGGTAGACCGGTAGACGGGTAATATATTACCTATATAGGTATCTTAAATAGTTGTATCAAATTATTTAAATTTACGTATAATAATGCGGATATAAAAAAAAAACACAAATATTTTCTGTGTATTGACCAGATAGACTTAATATTTACATTTTTTTCATAAAATATTTAAGCGTGTTTTAATTTAAAATCATTTTGTTTGTTTTTAACCATTAATAACTTATTCAACAATGTAAATATTAAAAATCTGTCCGGTCAACGCACAGGAAATATTCTTCTTTGTAAAATATAATATAATAGGTGCCTTTTCCCTAAACTCAACCAGAGAGTTTTAATCGCGGAACCTATGGTTCCTACATTATGTGGGGGATAGACAGAGAAAACAAAATATGTTGGTGTGGGCGACCCATAGAAATATATATTACTCTATGGGGCGACCCCTTAACATAAAACTAATTTAAAATCATCTTTTTATATTATTTAATATTATCGATTTCATCAATAATTAATTACATTTTAAAAAACGAGGTCCATTTAAAGCTATATTTAAATTCGTTAAGTTTAAGAAATTAGTGTAGGACTTCACATTTTGATTTACTAAACAATGTCCAAAAATACATGACATAAAAATTTTTTTTTTTAAATATGTACTTCAATTATATTTGAAACAATATTAATGTGCCATATAAAATATGTTAATGACAATTATTTATACAAATGAAAGTTATTTATACATATATCTGACTAATCTGTTGGTGTCACAAGATAAATTTGACTTTTTTTATTTTATTTTTGTACAAAATTAATTATTTATATTTTGGTTTTTATAATTTTCTAAAATGTCATAAACTGCATTAAACTGAATTACTAGAACACTGCAGTATACTTGAAACACATTTGTAACTTGGAAAACATAAAATTGAACATTAAAAAAAAAAAGCGGGTAAGTGAGTATCGCTCTGCTGTACATTTGGGGGTGGGGTGGACCTCGGACTAGGGTAGGTTAAATTTGAATGCAATGATAGGTATCATTGTATACGAAAAACGATTCTGAACGGAGATGATTTGTCAGTCAAGGATATATTATATTTAAATATTATCATATATTCTATTTTGAAACAAATTCAAACATTTAAGTAAAAGCTTCAAGATCTTATGTTTGATAATTTTTTAAAAATAACAAAAATCGAAAATTATTTATTAGTAAAACGTTATTTTACACGTGTATTTTTGATTTCAAATTAAAATTAAAACTTTAAACACTCGTAAAATTTTTTAAATTGAATAATCCTCATACTTTTTTATAATTATTCTAAGCTTAACTTATGGACAGCATAGTATTAAATTTTCAGTTCTTAGCTTTTGATAGTAAAATATTTATAAATTTTTAACTACCAAATAGTGAAAAATATTCATGATTTTGACGAATTTTTGTCAATATTTGAACTTCAAATGCTAATAAAAAAAAATTGTGCCTATGTATTTTTATAATTTTTGAATGATAGTTAGAAAAAGTTATGTGGACCCTTCAATTAAACTTTCAAGTAATTTGTCCCAGTTAAATTTTTTTTATCAACATTTATAAAAAAAAAATAAAAAAAAATTGAAAATTTCAATTGTCTATAAATAGCTCAAAAAAAGTCAAAATGTTTTGAAAATCTAATCACGTAAAGAAAATGGCAATCTAAATAACTGGTAAAATTTTCAAGTGTTTACGACTTATACTGTTTGAATAACAACAAATATCAAAAATCGTTTGAGGCTAAACCGTTATTTAACGCGGTTTTGTAAAAATTTAAATTTCAAACACTCATAAAAAATTTTTGTCTGAATCAGGTAGAGTTTTTTTTACAGATATTTGAAGAAAAATGTATGGAGAACCTTGTACCAAATTTTCAAAACTTAGTTGTAAAAGAAAAAAATTTTACGATTTTTCAACCACAAAATTACTTGCAAATTTTCGCAATTTTGACATATTTCGTATAAATTCGAACTTTAAGCACTTATAAAAAAAAATTGTGACTAACGATTTCGGATTTTTTTTTACCACTTTAATATCAACTTATAAGAAACCTTGTATTAAATTTTCAAGATTTTCTGGCCACCCAAAATTTTTTTATCGTTATTTTAAAATAAAATACTAAAAAAAATTAAAAATTTCAATTGTGTATAAATAGCTCAAAAAAAGTCTAAATTCTTTGAAAATTTAACTGTGTATGGAGAACGCTAATATAAACATTTGGTGAAAATTTCAAGTGTTTACATCGATTAGTTTTTGAGTTATAGCAAAATAAAAAATTCGATTTTGCCGAAAACTGGTTTTGCGTAAAAATTCCCGTTTTTCTGTCATTTTTTTTTTGTTTTTCTCGATTTTTTTGAAAACTGTTGGAAAATGTTTACTTTTCACCTCTATAATGCACCAAGGATATCCACTTTGCCATCGGAAACCACCCCCAAAGTTTGAAATTGAAGCATTATTTCGACTAGTTATGCTGTACACAGACACAAAAACAAAAAAAAAAACAAAAAAAAAAAAAAAAAACACACATCATTGTAAAATCAATACATTCATCACTCCGTTCAGAATCTAAAAGCAAATTCAAACATTTAAGTAAAAGTTTCAAGATTTTACGTTTAGTAATTTTTAAAAAATAACAAAAATCGAAAATTATTTAGTAGTAAAACGTTATTTTACACGTGTATTTTTGATTTCAAATTAAAATTAAAACTTTAAACACTCGTAAAATTTTTTAAATTGAATAATTATCAAACTTTTTTATAATTATTCTAAGCATAACTTATGGACAGCATAGCATTAAATTTTCAATTCTTAGCATTTGATAGAAAAATATTTATACATTTTTAACTACCAAATAGTGAAAAATATTCATGATTTTGACGAATTTTTGTCAATATTTGAACTTCAAATGCTAATAAAAAAAAATTGTGCCTATGTATTTTTGTAATTTTTGAAAGAGAGTTAGAACAAGTTATGTGGACCCTTTAATTAAATTTTCAAGTAATTTGACACAGCTAAATTTTTTTTATCAACAATTATAAAAAAAAAATAAAAAAAAATTGAAAATTTCAATTGTCTATAAATAGCTCAAAAAAAATCAAAATATTTTGAAAATCAAATCATGTAAAGAAAATGGCAATCTAAATAACTGGTAAAATTTTCAAGTGTTTATGACTTATACTGTTTGAATAACAACAAATATCAAATATCGTTTGAGGCTAAACCGTTATTTAACGCGGTTTTGTAAAAATTTAAATTTCAAACACTCATAAAAATTTTTTGTCTGAATCTGGTCGAGTTTTTTTTACAGATAATTGAAAAAAAATTTATGGAGAACCTTGTACCAAATTTTCAAAACTTAGTTATAAAAGAAAAAAATTTTACGATTTTTCAACCACAAAATTACTTGCAAATTTTCGCAATTTTGACATATTTCGTATAAATTCGAACTTTTAGCACTTATAAAAAAAAATTGTGACTAACGATTTCGGATTTTTTTTTATCACTTTAAGAACAAATTATAAGAAACCTTGTATTAAATTTTCAAGATTTTCTGGCCGGCCAAAAAAATTTTATCGTTATTTTAAAAAAAAATACTAAAAAAAATTAAAAATTTCAATTGTCTATAAATAGCTCAAAAAAAGTCAAAATTCTTTGAAAATTTAACTGTATATAGATAACACTAATATAAACATTTGGTGAAAATTTCAAGTGTTTACATCGATTAGTTTTTGAGTTATAGTAAAATAAAAATTTCGATTTTTCGAAAACTGTTTTTGCGTAAAAATTCCCGTTTTTCTGTCATTTTTTTTTTGTTTTTCTCGATTTTTTTGAAAACTGTTGGAAAATGTTTACTTTTCACCTCTATAATGCACCAAGGATATCCACTTTGCCATCGGAAACCACCCCCAAAGTTTGAAATTGAAGCATTATTTCGACTAGTTATGCTGTACACAGACACAAAAACAAAAAAAAAAACAAAAAAAAAAAAAAAAACACACATCATTGTAAAATCAATACATTCATCACTCCGTTCAGAATCTAAAAATTGTAAATGCATTGATACTAAACCCTAGTAATTAGTTATTACTAATATTACCCAATTATAATTTTGGATAGGTTAGGATATTACTGACTAAGACTTTTTACAAAAAATTGGACACTTTAAAAACTCAACAAAAGATCAAATTTGATACATTTTAGTAACTTATTTATTCTCAATACTATTTTGAACATATCAACGTTATGAATTTTTAGCTGTCTTACTTATATCAATAATTTAAACTACAAATTAAATGTATTATCGAACATTTCTTAGATTGTTTAAAACTTCAAAGAACTGAGTGTTTTATGTACAAGACGACTCAGTGCTGTAACTAGACTACTTGAAGCCTGTGTGCAAACCAAAATCTTGACGCCCTGTGTGACCGTATTATACATTTTATTTGAGGCCCTGCAATATAGTATGCTATACACCCGGTTTTTATGGCACTGACAAGATTAAATTCATTTTTGCATTGAAATCGAAATATAGCTATCAAAACTTTAATCAATGTATGTTACTGCAGAAAAATGTTTACCCAATCTTTTAAAAATATATTTAAATTTAATTATTCTGACAGTATTGATTAATAAGTCTATAAGTATATAAGTAGTATAAGTCTATTAGTATTTATAAGTCTTATAAAACTAACTAATGGATATAAATGAATAATTAGAATATAATATAGATATAAAAACTATTATAGTTTTTTATTCTTTTATTTTAATACATATTTATCTTAAAAAAATTAAAAATGAACAATTATAAACTATTATATTATGGTTAGCAAGCAGAGAATGATTGAACGAACTCTTGCAATAGATGTTTTAAGTAAACAACTTTTTCAAACAATAGTAAAAAAAAAAAAAAAAAACAATTTTTTTTATACATTAGGATCTAATATATTATTTATACAAATTGTATACACAATTTTTTTTGTAATCCATATACTTCTTTCTGTATAACATCGTAAGTTCATAGAACTTGAATTCTGCGATGTTGAGGTGGCAGGTCACAAAGAATGATTACTGAGTTCCAGTTGAAAACAAAGCAATTAATCCACTTGCGATTCCAACAGAAAATATGTAATTCCTATAAATATTTGAGTTAAGGTAATCTCATTACATATATAGATCAAAATCAATAAGTGTTTTTTGGTTGAGTTATGTATTATGTTTTTATGTTATTTGGTTAACATGTAAATAAATTATTTTCTCTCAGATTTTGATTACACAATTTATAAAAATGTACTAAGTAAAAGAAGACTAAATGAATGAAATGGATACTTCAGTAATATTTTTAAATTATTTTGTTCCAGAAAAAATTTGTATCTCAAAATTCAAAAACAGAAAGTAAACTTACAATCCTATTGTTTTGTAAAAATTCAATGGTACAAACAAAATATGACAATAATAAGCCATGATATTCATTAAAATACCAAAAATTGGACAAATTAATATTAATCGCCAGTTCTATACTCTGCTAAAAATATTAAGATCATAACCAGTCATGCAGACAAAATAACTTCCTTCCACTCATACCACTACTAACCATAGAAGGTAGTGGATGGAAATTTAGTAAACCGACTATGGGCCGGTTGCACATGAAAAACACCGGTCATGATCTTAATTTGTGTAATACAATTTAAGTTTAAATTTCTCAAATATTAAGTATATTTTAAAAGGATACGCTGTTGTTGAGAATCCCTTCAGAAGATAGAAACTGAGCAAAACTACAATGACCAAAAATAATGCATTGTTGTAGAAAATTGAAAATGTTGTTGCTTCATAATCTGCTACATCGTTTTTTTGGAATAGAGCTCTAAAATCAAACAATAAAATAGTAAATAAAATGTTATTTTAATTTATATTATATAAATTGCCTTAAAAGCTAATAAAAAATATCACATTTTTATACATTTAATTTCTTAAAAACACTTCTGAGGAAGTCATTTCCAATATTTATATCAAGTTAAATAAAGTTGAAAACACAATAATCTATTTATCTTACTTATAATGTTTTAATGCAGTCAATCTATATTCAAAATAATTTAAAAAAAAATTAATATTCAATATTAATTAACCATTTTGAAAGGTACAATTTTCAGTTATTATAACAACTATTGTAAATTAATGTAACTCATTAAAGTATTTAACAAGGAGTTTACAATGTAAAATTAGTAAGCATCGAGTTTTAATTAATTTATCTATTAAGTGCCAATATTTTAATTACCCTAATATAATAGATTTGTAATAAATATATAACACTACAGAAAAAACATAACACAAATTTGCAAATAATCATAAATTACATGGTTCATGTATATGAAAGTATTAGTCACTTGACTTGATTTCCAAAATCATGATAACACAACTCGCATTTTATTTCAAATTACCATAAGGGAAATATGTAATGGATTCTAAATCATCCCATATTTAGACATGATTACTCTGAGAGCTACAATAAGCACCTTCACTACATCCCTTCTATAAATTCAATTAAATATTTGGATTTGAGTTAATTTTTATAAAAAAACATTAAGACATTTTTCTGAGCTCAATCTACTTAGACTTAACACAATTTCTTTTTTTTTTTTTCACAATTGGATTATCAGTACATAAGGTCTGTTACAATATTTAGTACGTTTTAATCCTCAAGTGATTGCGCTAGCGATATTTACACCACAATTTTTGATAAAACTAATTAAATTATCTTCCACAAGTGATTATCCAAATGAGTTTCACTAGTCACTACTATTCATACAATAGGTATTTATAAGTTACTTGTAATACAATTTAATTTAATTTAAATATAATTAAAAAGTCAATAATTATTAATCATATTTGTAATATCAATGTAGTTAATAAAATGTTTGATGAATTTATATTTTTAACGTATCTATTTTCCAATTTTCCAATATGTGTGATAAAAAATAAAGTACTCAAAACTAGCATTGGAAAAACATATTTAAATTTAAGTGTAAACAACACAGCGCAACCGCTTGAGGGAAAACAGATTGTATAGTGTCATATTATAGTATCAAAAAAATGAAAGATAAATAACAATTAGTTATTAATCAATTATTTAGCAAAATTATTTCATGTGAGGTACATTATAAGTATAAAATAATTTTAAGAAAAAAAATAGTTGAAAGCATTTAAATGAAATAATAAATTAATCAATATTTACTTTTCGTCCTTTTCTTTCTTGCTAATTTTTTTATCATCAGCATATTTTCTAGCGATTTCCCTGGTCACTGCTTCTTCCCTTTTGATCGCGATCTAAACCATCAATATGTATATTGTACACTAGTCACTTAATATACACAATATTACATAAAAACTGAAAGTCCAATACATACCTTGTGTTTCAGTATGAATTTAGTGTTTTTATAGGCAAATGAGATGAGGTATGTGCTGCCCAAAGTGACAAGAATGAACCAAACGAGGGCTGGCATCATTTCAATCATGTGAATTCTCCAATAGAGCCCTGTGCAAACAATTAATTTGGATTAGAGGGACAAATTAAATTAGTATAGTAAACTAGAAATTTAAGATATTTTGGTAGTACTTACATATGGGCAATACAGAGACCATGAAAGCGCTTCCATAGAACAGTGCTAAAGACTTGGTGGTAACATTTCTGCTAAAATCAGACAACAGTTGTTCTTCTTCTTTGGTGAACAAAGGTTCATATTTCTCCTTTTTTACCATTTTTACAGAACAATATTTAACTCAGACAATAACAGTTAATGACGATGGCTCGGAAGTTTCGTACTACAATTTAAAAAAACGTTCATAGACTAGTTTACTAAACAAGCTATGGACAATATAAGAGGTGAGTGGTGAGACGTGTACATATTTTGGATTACAGTTATGTTTACGTATCACCGCTTAGCGCTTAAGTCACCAACCGTGCACAACGTGTTCGTTCCCGCACAGTGTGTCCGCTAAGGCTTATCAAAATATTCCCTTTGGAATTTTTGCTCACTACTTCTCAACGATGACACAAGTGATAATATAATATTATTCTGTATTCATAATATTTCATGCTCGTAAAGTCGTAAAATACTAGTGATGGCAACTTGTTATCAATTTTTGTAACTGTTACAAACTGTTATTGTTACTCAAAAAATAACAGTGAAAATAACAGTTACTGTTATTGAATATTGATCATGATTGATACTGTTATAAAAAGTAACAATAAGTACTAAGTAGCAATTTTATAACAATTATCACAAATTCACAATTATCAATAACGGCAAGTATAACTGGTATAACCAAATAACAATCACAGATAACAAGTAACAAGTAACAACAGTAACAGCCAGTAACAGTATATAACTCAGAGTCAGTAAGACCAAATTAAAAACTCAAATAATCAAAATAATCGTAACAGTTATTTTTTTCCTCAAGTAACAGCTTGTTATTGCTACTAGAGTAATAACTGTTATAAATCACTGTTCCTGTTATTTTTTCCCATCACTATAAAATACTTGTAACTATGAAAGCTGTAAAGATATACCTTTATTATAATTATAAATCTCTGTTCATATCATGGGCCATACCTAACAAATTGAATCTATCATTGTTAGTTCAGTCATTTGCTCAGGATCAAAGCAGAAAAAATGATTATTATTGTACTTAGTTATATTATTATTATATAATTCAAGAATTTATTTTTACTTGCTGTTTTTTTAATTTTTTTATTAACTAATAGTACACCATTATTGCATTATAATAGCACGATATTTAGTAAATTAGGTTACAGATATTATAATAGGGCCTCCAAAAAAAATTTTATCCACTGACCTCAAATCTCAGTATGTATAGTTCAGTCATTGAAGTTATTATAGTTAATATAGTATTGTTCATTGTTTTAGTTTTACTTTTTTTAACATTATGTAGAATACAGGGTGATTTTTTTTATCGAAGAACACTCATTATTTCTGAAAGTATTCATATTTTTGAAAATATTTTTTTACATAGTTTCAAGTTGTTAAAAAAACAACATTTTTATTAAAAAATTATATTTTTTTAAGTTTTTACTTTTTTGAATGACAGCATATAGTTTTAATTTCATATTCTAAAGCAGTATAATTTTTTGAATATTTTGATACATAAAAATCGAATTTAGGGCCAGTAATTTATGAGTTATAAGTATTAAGCTATGTAAAAATATATTTTCAAAAACATGAATACTATCAGAAATAATGAGTGTTCACTGTTCTTCGATAAAAAAATCACCTTGTATTTATACTGCTATAATATCACTATTTAAAATTATTATAATAAAATATAAAATATAAATACATTTGTTAACAATCTGAGAATATTTTCCAATTTTGTGTAGGTACCGTAAAGTTTAGGAATATCGTGTCTATGGGTAAGCATAGTCGGAATCCTGTAATCATGCTTATATTTATTTTTATTTTTTACACGCGTCTAAAGAGATGAACAATCAGTATTAATAAATAATAATGTAAATAAAAAAATGTATACCTAGTACCTACCTAATGTTCTTATTAAAATACAATTTTGAATTGGTTCTAATAAAATTTGAATTTTTAAATTTAATTTTATAAAATCTTAGACATTGATTTTTAAATTGCTGCAATTATAGGTATTATATCTGTATGTTCAAGGTAAAACGATAATTTATTTCAATTTATTAAAATTATTATGATATTCTTAAAAATATGTAAAATATCTTTAAATATTTAAGATAGCTACGTGTAATACATATCATACAACAATAATTATAATAATGGTGCAGAAAAATCTACAAAACAATAATAACAGTAGTCAGTTGTAGATACTTATGCTTGTTGATGCATAAAAATAATCGAAATAAATAAATATTTGAATGATCTATTCTCTTTTCAAACGTCGCGCATAGAAAATTAAGGTAGAAACCACGAATTAAAATATATTTTATTATGTATACTTTAATTCGTGATAGAGACTAGTTCTGAAAAACTTTATAAACTTAGGAAGATGACATTCAAACTTATAACTTTATAGGATAGAAGTAGTCCTGATACTTGATACTTGATAGTAAGTTGTACGCGCGATTTGTATCACCGGCATCTGATTACGGTCAGCTGACAGGAGCCGTATGGTACAGTGTCTACATAGGCACGATATCGTGCGGTAACGCGTTGCGTAATATTTCTCTTCCATGATAACGTACATATATTCTCCTTGGGGAGTGCTTAAATCGGAGTCGAGCTGAGTCATATTGTAAGAATCTAATGCCCGTAGTAGTACAACACTGTGCTGTACAGTACAACAAATTGTCTCGAAGTGCTTTTCTGCGACGGACGTCGGGCGTTTTATACATATTCTCTCTAATCGTGTGTGTTAGTAATTTACCCTAAAAACCCGCGTCCTGTTCCGTTTTTCGCCCATCGAAGCGTTAAACGTTTGTTGCGCACACGCACAATATATTTGTAATCGTATCGTTCCGAAATGGCATCGGGAGTAACCGTAGCGGATGCGTGCAAAAAAGTCTACGAGGAGATAAAAAAGGACAAGAAACACCGGTACGTGGTGTTTCACATCAAGGATGAAAAGCAAATCGACATCGAAGTAATCGGCGAGCGCAATTCTACTTATGACCTGTTCCTAGAAGACCTACAAAAGGCCGGCCCGCAAGAATGCCGTTACGGTCTGTTTGACTTTGAGTACACTCACCAATGCCAGGGCACATCCGAGAGCTCAAAGAAGCAAAAGCTCTTCTTGCTTTGCTGGTGCCCGGACACTGCTAAAGTCAAGAAGAAGATGGTCTACTCATCTAGCTACGATGCGCTCAAGAAATCACTGGTTGGCGTACACAAGGCGTTCCAGGCTACTGACCATTCGGAAGCTTCCCAAGAAGTCATCGAGGAGAAGCTCAGGTCCACCGACAGACAGTAAAAATAATTCAACAACAACTTATATACAATAATAAGCATATAATAATATGTATATTTATAAAAACAAAGTTTTCGTCTTTACGTTTTGGTATTAAATAAAATAAATAAAAAAAAATATATATATAATATTAGTACTTCCACAACGTAATCTTTTATTATTACAAAAAAAAAAACAAAAAAAAATATTTATAAATTCAAAAACATACTAACATTTCAATAAAAAATCTAATAATCATATACATTGTTATAAAGCGATATGTTCCCGTAGGAGCATTTATTTTATACCTATATATTATTTTAAGTATTTTAATGCATGCGTGTTTAATTTCTCATCGACAAATTATACGTATTTCAAACTTGATGCTCTCTACTTTATTTTGTTGGTTTTTTTCTTTAATATTATTTATAATTCCACTATTGGTTTCGTATCATTTTCCACGATACGCGTCTTGAGTGTGTACGATTTGAGAATAAAACAAATCTCATCACTTAACATTAATATTATTAAATATTATGCTGCATTATTTCTTTCCTTTTGTATGTCGAATTTGAACTTTGGAGTCTGATCTCGGTTCGATTTCTCAAGTTTATTTTTTCTTTCTCCCTTGTCTTAGTCTATTATCAGTATTTTACTCATCCAACCGATGCACACACACACTTACATATACGGTTGGCTAATTTTATTTGGTTTTTTCACCGTTCTCATCCGCTCCGCCGTCTCCTTTTGTTGGTCGGCGGGCGGCAGTGAGAGAGAGAGAAAGAGTGATTAGAAAGTGTCTGAGCGTGAGTGAGAGAAAACTACCGCCGCAGTGAATGATTGTAGGATGGACGCGGCGACTGAACAGACGCGTAGATAACGCTACTATTAAAACTGATACGGTGACGGATGTTCCGGCAGTGCTACCAACATTGGCGACGGTGCCGGTCCGGCGGAGCCTTTAAATGGAACGACAAGTCGAGTACGAGACACCCGTAGTGCCACCGTCGTAGTCTCAAATTAAACGTTTCTAAAATAAGAGCACTTCCCACACACGGAGCGAATGACTGCGGTACGAAATGCGCTTTAGAAGTTTTGACGAATGAAAACAACGTCGCGACGAAGTAGTAGTAGCGTATACAATACGATAAATGGGTGATGACCAATTTAATAATATAATACGTATAATCGGTGTCGCGACGAAATCGTCGTGTGCGCCTCGGGAAAGTTGGTTTTTATTTCCGCGCGGACAACGACGATTTATTAATATTATATATTCGGACGGCGGGCCTACTCGGAGAAAATCTCGTTTATAAATATAAATGCACGCGCGCAAAAGGACCGATAAACCGCGTACGCTCGTAAAGGGGGAGATAATAATAAAAATATCGTGCGCACGAAGGAGGGGACCGCCAAATGAATCATCCTCGGAACATTAATACGATCGTTCACTGCCCGTTCGCCGTTTGTTTTTGTTTTCATCGAAACGACATATTATTATTATTTTCATTATTTTGTTGGTCGCTCGTGACACCGACGACTAGCGTTGTGACAAAAAAAAAAAAAAAATGTGAAACAATATTAATAATAGGAAAAAATAACTCGGTGAAAGCTACCGCGGCGGTTGTCGCCTTGGATGGACCGCAGCGAAATATCGTATTGATTTTTTTCCGTTTGCTGCTCGTCGCGTCCTTCTCTCCCTCTTTATATGCTCTCCTCGTCGTCTCTCTCGTACTCGCCATTATAATCTCGTCCATTTTATTGTTGTAGACCCGATCGCAGGTTTTACACGTCCTATTTCGCTTATTTGTACTTTTTTGTGACGCACGTCGTGTCCTCGTACAAACCGTATTATTCATTCAGTAGTGTCGTAGCCAGGATTTTTTAGTATGAGTTGTGGTAAGGCAACTACGTCTCTTGAAGTGAAAGATCAAAAAAAAAGTTTAAATACCTATTAGTTTATTATTCAACACTAAAATTCAATCAATTTACCAAGTATAGATATACTTGGCTACTTGCTACACACACTCCTATAGTTCTAAGAGCGTAAAAAATAAATTTAATTGGTATGATATTATTATACACATATACATATTTATATATTAGTATATAATGTCGAGCATAAACTTTGTTTAAAATGTATTACTGTAAAATAATAATAAATAATATTAAAATGTTATCGGAAATTTCAAAGAAAATTAATATAAAAGTCATAAAATAAATTATTTATCCGAATTTAAAAAAGAATCATTTGTGCGTATTATATTAGGTATAGTATATTAGTATGTATAAACATAAAAAGGAATTATAGACATAATGGATTTATACGTATTGTTGTTGGAACTTAATGGTAAAAATTTTATTTATATTCGTATATAAGTTTTTTACGATAATTCAATTTTTTATCGAGTTTGTGTATACTTATATAAAATAGTGCTGTTAAAAAATACTCATAAATCGTTTAAAAAGAAATGATCGTAAATAATAATCTATAAACGAACACAGATAAATTTCTTACCATTAAGTTTCATAATAGGTTGATTCACTTTATATAATATTAAAACTAACAAAGCTAAAGGTGAACTGCTGAACGTAAAATTTGCCAAGTTATGCACATGTAAGACGGAGACAACAAAAGCGGGTGTAGCTGTAGCGTCTTCAAGCATGTACCTCTACTGGCTTCACTCGTAAAATCGTAACTACTACAAAATTAAAATCTGGCCTGTTTTCCCGATAATCTTTGAACTAAATGACTTAATAGTCATTACTTATACAAGCCAATAGAAATTAAAGACTAAAAAACCAAAAATAGTTTTAAAGAGGGGACTATAGCGCTCTTGGCACCCCCTCACTTATTGTGCCACTGACGGTGTTAGCCGTTAGGAAAGTTATCGTTACAGTTGAATAGTGGTGTTCATATGACTTAATTACGAGAGATCTACGTTTGCCGCTTGGAATGCTTCTTTCCATAGTGTGCAACAATATTATTATTGTATTAGTTCACATAAAACAACGGTAAAACTGTATTAACTTATTAAGTTACAAACATATTTTTTAATTTTTGTAAATAATGGAGCGCGATCGTCTGTACAGTAAGTAATAATGCGTATTTAGGACATCGGGTATTTAATTATAAATTCTAGTACAGTTCGGATTTTATTGATCCATAAAAGAAAATCATTAAAACCAAAATAATAATGGTTTGTGTATAATAACTAATAAGGGAAATTGTAGGCTTACCTATTATTTTTAAGTTTATTGTTTCTTATTAAATTATAAAATTATTAATGAGCTTTATTTTTCGGTTTTACTGCACTGGACAAAATAAATAAATATTTTTTTATCAAGATATTGAGTACCTTGTGAATGAAATAATAAATCTACAAATATTATAATATATCTTTTAAACACTTAACGATCAACAAAGCGATCATATACCAATTATACGTAGTACGTACCTAATAATTTGAACAGTGTGATTCCGTTTGGTCATGGATTTTCAAGTACCGTTTACGGTTCTTATTATTATTCTCAAAATAATAAATATTATTTACTTAAGATTATTAAAATTGTACAGCCAATATTTGCAATATTAATCAAATTTAAATATTATAGTAATATAGAGAAAAAAGTCAATTTGATTAATGATAACTTGGTATCAAAGGTTCGGGGTTCCAATTTGAATTCTTTCTTTTCGTAGAAGTTGTTATAAAAGTATAGAATATATATTATATATAGTAAATATTCACTATCGTATTTTCATAAATGTATTTTTCTAGTGTTATTCAAATTAATCAAAGTCCGATGACTACGCAATAATGTGATCAGAAAAATTAAAAAAGTTTCCCTTTTCAAATTAAATATTGCCAATTTTTAACTAATAATCAGAAATAATTTTTTTCTTATCACATGAAACCTAATATGTATATTAGATAAGTAATTATCTAGTGAGCTAGTGGGCTACATCATTGGAATTCAATAGACTGCTTTTACGGTTACCTATCTAGATCGATAATATATTACCTCAATGGTTATTCACTTTTATAAGCGATTGATTTGTTTCCAAAATATATTTTCATACCAATGAAAAAAATTGAAAAATTACGTGTTGATCATTTTAAAAATATAATTTTTTGTGTTCATTCTTCTAAAGTTAAATATTATTTTATACCTACTCGTAGCTACGTCGTAGCATAATAATATTTATACAATTTAAAAAATGATAACAATTGACAATAATAGCGGTGGGGGGCATGTCCCTCAATCACCCCTGCATCCATCCTTACTGGGACTACTGAGTACATTGGATTAACTATTAATATTTAATACCTATGTCACTAATACTAAACTATAACACTGATATCAACTAAATAAGGTATAACTTGTAGCAATATTAAATATTTATGTATAGGTATTTATGTAAGCTTTTTTTGGTGCACTGTACTATATATATAGTATGTATCTGGGTACGATTTAATTTTTAAATGTACTCTTTTGCAGTGGTGCAAATCACTTCACTGTAACAGCAGCAGATAGAGTATACAGGTATAAGTGTATTATAGTTGTGACTAGTGAACGTCTTAAAATAACGTGATTAATTCAAAGAAGTCTGTCATATATTATAGCCTTTTGTACCGCACCAAAATGATAAATATACAACCGTACAGTTGCGGCGGTGCGTGCGGTCAAAATGCCTCTTGCGTCGTTGTTTATTTTAAACGGTATTACTCATTAACAAAAGCGTAAGTCATCAGCGAATCCGTACACTAGTATATTATATCTATGTGTTACGTTTAAGTAATCTTTTTTATTTTACTGATCTTCTTTAATCATAATATTGTACATTCAAATATTCAATATTGTTATAAATGAAACGCCATTAATATTTCGATCACCCGAACACTGCAATAAACGTATACATTTAAACGCATATTATTGTGTTTTTTTAGGTATATTAAATATTTATAATTTTATGTGCACGTACCTACGTATTAAAGTGCAGGTATATTTGTGCAAAAACGTACACCTTGTGATGACGGTACACAATAACACTGAGATGGGCGTTAAGATTGAAATTATGTATAATATAAAAAAAAGAATAAAGAAAACGCGTTTAGACTTTCCGAGTAAATGCCATTCGACCTGTCCAACGTTTTATTATTTATTATTATAACTTATACTATGATAATTATACAGAAAGATCCGACACACTCGACAGCTGTTACTTTTAAATTTACTGCGATGTTTTTTATTTTTAAAATAGATGTATATTTTACTTAAATTTCGTACCTATCAAGACATAATTTTGTAGCACATGACCTGCAGTATTTAAAATAATATACTATAAGCCCCGTCAATGTGTAAGTATGTAGAAAGTCGTTAACCGAACAACAACTTTTTTTAACGTAAAAAAGAGCACAATCCATTCTATAAAAACTATAGAAACGGATTTGTAAAGGGACACTCTTTTGGTTTTGGATATAGCGTGATCCTCTGTGCAAAATAGTGATATTATATTATAGTTGTATGCCGTTTCATATTAATATTGTTATACTAATATATTTTTATATAGACGATATTCAATTAATAAAAATAGCTAGCGACTTTATACGATAAATAACTTCAAGTATTCTTTTAAAATATGAGGATTAAAATTTGTGTACCTATTTATTTTTATATATTGCGACCCTCGTCCACTACTATGTAAAACTAAACATATTATTGAATATGTATTTTTTAATATACCTACACGGCAATACGTTTATTTAAGCTTCTTATACGTATATTATGCTTATGATTATGAATAATGATGAGATTGATTAACATCGTATACACATAGATTTTTACACGAAAAATAGTTATTATGAAGGTTGCTGTTATAACATTTTATTATAGTTCTTAATTCATTCTAATATATTTTTTATAAATTGTTTAAAAATAAATTATGGGATTTTTGTTATTTGACAATGGTGTTATTGACGAATAAGTGATGTTTATAGTAAAAATATGTTTACAAAATACACTCATAATTTAAAATTAGCCAAATATACATTTATAAGCAAAAAATGGTCAAATAAGTAAAACAAAATTACAATAACATTTAAAAACGTGTATAACTATTATAACATTTACAACATATAAGGTATATAACAATATTTTTATTTTACGAACACAAGTTTATTTTTAAACTATAATCAATCGATATCTAAACTAAAATCATTGTGAAGTATAAAATAGTAAATTGAATATTCATTAATCATTATATTATATATTATATACTCGTATGTACAAAACTACAAAAAAAGGTTTTTAAATACATCTTGAAATGTTAATTTCTAAGTGAAAAACTGTCAGCTAATGACCCAGCCACCGTGGCTCATCTTAATAATAAAGAAATATATTATCTAGGTTTTCTGTACGTCTACCTACAGTGTAATAATACTAATAATAGATTTATTTCTTTAACATTTTCTATGTTAAGCCGTAAATGACGTAAACAATAATATCCGTAGATGGTATAGATATACTATCGTTATTTGGTCATAATTGTAAGCTTCATAACCTTAGATGCCGAAATCTTAAAAACTTAATAAAACAATTTGTCTATGTACTCGTTGTAAAAAGTGTTAAAAATTTGAATAATTTGTACAATTGTACTTAAAAAAATGTTGTTATAAGTATGCCGTGTGATGTGTGATCTACCGGCATACTATATCTGATGATTTATTTTTATTTATTTATATTATTATTAAATATATTTAATGAATTTGGTTTGTAACTAAAAATAAACAATGATCACTATGATTCCGCACATATACAATATTCTTAAGTGTAAATTCAAATACTCAAATCTTAAAATGCATTTATATGCGGGTGCCCATGGATCTTTTCCAATTTTTTAAACTTTCACATTATGCATCAATTTCTTATGTTTTGACTGTTTTGTATATTTAATTTTTTTTTACACTTCTTAAAATGTATTTGTTTTTTGACACGTATGTCCTTGTCCACGATTTTTATTTTTGTTTTTCACAAGTTAAATAATCTTAAATGCATTTTTATACTTTCTCGCCATCATCATCATCATTCATCACCTAACTGATTTCTGTTGGTATTTTTTATTTATATATTTATAATTGTATTTAATAACTTGATTTGTTATTTCAAAGTTCTATAAATAAACCATGTTCGGCATGTTCAACTCATTCCATTACATATTTTTAAACTTAACATATTTTTTTCTTTCTTAAAACGCTTTACTATAACGAAAAAGCTCTACGGGTACCCATCACGGGTAAATACATTTTAAGAACCAAAAAAGAAATATTAACTTTAGATTGTGTAGGTATGGAATGAAGTGTATACGGTCTATTTAAATTTTAAAGTTACAACAAATTATAGGTTACAATTAAATACATAAATAAAAAGAGACCACCAGTGATAAACTTGCCGGCAAATTACACTGTAACCACAACGCCAATATTTATTTTACGTCGTACAAAGGTACATTTATAAATCATTGTATGTTTTATTTGCTAATTTTCACGCTGATTAATATTATTTTTATTGTAAAACTAATTCATGGGTTACAATGAACGTCTAGGCGTATATACTACTGTATTACAACTTTAACTCATATTGTGCCCGATAAACTGTGTGCAATCTGCGAGGGATTTGGGGCTGTACTATATTTACCATCTACAATTAAGCTAGTAAATATTTAGTTTTTAGTCTAAATGTGTGTCTATACAGATACTTAAAATAACTATAGATTTGTGATAAATATCATTTAAATTTGCTTATGTATATAATAGTGCTCGTTGGACGTTGTATCATCATCATTCGCATCTTCTATATTATAACTGCATCGAACTTATAACGAAATTATTTGAGATTAAACGAATAGCGGTCGATGATTAATACATAATATATAAACATATATAATAAATATTTGTTATTAAACCTTGAAGTACGCGATAACAGCAATGATGAGAAATAACGTAATTACTTTATTAGGATCTTCAATTTTATCATATTATACGGTTTGAATAATTTATTTCCAATTATATTTAAAATTTTAAAATTATTTCTTAACAGGTACCTAATGAAAAGCGGAAACAAATCAAACCATTGTTATCATATTATAACTAGGTATCCGTTATAATATAATACTGTACCACTTCCATATAGTCATCAGTGTTTATAGGTATAATATATAAATATATAACATTTTACCGACAATTATCAAATTATATGATATATATTATGTATTATATTATTATGTACGTTTATAATTTATATATTACATACTTTATTATACATTTATATATTATAGACACGTCGGACACGAACATAGTCAGCGATATCCTGTTTAAACTCGGACGCGGTTAATAACTGTAAATATTTTATTTGTCAAAATTATAATTTGGAGTCCCCGAACAATATTATATAGGTATATCGTATGTTCTATTGACAAAATAATGGTATCATACATTAAAGTATCAAACCAACTTGCCGCTGCCTTGTATATTACGTGCGGTGTCATTCCATCGTGTTATTTAATAAAATAATATTGATAAACAAATAACTAAAATTCGATAAGACATTATTTAAGCCAAAAAAATGAATTCGACTAAATAATCGAAGCAACGTTCTTCCTTAATTTATGATTAGCGAACAAATGTTACTTTTTCAATGAATTTTATACGCTACGTATAATACTATAATACATACAATTCATGTGTATATATATATTATATAGGTAATATTATAACAAACGGGAAATACATTTAATATGCCATACTATCAGTTATGTCATTAAGTCGAAGGTCACAGACTGCACTTTTATAAATTACAATAAAACCAATTATTTTCTATAGATATAATTATTACGGAAATATTATACATATATATATATATATATATTAACTTAAATAATAATTTAATTATTAAGTTAATTACCAACGTTAAGTCGATAAACAATAAACATTTTAATGATAAAATATTAATATTAAATTATAATATTATATAATAGTCCCGAAAAACAGTTTATGTATAAGTATACAAGTCAATAGTCATAACGTACAGTTTTTCTACAGATGAAATTCAACGAAAGACAGTTCGGGTTACTCTTATTTTTTAAAATTTTTTTTTGAGCAACCTAACCTAACTAGCATACTGTTCTAATAATTTCAATAGGTACCCGTGAAGTATTATATTATTGTTTATTATATAAATATTTCTTTTCCGGCGTTTTCTCTTCGCGGTCGCTGTAAAACGTTCGATCTTCCGGTCGACCGACACATCATAATAATATAATTTTGGA
This sequence comes from Schizaphis graminum, assembly GCA_020882235.1. NCBI lineage: Eukaryota > Metazoa > Arthropoda > Insecta > Hemiptera > Aphididae > Schizaphis > Schizaphis graminum. The sequence continues at coordinate 15,520,903 of CM037032.1, forward strand.
CGGTATCCCAGTTTTTGTCTCGTAAATCGTGTCGTGTGACACAAAGTCACAAACTCAAAATACTGCTGTATTGACTATATCGAGTGACGCCAATCTGGAATTTTTCGTTTTTATAAAATAATCATACATAATATCTGTATCACATATAAGTATAGTAACGACTTTTTTAGTTCCTTATTTATCTCGATAAGTCGGTTTTCTAAACATTTAGCCTAAATAGCTTAGGTAGATGTATGTATTATACTATTATTGTTTTATTGTTCCAAATATCAAAAACCATGGCTAAATAGTAATATTTTTAGTAATGATTAAAACATATTCTTGAATGTTTTGGGTTCTCTATGCAGTATGCATGTACCAGCGTAATACTGTAATATTTTCCGTGTAAAAATAATATCGATAAAGTCAACCGTATGGCGTACACCCTATGAGGCTTATGACCCTATTTAATAATAAAAAATATAATTGTATGCTTTAAACACGAACATGTACATGCACATATTATTTAAATATATCGTGTGTAATTTGTTATTTATTTTTCTGCGTTAGTAAATAATAATCGTTATAATATAATACAGAGCGATTCGCCAAGCATGCTCACCTCACCATATCTTTCCTAGATAATCCATTTATTCAAATTTTGATTTTTGAAACTTTGAAATACACTTAAGAGCTATATTTTTAAAATCTTACATTTTTTTTTTTTTATAACATTTAAGGAGTATTTTGGGAGTGATACAAATAACTTATTGTTTTCAAATTTCGATTTCTTAGTCTGATGACTTTTTTGAAAATGAATCTAGATAAAAATTTGAATGAGAAGGTAGTTTTCGAGTTATTTAATTTTGCGAGCTATGATTAATGGGATTATGCGATAGTGAGATTGGAAGATTTAATGGGGACTATGATAATTTGAACATTTTAGTAATAATTAATATTAATCTATATCAACGTTATAATTCGTACACATTGTCCGGGTATAATAAAAATAGATTCATTGCTTAAACTATTTACTATTTTACGTTTAAGCAAAATCATTTTTTAATATTTGAATATATACATATTTACATTTTAATAACTACGAATCTACTCGTTCGAATATTTCATCATATTACATCAAAATTTTCAAAAAGAATAATTTGCTCAATAATTGATTGCAAAACATTGCTTTATATTACCACAGAACACTCCTTAAATGGTATAAATAATTTAAATATGTGGTACCTATTGGCTACTGACGCAAACTTAAAAATTCTGAAAATTAAAATTTGTATAAATGTATTACTAAAGAAAAAAAAGTAGGTGAGCATGCTTGGTGAATCAACTTGTGTCCTTGTCCTTGCATATGCACTTATTACTACGTCTATCCAGTTAACAAATCAATGTATGTCAAATACTTAAATGTGTTATTGTATACCCCTTAAGTGTGCAACTTAAAAATTACGATCGATTTAGACATCGCATAAATAGTATCGAATATAACATTGAATAGAGTAAAGCACACCCGTTATGTCTCAGACAGAAACATCACGAGAAAAGTTTATCGCAAAAACATAATATTATTTTCATTTAACGTACATCATTAAAAATCGTATGTTGAACGCAGTAAAAACTAAAAAGTAAGAATGTTTTTCCGCAGGAGACCGCGAATAATATTGTTTTGTACATGCGAAGATAAGACGGACAGTAGTTTTTCACTAGGTGCGTAATAACCTTATCGTAGTCACCCAAGTCCACCTGTATAATATACCACATAACATGATCGTTATATAAAAATACGCGCGTACGTTTATAATAATAATTAATAATAATAACGATACGCTCTGATGGTTTTCAGTCGTCAGCCGCTGTACACGCATTATACCTAATATTATGACATATACTATAGCATAATGTGTACTGCGATGGAAATGCATACAAAAACGACGTATCGGTTTATTTTTGAACGCTGAATAGCGCTATATACGCACACGTCAGTCTGCTGGTGCTGAGTCACGGAAAAAGCCGCGAAACCGCCGCTGCCGACGAGTGGTGCGTCCGCGATGATTATTCGCAATTATTCGCGCACACATGATATAATACAATATACAGCTAGGCACCTATAATACATTATTATAACGTAATAATAATGACGTGTTCGACAAACAAACGTGATTAATAATTCGTTGTTTGCAGTGCATCGCCGTACGAAACGCCGCTCTGTTCGTGTATATCGTGTTGACTATAAATAAAAGACAAAATGCGATTCTACGGCGGTGGCACGGCGTAGTGTAGTGTTCGTGCGAAAAAAGACCTCGGGTCCTCGAGACCGCGTTTATTTATATCCGGATTCAGCGGACGGAGTTTGTATTTCGTTTTATCCGCGGCCGGTGAAAAGCGCTTTTTCCACGACTCCCGGTGCGACGTTTACGCAGACGAAATGCGACCGCGTATATCGAATATATTTTAAAATGGGCGAGTCTCGCCCCTCCCTTCTCAAAAAGGTCCATTTTTATATTTATGAACTGATTATTGTACAATTTTCGCTGGGATTAAATAAACTCAGAGAATATCATATTTTTATATAATAAAATTACATTTACAAAATTTTTAAATATAGGTACTTCAACAAAAAATACAACAAAAATAAGCTATTGCCTATAAGTACTTAATTAAGTACAGCTTTTTGCAGGAGCGGATCCAGGGGGGTGGCGCAGGGGGCCCGTGCCACCCCTCGGCTTTTATGTAGTTGAAAAATTACTTTTTAAAATACAATTTAAAAATTGTAAAATGTTTTTATGAAATGATTGTGTGTAAGCATAATTACGTATTATATAATAAATAATAATATGTAATAATACGTATTTTTATATTATTTTTTATCTCTAGTTTCTACATGTTTACGTATATTATTATTATTATTATTATTTTGATAAGTATTTGAATTATATCTAAAAATAAATATTTCATTCAGATTATTTTCGGGCCACGACGTACGGTGCCAGTCGCCGTTATCGTAATAATTGAAATAGATATTTATAATATTTATAATTAATTATTTATATTATTTATATTTATAATATTTCACTATTTATCAGATTACAAAATAAATATCTACAAAATGTGCGCCCCCCACAGAAAATTCCTGGATCCGCCCCTGGCTTTTTGTAGACAAAAGGTAGTGTTTAAGAAGCATATTATATTAGCTTTAAAGTAAAATATACAAAATACTTAATATATTATATATATAATATCTAATAAGTGAAGTATATTTATTTTAAATATTACACATTATATTGTATTGATCTACTAATTTTCAAAATTTTAAAAAGACGATTTGTATTGCTTGTACGAAAAAAGTGATATGTCAATGAAATTATCAATTGATACTGCAGTGAATTTGAATAAATATAATAAATATTTTTAATTTTAAAAATAATATTTGTTTTGTTTCAGACGTTTCAGTGCATCTTTATTCTATATTTATACTTTTATTAAAGCAGACATTTTTAATTTAACTACTGATTTTTAATTAAAAACGTATTTCGGGCGCAATTCATATAAATTAGTTCATTCTACCGAGTACCGGCTATTTTGAGCGCAGTTCGTGTATATTTAGGTAACAACTACGTGCTACTCGGGCACAACTTATGAGCACCGAAATTAAGACTCTAATTAAATCTATCCAAATATTCTAAATCCATCTCTAATTAACTCCTCAATGCGTATAGACCAAAGTAAAATTAATTTTACAAAACATGCGTCATACGTCCCCGTGTATTATAATTCATAATGGTCGTATGTTCAATTTAAATAATTGAACGTTATATTTCATTACACAAATAAAGGGGATTTGGATGTGCTTATTCTTCAAAAATTTTAACAAGCCCCCATCACTGTAACATAATGCACGAGTGCGGCTATAGACTATATACATGTACCCAACATAGATGTATCGGGTATTTCTTACAGGGTTAGACTTAAAAAAAAAAAAAAACAGGGAACTAAAATCACCTTCGTTCCCCAAAAATTTTTTTTATATTCCACTGGACGCGTAGTACCTACGGAATATCGAGCAAACCACTCACGCGTTACACCCGAACGTTGTTTCTTACGTTTTGCGTGACGCACATTGTACGAGCGTTATTATTTATTATTTTGTTTCGTGGAAGCGTATTTATTATTCATATTTATTTGTTTTCTGTATACGAGTAAACGACAATAGCACAAAGTATACAACGGTGCGCGTCTATTAAACATAATATTTATAAGACATTCAATATTAAGTGCGATGACGTTCCGACGTTCTTCAATATTGTAATGTTAATCGACCGATTAGAATGTAAATCGATCGTTCGACTATTATGTGTCACTGATTACACGCATTTTAAACGTCTTAATCGAATTTTTCCTTTTATGACGTTATTGAATCGTGTGAACCGCACACAGCCACTAATAATAGTTACTTCTATGCACTTGACGCGTTTAGGTATATATATATATAATATTGACATCATCAGTGTCTAATATACCATGCAAGAAATAAGAATGATGAGGCGGATGTCAAAATGGAAATTTCCGAAAACTTTTTTGGATTGTTTTTTTTTGTTTTGTTTTTAATACTATATACCTATATAGACGTCTTCACCCACTCGGCATTCGGTCAAACGTTCGTGACCATAAAATATATTATCTACCTATATATAATATAATATATATATTATAATAGGTTTATTATATTATTATATACTATATGCTCGGCTCGTAATATTGTTATGTCCATGAGTATTAAAACGTCGGATTCGCTCCGTTTCCGACTGTGTCGATCAATGATTTTTCTTCTTTCGAGTATCTTATGTAATATATGACATCGTGTATCCCGGGTATTTTGTCCACGCGCGCGTAAAGTGAACGGCGGCTGCAGCGGTGGCCGGACTCGCGTAACTATATATAGTCGATATTTCTTCTTCTCCTTATTCGAACGGAAACGTCGTTGCGTTGCAAGTAATTGGAAATAAATCGCGTCCTTGTCACGCGTTCTCGCGTCCAATATACGTCGCGCTGTTTAAGTCGTGTGCATTATTCCTGTCGTCGGACGGCCTTGTGTTTCGCACGCGCGTAAACGGACGTCGGGCGGCTGGACCGGACGTCCATGGGACGCGATAGAGTCGCCATCGCCGTCCTCTCGTCGTGTGGTGTGCGCCGATCGCAAATGACGTCGAAAAATGACATTTGTACGGTGCACGTAAAGGTGGACCTACCCGCGGACAGTGACTAAAATATAATACTACCTAATAATATAGTAAAATTTCCTTGAAAAAATTGCGATTGCTGAGTCCTCTTATTTTTTCAGTTGGTCCACAAATGGCATTGACTGTGAGGGTGTTAAGTTCAAAACCGGAGGCTCTAATGGCCCCATGCCATCCCCTCCCCGCCGAATTGCGCGCCTATGAATACCACACAAAAATGTGCTGCACATCAATATTATAATATTTTCTGCAAATACCCGTCCTTACCAAATGCAGTCATAAACACTTCTACTGTAATTTTTGGACGAAGGCCAATAATTATATAATAATATTAATATTTTATAATTGAATAATTAATATAAATATAAAATAACACTTAAGTTTTTCTAACCGATTTGTCATTATCGCAGTTCACAGAGTAAGAATTAATTGACCGTATAGTATAAATCTTATTATAATATTATGATTGACATTCAATATTAATAGTTAACATATTTGAATATTTTTGGATAAAAAGCCAATTACTATTATACTTGATGTTTAGAGGTGTGTTTTTTTACCATAACCAGAACCACGGAAGACACCATAGAACTATATATTATACATCCTTATTTTTCGGGTTCAAATTATAGCGATGATGTTTTAATGCAACTGTCTCATCATCATTATATTGTTTAATATCGCATATACCTACTGTTTCAAAATGAAATATTACAATTTAATTTTTTATTAGTACATTTTTAACAAGTAAAATCCACGATTCAAGATATGCAAGTATGTCTTTTGTTTTATGATAACATTATGCTTTTTTTACTCGTGACCATAATTATTAATCTAACTATGTATTAACAATAGTATACATAAATAGACAATTCGTACTACATTAAATCGCATTTCATAATGACTTGCTGTACGTCTGTATATAATCTAGCTGTAGTCCATTACATTCGGGATTAAATTTTTAACCGTGCTTTAATTTGGACAATTTTTAAACGTTTTAATATATCTATTAGCTTATATACCTATACTAAATTAGTTCTACTAATATTTAAAATTTTTGAATTTATACATTCGTTGTTATTTTTTTTGTCAACAAGATTAGAATATTATCAGTTAAAAACAATTATTTTGACAATAATACTAAAACCTGTTGGGAGAGCTAATTTTCGTATTATCTATGTTAAGTCAACCATTGTTTTCACGGCCCCTGAAAATTGAACGTCGCGTGGAATCGGCAGTATACAGCAGCCCATAACGTTTTCGCGGACGATCTCGTAAGTCACAGTGGCGTATATAGCAGAGCATTGAAATCGAAAAGATGCGTAAAAAAGTGTATAACAATATTGTGTCTCAACCGTGTTAAGCGCTGCGGTTCATAGACTTGACTATTTGAGCAATTTTAAATGGTGGAATTCGAACCGCGGTTTTATACTAACTATATTATATATAATACAAATAATACTGTTTAGTGATTATAATAGTTCCGGTCGACGAATCATCCAGACCGATACATCATTGCCGTTTCGCGTCTGCCCCTTCTGTATAATAAACGTTTCGTAAATTCGTGACAACGACAATAATTGACTACTTAAAGACAACCATCACGTCCTTGTCACATTTCCAACTACATTTTGCGTGCCGTATCACCGTTAATGTCCGATGGGTTTTGCATTCGTGCACGATTGTTTGCCTATAGTCAAACAATTCTGGCGGTTTTATCCACTCCAGAACGTCTCGTTAAATAATTAATTATTTTGTATAATGTTACATTATACAAAATTATACATTATACATTATACATTATTAATGTATAGTATATAGTATACCTGCATACGCCTGTTTACTGTTTTATTATTTGCTTCGAGTTTAGATTCTATAACAGAAAATACTTTCTAAATATTGCCATACGTCGATTTTTAAAATATTTAATAGCGTTTTGTGTTTTTATCATTATAAACAATGTATAAATAGGTGCATAGAAATATTATATTTACTTGCCGGTCTTGTCTATTCCATTCAAGTTATCTATTCTGTACGACAGCACCTTTTTTTTTTGGGAAGATTTATATTAAATTTACAATCTTAAGTTGACTAAAACTCGAAAAATAATGAAATATTAAAAATACACCGTCATTAAATTAAAAAAAAACTAACGAGTATCCATACTGCATGCAGATACATTGGTACATGTATATGTCTTATGGCTAATGACTAATTTATCACGACGGTAAGTTATTAATATAATTATTATGAGAAGTTATGAGCTAAAATTACAAAATACATACTATTAATTTCTACCTGATGACATCGTCGAATAACTATCAACTATTAGCAGGGGCGTAATTACGGGGGGATATGGGGGATAGATCCCCCCTTGAGCTGTATTTATATATTGTCTTATACCTATGCAAAAAAAGCCCTCCACAAGTTTGCCATAGAAATTTATTTTGATCCCCCCCCCATAAAACATTCTCAATTACGCCACTGACTATCAGTATTGTTTATATAATTTATTATAATATTATATAACAAAGTTTAAATAAAAAAAAATATATATATTATTAATTATTATTATTATTATTTATTTATTATTTTTCATTTGTTTATTTTTTTTGGGTGGAATGTAAAGCCGGTTTCGTTCATGACGTCATGATAACGCTTTCCGTGTCGAATAAAAATCAGAATGACCCCAACCATTGAACCATTTAGACATATTACGTCAAAACAATGACTAAAATTTAAATGTTAGGCTTTCATTCGATTGTTTTTATTCCTTAAGATTTTTATTTAAGATCCTGTCACTTTGTGGATTTACTGTTTGAACTTTGAACTGAACTACCAAAACGCTCCTTTAACTATGCTACTTGTAAATGATTGATTTATAGTTATTTGAGCGAATCGTCTAATTGTTACAGTTTTTGGTGACATGGGGTAAGATAATTTTTAGTAAGTACATCATATTATGTCGGATATTAGATTATAGATATAAATTACAATTATGTATGTTAATAAAAACAAAGCAAATAATAATATATGGTAAGCAGATCTAGTGGTATCTAAAAATAAATACTCATTAATTATTATACGAGTAATAATACATTTAAAAACAAAAATGTAGGCTTTTAAGTACATCCTTACATTAGTATTTGCGTAAGTACCTACTATTTATTATATGAACATTGTCATTTGTTCAATTAATTTAACGATTCTTATAATGAAATTTAAGTAGATAATAATCATTCTCAAATGAGTAAATAGACATAATAGTCATTATTTGTAATATGTTTACATAACAATAGGTAACAATGATTAGTATAAACATTTCGCTAATAATTTTGATTATTCAACATTATATGTAATTAAACTGCAGAGTCAAGTACTTATATGAAAAAAAAAAACATAAAAGTTAAAAATTATAATTATAAATAATAAATGGAAATTCGTGAATAATCATGAAAATATTTTAATGCGATAACGAATAAAATATGTGATATAATATAATATATATCTATGATGTATTTACACGCGACTCTTGGGTACCTACTTTATTATATTCACATAGAGACGGAGGGTGTGGTATGAATTAAATAATTGTAAATGCAGATATATCAACAAAAATGACAAGCAATAAAAAGATCCAAATCTTCTGATCAAAAATACTCCGTATCATTATCGTCGCTCACTGCCATGTATCAAACGATCTTTACATACTGACTTGCACATACCAACGATAAAATAAGTGGAAAAAATACACTAACAAAATTTCACAACCACTCAAACTCGCTTATAAAAAAATCTATCCAGTCACTCACTCGCTGGAAATCTTACAAGAAGACTTAAGCGCTAGTGGCCAAGATTTATGTATAAATAATAATATAAACACGAAACACCTGTTAAAGTGCTATCGCTGAACGGTTTCTTCAACAAATGTACATGTCTTTTTATTATTCGTTTAGTACTCGTGCTTATTTGTACCGTCAATATAATATACGTAAAGACTTGTATGATTTGAAAGTAAAAATACAGATATCGTCATATCGATAGGTATAGTTTCTTTTAAATGATTTCGCTATACATTATTGTACAAATTAATTAAAACTTTAAACTCAATAAAATATTGGTCATTGAATATAATTATTCACATAATCACATAGCTAATTGAACACGTTTTTATAGCGAAACTTGACAATAGATATAGACTATAGTAGTCTATACTATGTTGTTACTTCAGCAGCCATTGTGTGTGGCTTTGTTTGGAATTTTACAAAATATCCTTACGGCATAATAATTGTGAATAAATGACAACAACAAATTAATCAAATTACTTCAATCGAGCCGTGAACCAATATTAATCGTAGATGTCAAAAAACTTCCAAATGATTGGACATACGCGTTTGAATAATAATTAGGTCATTTCAAACTTGTATGTTATAAAATATGGTTTATTATGGTAATGCACTAAAGCGTTTAGATTAGTTTCATCGAAAACATTTTTCCTTAAGTCATCCACACGAGATAGGTAGATGACACAACACGTTATCGCTTCATATTATTGTTAGATAAACACTTAAAAACCTAACAACATTTATTACGAATTATTTGTTCCTACAAGTTTATTGAAATAAATTATTTATTCTATCTTTGACAACTAATATTGCTTGTTCTATTGCCAAAATTTAAAGTGATCGGTGATCACATTTATTGTTATTTGTCATAAAATATTCTTAAATATTTACCATCTAAACTTATTTGTATTTTTGTCGAATTCAGTAATCTGAGTAATCGACGTTTTGTGATCATTTCTAACTTACGTGTTATTGCAGCATTTTATTTTTAAGCTTTGAGAGGAAACTCAATTGTTGAAAACTGTATACAAGTTTTTCGTTTGTCATTATTAGATAAAAGTGACTGTTTAGTTCATTTTCACTGTGTCATTCAACATAATTATTTTTTTTTCTCATAAAAACTTATATGCACACTGCATGTGTCACATAATGTGATCATGTGGCAATATATGTTTCGTATTCGTGGAATATTTATGTAATTATTTTGTTTTGTTTTTTTTTATTTGATATTCCAGTTAATGATCTTAAATAACAATATATGTACATAATATTTTCTCATTATATATAGGTCACCATCAGTATTTAACCTCTTATTTCTTCTTAGTATTAAACATTATGTACTGTGTATAGTATGTATATACATTTATATTTTATAACTAATATTAATTATTGGTTATTATTTATCACACGTGTCGAGGAGTTTTTGATTTTTATAGTTGTAACTTGTATTATTATTTTCTATATAATATTAACTGACCTGCATTCGTTTAGTGACGTAGGTACATAAGCAATATTGCATAAAACGTGTTAGGTCTAGGCCAAATGTTATAGTAATTATAAAAAAATATTTAAATTTAATTAAACGTAACATATTAGTATGTTTTCTTTACAAAATAATTGATATAATATATTATAACGATAAAATATTCTTAAGTCGTATAATTATTATCAATATATTTCTATCTCTTGCTTTTAATTTTTTTTAAATTTATTGATAATCAAGGTGCTAAATTACGCACACGTATATTTTTTAAATTAAAAAAAAAAAAAATCAATATCGATCAATCTACATGAAAACTTAAATTCATTATTATTTATGTTATTTACATTTATATATTATACGTTAAACTATAAGATTTTTGTGGACAATTTCTGTGAACATATAAACATTTTTAATTATATTAATTTATATCTATTTTAAATTGATCGGATTCTCTAGTATGGGTACTATAAGTGTAAATTTTTTAAATACTCAATTGATCAGTCTCGAATTGATTTGAAAACAACATTAAATACAACAAGTACATGCATGCGGTGTGTTGAGTGCATTTGTAAAATTGACCCAAATGAAAACAACCCATATTTTATAAATAAATATTCAAATATATAGTATGTAGATTGTAGTATATATGTATTATAAAGAAGTATATTTTTCGATTCGATAATTTCTTTGGTATCAGATTTATCATAGATATATTGCATTTATTTAATTCGGTAACAATCAAATAAAGTAACGCCTGAAAATGTGTTATACATTAATAAATTAAACATTACATTATTTATTTTGACGAAAATATAGCTTACAGGTACACACAGTTTGTGAATTATAATCTCCATAGAATAAAATGATTTTAGTAAATACATTAAAAGAAATGGTCAAGTTTTAATTAACTTATTTACGCGTTCCATAAATATATTATATAATAATAACCTTAAATGCGTTATCGTCATTTAGGATAAATATTTTTAAGTAGCTTATTATGAATGTATTACATTTGACGTCATTACTCGTCACTTTATACTTAATCAGATAGGTAATATATTAATCGTTCAATAATCGAGTTTAACCTGTAGTAATCTATATAATATTAATATATATATATACTATATAGGTATGAGGGATCATATATTATATGTATGTATAAGAGCGTAATTATCAATAAATAACCATAACAAGTATAATAACAGTCTTAAAATATAAGTTGTATAAATATTCATGACAACTGTTATTCCTAATTCAGTGAAATATATTTTAACATAATATCAAATGATTTTAATAATGTTAACTATAATTTAATATAGCTATAAGTGTTTAGGTGATAAACCGTTTTGAATTGCAGATGTACCATAGCACAATATATTGACATTTAATACGCATATTAATATAATATTATACTATATAGTATATACACATAACATTTTTCTAAAGTCCACGACTCTATGTTTAAAATCTTGAATATATTTATTCAATAGGTACGCTAATCTTTTTTGCTTGTTTTAAAAATTACTAGGAATTGACATAGTGTTTATTGATACCGATATGACTATATAGTTGGTAACTATTTTAATCGTATCACCTATTTAACACTTTTAAAATAATTGTACATTGCCTATTTATGAAATTTCATAGGTAATTACAATTTTTAATCATGAATTACTAATTTTCGTAATTACTAATTACTATATATAATTATAGACAAATGTATAACTTTTTCAAAGTGATAGACGATTACAATTATTAACAAATGTAATATACAAATTAAAGTTTCTCGATTTCTCGTATATGACCCAATAAGGTTTATATAGTCAGATGGTCTATACAGATATGAGCATTTTAAATTAATATTTATAACCTGTAGTTCCTGAAATTGTACATATTAAAATATATATTTTATTTGAAATTTACCTGTTCCGTAGGTATTTTTTTGTTAGTGTTTCATTTATAATAATTTAAAGTTTATATAATTGTTAGTTCAATGACTTGACCTTGAACATATTATAGTGAATTTTTTAATCAAATTATCTTCACTGAATTATATCTAAATACAAACAGGAATCTGGGATATAAAGATTTGATTTGTTTAGCTTCGATTGTTACAAGTCTGTGTTGTACCATTTACGTAATCTGAGGTTGTCCTATTAGTGCAATAATACAGAGGATACATAACTTCACTCAAAAATCGATTTTGCAGAGTATAGAGTTCTGTTCACATTTTAATAATTACTTATGTGGTTATATATATTATGTATAGTACCGAAGTATCTACGTATACATATGTGCAATAATGAATAAATATTTTCAAAAATAAGTTAATATTGTTAATGAGTAATAATTTTTTAAATAATGGTTTATTGTTTACCATTTTTTTTAAATATCGGCAATTTTAGTTAATAGTAGCCATTGTTAATTGTTACTATCGTTTTGTATAGTATATATTGTTGTAATTTGTATTGAATAACTCTTTTAAGTATTTTATACACATAGTTTATACATATTATAGGTGTGAAATTTTCAACGCGTCTCAATATATTCACCTAACTAAAAACCAATCTATTCTAAGTTTTGTTTTTCGAACGAGATAATAATATTTATCAATGTTTTTCAATGGACACTTAGCAATGGATACGCAAGCAGTCAAACTGCTCGTGATTTCCAAACCTCTCAGTCTCATCCTTTTCGTATATTTTTCCCAGCACATAATTAATTTAACACTCAAAGTAAATTTGCATTTTTTAGTATTAAACAAATGTAAGTTATGTAATCCCGATTAAAATAGATTTATATAAGACATAACAGGTTCTTCTTTTATATTAACTCAATTCTAATCTACTGCAATTATACTAATATTGTATATTTGATAAACGATAAATAAACACTTGTGTCAAATTTTTATATAAAATATTTATACATATTTACATAATAACTATTGCCTGTACAGTGTACATACCTGCTGCGGTAAACTTGTAAAAGCAGATATTTAGTCGGCGTTATAAATGTATAAACATGTATTAACAGTAAATTAACGAATATCAATGCATTAATGTATTCGTTAAAAATGTATGGTGAAAATGTCTTTGTACCCAATGAAACAAAATTGTAATCTCATTGTTCCTATACTGTTTATATTTATTTATTAATTATAATATCATCATACATAAAATTATAGGTGATTCAATTCACTAACTATATCTAGCATTGACTATACTTATATATATATAATAATTTGTAGACATAAAACAAACTTGAACTACATTTTTTTATTTTTTTTTTATATAGCCGTATCAGCTACTTCCTAGGATTCTTAATTCGTTGTATATCTGAGAAATTTATTTGAAGGATGAAAGAATTGCCCACATAATACTTATACAAATATTACAAGTGTAATTTTGTAATAGATATAATGTATATCGCTAAATAATAATTTTTTTTGTAAAATATATTTTAACCAATTAACTGTTATTAACATCACATGACACATGACATGATTTAATATTGTATATAAATTATCTATCTATACACAAATATATATAAATTAAGTAATGTTTCTTTCTTTATGTTCTATAATAGTCTATAAACTCAACGACAAGATTTTTTCAACCTATTTAGATCGTAATAGGATGGTTCACAAATACATTTTGTTTCGGCTTACTAAAATCGAATAATTTTTTATTTATATATAGGGTTGTTGTTATATTTTGTAATTTAGGTTAATAAAGTTATTCTATAAAAATGTAAAATTAAGTAACAGAAATATGATTTGTATTTATTTTTTTTAATATATTTGAAAAAATATCGTAAAATTAAATACTTACAAATACCTATAGAATAAATTACATAATTAATTATATGATTTAAAATCATAATTTTTATTTATATTTTGCATATAAATTGTAAATACATAAAGACGAATATCAATCTTAGTGATATTAGATTTACGTCGAATTTTATCTAAGCAATGAAGTAAAACAATAAATAATAGAAAATAGATTGGTTTTAGACCAGGTGAAGTCTGTAGCTATTATAGTATTTATACATAGATAAATCGAAAATCTTAAATTTTGTGCATTGTACGTGAAGCTTTCCGTCGTATTTGATATATATTTTTAATTAATATATGATATAATAATACATTATTTAAGACAGTGCCGTAATTAAGATTATTAAGGCTTCGGACACAACAAATTTATTAGACCCTGGGTAGAAAGCCCTAAAGCTTATGTACGTAATAAATAATAATATTTTTTCATAGGTTCATAACATAAGTTTACAAAGATAATAATGGTGAATATTTTAAGAAATTCTTACCTGCGTGAAGAAGGTGTAGTAACCATCCAGTGAGGTTATTAAAATATATAACTATATTATTTTATTTTTTTATTACAGATATTAATTAAAGACTTGGTAAATCTGTAAATAGTAAGTTAAAATATGATTATAAATAAAATATTGCAAAATAAATAATTATAAAAACATTATTTAAAATCATGAAAAAGTTATAAAAATAAAATTAAGATGTTGATGATAATTAATAAAATATCAATTTTTTAAATCTACTTATATTGACAATCAAAATAAAATGTAATGTGTACTATAATACAATAATAAATAATAATATGTGTGCATATAATATATTTAGTACACACACACACACACATTTATGTATAATACAATAATAGTTTCTTTGAAATTATTATTTAAGAATGGAACTCGTTTTTCTTGCTTTTAAATTAACAGTCATTTATCGCCTTGTTCAAATTTATGTTTCAGATGTACCTACGTCGTTTAAATTATTTTTAAACTTTTGTACTATATAAATTATGATTATAAAATTAAAATGAACTTGCTTTTTTACGTAAAAAAGGAAATGTTTTCACCTGCTAGGGCTATTAGTCTGCACAATAAACAAAAAATATATATGAATATTAGTTATTACATTATTTACCTAAAGTATTATGATAAAAATGAATTATGTTTGTCATATCCATTATACAGTGTTCCTTAGGAAGATCCGAAGATGTATGCAATTTAAATTTGGCTTGGTAGATGGGTAGTTAAAAAGTAAAACTAAACTATTATTCTCGTATTATATTATTTATAATATAATGTTACAACTTACAATCTAACAAAATAGAAGTACCTACACTTTTACTTTTTTTTGCGATTTAACCGAATAAAGTTTTAATCGCATTTACTTAACTACCTATTAATGCGTTGTACTAAAACGCCATTTTTAGGCAATGCAGGTGGAATGAAAATAATATTTTCTTTTATGACGAAACAATACGTAAGTATATTATACATTACATGATCCATGCGATCAAATAATCTGGTTGACCCCAATACAAACGTACTTATTGGATTTATTAGTTTCTTCATCCTTTTGGATTTGCTAACTTTAACTAACTTTGCCAGACCATATTAGGTGTACCTATATAACTAGTGCTAGTCAATCGATAAATATAATCATCAAATTAACTTATAATAAACCTGAAAAAAACGACACAATAATGGTACGAGTATCTCTGAAGTAGGTTTAAAGTGATATTTTTATTTATAGTAAAAACTATCTATATATAATAAGTATAATAATAAAAACGAGATACCTATCTAAAGTAGTTTTCTATAATGGAGTTTCATCGACCGTCTAAAATTTAAACCTCTCCATAAGTATTTACATATTTTAATGCGTTAATTGCAATGGAATTATGAAACTTATCGCGATGAGTATTATGGAGTATCCATTTGCTCGGTTTTTAATCTTTAGCTATTGTCCGCAAATTGTTTTTTATCTGCCCGTCTGGTTTGTAAATAATTCTAAAAATATATCAAAGTCAACTAGTTTTGATTACAATTGTTAGATTAAAGAATAGAGCTTGGCTGTTAATTGCAAAGTGCTTAAAACCTAATAGTAGAAAAAATCACCTATATATAGATAGGTACTCCATGTAGAGGTTAAAAAACAAAACAATTTTACATGATCTGATAATTGGAAGTATAAACTGCAGTAAACCTCTTACATAGGTATAGGTACTATACTATTGTATACAACGCAATAAATTACTGTAAACATTTTCGTTTACTTTTACTTTTACTTTTTGTAAAGTACTATTTATAAATTTGCAATCAAAATAAATTATATAAGTATAGCTTTATAGTAGATATAGCAGGTAGCAGGTTAGTATAGAATAGGTTAGTGCCTAAGTGGTTACTATTAAAGTAATTATTTTTCATTTAACAGAAGAAATGTATCAGACCTTATATTACAACCAGTCAGACAAAACAAATAAATACCGAGCAAGAAATTATTTTCAACCCGAATAGGAAAGAGGTACCTAGAAATTTACATTTTTTTTTCATTACTTTAATATTGTTTATTCGTATCTGAAGAAAAGTAAATACATAAAATAATGATTTCAATTTTTATACTTTTAATTTCTACATACCTAATTATTTATGTACCAAATAAAATATAAATACATACTTAGGACACGCGTAAAAATTAATATAATTTTCAAAACGACTGATGTTCTTGTAATGTACGAGAAAATATTACTATTTTACTCACTCTCAGCAAAAATGTTTAAAATAAAATGCTCCTACATAGGTACACCAAAGTTATTAGATTGCAATTTATTCATGAATTGTAGTTCTTTATAGATAGTAAAAGCTTTTTTCAATACCATGTTATGTTTTTGATAATACCTTTTGCGTAATGCGTTGCAAATAGGTGCAAATTGCATGAATATTACCTGTTAAGAGTGTTGTAAGAAAGTTATGTTTAATTTAAAAAAATTATAAATATAAATATGTGTACATATATGATGTATATCTGCTCACACCATAAAAATATGCTATCATGATATGCAATACAAGTTTTAAAATTACCTTATTTTTCTATCTTCGAGATGGTTGACGAATTCATTTTTATTGAGGCATAAAAAATATTTTTAAGATTTTTAATATTTTTTTAATTATTATTCTTATAAAATAATATTTAAATTTTAAAATTTTTTTTAAATGTAATTTAGATTATTAAATTAAATTCATGAACTTTTTACAGTTGATAATACTGTCGTCATACAAAAAACACGATGTTTTCTTCTCGGTAAAAATAATAAATACAATAAGTTCAACAGTGTGTAGTGTAAAATAAAATCATTTTTGAAAAATGTCGTTTTAAAACAGTAAAGTCAACTATTGCACCAAAAGATATATGTATAAAAACGTTATGTGTTCTGTTTAATCATGCTTTTCGGTATGCCAATGTTACATTGAAAATCGTATATGGAATCGTGTAGTTACATAAGAATTTAATTCGCAAAATCGTGTATGTATAATACGTTACGAGCAGTGGAAGTTGGGTATTATGCACAGTACCCGATTTTCGAGGGCAAAGTTGGAATAAGTTTACATTTTCCGGGCATTGTATACAGTATTCCAATTAGATTTAATAAACATAAAAAAATACTCGAAATAGACGTTTCAAATATTAATTGTCCATTAATAGTTTTTAAATCTATTATCTATTGAATCATTTTTATATGATAGCTTGATATGAATAATAAAGTGAATATTAATATATTAATTAATTATTAATAAAATATAATGAAATGAGTATTATATTTTTTTCATTTTTTTTTTTCATAAACATCATGGCATTTTGAGTTACAAAGTCGACCAGATTTTTTGCATTTATACCGGTTGGTCTTACATAATGTATTGCAAATACAACTATCGTACCTAAACATTTGGGCTACCTAAATTAAAACATTTTTTTGCCATTTTTCTCAATGAAATTTGTTCTGGTGGTACCCCATTAACCTAGATAGACATCTCTGCACATCGTGGATTGATTTCAACTGTTCCATTGCACGTGTGTATTCGTTCCTAAATTAGATAGGTATCTCAAAAGTTGTAGTATCAAACGAATAAAGTATGTAGGTATAGTATTTATTATTATATGATTTATATGTATGAATTTCATTCGATATATATGGGCGCAGTTCGCCGTATTTAATTCACTTAGCCCATTTTAATTTGCAGGGCTGTGCATATTTTTCCCGGTCAATGTAGCAAAAATTGGAATATTAAAAAAAATCATTCTTGCATTGGCCAAAATGTTTGAACATTGTGTACAATGACCGGGGCATTTGTCAATTTCTGTTTATGTCACTCACCGTCTTAATGGCGAAATAAATCATAAATAGAATATTGCGCGCCTATATTATGAGTACCTATACACGTAGGTAATTGTGGAAAAATAAAAAAATTATCTATGAAAAAAACATGGGATTCATATGAATAAATTAAAATTAATAATTTTTTCAAATTATTTTATTTTATACACTAATAACGTATAGGTATAATAATTATAAATATAAAAATGAATTTTTTTCTTTTATCCGTCACTCTTTTGGTTCTATTTAAGACGATTAAGCAAGCTATATGTAAATGGTTGTTAAAATCTAAAAGAATCTGTAATTCTGAATAATCTTAACGTCAATACTCAATTTTGGATATTCCGTCAGTGATGTTATTTAGGTAATGACTTGATAAAGTCAGTAATGCAGACCAGAGATTAAAGGTAGTCGATGCATATTTCCGAAATTAACTGATAAGTTTAGTTAATGTCATTTATCGATATTTTCAAAATGGTTTATGAAATACCTAATATTTTGGTTACCTACTTATATATTACAACTTTAGTAACTTTAGTATCTATAGGGAAGGGGAGCTTAAGACATGTGCGAATTAAAATTTGTTTTTGCGGATGGTATAATAAAACGCATATTTCGGGAATATCATGTAAAATATTGCAAACATGCAAAATATTTATTATTTTCAAAAAAATATTTAAAAATTTGTTTATAAGGTTTATAAGGAGTCATGGACATGTACCTGATATCTGCAGTATGTATTCAAAGTGCCTTGCAGTTTGCCTTGTAAAAACGAATGAAATAATATATTATTATACTACCAATTATCTATAATAGTACTTAAGAAGTATAATAGCTTTACGGTTTTGTCGATGTAAATAATAAACTAATAAATTAATTAATATTGCCAACTTTGACTATCAATTTTAAACATGTTATGTAATATGTATAGATAATATATAGGCAATTTCAAAATTAAATATTGTAAATGATGAGTTGCTCGATGGTGACGTACTGACGCGTTTAAGTTTACTTATAAGCTTGTGATTTGTACAGGAATACATAATACTATAGGTACTCGTAATATTTTAAGACTATTTGCGTGTTATGTTGTTTTGTAACTTTTATTAAAACATAATAAATGTAATTTTAATTTTCAAACTTCAGTTATACAGTGTGACGTCATTGAGGTATAGACTTCATCATAAAACTATGCGGTATATCAGGGTTTTTAAACAAAGTTTTATTTTACATTTTTAAAAAACCCGTTTTGAACACATTAGCCCTGACATATGTAGTTATAGAACGCTTTCCTGTTTACCATACACTGAAACATGGTGTATTTATCATTAGCATTCTATAAATTCTCATACAAATATAGATTCGAGGATATTTTTTATTAACGAATAGTTAAGTTCATAGTATTAACATTTATCGTAATTATACCCAGACCTAACAAATTCTATTTAACATCCAATAAACAATTTATTTTATGTACTTACACGTAGTATAATAATGGACGATGTCCTAATAATCTTATAATAATATGATAAATAATTACTTTTATTTCATTTTACGTATTCTGTTATATTATTAATTCATCCGATATTAAATGCCCGTGAACTGATGCAGGCACTATAAGAGAGCTAATTATTATTCATAACGGCTATAATTGTGTATACAGTATAGTAATTTTGTATATTATTATAATCTCACGTCAATATATATTTTGATTAGGTACATTAAATCATCAATAAATATTGTTGTCAATAAATTGTTTTTTTTTTTTTTTGATATAAGTATTTTTTAATTTTACTAATAAATACAGCATAATAACATATTTTTGTAATACGAAAGCATTCGAAATGCGTATCTATACGAATCATCTATGAATTATTATGTTATTGATTTGTACATACAATAATAATCCTACTGTCAATAGAACATTTTACTTAATAATTTTCATCGGTTCATTCTTAACAGCAAACGATCTTGTTGTTGACTTTTACGAAAATTCTGATCAACAATAACATATTGATTTTATGGCTTTAAAACTCGGTAAATACATATTTTAAAATAATGACGTACTTCTTAGGTGACTATATACTACATGTTTGGTAAGCATATTAAAATACTTGAGTTCGTATGTAGGTTACGCGCTAATTTTGTTGTCACAATTTATACGTACGTATAAGTGGTCCATTTATAATATTATTTATGTATTAATAGAGATATCGCGTTAAAAACACAACGGATACATTTGGAGTTATGGACTACGGTTCTCTTAATTAAGTAGTATAATTTAAGTGCCACTAGATGAAAAATGAAAACCACTAAATACAAGTTATAAATGTATAATAATAATATATAAGCTATAGTTTCCACAAACCGCCGGCATTGAATATTGTATAGGCGTACTATAACACAAGTGACCTTCGTGTTTATTCTTATTATCGTGTCACCGTTTGTAGGTGAAACTTTAGAATTAGTTAACATTTCAGCATAAATACTAAATATGGTTCGATCGGAATTATACATCACTTTCCGTCAACAATTAAAACGTGCCGTACTATACTGTGTATAGTTCGAAGTATGAATTATGTATAGGGACATGCATTATAGTATAAAATCTGCATAGTGTATAATATGTATCAGTGAAATCAATCAACGAGCTGTGAATATTACTTAATTCTGCGCATGCTTAATAAGTTTAAAAAAAAAACCCATTAAGACATGATATAATTTATTGTAATAGTATAATCGTTATTAAGATATTAATTCGGTTATTTGAAGAATATGCTGCAATGCCAGTAATACATGCACAATGCACATGTCATATAATTAGGTACCTAACGTAATCATTCTATATTTTAGTATGAATATTATTAACCTAATATTTACCTATTTAAATAAAGAGTTGAGTAATAGCTTTGACTTCTATTTATAGCCATAAAAAAATTAATTTGATTTGTATCCATATGTCATTTAGGTCATAACCATAAGTGAGCCGTACTGTATTATATTTATATTCTGAGCGAAAATTCAGTATTATTGGCTTTACAATGATTTGTTGTTTATTTTTTTTTTTGTAACATTTTGGATTAGAAAATTTGATTAAACCTTTGTGGTTAGATAGGTATATAGCCGTAAAGGTATGGTTGTATAGTTACACTTGGGAAGTTATACTTAGTATATCTTAAAATATAAAAATACCAAATGTTTTTTTTATAGTTTAGGAAAACTGACAAAAACAACACAAAAACGGAAATGTTTCGTTGTAAAATCTTAATTTAAAAAGGAATGATGGAACAAAATAATTTCACAAAAATATTATAATAATAGAATTTTATAATTTATTAAGTTTTTTTTTCACGAAATTTTTATTCTTATTTTTAAAGTTAAAATGTAATATACCTACAATGTTTCTCATAAAAAGTATTTTTACATAAATTAAATAAAAATTATTTTATTGAATAAATATATTAGCATAGATTTTTTTAAAATTAAAAATTCATAAAATGTTAACTGTTGATACGATACCTTTGGAAATGTGTATTACAAAATGTTTTACCGGTTAATATTACGCCACTTAAAATAACAGTTTCTCCTCAGAGAGTCGGACCGTTAAAATGTTTAGGATAATATCAAATTATTTACACATTATAAAATATATACATTATACATATAGTAATTTAGGTTTACTGTGCATTTGTATATGCTACTGCGAATGATCATAGTTGGTGAATGCAGAAAAGTGGCAGCCACCAGTGAATGTTTACATACTTCAAAATTATTAACAAATGATGTCATATTATTTCAAATATTGCGCTGTAACTGTTTTATATCATACTGATTGATAATTTCGATGAAATTTAGGTAAGAATGGTAACTCTTAATTATGTATCTACGTTTACACCCAAAATTCGTTTTTAATGTGCAAAGAAAATGTATTATCAATCGATAAGTTTTAGTTAACCAAAAAGTTTTATTGCAATGACCTTACACTTCTTATTAAAAATATCTAAAGGATATACGTGTTGCAATTGTAAAACGAAGTGCACAGAAAAAAGTATAGATAGACAGTAAAAATATTTATGTTATTGCAATTAAATATTCATATAATAATCAAATATTGTTTTTTTTTCAATAAATGAAATTACTAAAACTAAAACTAACTTATAATATCAAACTCACCTTTTTTTAAATAATAATTTGTATAGAAATATACAATAGTAAATTTATTTATTAATGAAAGTTGAATGGTTCAATAACATTGAACATACTATTGTATTTTATGTAGTATTAACATTAACATATATTTATATTTAATATATTGTTAAAAGTATATGTATCTATGTCAAATTGTCAACATTAACACAACCTGTATTTAGTAAGATATTTATAAACAAAAATAATCGTGTAAATGTTAACATTATATAGTTATTATCCATGTTTTTCAATTCTGGTTGTGTTTTTTGACATTCACCGGTGACTATCAGCATTTATTATACGTATGTACATATAGATACTGTGGATATTCATATAGCAATAATATGTGCCACTATATATATGTCATATACACCACGAATTTCAATGATCTTTTTAAAAAAAATAATGATTAAACTTAAAATTTTATTAAGCTAAAAATGAATTTCAGGAGGGAATGAGGGTTCATTTTTTAAAAAATTAGTTACATAATACAATCATTAAAAATGTTAGCTAAAAAGTTACTACTTCTAAAAATTCTGAACCCCCTCCTTAGTTAGGCCTTAATTATAATATATATTAGATAAAAGGTTAATGTGACACCTATAAATTATAATGCCATAACATTAACTATTCTTCGGAATAAATGCAGATCCTCCGTTCGTCTACTTTGGTCAGAATCAAAATATATTGAGTATTTGAATTCAAATTTAATATACCTATCCATTATAGTGACACACTATTCAACTATTGATTTCTTGTTAAATTTAATATTTTTAATGTGTACCTACCTAATCTTACTTTTATATTATATTATAAAATAATAATATATGCGATGTGTACTTGATATTATAATAATATAATATATAGGTAACGGCTATACATAATATTAGGTGTTAATATAACCAAAACATTCTAATGTTGGAAGTTTTAATAGTACTACACAAAACAAGGTTTTTGGTAAATATATAGGTACTGTATATTATTATGGTGCTTTTTGCTAACGTGAAGGAAAAAATAATTGAAATGATTAAAAACATATAGAAATCGTGCTTACACGAAGAATTTCATTAACGCATATTATCTATAGTAGATACGAATGAATTCCATCAATGGTTGAAATATTTGGAATTATGGGAACTATTCATTTTTGAAACCGAGTTTAATATGTACAGTACGTTCCTACTACCTATTTTATATACATACAATAAATATACAAAGAGATATATAGACTTGGCGGTTGAATTTAAAAATATGTATTCTATAGAAAAAAAAATAATTTACTGACGAAACTCAATAGCGTGCTGTATGTTCACGATTAAAATGTCGTACCTACCTATGTTCGAACGTTTTAAAAAGACACAATGCCGCGTAAATTTAGTTTCGGTCGACTGCCCACTGTCGCAATGCCGGGAAACTGCGATATCTGGTCGACACGAATATTGCAGCCGTAGTCTGGACCGCAAAATATTATAATATAACGCACGTGCAGCCACAGAACCGAGACACGTCGATCGATCGCAGGAACGTGTGGTCGTGTGGACCGTATAATACAATTTTACATAGCTGCCGTCTTGTCATGTTTTTCGCCGTCGGGTACTATACGCAGCCCGTTATTCACAATTTTCTAACACAAATACGCAATATTTTTTAAATATGGTTTTTGGAAAATTTTAATTTGCACAATTATTATTGTAGGTATAGAGCTATAGACCTGTAGTTATATAGTAGAACTACATATAGACAAGCCTGCTAATCCATAATAAGAATGATTTTTATTAATACCGCCTTTGTAAAAACTATTCAAAAGTGAACTTTCAATTATTAAGAATCCTGATAATGTACGTAATTATTGTGAAGTATTATATTTTAGATATGGGATAGACTTGATAATATTAATATTATGTGCACTGTACAGAGCACAAGTCGTTAGCGGTCGAATAAAAAGCATCAAACACACAGTTTTTTTTTGTTGTAGAAATTGAGCAATAATATAATATAATATTGCAGTATTATGTATAGATTATTGATTACCGATTACTGTGTTAACCTTACACTGATCGAATAAAATATAATATAATGTACTAATAAGACAACAACTATAAGCGATGGTTGTCATATAATGTATAGGGTACTTATACGATAAAAATTAATTTTATGATTTTCTCCTCTCTGATATATTATTATTATAAAGGTGTCCAGCGAGAAGAGACTCGCGAATCACCAAATATATTGATAAATATGGAAGAGCCAAAACATAAAAAAAAAAGGTCATATATAAGTATAAATATACATAAATTCATATAAAAAATTTTTTTTTATAAAAATGTTACGATAAAATGCGACCCGCAAAAGTCTTTGACGCGAGCCGCGGTTTGGCCACCCTTGTATTATTATATCTCATCAATCATCATAATATTATAATTATTATACCTGATATTCTGATGGATTTTATAATAAATTTTTCTAATTTACACCACTGTTATTGATCCAGAGCAGTCTTAAAATTTCATGAAATTTAATTTCTTGAACTATTTATGTAAAAATTAATAATAAACGTTAAATTAAAAAAAATAATCTTTAATGTCGAATTATAAATTATTAGAATTAAGTAAATAATATATAAAATATATTTATTGTATAAAATAAAACTTAAATTTAATTAAAACTTACAAGTTAACATGCAATGTAGAAGTTCCTAATACATCCGTGTAAAGATACTCCATCATAGATACTTGACATTTTTGTCAAATGTTTACACAATTATTTTCAATACATCATAACATTTTCAAAATATTTCTAGTAAGTTTTATTTCTATAAATATCGATAAAAAAATTTTTGTTCGTTCAAATTTTCAATTTAATACAAAATCGTCAAGATCCCACATATGTTAATAGTTCTTAAAGATATGTAAAAATATTTCAAACGCATAGGTACAATTTTTAATTTTATTAGTATTTTAAGTTGTTGAAAATTCGTCAATTATTTGCAGTTAAAAATGTATAAAACATGCAATTTTTATATCTTAAGTTTGAAAAATTGATACAAAATTCTTTTTAAATTGTACTGAAACTAAAAAATAATAAAAAAATAATGATAATAATAATTAAGTATAATTTTGTTTATAGACATTTTAAGTCCAGATTTTGACGATGTTACATATTATTTAAACAATGAATAAACATATTTATTATTTGGTTATATACTTATATAATTTAAAAAAATTATTTATGGGGTCATACAACTTTTACGTATATTGTTATGTTCTATACACACACACACAATGTTTTCGGAAAAATTCAATTTGTATTATTAATGGTAAAATTAATTATACTTTATTTAATAGCAATATCAAAAAACATTATATGAAAAATTAAGTATAGGCTGTTAGACGGTTTCTGCTCAGAATCGATTTTCGAGTATAAACGTACAATGATATTTCATTTAATTCAAACATATCCATAACAGTCAACTGTTGACACCTACCATATAGCTGAGCGGTACTCACTTGCTGACTTTTTTTAATTGAATAATATTTTTGACACATAAATATACATTCTGACAAAATAAAGTAACCCACAAATTAATTTTCCTGGTACAAATAATAAATATTGTTTCAAATAAAATGACTTACGTAACCCTCATAAACAAAAATATAAAATTAACGTAAACCATAACATATACATAATCCATCTGAATTGGACCAATTTATATTTTATTCCAGTAAAGTAATGTGAGTCTCAATTAATATATATTCAATATTATTTAGTATAATGTATTCGGTTGGTATTTAAACCGAATAAAAACATTTTACCTAACAAAGTAGTGTAACCCACAGATAGATATACTTAAATTCCATATTATGATGTAAATAATAATGACTTTCGTGATAACCGGTCACTTATCGTAACCAACTAATACATATTTTTGAAGTAATTAAATTATGAATAACATATAAACATTTTTTAAATTAAATTTATAATATAAAAAATTATAAAACAGAGTTTTTTAATAAGTAAAAATAACATTAAAAGATTAATTTAGAAGAGAAGTATAACTATTTTAGAGCTCCACGTAAAATTTAGTTTTTGAGGGTTACACCAGTAGGGATTTCCACCAACGCTATATATTTAAATTTTACGATGAACTGTAATTTTCTGGCAGATCTAATAAAATACAATTATAATGTAACTATTATAATAACAAGTTATGAGGAACATATATTAAGCTTTCAAACATTTCAGCCCTGCAGTAAAAAAATATTTTTATCGAAATTTTAAAGAAAAAACAAAAATAAATTGACAATGTTCTAATGTCTATAAATATAGTCAAATAGTCAAATTTTATAAAGTGATACTATGTTTAGAAGAAGTTAATATAAACATTTTATAAATTATTCGTTTTTAATTACATCGAAATAAAATAATTGATTTTGTTTTAATACTGGTTTTGAATAAAAAATTTTTTTTTTCTTTAACTACTTAGTTTTTACAGTAAGTTATTTAAAAAATATTGGGAATATTTTCTTTTAACCATTCTACTAGATCTAATTTTCTACCAGAAATACCATCAAAGTTTAAATTCAAAGCATTTTGCCCGAAAAACGATAGCACATAAAAATAAAAAATACACTATCATTGTAAAATCAATACGTTCATATCGCTTCGCACAGAATTTAAAACATAAACATCTTATTATGTGTAGACACGTAGACTGATTTTGTCTGGAGAGCAGTTTTTTATTTTGCTTCAGACGGCATTATGATAGGTTACAGCAATATAATAATATAATATTATGTCTTTGTATTTTATTATTATTGTTGTTGTTGTTATTGTTTAATGTTTATATACAATATATTACATTATCAATTTATCACTCTTGTCCGTTCATCGAGTTCGGTCGACCTTGGACGGTGTCTGCAGCGATCACTAACAGAGTTGGCGTGTACCATACAACGCATAAAACGACATACATTAGCCAGATCGTATAGCAAAAACACGAAATACGGATATACATAATATGATAAATAATAAATATTAAATATTAAAAAATTATGCAATGTACCTGACGACTCTGCAGGTGGAAATTTGGAATTGGAATACCTCTGCGATACGTCCTATACTCGTCCCGTATATTACTATTATTATTGTATACGTATTGTTGTTAACGTTTTTGCAGAACCTGATCGTCGTCGTCGTCGGCGGCGGCGCTGAGATCCCCTTCTCTGCGATGACGTCGAATCCCCTTACCCGCCGCGCGCACCGCCGACGCACCGGCGCTCGGCGTTATAGACCTAACGGCCGGTCGACCGGCTGTCAGTAACAGTATTCGCTTAGTTGTGGTTCGTAGGGCGCTGCTCGTGCATGGCCCCAATCCCGACTTGCCTATAGCTGTTATATTTTTTATACTTTTCAACAGTTTATTATTGTTTTATTCCACCGGTGTGTGTGTGTATTAGTGTGTTAAAACGTGCGCGCGCGCGACAGTGTTATAAGTATTATATCATAAGACAGTATATCATATACATAATATTAGTATAAATAATAAAGTATCGTATAATAAGACATTGTTTTCGGTGTATAAGGTACACGCGTTTTATATCGTATAATAACAATAGCAACATAATAATATAATATACCTGCGTATAACATATTTTATTATCCGTCGTCGAACTCGGCGCTCGATTTTTGCCCACCCGGTGCGAGAAAACGAACGGCGCTACACCGCAATGCATTTCGTCAACGACGTGTCCAAGTTCATTTACAGCAGTCTCAGGAACGAATCGAGCAGGCTCAGGGTACGTATCTCGTCCCGTCACCCCGTCCAGCGTCCTACGCATTCCTACGCCGCGAGAGCAATATATTCGCATAGGATTTGATTTTCAGCGACGAACACCCTCGGGAGTTATAAATTAGCCCACTTTTGAATCGACTGATATTCGAAAAAAACACGAATACTTGATATTCGAAAGCCCGTCGGCGGGGTTAATGGCTGGTAGATACGTAGAATATTATGTAGAAAGGTAAAAGTGCGCGGGGTCATTGCAATACATATTATATGTATAATATGATGTTACTGTGCGCCACTTGTACTCTCCGCCGACGACTGTGTCGCGGTGTGTTTACTGTTTTTCCGCGCTCCGCATTTCACCGCTCGTGAGCCAGCCACAAACCGTAGCTGAGACGATACAAATATCATCGTCATAGTTCATTATTCATTCCGTCCGTTTGCGAACCACCCACGCCATACACTACGCGAAACGTTCGATACGAATTGTTTACGGCGTACCTACCGGTCGGTAAGGTTAACGATTATGTTATTATTACTGTTATTACCTGTTCGTATAGACATCATTACTCTTGTTAGATAGTAGTTGTGTGTCATACGATATCGAACGAGGCGTATTCCATTAAATGACCGTCAAGTCGTAACCTGCAGCCGGCAGGTTACAATATGTACGCAGTACGCCACACTTCCAAATCCTTGGATTTTACCGACGCAGGTCGCCGTATTGTCTTCATCTTTAATATCTCCTTCGCGTGAGTGCGTCTCGTTGCCTCGAGATCACCAGGCTCGTGTATGCATTCGTTGTATTAATTACGGAATCGCCGAGAGTATGTGTGTGTGTCTCTAAATCCTTGGGCAGAGTATAAGGATATAATAAAGGAATAGTAGTTAGTTATTATCCATACAGGTGTCGTGGCCACCGGTGAATACGATTATTCAGAATTTATACGGACCTTGACTGATCAATATAAAATAGCGTATTATTGTGTTTGTGTATGTGTGTGTGTGTGTGTGTGTATCGGTGCAGTTACAGACGATCAGATAATTAAAAAATATAATGTGTTCATATTATATTGTTCTTTTTAAATTTATAGCCGCACAAAAGAATTATTATAGCTGATAATATCACGTAAATTTCAATCATACTATATACACAATAATATTCGTCCTTCTTTACATATTTAGACAGTAGTTATGTTCACAGGTTTATGAACTACGACCTATTCACATCGATCATCTATGTACCTATATTATATATACAACTATACAAGCATAACAAATAATAATCATTTGTCGTTTTATACATTTTTACCTATTGTTATGGAAATTGCCAATAAGATAATACGGGTAACACCGGCCACCGGGTACTCTGTATACAAGACTATAATGACTATTGACGTGTCAAATAGCTTTAATCTTCATAGTTTATATCTAATTATTGTTTATTCAGATATGTTTTGCGCTATTCACTGAGGTATACTTAATTCGTTTATACTTCCTATCTAAAAGGAAATATTATGTTCATAAATTTGGAAATGTTTCAATTAGTTTGGCTCTCGTCAAGGTTAATCCATTAAGCAATCTTAACTGATGTAAAATAGTCATTAAGCAATTACTATTAACTGTATACGCCGTTTTCGTTTCTTCGTTTAATCTAACATTTCCTCTACGATAATATTTATTATATTTTACTGAAATTAATTATTGTTTTATGGTTTCGCCATTTATTAAATATTTGTTATGAGCTTAATAATATAATATATATTTTTATGACAATCAATATTTCAAGTAATTTGTGTTTGATATTTAAAAAAATAGGGTTGACTGACTATAATCCAGACACCTGCCGTTCGCTTGCACGGATAATATATTATTTCAATCGTACACATAATTTTATTCTCTTGATATTAGATATTATCTGAGCGTGGTAATAAAATGAAGTATCTACCCACTAGGTATTTACAATTTTTTGTCAAAAAAGTAGAAAGGTCAAGTTAGGTTTCAGAAACCATAAATATGTACAAATGCACTATGTATTCCAGTGTTTCTCGACCTTTTTTTCTTATGAAAATCCACGAATTTACCTTTTTGGAATAGGCGACCCCCTGTCAAAAATGTATATAAATATTATCAAAATATTATAAATGATAATAATACAACTGAATAATGAATACTTCTATTAAATATGAGGATTATTTTTAAATTTAAATTAATTTTTCTTTTTCTTATCGTTATTAGTTGTTTAACTAATTAAGAAAAATTTGCGATTCAGTTTTGAGTCAAGACTCAAAGGTTGGGAAACATTTATGTAGTCTATAGTAATAATAGTAGAGACTATAAGGATTATAAATTAAAATATGATATGAAAACATAAAATAATAGTATCAATACAATAATAATTAAAAACACGCAAATATTCAACAGTTGAACAGTGTGCATTAAGTTGATTAAGTCGATCCTTAAGCGTCGAATATTATCGTATGTAATCCTTTTCTTTTTATACTTTCTTAATACAGTGATTTACACATTTAAAAAACATATTTTATCTAATATCGAATGTCAGTAGACAGTATAAATCATATTGTGCTGCTTTATTAGCTTACGAATTCGGAATTTGTAATTACTACGAATATTATGCATATCAATTTTATATAATATACCTAGCATACAGCACTCGGTACTTAATAGTTACAGCTAGTAATATTTTACCTACTAAGAATAATAGTGACTGCAATAATTATCAACAACTCTATCAAGCGACTACTTGAGTATTAAAATTATCTCATTTTTATGTTCGTTGAATAGTTATAAAGTCATAAATCCGATTTAGAATAAAAAGTCATACGTTCTTCGTATACAATTAATGCTTACTAATATGCTTAAACGAGAACTCTCATGATCGTATTCGACGCAATAATCATGTCATCGTGTATCAATTGACACGTACCAATTTACCTTTGAGGATATAAGTAATAAAATTCTCATTAGTATTCTCGAAAACTATTTGTACTGCACGAAGCGTTTTAATCTTTAATGCTATTAAAATAGTAGTTATTTTATTTTTTGAAGTATCATCATCTTTACACATGAGTAATACTAATAAGTTAAGTAGAAGTTTTTGCTTCTAAACTGTTATAATATTACGCTTTTCAAGATAACCTTTTCAACTTAATTGTAACAACACTAAAAACAAAACGTTTATTACCAATTAAAATTCTTTGAACTTTGATATGATAAAAGTTTTAACGATTAATTCTTTCGCTATCGTTTTTTTCAGAAGTTCTGCTTGATTGTGAACGGTCAAATAAACGTTTTTAAGAATGTATAAGTTTCGTGTAAATGAATGTTGAAAAAATCAAATCATCGTATATTTGCATAAAATATATGTATATTATTTTCGTATTTATATTTTACAAAGGATAAAATGACGATTACTAGTAAATGCATTATGCTTTCAATCTGTACTAATAAAATGTTTCCTAAATAGGGTGTCGCTAATTTTTATAATTTTATATTAATCGAAAAATAGAATATTAGTTACGGCATTGTGCGTAAAGCGTAATCATAATGTTATATTCATACAGGCATACAGCCTCAGTCAGTATACAAAATCGATTTTCAGACACGCACGCACGTTTTTACTAAACTTCTTTCATCTAGTAATACTGACTTAAAAAAAACATGTCCTATTGCGTCTAGTGGATTTGTCTTTTGACGTGTCTGATGATTATACTTAAAGTTTTAAAATCCAAATGTCACTATAGATACAACTATTTGGCAGATGTCATTATGTAACTTAAACCTTGATATTATCTTCAAACGATTGGACTTAAATATACCACACAATGACGTTATACTCATATTATTAAATATCTTCTACATGTAAGAGATTGAGTAGTGTTAGTGAGTATCTATAGACTATAGAGTAAAAAGCTGATTTTTTACTTAAAATACCAAATATTTGTATAACTGTTGTAGTGAATTATACAAGAAAATATGTATAATGCATACCTATATATTATATTATATTATAATACTACATACCTATATTTTTTCATTATCAAACCTCGAAAGACTGTATCTCGTTTACCCTGAATAATACTATAGCTAGGTAGTTATGGGTATGCACATTATTTACCTCGTACCTTGAAGGTATAAAAAAAATAAAATTCAGAAAATCAGAGTTTTGATTAGTTATTATATTTACGTGCAGTACTTAGTACTTTTCATGCACTAAATCACAATAATTTTCTAATAAATATAATATACATTTTTTTAACGATTGACTTACTATATTATCGTCTCGAATCAGTAAATCAAATTTGTAAGATTTTGTGTAAATCTACCAAAGAGTAATCAATAAGAGTACCTCTACATTAAAAAAAAAAAAATAATAATAATAATAATAATGAATATTTGTATAGGCTGATATTACCTTACAGATATATATTTTTATTTATATGCGACCATGGAAGCGACTGTACATATCTATATTTTTATTTCACTCAGAACTGCCAATGCCATTGTGCAACGTTCGTTGAACGGATACAAGCAGACGAGATATATAATACAGTAAACATATTATATAGGTATATTTAAATTCTTGCATCTAAAATAAATATTTTATACTGTTAATACGCAGTATGGTTATAATAACAAACAAAACCAACACTTGACCTCTAAAAAACAACTTAGTGTGTTTTTCAAGAAGTTCTGTTGACCCTGGTCGGGTCCATGACTTTTTCATTTTAACAACACATACCTAACCGATCTGTACCTATACATTTAATACAATTTATGGAAATCGTCTGTTCCTCGTGTTTGGCAATTGCCAATTGTATAGGAATGCATGAGAACTGTTACTTTATTTGCGCGTCTTGTAATAAATTGTAAGTAATATCTTACTACAATTGATTTATGTGTCAATGACTCTTAAATTATTCGTTTTAATAATATGTTAACCAGCCGTTTATGTAGAAATAGTATTTAATATTAATTACGTGGAATTTATAGGTTTTATGAGATATTAAATTGACCTATGTGTCGCATAATAAAATTAAACGTTTATTGATGAAATTCCTTTTTTCATTCCGCGCTACATACTAATATGCCTTAATTCAAAAATATAATACGTTTTTCGTTTTACAGAGCTATGCGGTTAATTGCGCTAATAAGTATCCAACGAAAGTTCGAGTCGTCGAAGTAGGACCGAGAGACGGTCTACAAAACGAATCTAAAAACATACCAACGGACGTTAAAGTAGAATTCATCAATAGACTGTCTGCGACGGGACTTCAAAACGTTGAGGCTACTAGGTGAGTATCAAGTGTTGAATAGTATTATGGTCATAGTCATCGTGTAGACCGCAACGCGAATTTTACGTGTAACTTGCGGTAACCACTAACGGCAATAACCATATTATTATTACCTATATCTACTATCTATAGCCTATAGGCAATTGCAATTTTTTTTATTATAAATATATTAATACATAAAATATATCTGAGGTTCGTTTTGATTTTAGTTTCGTTTCCCCCAAATGGGTGCCACAAATGGCTGACCACTCAGACGTGTACAGCAAGATCGACAAAGTGGAGGGTGTGTCGTATCCGGTGCTGGTGCCGAATATGCGAGGTCTACTCACAGCCGTACGTATACTTACGAACTTATTCGAAGCGCGCATTTTGTATGTCATATGGTTTAATGTTTCGATATCGTTTTCAGATGCAACACGACGTCAAAGAAATCGCCGTCTTCGGGTCTGCTTCTGAAGGGTTTAGTCGAAAGAACATTGGCTGTGGCATTGCCGAGAGCCTGGAAAGGTTCGAAGATGTAGTGTCCACTGCTCTGGACCACGGTATCAAAGTCCGCGGATATATTTCCTGCGTGTGCGGTTGTCCATACGACGGCGCTGTATCGCCCCAGGACGTCGCTAAGGTAGTTAACAAATATAATACACATTACACACGTGTATGAATATTTTTTTGGATAGAAAAACATTTTAAGAAAATTGATCTTTTTCTTTGAACAGTCTATTCATTAAACTATATGATAAAAAAAATTTTGCTTACAAGGCGAATACTTTATTTTGTGTTTAAAAGTATCTCTGATCATTGTTTAAATAATATTTTGTCAATTATCTAAGAATTTTCATACATTATCAAAATTTTAAAATTTATCTTGAATTAGCTATGTATCTATTAGATATTCTAAATGTAATAATGGATTGATAATTTTGAACGTCAAATCTTATTCGTTGTATATTGTTATTATTTAATTGGATAATATTTATAATTATTATACTTATAAATCCGAGTATCTGACTAACAAAATTGTGTTTATGTAAATATTTAGATGTCCGACGCGTTGTACAAAATGGGCTGTTATGAGATTTCTCTTGGAGATACGATTGGTATCGGCACACCGGGCACGATAAGGGCAATGTTACAAGAAGTAATGGAAATTGTGCCAGTCGAAAATTTAGCTCTCCATTGTCACGATACTTATGGACAGGCTTTGTCTAACATACTTACTGCCCTCGAGGTATGCACAATAAACGCTGTAATCTTGAGTCTGAATAATATAACCAAAATCTTGACTCCAATAGTCCAATGCCTTGATTAGACCTACTCTAATATTTTTAGTTTTTGGATACACTCTCTGACAGGAAAACTATATTTTTTATTGGCTTATTTTAAATCCTATTCACCATACATCATAGTATTTTTTGAAGATAGTATAATGTGTTCAATAATTTAAATAATATTAAAATAACATGGTCGAACGAATGAAGAAATATTAAAATATTTTCATATTAATTTTCATTAACGCTGTTAGTTTATGAATTCGCATATCAATTAATGTAATTCTGAATTTAAAATAAATGATATACATATTTGAATTAATAACTACATTCTAATAAAAACTACTTTTATATTGTACTATTTCGCAAATTTTGGATTTTTTGTACAAATATTAATGTTCCCTATTACTTTCAATTTACAACCTTCGTTATCATATACATATATTATTATATTACGCCATAATATTCGTCTAGTGATGCAGGAGACCCCTGAGACATTAAAACAATGAGTAGATAGACAAATCGGGAATACAGCCAATACAGGTATAGACTAAAAACGAATAGCTGCAACACGAAAAGCATTTTCAAACATTTAAAATTCCACGTATAAGCCTTGATGGATGTTATTTAAGACCTATGTAGGTGACCATATTGGTTGGGTATTTTGATAAAAAAAAAATTAATTAAATATTTAGCCACATTAATTAATACATGAAAATAGTTAGCTACGTCACTAAATTTGAGTCAACGGCAATAGTAATATACTTACTATATTCTTCATCGTATGATATTGATAAATCCAACGTTATTTTTCTTATTCTAGATGGGAATTTCAGTATTCGACTCATCGGTTGCCGGTCTTGGCGGTTGTCCTTACGCCAGAGGTGCTTCTGGTAACGTTGCCACTGAAGATCTGATTTACATGTTGGATGGAATGGGTATCGAAACTGGTGTGGACATGGACCTGTTATTGAGCGCTGGCAGATATATTTGCGAAGAACTGGGAAAAAGTACGGAATCTAAAGTTGCCAGAGCGCTGTCTGGAAAAGAAAAACCCATGAAATTCTTGCAATCTTACAGAAGTCAAGCATCGCTCAAGAACTAACGGTCTCCTCGACACCGATAAATTATTCCATTTCACTCATTAGCACTCGAAATATCTCTATCGTTTTGATTAATTTAGTGATTATTTAATATTATTTATATAAGACTGAATCTATTATGTTTGTCGTGAATGTGACTTTACGTATTTTTTTTATATTTAACTATCGTATATTATGGATAATTTATATAATATTTTATTTTATTACTATATTATTATTTTTATTATCATACGCATTGTACGTGGACAAGTACTCAATCATTTGACATAGGCGCAATTCATGAAAAAAAGATTGGTTTGTGGACGGCTCAGCTCCTAAATACGCTCCTCTACATTATTTCATTGAATTGCGCCCGTTTGTATTCTCCAAGCTATAAGGTTTATAAGTATAAACTTATCTGTTAAAAGCGATTTGTGTTTTCCATCCGTAAATGTACTTTTTTAGAATGATATTATTAAGTAGTACCTAATATTATATGATATATTTTTATAAACGATTATTTTTAATATATTAAAAATTGAAGTCAATAAGTTTTACATATTTAATGGTTGTATTTTAATTGCTATGCACGATGAAATTATTTATTTTTATGTATTGAAAAATAATCAATTTCAAATTCAAGCCAAAAGAATTAAGAATAAGTAGACCAATTGACCAAGCTGTGTACAATATAATATGATGTAAGAGGTCATCAAATATTCATTTAACTAAAAAAAACAAAAACGAAATAGTGTGTGTTAATGATTTTCAAGTTTTGGAAACAAGAGTGATAATACACATTATAGATAGCTTTTTATCATCCAATTAACGGAGTCGTCAATTATGATATAACATAATAAAAACACAAACAAATATGTCAGAATAATCAATTCACATTTATTTTTGTTCTATTATTTTAATAGAGCTATTTATTTATATTTTGTGTTATAGACATTTTATTAACAATTCTTCAAAATAAACAAAAAGTTTTCAGTGGTAAAAAGATACGGAGAAAAGATTTTAAAAAGTGAAACAAATAAACTTAAATAAAAAAATGACATATTATGTATCATGTATATTGTATATATACGAATATTTTTTTCAGTCTTTTGATATAGCGTCTGAAAATATGGAAATCACAATTTTAAAAAAAAATAAATAAAATATTTCATGTATCTAATAATAGTAGTGATAATCAACATATATTTTACACATCTAATCTAAGAAATGTAAAAAGAAATATTTATTATGTTAATTTAATGCTGTGAAAGCGTTATTATTATTTATTTTAATAAACAACTTGGCCTCGACATAAACAAAAATAATGTTAACTCTAATAATAACTTGAAACCTTTAAAAGTGTTCACTACGCTAATTATACTTTTTAACATTATATATTTATGCAACAAATTTGTTTCTTTTAGATTGGTTATAAACGTTATGAACTGAATGAATTAAAAACTGTTAAATATACATTCAATTTATTATACAGTAAAAATAAACAAAAAAGTCGATGAAAAAAATGAATTTTCTTTAAAGAGTTACAGTACAAAAATATGAATAAATAATAATTTTAATCAAAATAAAGTTTTTATAATTCATATTTTTTAGCATCATCGTTTAAGTAATATAATATTATATTGTTATCTAATACGATTTACTTTATCGATTTTTATATTTAATAATAATACTACAAAAAACAAAAACTTAAAAAGTAAAATGGCACCGAAAATAAGTCAAATTTATGAGTATTGACTTTACTAAAAAATAAAACTTTAATTTTAGTTATCAGACTACCCATAATATTATAAATAAAAATGTTTGAAAATCATGCATGTACCTATAATGACCTGATAACTTGTAAAACCAAAAGTATGTTAAATATATTTTTGTACACAGTATACACATTAAATATACAATACAATGCATTATGTAGTAACCACTATAACTAGTAATTCAAAACATAATTTGTCCTAATTTAATTATTCTTTCTATCAAAGTAGGTAACAAAAAAACCACGTGAATGCATTAATATAAATTCACAGCATTTTCTAAGAATATTATTGCTCAACACCTCAACGATATGAATTAAATTTTTACCTACCTAAATCTAAGAGAAAATACTATTAATATTAAATTAAAATATACAATTAATTTAACATTATATTATTACTTATTGGAAATATTGTTGAAGTACAAATATATAATATACTACAAAAACATTATGTCATATAATTATTCCTAATTAGTATAGTGGGTAATTATACAAAAAATCATGACATTAGCCATCGCCATCTGTTTCCATTGTATCCCAAGGTATATTTATAATGTTTGTTAGTGCTGAATTAAAAAATAATTATTCCTACTTCGTAAGAACATATTTAATATATTTCTCGCAGAATCCACCTGTTATACCATGAGGTAATAAGTCTATGCAAATTCATTGTCGAAAATATCATAATATTATTGCCATCACCATCCGAGCAAAGTATATCATACTATCTATTTAGTGAATAATACATTGTATTTTAAAATTCCGGTGGCCAATTGGTGAGCATAATATACCTAGTTTGCATTTCTTTGGATATTATTTAATTATTTTTACTTTTTATCAGGCCAACATATTTTTCTCAGGTACGACGAACTTATATTATGCGGAATGATTATAATTGTGTTCGTTTATCTCTAACTCTAATTATTCTTAACGAATTTTAAATTACAACTATCAGTTAAACATACGCGATCAGAATATGCGCACAAGGTGAGATTAATAAACTTTCGAATAAACTAATCTTTTGTTGGTTTTAATTATAATTATTATTAAATAATATGCAGTTTATCGCAAGGTCGAGTATATAAATAAAACATTCCGGATTCACATTTAAAATTGTATTCTAGATTTTTGTAGTATACATACTTATACAAATTTTAATCCACGTCAAACTCATTGTGCATAAATTAATTAGCTTGAGACTTATTTGGGCATTTACGGTCCAAATTTGGATGAAGCAATCCAAAGTTTGTATTACTTATATACGCTTTCCAATCCACCTCTATTATATACACGTGATGACTAATATTCACCTTGGTTTGTAGGTATTTGAAATTGACTCGGTTTACCAATTAACCAATAATCAACAAACACTTAAAAATGATAAACTCATACGAACAATATTATCATCATACATAATAACCTATACAAGGTGATTTTTTATCAAAGAACACTCATTATTTCTGAAAGTATTCATGTTTTTGAAAATATTTTTTTACATAGTTTCAAGCTGTTAAAAAAACAACATTTTTATTAAAAAATTATATTTTTAAATACTTTTTATCATTATATTTTTTTAAGTTTTTTACTTTTTTGAATGACAACATATAGTTTTAATTTCATATTCCAAAGCAGAATAATTTTCTGAGTATTTTGATACATAAAATTCGAATTTAGGGCCAGTAGTTTTTGAGTTATACTTATTTAAAGTTTAGACAAGCGGAGTAGTAGACAAACATTTTGCGGGGTAACCCCGTACCACTCCACTCCGCGCATCTAAACTTTAAATACTTATAACTCATAAACTACTGGCCCTAAATTCGATTTTTATGTATCAAAATATCACATATTCTTATTGTGCCCAAGGGTACAGATTGTATATTTCTTGTTAAAAATAAAAAAAAAAAATGTATCAAAATATTCAGAAAGTTATACTGCTTTGGAATATGAAATTAAAACTATATGCTGTCAT
This sequence comes from Schizaphis graminum, assembly GCA_020882235.1. NCBI lineage: Eukaryota > Metazoa > Arthropoda > Insecta > Hemiptera > Aphididae > Schizaphis > Schizaphis graminum. Next base: position 15,561,035 of record CM037032.1, read on the forward strand.
TCAAAAAAGTAAAAAACTTAAAAAAATATAAGGATAAAAAATATTTAAAAATATAATTTTTTAATAAAAATGTTGTTTTTTAACAACTTGAAACTATGTAAAAAAAATATTTTCAAAAACATGAATACTTTCAGAAATAATGAGTGTTCTTCGATAAAAAAATCACCCTGTATATACATTCTACCTATAGACTAAAAATAAAATACTGTAAAATTTCTACAGTGGAATGTAAAAACCTACTGAACTAAAACAATATAATATGTATAATTTTATAATCAATAAACAAAAAACCTTGTTGGGTTTTATCGCTGTATACTCTCCTTCTTCATAGTATGTTGTCGCTTATTTTTATTGTATATGTATTACGCATAATTCAAATATATAGGTATGTTAAACAATGATTTTATTTGCTTGTAGTGCTAAAACATAGATAGTAAATATTATTTTATCAATTTATAAACACAAAAATAAATTGGTTTGTTATGTAAAGTCAAACTACAATTGATTTTGTATGAAATAAATAATTTGAACATTCAATAAAAATCGTAATTGAAAGGTTGGCGGTACTATCAAGTATTACAGAACCACAGAGGTCTATACACGGGTCAAAAAAAATGGATCCGGTCCGATCAGTCTTACCCGCCTACTCAAATACAAAAATTCGAAAACTAACCCGGCCCACCTCGAAGAAACATACAAGTTGTCTGAACCAATCCAATTCGATACAAAAATTATAAACGGTATATTAAACCAAACGTTTTGTGACGAACTGCAGACAATGTAATTTCTGTTTTTCCGCTTAGTGTATAGTGGGTGGTTTCAATATAAATTATAAATTATATTTATTATTTGGGTTATCAACTTATCACTGTTGTAACTCATAAATGCTGCGATGGACTATGATAACTATTACATACGTCATTATAATAGTTTAACGTATACAGGACCTATGTACGTCGTCAGTGGCGGACTGGGACTTGGAAGGTTTACGAGTTCACGGATCACTCACTCAATATTCTATATTATTTATGATTTTCCAAGGAAATTGTTTCTTACTTTTCTTGGTTTTTCATTAGTATATACAAAATATTATAATTCTTTCGTCATAAAGTCATACGTGATACGTCTTGTAGGTCTTTTGAAAATATACCAGTAGCTTATTATTGTGATTATAACTGTGACTAAATCGCAATATTTTATCTAAATTTTAGTCCAAATAGTTAAAAATAAAGTAATTGGTACTGATCTTATGAAAAAATAAATAATTATAAAATTGTTTATATACTATAGTATATAATAATATATGCTATATTATAATATGTACTTAATATACAAATAAATTGTAAAGTGGCTTCATAATAAGCATATTTTTATCAAATCTAAAGTCCGCACTAGTACATATTTTTATCACATTACTTTTATCATTCATCGTGGATTAATTAAACCATATGGATTATGGATGATCCTTGATGATTGATTTTACGTACCTATACCTACTGTAAATATTATCAATCATTTAGTTTAATCATAAACTTATATCATATTAATATATTATTATACTTGTTCATAATGGCTTAATATACGTGGTTTCAAACTGTTTGCCATTTAAAATTATTACATTAGTAATATCGTCAAATGTTCAGTTGTTCAGGGGCTTCATCTCACGTATGCTATATCGGCACACAAGCTCACATGGCCAGTTAACCGATTCTGTATGTCGTACATTTTATCTGCAAGGTTTTTTAATTTGTATTACAGTTTAAAAGCGAAAATGTTAATTTATCAATAGCATTTGTTTTTTAAAAACATTTTTTAGCTCAACAAAGACTAGAGTTATTTTACGAGTGGCCCGATTTTGATCCGACCCAAATACCAACATTCAAATAAACCCAACAACTCGAATAGTGGTTGGAATATCCGGTCCAAATCATCACAACCCGACTTTGAATCGGCCCGAATCTTGAATCGGACATTGTGCCCTATCCTATAGAAATATTAATGCAAACTCGCCTTAGACGCCCACACACTAATGTAAACAAATCGTCCAAATCGAGATAACATAATATTATGTATAATGAATTGTAGATACTTATATTTTTATACTTAATTAATTATAATAAATGTTTATATCATGACATAAATTATAGTAACTACAGTTGTATATTATGTGAGATCTATACTAATTTAATAAATTATAATATGAAACTGCAGTTGCATAATGTACAAAACCACTAACCGTATTATTATTAAAGTTGATATTCGGTATTATTTAAGTGCTGTTGATTCAAATGCGTTAAAATTGTCGAAACGCGTAGATCTACTTTTTTTTATTACTTATTGTTTTAAGTGTGACCGGCGTAAATTACAGTTATTATTTGTTCTTCAAGTCTTGAGTTATAAATATAAAAGGTACATCTCTTAAAATTAAAATCATATAATATTAAACATAATGTACATATATTATAATTTAATTTCTTTACTTAATCATATATTTATAAAAGATAATAGTTACGATAATACCTATATACTATAATAAATCACATATAGTTAATTCTTAGTTTTTATTTTTATACATTTTTAGAAAGTTTGTTATTCAGATTTTGATTGAACATATATTACTTGAATAAAATAGTATGCTTATGGAGTTTAAATTAGTTTTATTTTATCGTCTCAATACTTCGCTGAATTTTTGTTTCAAAACTGTGAAAGTATTAGTATATAATAATCAACCAATCAATTTTTAAATTTATTAACAAATTCTCATCATACATAGAAACTATTCATCTCACATCGTAATTTGCTAGTTTACAATCTAAAATCAAATTATTTGAATTCACATAGAAAACATTTTATATGAGACGGCTGTGGTTAGGTGAGGCATAGATTCAAAAATGTAATTATTGATATTGATGGGCGAGAGGGTGTCATGCACGTTTATAATATTTTCCTGTACGATGTTGAAATTGTTGTTGTTTAGCAGACAAACGTAATAAAGATTACACTGATTACAGCATATTGATATTGCACTTAAAGTCTTAAACTTCCACATCGTATTTGTTATCAAACGTTTTATAACATTTTTTACATTTTTATAATTACTTGAATAGGTACCCATTTAATATACAATTATGCAATTTGAAATTATAAAATTATTTTTATCTATAGTTGTATTTAGCACCTAAAACAGCTATTATACTTAGAAAAATAAAAGGTTAACAATAAAATATAAATTATTCTATTAAAATTTGACATTTGTACACAAGTCGTACAAGGCCAAGGCTATATGAATATTTTCAGAAGGTTAATAATTTTAATAAGAAATACAATGAATGCTTTGTTTGATATGTTTTGAACTTATAATATATATATTTTCTATAGTTAAATTTTGATATTCATAAATATTAAGTTTATTTTTAATCGATTAAATGACAACGTAAATTATTTTCAAGAAAAAAGGTTGAAATTATATTTTTCAGATAAATTTAAAATTGTATCTGAACAATCTTTTTCTTATTTCATTTTTAAGAAAAGTAGGTAATTTATCTTATTGAAAATACAATAAAATACAGAAGACCATATCATAAAACAATTTGATGACTATTTTATTAAGTACTTATAGAGTTATATAATTATTAGTTATATTACATCTTTACCTATTATTATTATCGTATTTTTTCTTTTTGTGCAAGGAGAAATTTACTTACCTATCAAAGAAATTAACTCATCAATAAATCTCTACAAATTATGAATTCCCTTAAATTATTACGTGCTTTTTATACAGTACATTTTTTTTCATTTAATGAAAGTTTTGTTTTGCCAATTTTATTTAAAAAGCCTTCAATATGTACAAAAATATTCCACAAAAAATAAGAATATTAATTATAAATGTATAGCAATTTAATAATTACCTACAATAGTTTAACTCGATTAAATATAAAAATTATATTTAATTAAATTAGTGAAATTGTAAAATTATTAATTATACGTGATTACAAATTGTATACGTATTTAAATATTAATTAATAATTATAATAGTATTTGGACTGAAAATACTAAAAATTAATGAAAGAAGTTTTCGTTTACAAAAAAAGAAAATTCTGAAAACAAGGTTGCAGTATTGCTAACAGTATACAATTTATAATAATAAAATCCATTCACTGAAATATTGAAAAATGTATCAAAAACCCATAATTTTGCAAGTAAAATAATGTCTTGTGAGCTGTATTGTCTGTATTATACATTTATTATATTACATTCGTATTTTTTTTTTTTTTTTAATAAGGACTGAAATCTCTGGAAAATTTTATAAATTATGTCATGACAGTCATTAACGTATTTATCAGAAATTATGTGCATATGATAATGGATATTGCGTATTTATATGTTTACTTATATAAATATATACAATTTTCTATTAGAACGTCTTAAAAACCCAATACCTATAAGCAATTTTTTCATTGAATATGTTTTTCATGACGTGAACTTTACAAGTTCCTATATTGATCGTATACCTACTTGCCCCCGATATAGTACAAAATGGGTGAGTGACTTACGCACTGATGACTGCACGTGTGCGTGTGTAGTGTAGTGCACGGATAGCGGTTGAGTTGCAGTGAAATTTGTGTCGGACGGCCGCTTACGAAAATCGATTCTGCAGCGCCAAACTGAAAATTATAATAATAATAAGCATTTATTATATTGTTATCTGTTTCATTACGTGTTGCTGGAGCAATTATTTTGGAACACTCAGATAACAACCCGAATTACATATTCTGTGAGAATTCTATATTATATTATTCTATTATATAACTATTATATGCAAGTATATTATATACAGCACCTATGTATATACATTGTAACACACGGAGACCGGAATATTATTTATGCAGTATATGATACTTATGTCTGCGAAAAATATATTTTCTCACGGTTTTTAAGATTTGTTTAAAAACACCGTATCGTGGATGATCTCCCGTTAAAATGTCGAGATCGAGATCCAAAAATGATCTATTAGATTTATCGTACACGGTGAAAAATTTAAAAACAATTAATCTTCGAGAATTCGCACTAACTATACGTTGTTATTTCGTAGACCGTGTACACGCGCACATCGTTTACTTCACCTCATTGTTATAGTTAGATGATTCGGCTCTGTCGTTTTATTATATAGTCTTATAAACTACACTGGGAATAATTTTACAAGCGGGAAATAACGAACATTCGGAACATTAGATGGAAATGTTATCAAATAGAATATCTAACAACGGTAACAACATCATTTGCTGTATTTTTTTTTTTTTTTTTTTAGTGAGTGATGCGAATGTTTTACAATAAATTTCGATAACTATCTCAGAGTACGCCGCACCAAATATTTCATTTTCATTTCGTTTTCAGTTCAACGAGTAATAAGGATCGGTGCACGTGTACACATAGGACGGGTACCTATAATGTTTAAAAATAAATGATATAATAACAAAAAATGTCTTCACTCTTTAGAAATTAACTACACGTAATGTCCATGTTTGTACAATCGCCAAAGCATTAGCTTTCTAGCTTATCATCCGTACGAAAAATTAATTATAATGCGCGTTGGAAAGAAACCAAATACGTATTATAGCCTATATATAGGTATATGAAATCGTATGTATAAATCCCATTGATAAAACAGAATGATTACTATCTATATTTGAATAACATTTGACATAGACCTCACATAATCGGTGTAAAATATTGTTTTTTATTTTGTATCAGTTAGGTACTGTTCAATATTAATATATTACGAGAATATTATACTATTATATAGGTATAAGATATCAATTCGATAAACAAAAAAATATTTTTTTTAAATTAAAATGGACTAGGCAGAAAAAAGAATATTGAACAAAGAAAAAAAAATCATGATATAATAAATAATTGGATTAATGAAAATGGACAGTAATCATTTTAGAAAGTAATATAATTTATATTAAAGTAAAAGATTATTATTGGACAAATCGTATTTTGTAAGTACGTGCGTACAACGACAAATATTTCCCAAATATTTGAAGGACAAAATACGTACCAACTTATAATGAATATATATAACATAAATTACATTTGTATAACATTAATAGGTAATAACAATAATAGGAAAAATTCGGTCAGCAAAATAACGCCAATAAAACTTAATATGTTTTTGAGTTTAATAGAATTATTAGAATTTAATATATTATTATGTTGAAAAGGTTTCTTCATTTCCATTTGGATTTTTTTTTATCATTCTACATCCGGTTCTTTATAGACCTTAACGATTACAAATTATTATTTTGTATAATGTACATGATGTTTTTATACTCAACTGCATAATATAATGTTGAAAAAATAACATTAACTGTATACTATGCATCTTTGGTGTATAATAATAAAAGTCAATTCAAAGTCAACGAACGCTAATTTGATAATTAAATAATATTTTATTTTATTAAAAATAAAATCGAATAGGTACGTCATAATATTATGTACATTATACTACATAGATGAATACTAAAGTAAATCTTTACGTTAAATATTTTTCTGTGATGCATTTCAATGTAATTAATACCATTACTGCGCAATCAAGTGTGATGTTTATAGCTATATAACTATAAAATAAAGCTACTATAATATGATAACCTATTACGATCGAACAATTAGCAAACTTAACATTTCACGTTTAACCGAAATCCAACAATAAAATATTAAATGTATATATATACACATTATTATGTGTAAATGATTTCATCACCGGGAATGTATTTACGGAAATTAAAAACGAGAAGAGATAGTGATTTAAATTCTAAAACTTTCATTTACCTAGAAATTCAAATAACAATAATCAATAATATATTTAATAATATTGCCGAAAAAAAAATCTGAATATATGATTATCAATTTACAACCGATGTATGTAATAATCCCCAATAATTTCTTAATAAACCGTTACTATATATATACCTATTCACGTTTTTATTCACGGATTGATGAGCGTATAGATCTGTATTGCACGTATATTCGTAAATAGTGGTCATTATATATATGATTCAATATCGTAAAAGCAAACCGTTAATTGAAAAGCGTCCGTAATACTATTCGGTATAATAAACTACATAATAATTAATATAATATATTATGGCACGAAAACATCTGTTATAATAGAAATGTTCAGAAAAATTAAATTATACATACTATTTAATGTACGTAAATTGTTTCCATATAGTTATTATTTAAAAAGTTAGTTAAAGATAATGTTTTTTATATATGGTTTTTAATAAATTCCGTTTTCGTTTTTATTGTAATGCAAAAGAAATTAAAGTCGTTTGCAGTGAAGCTCGTTATTCGATTAGCGCGGTTCCGGACTCTTCCATGCGTATAAGCGAACAATTTTATTTATCATTATTGCGTATAATATTATGTGTAAGTTAATGAGTATGATGGGTATACGAATACCACGTGTCTGAACAATGACGTGTGATGGGAGACAAGAAAAAAACGAAAAATAGGACGATCAATAAAACACAATATAATAATATTACTATAATTGATCATCTCGACTTTCACTTTAATCAATTTTATTTCTGTTATTTTTGTTTCGTTACGATCGAAATAATAAATACTTCAAATTCATCAGGCGTAATGTAGTATTATAATTGTATTACTATTATGATCATTACAGATCGTATACTATAGTATGGCAAGTACTCGCGGTGACCAGCAACAATTATTACGAAAATCGTTCTTCTTCATTTGCTCTATTACGGTTCAAGTTGTAATATAATTACGATGCATCTGATGACTCGGGTCATAGCACTGTAAGTGTATAATAGGTATACACCAATTTCCTCCGTGGGTACCAATAATTATCGCTGCCCGTCATCAACATAATATAAGTTATTATAGGTACGCATGTGCTGCATTTTTAGCGGCTATTTATTCGAATTCCTTTCTCTTCTCGTCGAGTTTCCGATAATCACGTCGGTATGTGCGTGTAAGTCGTATCGAACTTTTAGCGTCTAATATAGTCTCCGCGAGCGCGCCATTTGGTTTTCACTTCCGCGCTTGACGCGGGTGTAGTGGCCGTCATTTTGAAAGTGAAAACGATTGTTTTGCAAGAAAGCAAAAATAAAATGTATATATAAAAAAAAAAAATTATGAAAAAATAATAACGCATCATTGTAGTTATTCGTTTTCAGGCTCGCAGTTATTTCTCTCTTTTTCGTCGCGATGTGTGTGCGTGCTCACTGCAAAATATATACGTACACGTGAATGAATTATTAATTTCAAACGTTGTTCAACAACACAGCACAACAATAGTTTCGTCCGATATGTCACACTTGTCACCATGAGCACACGCATGTGGCAATGACGGCGACGACGGTCTGGTCAGTGGCCGTGTAAAAGTGAAAAAATAAAAATTGTATTTATGTATAATACACATAATAAATGACGCACACCTACGTAATTGTTTTCTAGATTGGCCACTACACAACAAACAGTGGTTGCAGCTGCAGTCTGGCACTCCCTAACGCCTGGAATCGAGTATAACTATAATATGTCTAATATTGTCTATACTCTATACCGATTTAAGTCGACCGCAACGAAATTTTCTCATCGAGATTTCACGTAGGTATAGTCGGTCTCTCCCGGCTCGGATAAAATTCGTACATAATATATCGTTAACCGTTTTTGCAGCTGCAATTGAATGACCTATCCAAAGGATACATTTCAGTAATTGTGTTTTAATATCTGGTGTACGTTGTACAGGGTGATTCATCGAGCACAATAATATATATTATACTCACCTCCATTTTTCGTATAATATTATAAATGTAGATATACGTATATATAAATATTGTGAACTGTTATTTCTGGAATTTTTTTAATATGAATACTCATGAGTATTTAACGATCATATTTTTCAATTATTAGATAGGTATTTGAATCATTTAAGGAGTGAGTATCATACAAAATTTGTTGATTCAACTCTTTTTACTGCAAATTGTAAAGCAGATAATATTTTTGAAAATGTTGATACAATAAGTATCGAAATTAAAATTTAAACTAGTAATTTTTGAGTTAGGTACTATATAAAATGTGTATGGCAAGGATAATAGTCCTTAAAACTATTGTTTTACACAAATATACATCATTAGATTTATTATTATTAGTTAATCATTATTTATTAATCTTCCATTGATTTTCATTTATATTAATGCAACAACCAACATTAAAGGTATTATGTATAATATTGTGTATATTAAATATTAAAATATATAAATATATTTCTTTACCTATACATAAAATGTCGACTACGACAGATATGTCCGCGGTGCACATCGAAACTACTCAACCGATTTTGATGAAATTATGATCAATGAATGTGATTACTGATTTGGTCTCCATAGGTAGAATATAGATAGTTTTTATCGCAATTAATGACCTTAATATTACCTCTTTCTTATATTTAGGACTGTGTGATTATTTATATTAATCAACTATTTTTAATGATTGATAATAATATATAATCGGTTAATCGATTAAAAAAATGCAACGCTAGGCGAGACAATTATATAAGGTTGATATGTTGGAAACATCTATACACCAAATCATAAAACCAAAAATATTATTTATCCTCACGCTAAATGTTAGCATTAGGCAACCAAATTTAACATGGATGCATTTTGTATGAGCAACGAAGTGCACGGGGTTTAGCTAGTATATATATATATTAAACATAATTCAATCTTATTATGATGATAAGGGGCGTTGTGACATTATAAAATAGTATATGAAAGGGAGCATGTACTTCAAAGATTGAGAACTCTTGTTATAGAAGATCAATATTCACAAATTACACAATTTCTACAAATATTAATTTAGATTAATATTTATTACGTAGGTACTAGGTATATATAATTTTAAAATAATTTTAGATCTCGTATCTTCCAAACCTATTATCATCCTAAGTAGGTACATAAAGTTAAATAACTCAAAAATGAATTGCTTAAATTTCGATTTGGAAAAATGCCTAAAAATTATAAAAAAAAAAATCTATTAAATTTAAATAAATTGATTATTTAGATATAATGAGAGTCAGCATAGATTCACTTTGTATGTTATTATTAGTAGTCATTTGATGAAATGGAAAAACTTCTTTTAAAAAAAGTCGTAAATATATTTTTTTACTTCTGAGATTTTTCCTCTGTTTTTCTAGAATGCCCCGCACTCTGCAGTATTTAAGAGTGGACATATTACCTCGAACTCGAACCGTAAACGCGTGCAAAATTCGAAATGCTAAATAACGTATAATATATTATACGGTTTATTACTTGTAGATTTCATTTGATAGTAATTATTATTACAACATCGCTGTGGGAGACGCGGTGACGATGATCTCTGCGTCGTCAACCTGTTGCCGACCCGGCGACGACGCAACTCGCGTCTACACACACAGGATACATAACACACATATATTCAAATATACATGATATTATAATATATGGTATATTCGTGTATACGCCATGTGGTAGCTATTACAACAATATTATGTGAATGAGTATTTATATATGTACGACGGTGCTGGACATCGGGACTAATCGATTCGTTTGTATTGTATATGTAATTTTACGAGTGAAAGTATACGTTTTTTACATTTTAATATTTCATGTTTTTGCAGCTCGTCATCGCGACTTGCGCACACATATCGTTTATATTATACATATATTATTATATCGGAAGCACCACGTGACCCGCAAAAGTCAGTATTTTTTTTTCTATTTCGTCGGGTTCACCGGTCAAAGTTCCGCGGTAACCTCATCATTACGTATTATATACTCTTACGCGACTGTGTATAAAACTGTTCACAACAGTAGTTTAATAATAATATTTAACCCGATTTCATTGACTACGTGTGGGCCCCTACCCACCCGCTTCAATTGTAGGTATACATTATATTATCGGTATACAACTGTTACAACTTCTATTAATATATTATACACAAAAAACTACAAGGTACACGATGTACAGCTGATACATAGGTATACATAATACATACATCATAGTCGAGGTGGTAAGCGTTATCGGATAACCAGATCGCGGACGTGACGTCGAGTAATGCACCAATTTTGCGTAAAACAATATATATTATCATAATAATAACAGTAAAATGTAACATTGTAACGCGGTCGGCCGAGTCGTTTTTTTGTCTTAACGCGTGCAGAATCTCTCGTTTTGCGTGTGTACACGTAATAAAATTATTATTATTATAATATATATATATATAGTATACGGAACCGTGCACACTTTTCTTCTCGTATTCCAAGGTTTCTGTCGGCAGTAGCGGTGACTGTTTGTGTTTTCTTATATATCTACATACATATACTACCTATATTGTACCCACGCTGAACGATCGTACGAAATGTGCATATAATATATATTTATATATATATATATATATATACTGACGATTGACCCCGATGACCTTAATACTTTCATTTCTCTTCTCGTACATATTGTATATACACGACGACCATTTAATCGACTCGCGATGATATTATTAAAAGACACGTACACGCACCGCACGCTCACACACACACACACACACACACACACACACACACACACACACACACACACATACACTCGTACACCGTTTTTTGCCCAGAATCCTGGTGCTCTTCTTTACACTCGCGGCAGGCACGCATTGTGAGTTATGATGTTATTTCCCCTTTCACCACTGTTGGCTATAACATCGTATCGCATATTATCGCCATCCGCGACAGCGTTCCGCCGATCGTAAAACGCATTTATCGCCCATATATTTACGTCACAGCATCCGCGATACGTGCACCTAAAAATGTCCGTCGTCTTCGCACTCGTAACCGTCTGAACAGTGAGAATAGTCGTCATCGCTCCGTCGATCATTCTGATAATGCCCCGCGACGTTTACCTCGTAACAATATTTTATGCATACATAGGTATAAGATTGCACCTCAATTGCGCATACATCACACACACACACACACACACACACACACATATATATTATATCTATAGTTGTATAGTGACGAGTGAATGTAGTATAAAGTGCGCAAAGTGCGTGGGTTGAGAATGTTGAGATATATAGGTATATATGATGTATACTTGGAAAAATCTATCTATAGATTCTAGATACAAGATATAATATATTAAATGATATTTTCTAAAAAATGCTGTACAGATATAGGTACTATATAGTAACTAGATACTTCATATATTTTTATATATTTTTATATTTTTATAGAAGCTAAGTTCATTGTTTTTAGACGATTATTTTACAATATCAATCGACTAAGTGCAAAATACTCTACTATTATTTATTTAATTGAATAATAGTTACATACAAAAATTTACTTTTAATAATATAGTTACCCAGTAGGTATCTAATAAGACGATTGACGACAAATCGGATCACCTATTTGTCAGAAATACAGATAAGTAATAAAAAAAATTACAATGTAATTAAAATGACAATGTCATACAGGTAGATACCATTTATTTTATTTAATTTTAATCACTAAATAGGAATTAAACTGTTCACGTATAACATAAACGGCCAACATATACATCATTATTTGTGTTCAATAATGATTTAATGTTTTTTGTATTCAAGTATATTTTTTACTAAATACAAAAATACAATACATTGTAAAGTTTTACAATTTATTTTGAGATTTCAAAAAAAAATAATATATTCTTACTTTGTCTAATATTAATAAAATACATAAAAAATAAAAGATTGCAATGTATACAAATGTATAAAGTATTTAAGATATTGCTCATTTCCGCGTATATAGGTAGGTATAGGTATGTATGTAGATACAAAGAAAATATAAAAACGAATTCAGATTACTATAATATGTACCAACTCGCGTTACTGCAGTACGAACGAATTCCTCACTGCGGACTGCGGTCATCATCGTAGTCATGTCCTATTATTAGAAATTTCATCTTATCTTAAAGAAACAGAAAATGATCAAGTGATGTTGGGAAACCGCGGCCCGCGGGCGGCTAATAAGCTATCCGTAAATGTATATCATATTATACACATAGGTACCACCCATAACACCATTATTAATATAATACAAGTTTAACAAGTGATTTACCTTAATTTCTTTAACTGCGTTTACGTATACGATCTATAGTTAATTGTCATCAACATTTCATAAGTTGTATGTTATTATTTTTTTGTTTCTAAATGATCATTATTATATGTTCTGTGTTTATGTATTAATAGACTACACAGACATAATCTTGTATGAAATTTATAAAATTTATTACATACGAAAATCCTGTGAAACGGATAATGCTCGTCTTACAAGCGAAATAATGAAAATACGTAATGCGCCGTTTACGTAATAATATAATGTTCTATATTATAGAACTTCTATGTTATAAATTATGATATATTGGAATACGGGTGGACAAAATACTAAATAATACTCAATAAGCTTGTCCGGGAAGAAAAAAGATTTTGAAACATCCTGGGTACTGCATTAATGATATAATAGCTCCTGAACCTGTAGGTATAGACTGCTGCAGGAATATTATAGTGAGAAAACTAAATAATAATAATAGTTACGAAGTGAGCGCGGTGACCGGTGAATAATTATATACGTCTCGTGTGAATCGCAATTTATTTAGTACACATACTATTATAGACATCACAATAATGTACTTATTACCATATAATATACAAGACGCATAATATTATAGTATATAATATATAGAAATATCGGGCGTGGTTTATTTAATAAATAGCTGCACCGCCTTTACTCATACATAATAACAAAGATAGGCATTCATTAAAATAGTACCTATAGATATTAAATTAATTTTTATCAAACTTTTCAACTTAATAACAATAATTTCATTCACAAAAATAAATTACAATTACAATGAAATTGTTTAGTAGTAAGCATGTGTATATTGTATACGTAACAGATAACATATAAATACTAAGTAGGTATCTATATAAATGTACAAGAATTATATTATATTATAAAATATTAATTATTTTAAATTCAAAAAATAGTAGATAATACTCGTATTTAATACATATACGATATACCTACTACCTATTTAAATTAGTTAAAATTCAGATGTAAAGAATGTTTTATGACAAATCATTTAATGGGATGTTAAATAAGTTTATATTATTATTTATTATTTGAATTTCCAGTTAACTTAAGAACATTTGTATGTATGTAGATATATCATATATTTTGTAAATGAGAGATAAAATGTTGATTTATTTCTACAGTTAATTGATTTTATCATACATTTAAGCGTTTAAGACTTAAACTTTAAGTAATTCGGGACAATCGATAATAGTAAGAAGGTAATAATTTAAATAACTATTTCACTATAGATTAATAAATTTTCCATTGTAATAATTCATATTTTTCAATTTGTTTGGCAAATAATAGTAGAATATGTCAAGCTAAAATCGTGTCTAAAGTTAAAATTAAAAAAAAAATTGTTTAGCCAAGATTTCTTGATTTAATAATTTAGTAGACAGAGACTTGAAATTTTCTTAAGCCACTATAAAATGTGCAAAAAGGAATAATATAATGTACTGCATTTTCAACAAAATAGTTAGTTTTTTAAAAAAAATTGAAAGTGTTACGATCATTATTGTGATAATGAAAAAATTATTATTCCATTATGTTGGTAACTTTTAACTTAAAACTAAATGTTCTAAACATTAACCTCAATTATTTCTATTCGTATTTTTCATATTATTATATACATAGGTAATTTTGTACTGTATAACAACAGAGCATCATATATTATGTTGATTATATGCACTATACAGGCTTTAATTCATTTTGTATTACATTACTATGTATACTAAAATATTAAATAAAGTAAACTTATAATATGTATACTTATAAAGTTATAATATAATATACAGGCACATATCACTACTTTGTATAGTATATTCTGGCCTGCTGCTGCAATGGCAAAATGGAATTCGTTTTAATAAAAGGATGCAATGAATTTTAATTATATATTTTACCCATGTAAAATTAAACATTTATTATTATTTGTATATTAATAAAATATTTTGTTTTTAAAAGAGATAATGTACACCTAATTACAAACCAAAATCAAGTAAGTACGATGAGGAAATCTTAGCGCCCGTGGCGTCAGGAAACCAGTAAATACTGGATAGAATCTGCAACTACAGTAAGTGTATCGTCTATTACTCAGTATTCGGCACAAAATGCAGGCTACTGTATCGAATTATTAATTTAGAATTAAATCTTTAAAACAAAAATTGAAAACAGGATTTTTTTTTATTAAGTTTGATAAAAAATATTGGTTTTTATATTTTTAAAAGGTGCCGTTCCAGAACGGAATGATAAACAGTCGTATTCAAAAACCATAGAGATCGTTGTTCGTAATTATCAAAATTTTTTTGAAAGCGATAGTATAATAATGAACATTTATGTGTTTTTTATGTTACTTTATTCATATGATTCATGTGTGATTTTTAAACTATACCAAAAAAAATAAAAATAAACTCCATTCCTAAAATACAAATACAATTCAAAATTCTAAAATATGTTCGATTATCTTTTAATATCATTTTTATAAAATTGTATTTTAAAAAAATCCTAATATTTTATTATCAACAATACGTTATATAAAAAATAATGAGTCAAGGAACTGTGAAACCTTTCAAAATTGCTCCGTAAATAATCATTAATTAAAATATAAAAAATGCAATATACATATTTTAATTAATAATTATAAATTCATTTAGGTGTGTGTCAGGTTGAATTATGGTAAAGAATAGTAACAATTAATGGTAATAATTAAGGCTCATGATGATTTTAGTGATGTACTGGTCATGAGTAGGGAGTATAGGTACAGTTTCCGTTCCAGTTCAGTAAATTTACATAAAATATGTATTCAATATACTTATTACTTATACATTTGTACCTAATACCTTATAAATACATATATCAACGATAGTTATAACTAAATTTGTATTCTATAAAATGTTGACAAAAATTTATAATTTGCCACATTATAAAAGTAAGTACCTGCTACTACATTTTTAGTTTTATTTTCAGAAGAATCAGATCATAATTGATAATAAAATTTAACAAATAGTTTATGGAATGAGAGCAAGGATTCAACAATATAAATTTTAATCACATTAAAGGTATTTCTAACAATATTATGCCATTTAAAAACTGTGAAAATACGCGAAAACAATGAAAAACAACCTACTCGAATTAATTGCATTGACGATTTTTACTTACATAAAATATAGCTGAGTAGTGAGTTAGTGGTATTTATATTTACATATATATTTGAATTTTGAATAATGGTTATAAATATTAATCTCTATTTAAACTATTTTGAGGTGGATAGTCATAATGGTATTTCGGGCAGCGCTCTCCTAACGCTACCTCGTAAGCCTCGTACCTATAATTTATATGTAGTAATATAGTATAGGTATTAGCTACTTATTATAGAATTTAAAACCCGATACGATCGACAAAAGGGGTGTTTTATCTCCAAAATCTGACACCACCCCATGTGTTACACAACTGCATAACACGGATTGTTATACCAAGCAGGCTATACGCGTATGTCATACCAATATACCTATAATAATAATATAGTTACTAATAGACAAAATAATTGAATGGCCATACGCAATAACTAGATAATAAAAGTCTGATGTCATAATAATAATATAAAAATTATTATAATTTATAATATAATAATATAATGATGTAATTTGGGTGCTCGTTCGGTGATAATAATAATAATTTGACACTAATAGATTGTTTCATAATAACAACAATAATAATACATATAGGTACAGTAGTACACTATATAGGTTTATTATCCTTCGATGTTCAATAAGTACGTTTTTGACATAATATGTATGTGGCTAATCACTTTTTATACTTTTCTGTCTGTGTCCCGTGTGTATAATACATTTTAAACGTATATATATTATACAGCCATACAGGTACCTACAAGACATTGCGTGTTTTAATGCAGACATACACTACATTAATATTACACATGGATTACAGTGTAATAGGTATACTAGCAGACGAAAATTTAAACATTTACAATGTTACTTTATTATATATTTGTGTTTACTCGCTTTCAACATTTTAGTATTCACCATCATCAGTATCGCGACATGAATCTATATATGTGTAAGCATATATTCTCGAGGTTTTCGTCAGAAAGATTGCGATATAAATTATAAATTTGATTATAATATAATATTAGTCAGTATATTTATAATTGGTGGTTTTTTTTTTAATGGTAAAAGTTAATACTATACATATGCCAAAATTAACTGTAAAAACTAATACTATACAGTATATTCATTATACACGCCGAGATATAAGCATATTACATTATATTACTTTCAAAACATTTTGAATATTAAACATTAATCATTATTCGTTATTAATCATATTTTCAAGATTTATGGTTAATGATTTAAACAAGCTTTTTTCTGTTTATTTTTGTAATAAAACGTAATAATTGTTACGTAAAACTCCGTACATCAATATTATATAAATATTTTTTGTACGATTATGATTTGAAAGTTATCGTATTAAATTGGTAACATAGTATATTGTACTAATTTATTATTATTTTCAAACGCGGTCGTTCAGTAACACGTTGCAATGACGCAAAAATACATTCAATATATCAATAGGGTTTATTTAATCAATCGTTTATTGCAGATATCTACCTATAATATAAAAGAATTCATTAAATGTAGAACCATAGGTGCATATAACTATAATGAACATTAAACCAATTGGTTAGCACTTAATAATATCTATAACGACTATAACAAATAAAATACACATATTATATATTTGTTGTTCCAATGGTGATACTATGAAGAAAGTGTACCTTGATATTATTTTGATCTATGTTTCTAATTAACTCAAAGCCCATTTAATAGATACAACGATACGATCTTGAGTTTTAATAACTTTTTTATAGTGTCTGAAAGCAGCTGCGCGCGGCTGACATCAGTGAATTCCGTAGACTTATTATTGTGTTCTCCCCGAACGATCGCCGGCCAAACAATTAATATAATAAATCAACTGAATACCAATCGTTAAGATTTCTTTTAGACAGAAGATAAATGATTGAAAGATTCGAATGGCATTGTCGTTCCAAACAAAAAGTGAAAGACCATTAATGCATCGTTTACAACAACGACGACGACATGATGATGTTCGTGAAACAAACGGGTGTATAATACGAGGTAATCGGACCCTTCGCCTTTCAAAAAAATAAAAAGATTTACACTCATGTGTGATTATCTGTCTGTATAGAGATCCTCCACCAAACATAACTACTACCACCGCCGCCACCGACGCGATACGGATAATAGTTGTTGAAGGGGAAAAAGAAGAAGAAGGAAAACAATATCGAGGATTAGCCGCGACATTCCCAACGAAAGTATCCAATACGTGTAAAAAATCAAAATAATGGTGTAGGTCGTTTAGGTAGGGGACCACGGACATCTCTCATGGTAGCGGGTGTGAACATCGCGCCCAAGAAGAAAGTGGCCAGTTTTCGACAGTCGGTTGCACAGGTCAAAACTCCTTCCGTGAATAAATTGTATTACCGGTATTATTAAATATACGTACAACAGTGTTTTTGTTTTATGTACACACTTTCCAACAATTGCGACAAACGGTTGCGTTACGTGCGATGCTCTCTTAGCTTTAAACCATTTAATACATTTTTTTTTTTTTAAATAATATTATGTTTTGAAAATTATGCATTTAAGGAATATCTAAAAATCAATTTGACAAATCATTGGATATATATCATGGCAGGGCCAAAACAACTCCTACAAGTAAGTACAACTATTATAAATAACTTTAATAACCTGTTATAACAACACCTAATTTATTATAATAATATAGTGTTGCTTTTTTAATAACATTTAAATTATTTTAAATTAAATAATATAATATATTATAACTAATAAATTATGTAAATTAGTATGGTTAGAAAAAATATGTTTAAAAATAAAATAATTAAACTATATAACGAAATAAATTATTTGTAAATAAGAATATGCATAATGTACAATATACACAATCTATAGTTCTATAGTTTAAAAATTCGTAACAAATTTATATTATATTTAATACTTTTAATAAATTATAGATTACTTTTGAAGTTGATGGTTTCATAAGTTAACATTTTTAATAAAAAGAAACTTCTTTCTAATTAGTAATATTATTATTATAAGTAATAAATATTGAATTGTATAATATGATAATTTTCATATAGAACTTAGTACTAACTATAATAATTGTAGGTATTGTGTATATTAAATAAGATCAATTAAAATAAGAGGAAGTAGCGATAGTCAGGTAGAAATTATAAATATTGCCTTATGTCACGGTAAGTTTAATATACATTTAATTAGTAAATCATAACTAATTTTAAACGTTAGAAACACGTAATTTTGCTTATTTTTTCGTTTTGAATAATGTCATAACAGTTTTTCTACTCAAACAAAATATGTACGTTGAAGCAATTTATGAAATTATTATTCAATTAAATTAAGTATTGTATTGTGTGGGTAACGAATTAAGTTTAATTTTTTTTTAAATTTAGTTTATAAACTACATTCATTGTATAATAAAAGTATCGAAAACACGTAACATAACAAAATATTGGTTTAAATAAAAGTGTGTACTTATAAATTTTCAATTGCAATTATTCGCTTGACCTATTATTGTTAAACATAAATTCATTCGCGTTTTAATACTTACAGTTAGTTTTATTTAAA
Organism: Schizaphis graminum; assembly: GCA_020882235.1. Taxonomy (NCBI): domain Eukaryota; kingdom Metazoa; phylum Arthropoda; class Insecta; order Hemiptera; family Aphididae; genus Schizaphis; species Schizaphis graminum. The sequence goes on from CM037032.1 coordinate 15,580,908, forward strand.
TATTTTAACGTCTAAAAAAATAAATACTTTACTTATACTTTTACTCTATTGTTTATATTTGTATTTAATGCATTATGTCCAGTTTGGGTAAATGTAACATCATCAAAATTACACCATCATGACAATACGGGAAATACTATTCCAAGTGATGTCAGAGATATTTTCCAGGACTTCAACAATTTGACCATTGTTAATTTGAGTTGTAAAGAATTCGCACGGTTTTCTCTCATTGTCTTTTTGCTCACTTTTTTTTAAGGAATTTTTTTCATCATTCATACTGCAGATCACCTGCATTGTTCGCTGTCTTCCCTTATTATTGTAGTTACTGCACCAGATAATCTTAATCGGTCGTTTAAACGATGGAACGACCGTTAAAATATTTGTTATATAATTATCACGTCAATCTCAAATCGTTTCTCTTGCTTATTGTTTTATTTAATAATAACGTAATTATATAATACATTTTTAGGTCTGCTTGCTGATCACGTTCACGGTCAGTGCATTGTGTTTGAGAAATGTCGACCAAACAAGACTTATAGCAGATAGGCCTAAACACCAAAAGCCCACATCGTGGGATCAAAATTCCAACTTATGGAAAAACAAACAAAGTTCTGTTCCACCATATGCTGTGAAAATGGAACCCATGGTTCATTACTCACAACAAGATCCACTCTACTTAAATGCAAATCATTCGGCCACAGCAAAAATCGACTTCGATAGTCACGCAAGTGGTTCTGAATTTGGTATATCGTCAAATTACGGTCCACCTAACGCAGTGTATGGTGTACCATATCAACCAGATTATTACAAAGAACCGGAACCAATTATTGAAATTATTATAAAAGAATCTAACGAGTCACTTCCAGCGCCACCAACACCACCACCCGTTCCTACAGCAAAACCACAGAAAGAACCTGTTCAAGTTTTTTATGTAAAATATAAAAAAAATCCTAATTCATATGGTGATAAAGAAGATATTATATACGAAGCACCTGTGCCTGCCATAACGCCTAGTACCGAGGCCGTCAGTGAAAGTGAAACAGTAATCTCTACGGAATCGTCTCCTCTTTATAATTACGTTACGGGACCTCCGGCTCCCAGTACTACGTATAGAACAATTATAAAACCAGATTCTGAAATTTACCACGGAACGGGTCTTAAAGTAACGTTTGGAAAGACTGAATCAGACTGGAGCCCGTCAATAAATGAAGCACAGAAGAGAGACTCTATTAGTGAAGCAAGTGAAATTCAAAATAAGGTTAAAAAATCAACTGAACAAGAGTTTAAAAGAAGCTTTATTCAGCCCACACCAGACTATCAACGAGGTAACAATAATTTTGAAACGCCACATATCACTAATCAACCTCAATTTAACGGATTTAATACTCCAAAACCAAACATTGACCACACTCAACAGCAATTGAGAAAACCTAGTCAATCGGTACATAACTATTTTCGAGAGGATAATCCTCAGCCAAACTTCCAAGGTCAAATACCAATCATAAATCAACAATTTAAACCTCAGCAAAATAATTTTGAAGGGATTGTTGAACAAAGACCAATAGAGTATAAAGATAATTTCCGGACTCAACAAAATTTCCAACAATCTAATAATCAGCCAAATTTTCAACAGTTTAATAATCAACAAAATCATCAGCAATTTATTAATTCGCCAAATCATCAACAACCAAATAACCTACAATATCATCAACAACCAAATAATCCACAACACCATCAACAACATCATCAACAATTTAATAATCCACAAAACCAACCAAACCATCAACAATTTAATAACCATCAAAACCACCAACAATTAAATAATCAACAAAATCGTCCCCCATTAACTAATCAACAAAATCATCAACAGTTCATTAATCAACCAAGACTACCAACAGATTTTCAATCAAATCCACCACTTAGAAATCCAGGAAATTTTCAAGAAAGACCTGTACAAATAAAAACAAATAATGAACGACCATTTATAAATAAACCTTTTGAAAATCGTCCACCTCTGAGCAAACCGTTTGAAAGCCGACCTTTTGATAGCAAGCCATTTGAAAGTCGTCCTATCCAAGACAGTCATTTTGATAATCGGCCAATATTTGACAGACCCTTCGAAAATAATCGGCCAATTCAAAACAGACCATTTGAAAACAGACAAAATCAAGGTACAGTTAATTACAGACCAAACAAGCCCCCAACACCACATAATATACCCTTAAATCCTAATCCATCATTTATACCGGTCGATAAACGACCTACTAATCCATTACCGCCTCAACCATCCAATTTCAACATTCATCCAACCGGTACAAAACACTCAGTTGATTTAGCTTTTTCTCCGCAACTACAACAGCAGCAGCACCAACAATTTCAACAACAACAATTTCAACAACAACAGTTGCAACAGCAACAGTTTAGGCCCGCCGAGACGCGACCACTAGTCAGCAATAATCCAACGTCGTTCCAACAGCCAATAATTAAGCAACAGCAATTTTCACAAGAAATTAAACCTTCTCAAATTTCACAATACCAAACAGCAAAACAACAGCAATTTATTCCTGAATTAAAACCGTCAGAAATACCACAACTTCAAATCACTCCGTCACAAAGTTATGAAATCGATCCAAAACAACAACAGCAGCCGGCACAATCTGGCCAATTCATCGAAACATATAGATATCAACCATCAACACAAACAGAACAAAATTATTATCGACCGGATAATACCCCATGGCAAGTATCAAACCAACAACAAAGTTCATTTAAAGTTCAGCAGCAAGAGTACCAAGAACAGTTAAGTCCAAGTACGATCAAAAATACCATAGACACGACAAGTAAATCAATTTTAAAAACAACTGAAAAACCAGCATCATTTGTAACAACACAGTACAAAGAACGCAGTACACCAGTTGTCACAATGGCAACTCCCAAATCAACTACTACTGAAGCAGCTAAAAATGAAACCAAAAAACAAGATTTAAAAAATATTGCATCGCTTCCGGACGAAGTTCCTGATGAATTGAGAGAACAACTCCTTTCTTCAGGAATCCTTGGTAACGCCGACATTCAAATATTAGACTACGATAAAGTTGGTGATATACCAATTGAAAACTTACCACCTGAAGCTTTAGAAAATTTATACGGACAAGGTAGCGCTCCGGTACCGTCGGTAGTCTTACCTCCAAATAAATCCAATGTCCAAATGAAAGTCGTAAAGTATAACCCTTCGACTGAAGAAGGAAGGAAAATCGAAAATACATACATCGATAGACCCAAGTCTCAAACTCTTGACCCGGTCGTCTTAAACGACACCGGATATAATCGTTTTTTACCGTTGAACATTAACGGTACTCATTTTCCAATACCAGACTCGCCGTTATTAAAAAACAAATCCATTGGAAGTGTAGTTATATTATCACCAGTGGGCTACGATTTGTCTGATGATCAGTCCCGATCATCTAGAAATACAGCGGTTAAAGTTAAAGGAATTCATTTCGTTGTTGGTGATATTGTGAAAAATCTTGTTAAAAACCCAAATAAAGAAAATTTCAAGACCTGGCTAGAAAAAGAAAAAAGTACACCTTCTGATGAACAGTCAGTTGTCCTTTTGGTCACTAAGTGAGTATATTATTACTGTTTAGCTAAATATTACAATCATTTTTTAAATATACCTAACATGTTTTATTTAAAATTATAAAAACATTGAAATATTATAAATTAATTAAATAGATAAATACATCTTTATCATAACATTTAATTAGTCTTGTTAAGTATTCGAATACTTGTATTTAAATAATTTTCGACCAATGTATTTTTGAAATACTTAAAAAAAATTTTTATTTGTATTTTTATCCTAGAATACTAAATATTTTTTTTCATTCTAGTGTTTTAGTTCAAATTTCAATTATCAATGTTTAAAAAATATTAGACCACCCCAAAATTTTTGTTCAGTTACGCACTTATGACAAATATTGTATAAGTGATTATCAGAATTATCTAATATCTCGTACCTATTAAAATATTATATTTATTAACTCAAAGATTTATAAGCTTAAATACCCACCTATTTGTAAATAATGTTAATAATATATCAATTATTAATAAAAATAAATATTTTAATACAAAATTTATTGAACTAAAAAAAAGTATTTGTATTTATATTTAAATACATTTAACATTATGTATTTAAGTATGTATTTTAAATGCAAATGACACCAAGTGTTTGTATAGGTATTCTAAATACATTTGAAAAGTATTCTTAAACAATACTGCATTTAATATGGGTACTAAAATAATTGTTACTACTAATTATTATCTCATTATCTTTGTTGAAAAACACAGAATATGTTGTGTTTATTATCAAAAGATAAAGATGTTTACTATATATAAATGTATATAATATACTAAGAAAGATGTAAGACGTACATAGTACTCCGATAATAAAAATTATAGTCCGGGGGTGTACATAACATTTGTGTTTTTGTTTTACTCGTTTAGACATAGACGAATTAGATGGTAACATACAATATATCTATTTTATTAAACATCCGAAATTAATCGCAGTTTAACTATAATTTTTAATAATTAAATCAATCGTCATTTTTTTCAGGCCAAATGGTAAAGAAAACAGAAAGGAAATTTACATGTATGACGTGACACACAATCAGGTCAACAAATTGTCGGGCGAATTGAGTGCGACTTTCGTAGATGTGGCCGAATCTAACGCACAGAGTCACGATTTGGATAACCTATCGACCGAAGAGGAGGTGGATGTATCCGGAAATAGCACTACCGATAATATTCCTGTCGTATCCGGTTACAGCAAGACGAACGACTTCTCGGGCTCAATTGTTGCCAATGCCAATAATTAGACTGATCTGTTAACGTGTTATTCTTAAAGTTTAAATTAAACTTGCAATTTTTTATTAATCATTTCCTAAACCATACAAAAAAAGAAAACTACAAATAAATTCATCTATTGTTTTTAAATAAATATTATTATAAATGAATTATACATTAGGTAATTATTATAGATTACATAATACATTATGAATTAAAATAAGCATTTTTTTACTACTTGTATATTTAATATTCCAAGTTAAAAATGTATTTAACATGCTTCGAATTCGAAATAAGTGTACATAAAATAGTATATAAAATAAAATTATATTGTATTCAAATATAATAAAAATTACATTTTTTTATACATATAAATTATTGATGAATTATTGAAATGTTTTGTATTAATTATTAAATAATTGGTACAAATCAGAAAATTGTACACAGTACTGAGTTCTCTATAATATGCGCTTTATAAATAATACATAGGTACTCGTAATACATGAATTTGAAAAATTGATCAAATATACCTAAATTATATAATCGAGTAGTAATATAATGGTAAACTTACACAGAATTTAGCTGTCAATTTAGTACTATAAATTATCATTTATAACATAATAGAATATACCTAATGAGACGTATAGTTAATACATATATTTTACCAATTTATTGTTTATCCATTAAAATATTAAATTTTTAACTTTTTTTTATTGTTCTTGTAAAAATATCCATTATCATAGATTCATAGATATAAGTGTGATTTTAATATTTTAAATTGTATGCAATAAGTATAGGTATCTAGTATATTAATATATTTTATTAACCGACGATAGTTTATAAGTTATAATCACAATTGATCCAAAATATTTTAAAATAATATTATTTAAAATTGCAATATGCATTCTGATTCTACTATTATAAATCGATTAAGCAACATTTAACGTTGTTGAGTAATTTAATTTGTGTAAAGATATAGCTTACATTCCGTTATATTATTTTATTACACCGCAATACGTAAATGTGTGCAAATAAATTTGGAACTAATATAATAATTATTATAAATTACCAATACTATAGCAACATTTTACACACGCAGTGGTAAATGTAAAATTTAATATTAGTCTCACATGTGCGCATCATATAATATTATGGTCCCTACGATGTACGTCCTACAGGCTATAACATAGATATATTATAACAAGTACAAATGAAGTAAATACTATACAATACATCATTTATGTGTGGATAATTTCGTATTTAAACGTCAAACATATTTTTATAGGCATGTAAAATATATCTTAAACATGTCACTATTTAAATAATTTTAAACGCACTTAAAAGCGAGCTTAAAAGGTTAAAGGTTCAGAAAGAAAGTCACGATTTAAGTAAGTATCTATAGATAGTAGATAGGTATATATTATAATATATTGTGTCTATAATGTATACGATCTGATTGACCTAGAAAAGTTCGAATTCTTATGCTATACGTAAGAAAAAAAACGTAGTCATATAACTCAAAAATAGCGAATGTTATATTGAGTATTCCTTAGAATATGGTCTATAAAGGATTTCAGTCAAATATATAGTGTATGATAATATTGATACAGATTAACGAAATCTCTCTTGAGTATAATAATACTTTTGTAATGTACTAATGTAGTTATCTCTAAATTTATGATACGTAAATAACATAATGTTATAAAACTAACGCCCGTTATTATTATTGTAATATTATTCTGCAGCAGCACAGTTATTTGGTTTATTGGTTGTATAATATTATGCATACACAATACACATACACTATACAGGTATTAGTTTCATTGAATAGTGGATCAATTATAAAATATATAGTCATGAAAAATTGCTTGATAATTAAAATTGATTAAATATGTATATTTTTATATTTTATTCATATTTATAGTTTTACTTAGATAAAAACGATTTCACTAAATTTATTTACAAAGCGATATTATTATTTATTGTTACATTTTCATTTTTTATTAAAAAGAATCTAATTTTTTATATCATAATTGTATAATATAATTTATTTTATATAAAAATATATACCTGATCACATTTATGGTCTTTTAATCCGTAGGTCTTAACAATAAAATTATCATGACTTCCACTACTGATTTCATTCATAATATATTCTCTGATTCTCATATTTTATATTTAAAAATTGTCAATATTATCAATATTTCTACTATCAAAATTTATAAAAAATAATTCTAAATTCTAATAGATATTTTATTTGTATTCATGTTATTTTATTAATAGTAAAATATTATTACGAGAATGAATCTTTTATTTTTTGGGCAAAGCAGTATAACAGTCCAATCGTTATGAGTATAATACTTTATTATTTTCAATTATAAGTACCTAGTGGCGGATTTAGGGGGGTGCTTGTGAGCTGAAACACCCACCGTTCCGCGTATTTTTATTAAAAATTACTAATAATTCGCCAATTTAAAAAAAGTAATATATGTTAAATTATTTATAACTTTTATATTGCTTAATTATTGTTAAATATCAAATTATTAATTTTTTTCCCCCAAACTGTACATAATAAGTACTTTAGGACATTTATTATTTATTATTAACAAAATAGCACCATCATAAAAAAAATCCTAGATCCACCACTGTAACTTATAAGCATTGACAATGCGTCATTAATTTAAAAATCACTATAAATAGTAAATACTTAATTTATTATTTGTTATTATTTGATAAATAAATGCGCATTGCAATTATAGACAATAGGGTATTAATAAAAATAAGTAGTGATAAAATGTAGACGTTGTCTCAAGCATAGAAAAATCCATCACACAATAGCATACACTTGCTAATATAATGTTTAAGACTGTCTAATTTTCGAGTATATTATTCATACTCGTGTATTTCAATCGCTCCAACGGGAGTATATTCAACATTTTTAATATTTTGATATCTGACAAATGGTTTATCAATTTAAAAAATTTCAAGTTCAGATTATAATTTCTTGAAATTAAGTAAATAATCAATATTAATAAATTAATCTTAAAATGGATACGAAATTAATCCCTTTCTCATATCGAGTCTTTAAAAAAAATTATGTTGCAGCTTATTCGAATTTGAAATGATCACTGAACTGACGTAGTACAACAATTCTCGTAGAATTACTTTTCATTTTTCAATGACCTATACTCTTAGTATAAACAAATATTATAATAATGTAATAACATGTAAATATAGTCATAGAGTCTAAGTATCTATCCAACACTAAGTTAATTAGAATTAATTTAAAGTGGTTATTTTGTAAAACAAATAATTTCTTGGCTGTGTGCAGTGGGATTTTTCTCAGCATAATTATAATTTTATGTTCATTCTCATGTTTAGGTATTATCTCTACGGACTACGATACAAAATTAGAACTTTCTAATATAATTTCTTTTGATTGCAAATTCTTTACAGATTTGTCTTATTGACGTACTACATCTAATATTCGAAAAACAAATGTGGCAAACGGTTCAATCAGAATCAATAATATAATTTGTATATCAATACATATACATCGTATTTTATATTTACCAATGTTTATAGCAATAATTGTCAAATTTGAAATCCTATATTCCTATCGACAATTTATTTGATAGTTTAAACACCAATAACGTTTGAATAGTAGATCATTATCACTCTATCGCTGTGTCTTTCATACCACATTAACATAATAATCACTACTTCACCATATAAATATATAATATTAAATCATTTTTGATTTTATAATTAATATTTCTAGACGTATAAAATACTAATATACTTATTAAATCCTAAACACAAATCATTATAAATAATATAATACCTTGTGTAATTGTTATAATGAAATTAAAATGTGTGTTATTAACATTTTGTGTTTTTATAAAACGTGATATGCTCTTATTTGACTTGTTAATAATTTTTAAACATAAATTAAATAAATATTATGTTATATTTAATATATATATATATATATATATATATATAATATGTATATATATATATATATATATATATATATATATATATATATATATATATATATATATAATATGTATTTATTATAAAATGTAATACTATATTTATGTAACTATTTCAAAACCACAGCTAGTACAGTGGTACAGTAGTATATTTAATTATGTTTTTATTAGACGTGTTTATCGTTTAAATAATATCAATTTCAACGTGTTTTTAATCTGATTATCTAAGCAATATTAAAACTAAAACATAATTGTTACTGGTTATATTTATAATTTGATACCTATTCATAAATTACATTTATAAGAACCAGGAAGTTGGCATATTCATAGTGTTCTTTTCCTCATTATGTTTTTTATAATTTTGTATTCTCATAGATCACTTTACGAATGTAAATGTGCATAATGTTATGGTTTGCAAGATTGTCCGAAACCGAAGTAAATGTGCGAACTAATATAATAAGTATTATTATTTCACGTTGAAAATAAAATACTGTAGGTACTTATTGATTCAAAACTCCAAAGTATTAAGTAGTATAATTATATCAATTGTTAATATCATTTATTTATGTAAGTCACAACAATTCAGTTGACTGATCCGAATTATATATAAAAAAAAAAAATAGGAAACCCATGGAAATCAAACGCAAATCTCCGTTAACACTATTAACACCATACCCTGACGCATGTCATGTAATAAAATGGATATTAAATAAAATAAAATGTTTACTATGATAGAAGTACAGCAATGACAAATACAATAACTATTGAATAATAACGGCAAAAAATAAATTGAACGAAATTATTAAAAATTATTGTACACCTACATAATATAATAGCATAAAGCGCAAACCTGCGTTAACTAAAAACAGGAAATTTCAAGTCTCGACTTTCCGACTTATAGACATAATACATAAATACATAATAATACAACCTATTATAATAAAATAATAATAATCCACTCGAATATGATCTTTCATAAAAATAGTCTTAAACATAATATAATACCTTCAAAAAATTACACCGGTTTTAAACAACGTTTAAAATGGCTCGAATTTCGTACTACCAACTGAGTGCAGCAGTAGGTATAATATTTAATATAATATTAATATGACTAAATTATTTAATAAACACACTCGGAAAAAATTACTATGGAAACGTTATTTACTATTTAGGTACGAATGGGGTAAAAAGAAAATTTACCAAATCGAAAGTATCAAAAATATCAATTCAACCGAGTAAACACATTACACATGTTTTTTATTTTATTAGTCGTAACTCTCGTACACTATAAAGTTATTAATAACTCGTATTACGTCACAAGATTAGCTAGGTACTTACCGAAGGGGTCTACTATAATATAGAGCGGTTTTCTAACCAATCATTTATAGCCGTTCATATTGAATTGTTCACTTGTGCCCAGTCGCGGTAAATCATATTTACTAGCGCCTTATACAGTTATACCTGATATTGTTTTGCGTAAGATCAAAAACTAATATTTCACGAATAAACAATAATCGACAGAAAGGGGCTTTTAAATACTGGTCGTATTTCTCCTTAGATCCATTAGATTAGGTGACAAAACATACGCGCTCGGCATGCAACACGTCTGCCGTACTGCATTTTAATTCTACACTCGTCGTCGCGGTTCTTGCGCGCGTAAAACCATAACCTCTAAAACCGAAAGAACAGGTACCTACCAACGGTAAGGACCGATGAACTATAATAAAAAATTAAAAAGTCGACCGACCGGTAGCCAACGTCACGATTTCAACCTCAATACCGAATACAGGTAACAAGTAACCACCAACAAGCACATCGGTGGACCGTGGATGCGTGGACGTTTAAAGTTTTAAATATGCACATAACCAGGTTTACGTTAAATGTCTTAGATCGCATAGGTATCGTTATGTAATATTATGTGATCAGAGTTTGAAAAAAAAAAACACGAATAATAATATCGTGTGCAACGTTTCAGATATTATGTACCCATACGATGACATTGCAACGGTCGTATTATATTCTGGTTAAAAACGATAATAATTATCGCGACGTTTAAAACCCAATACAATATTGTCGTTATTAGATATTATATTATTATTATTGTTGACGAGTTGCCGTGCACCTCGACGAATCACGACCCGTCGACGTGCATCACGTCGCTCCGTTTATTTATAACAATAAAACAATATTATTGATGTTATTATGAATATTGTTGTGTTGTCGTCGGACGAAGACGACGAGGGAACATCGTAAAAAAAAAAAAAAAAGACTGCGCACGATAATTATGGTACGCGCCGCCCCGCACGGTAATCGCGCTCCGACCGGCCGCCGTGCGCGCCGCAGCAGCAGCTGCTGGCTGCTCTCCGGTCGCGTTCTTCATTATCGCGTGACGGTGGTGGGGGGATCTCATCGATGACTCGCGCCGTGCACATGACCCGTGCGAAATCGCAAACATGGCCGACACCATTGTTTTGATTTTACCACACTAATTGAGTGTGTGTACGCGCGCGCTCGCGTGTGTGTGTGGGTCTGTAGTTTTTTAACTCGATTTTTTTTTTTTTTCTGTATATACACACGAATTATTTTTTACCACCGATTTTCACTTGGCCCTGACGATGCGCCGGCTGGTCGATTCCTGTGTACCTTCCGTTTCCCGTCGATTTCTATAACGCCGACGCACAGTATACGCTTTCCCGTTTGTTCGCGTTTCGTCTTCGCCGAAAATGTGAATACGCGACGGACGACACCCCCGGCCAGCTGCAACGTGATACACACCGCCGTAGCCGCAAACAATCCTAGTGAGTAACACCGAGAGTCTGTGCGATGACCGTCACGTCCGCTCTTTTTCTTATCAATAACAGAAGTGTAAAGGATTATATTAATATTATGAAAAGAATCGAGCTGTATGCTGATCGACGGTAGTCAGTCCGACGTTCATTCGAGTTTCATTGCTCATCGTCAGTTAGATTGCTTTTGAATTTTCATTTACTTATCGACTTTTGCCCCTCGCCACCGAATTCGCTGCCAGAGGTCTACTTTTGGTTTTGGTGTCTGTTGTGTAATACCTGCCTGTATATCTACCCACAGCAATATCTAAATGCCCATATAAACTGTATCATTTGAATTCAACCAGAATTTTTGTAGATTCGATAGTATCGTATGTTAGGTACACCAAGCTTACTCTTTACTTGAGATTTGTTAGATAAAAGAAAATCAGTGCTTATGATTTGAACTTGCTATAATTTTTCTCTAGACCCTATGTAGATATTACCATAAGTATATGGTATTTAACCAATTAGATCGGTCTAAATATCTTTTCTAAAGTTATATTCATCATTGTATTATAATGATTCTTCATAAAATGGATTTAGCTTTAGATAAAAATAATTTCTATAGTATTTTTTTGTCATTAGTAAAGAAAATAATTTAAAAAAATTACATTAAAAATATTTGTCTAAAGGTAGATATACATTCAATTGTTGAATTAATATGTTATTAGATATATATCATATCATTTTTCTTATACCTACTTTAATTGTTTTCTAGTATACAAACATCCTTGAGTAGTATTGTGAAATAGATAGGAGTATAATACATGATATCTATTAGTAACATAATTAAATTAAATGCAAACTTTGAACTATAAATGTTTTATTGTTTGGTAGGTAATAATTATTTTTTCTAAACAAATAACCTAATAATTTATATACCTACCAATTATTTGTTTAAATTTTACTATTTGTGTATATTTATTTATTGTCAGATTTAATAAAAATAAAAATAATATTTTACATCTTCACGAACATCTTCATTTTTATATCTGCAATGAAAAAGATGTTAACGATATTAATGCAATGACATCTGTACTATTTTTGACTTGGCTCAAACTCTTATACAAATTCTTTAAGCATAGTAATATATTCATTTGTTGATTTTGAATTTTCCGTCTTCAGTTATTATATTTTAACATAATTAACAAAGTATTAGGTATAAATGTATAAAGCTTGACGTCAGCTACCTGTGTTTTTATTTAGATAGACCTGTCAATCACGTTTCATGTTTACCTAATAGGTATATATACATATTTTATTATCATTAAGTACCATAGGTACCGACTTTTATTGATTTTATTTTATTTAGCTATATAGGTATTAATCTACTTTTAATAATTATAGTTGCAATAACTAATTAGTATCTATGATATATTAATAATTTTATTATAAGTTATATCTATAGTTAATATATTATTTTTTCATGGATGAAGAATATGGATAACCAGGGCCATCATCAATCTTCAGTGAAAAAACGTTCCATTGACGATATCATAAATAACATAACATCAGATCTTCAAAGTTATGAAGGTCGTTATATGGTGTTAGGTAATCCAAGACAATCGACTGATATGATGTGGCAGCAAGTGAATAACTATGCAAATCCTCCTCAGCCACAACATAATATTTATAATCAAGAACCGATGAATTTAACAAACAATAACCCATACATATTAAGTACTAATCAGTTTACTCCATATATGCAACCTCAGAATTCAATACCAGGATATGTTAACTATGATCATCCAGTATATTCACAGCAGCATCATCATCATCATCAGCATCATCAACAGCAGCAGCAGCAACAACAACAACAACATCAACAGCAACAACATCAACAGCAACAGCAACAACATCAACAGCAACAACATCAACAGCAACAGCAGCAACAACAACAGCAACAGCAACAGCGACCACAACACCAACAAACTTCTCCACAGCAGCAACAAATGAACTATACATATTATCAACAGTCACAATATACTTCTCATCCTATGTCATACCAAGCCCCTACATATGGTCTTTTTGATGCACCATGTAATGATGCTCTCATTGAAAACCTCGTTCAAAGCTGGAGCCAAACTCAAAGCAATGGTGGAGTATTTAGCCCTTTTGGAGATCAAGCATTTCAAACATCAAGAGAGATGATTCCTGAACGAGATATTAATGTTATTAACCATAACACAATATCTAATCACAAAAATATTACCACACCAGTTAGGAAAGTTAGAATGGTAGCAGAAGTGCGCCCAATGCGACCGAGCTATTCTGATGTTTTAGCTAAGTCTCCTGCTGTAGGACCTGTAAAAAAAACTGCAGCTAGTACACAGGTAGAAACATCTTTAGATGTTAAAACTCCATCTAAAGTAAAAACAACTGTTAAGAAAAAAAAGAATTCTGCTAAGGTGAGTCAAGGGGAATCTGGGTTAAGAAGACAAAATTCATCTGCGAGTAGTGAAGAGCGTAACACTCCTACAGTAGAATATAAAGAGGATAAAAAGTCTGAAATAACAATCAATGGCAATGAAAAGGTGTGGACATCATCAGAAGACTTGAACGGATCAGAATATTATGAAGCTGATGAGAACGCTTATAATAATATTTCGGTGCCAAAGTCTAAAGAAAATAATAAAAAAGATAAAACAAAAGTTAAACCTAAGGCGACTATTCTATCATCAAAAAACTTGGGTAAAATAAAAATATATGGTATTTCTCATATCACATCTTGTAAAATTGTTCTTTTTTACAGGTCATACTGTAAAGCCTCTGAAAGACGATGTTGAAAAACTCAAGTCCAAGAAAACTGTTCAATCAAATTGTACAATTGGTGTTACTAAAAAAGACAAGTTAAATAATGACTCAAAGAAGCACAATGAATCAAATAGTATGTTAATATTTAAAATTGTTTTGAATTATAAAATTGTATTTAAAACATTTCCTTGTAGATGTTAATACAACAAAATTTGATGAAATTGAAAAACCTTCAGCCAAAATATCTTCAAATGTATCCCAATTACAACAGACTGCAGCAACTAGTAAAAATCAGGGTTCTCGTAGTACTGCCACATTTACAGCACTACCATTTAAAGCAAGATATCAGCGTGTAACCAAGAAACGACCACGGAGCTCTGCCATCAACACAATGAGTATGTTACATTAAATATAACAATATTTAGCTATATTTTAAAATTAACCATGTTGATATTTTCAGTAACAAAACATTTAAACTTTTTAAAAGCCCAGTTTGTTCAATATGCTCCATTAATGGTCTTCTGGTTTGTTCATCTGTTATGGGATGTTATCACTATGAGCTTACATTTACTTTTACATTTGTAAGTAACAATTATTGAATATAATAAGTAAGGTTCTAAGTCACTTTGCACAGTCTTTTATGAAAAATACAGATCTCAAGTATTTTTTACAGTATGGTTAAAAAAACAGAATACAAAATTATACCTGTTCTGAATAGTTTATTGTATTAATTTTATATAAAAAACAATACATTTAAATAAAATATTAAACCACGTCATTAAATAAGATTAAAAACTGTATAAAAATAATGATTTAAAACAATTTGTTCATTCATAAATATTAAATAGTGTATTACTATGTTTTATTTTACTAAAATTAAGCCATCAATTTTGCATTATTTGCATGGAAAATATATTACTATTCCATAATTAACAGTCTTTCTATTTTTTCGTTACTGGAATTAGAATACCACATAATGGTCTACAATCAGCATTTTACAACATGTTTAAAAGGAAAAAACTTGCTCAATGTTACAAATTGGAATAAGCCACTGAAAAAATTATCAACCAGTGATAAATTATAACAAAACCTGTAGTAAGCGAATGGAAAAATTAATATTTACGTCACCCAGGCAGAAAAATAATTTTATAAAGATTCTACCAGTCAATCAAGTAATGAACTTGAATATTTTATCATTTAACAAAACAATATTATTTTTCTAATTAAAATGTCTAGTAAAAGACAATTTGTACTACATCAATTATTAAAGTTTAATTCCGGAATAATTGACCAACCCAAAACAACTTAATGGGACATAGTGGTATATTGAAAACCAACACAATGTATAGTACCTATGTTGTATAGTCACCCTATTTCATATATAAAATAGATGAAAATATGAAACAAAATAGTTTTTTTGTATTGATTGGTCATTCATTTTTTTTTTATACATTATTTTTATAGACTTGTGTTTAAATACAATTATAAAGTATGACTAAATTTCTTGTAACCTAATTTTATGTAACTGTTAATTTAAAGCTAAATAAAATTTATTTTAATTTACCATGCAAAATATCAAATAATTAATGATGAATCTTAGATTTTATTTTATATGTATTTAGCAATCATGTTTTCTTTAGACCAATTATTTTGGATTCTACATTTTTTACTTGCTGAACAATTTAATTGTCTGCATTCTGAATTTAATAGACAGTTTATAAGTGACTTAACCGAAAAATATATTTATCTAATGTTTGATAAACAATATTATATATTTTCATTTATTATATAGGTCTGCATCAGGTATTACTCAACTGGCTGATTTTACTAAGAATTGTTGGAAGCATTTTTGGATTGGATTGAGTTCGCCGTTTACAGGTGCATCACACTGGGCTCGTGTCAAGTGGAAAGATCAGAATTCGGGTAATACTCTACAATCAAATATTCCACTGCCTACTACTGGTGAAGAAGCACTAAAAAGGCTACTCGCTTGCAAAGGAAAAGATCCATACAGGTAATTTCAATATGCTAATTTAGTATTCAGTGGTTAATAACCCAACTTTTATATTAAAAAATATTTACTTTTAGTATTTTGGGCGTGACTGTTGATTCATCAGAAGATGATATTAAAAAGTATTACAAGAGACAAGCTGTTCTTGTTCATCCAGACAAAAATAATCAGTCTGGCGCTGAAGAAGCTTTTAAAATTTTAATTCATGCTTTCAATATGATAGGTGATCCAGTGAGTTTTTTTTATTAAATAACTGCTAAAAAAATATTTTTGTGCTCTCATTAATCATATTTTTTCTGTTATATTAATAGGAAAAACGTAAACTCTATGATAGTGGTATTGAGCACATTAAAGAAAACTACGATGAACTAAACAAATTGTTGAAAAATCTTCATGAAAAAATGGCACAAGTTGCAAATACAATTAGGTATTTATTAATTTATTATTTATAATTACATTTATTAAAAACACATTCATTATGATTCTAATAAAATAAGATTCATCAGACTTAAATTTTATCATAGAGCAAAAGCAAATTTCGCAAATTTTATTTGTTACTAAATTTTTAATATTTTCATGTGTTTTTTGGTTATTTTTCTTATAAATGATGTAAATTATAAATTTAACAGTACTATTAGTAATGCATTTGAAAAAAAGGTATATCAAGATGAGATTGGTATTGATATATTTTGTTTTGTTTAAACGGGGATAAACATATTTGTATAATGTCTATGAGAAAAACCATCACTTCACTATAAATCGCCAGTTTTAACTTTTAATTTTTTTCATTACTGGAATTGGAACTCCACACATAATAGTTGGCTCTTCAAAATAGGTTTATAAAGAAAAAACTTAATGATAATTAAGGTTAATAAAAAAATTAAATCAATATTTTCACATTCAAAACTTATCTTAAAACTGCAAGCCATTACAATTTTATTAAATATTTTAACAGAACATTAAATAATTTTTAATTAGTTGCTGTCTAGTCTACGACCTAATCTGTTGACTATTAATAATTAATTTAATGAGCACGTGAAAATAGTAATGACCCAATTCATTTATGTTCTATTAATAATTAAATTTGTCTATATAATTATTACATTTTTTTTGCATACTTAACTGTTTTTCTGTGCATAAATGCATACAATATATTCACACATCTTTTAGTGCATAAACATTCTAACCTTAGTGATTAATTTGTGCGGGAATGGGGAAACAATGAGTATTTTTTCCCTATGATTCTCATCATAATTATATATCATCAATTATCAAAACTATATTGTTTTTATTTTGAGCATGTTTAATACAATACAAGATGTTTAAATAAAATGTTGAAGATTTATTTCTGGTCAACTGGCCTTTCCTATTACCATTATCGGGATAACAAAACATATTGTATCCCTAAATAATAAAATTCATAAAACGTTTAAACAAAGTGTCTTTTGTACCTTGTTGTGTCATATGTAGTTATATTAAATTTATATCAGGCATAGTGGAAATTTGATTTTAAATACTGTCATATGTGAAAGTAAATTTTATCTAATTTGTTACAAAATTATTAACATTTAACATGTTTTATTAGATCATATACTTTTTATGAAATATTATTATTTTTCAAAACTGTTGGTCGTTACAGTACGCTTATGTCAGTGGATTGATTTTGTTCTTTCAGGTGTACAAGCTGTGGTAAACGGCACAAAAGAAAGCTGGTGTTATGTCGGCCAATGTATGCTGCACGCTTCTGTGCATTGTGCAATGTGCATCATTCAGCTCGTGACGGTGACATTTGGTCAGAAAGCAGTATGTTTGGTTTGCGCTGGAAGTACTTTGGGTGTATGGATGGCGGAGTATATGATATTACCGAATGGGCCACTTGTCAGCACGGCAGTCTGAAGCACATGCGAGCAGATACTCATTCTGTGCAGTACAGAATAATATTTGGTGGCAAACAACAAACTCCCGAACCAACGGTTTCCCCATCACCACCCACACAACAACCCAGAACTCAAGCACCGCCACCACCTTCGACGCCCTTGTTTGAGTACGTATCATAGAATAATCCCCCAGGCTGCAGTATAGAAGAAGTGTAGAATTGATGACCGATACTGATATATGATTTTTTTATTTTTCTGCTCGCAGTTTTCATCAACCACACCTAGATGAATTCCTGAGTTCGTTTTATCAACATCCAGTGCCGGGTTCTGCGACCAATGGTGAATTTGGAACCACCACAGACATTCCTCGGCAACGCACCAAAAACAAAAGAAAAAAATAGAAAATGATCTTCCTCAAATGTGCACTGTTAGATATATATATGTTTTTCATTTTCGAAAAAACCAATTTCAAAATAAGTATCTTATTTAGACTAATAATTAATAACTCGTACAGATTGCAACATTTTATTTTTAATTTGCGTTTTAAACAACTTATCACTTGTACTTATATCTATGAGTACATTGGCGATTTACACTGTTTTTCATTATCATTATCATTGTCATCACCATCATATTTTTTGTGTATGAACAAATCAAATACGCCCCTCAAATCAAGTGATATATTTTTTTAATACTTATGATTAGCGTTTTATTAATTTACTACATAACATTAACATCTGTTTATCATACACTGTTACACAGCTTAATTTTAAAATTAACCTTAATATTTACATTCTGTGTTTTTATTTATTGTATTTGTCCAAAACAAGTTTATCTGATTCAAACCCTCAGTTAAAATTAAATAAAAAATTAATTTGATTCAAAGAAAATTCCCTTTTTTACAATATTGTTTTTAAGTTTCAAACCTTTCCCACTTAAAATTATGTTTTAGATTTTTAGTGTTTAACCCACTGAATTTTTTGTGTCAGTACATTATATAATATGTATACCTCAAACACAGTAATGTCAATTTTATGAACTAATTAACGTAATAACAATAAATAAAATTTCTATCTAAAAAATAATTCAGTATTAAAACATTTGTTTTGTTTCAAATCCTCTTCATTGCCCAGTATTGTGAAGAATACTTTGAAAATGTATTTAAAATATTACTCAAATAAATTTTCAAAAGTATTTAAAATATTATTTTGATGTTAATACTATTTATTTTCATGCATTCCCATAACAGCAATCTGCAGTTGGTGTTACCTTGGTAAAGATTCTCAACTGATAAATGGTTATTCACGAAAATTGTATTTTTTTTAGTTACAATACTAATGTATTTTCGAATCACAATTTTATTTTATTTTAAAGAGTATTTATCGCCTCAATAACCTTAGATTCTTGAATTTTAACAAATAAATATGTTGAAATAATTAGTGACCAGAATTATGGGCTCTAAAAAAGTACTACAAATTGATGCGGACATATAGAATGAAGATGACAACACACATGGACTCTAAAATGTGTACCAAATAAAATAAATTAATAGTAATGTGCAACCACAGTATTAAATTCCGAGTAGGTTGTACAGCACATTTATCAGTAGTATTGCAATCATAGACCAGTGTAAAAATTGATATTTTCACTCCTCAACAATTTTCCATGATCATTTGTAATATTCGATCAACTTACTATTCATTCTTGTTTATATTGTCAACTATCGTATTATTTAGATTTTGAAAGAGGAGAGCCTAATCGTTGGTCGTGACAAGTTAATTTAAATTTTATGCCTAGCGCCAAACACAATGTAATTGAAATTCAATTGTTTATATAATATCCACAATTTCCAATTTACTTTTGTTTTATATTTTTTCCCCATATTTGTAATGCTATAAATGGTAAATGAGTATATTATTCAAACATATTGTAATATGATGTTAACTTGCAAGTTTGTTCGAAGACGAAGACTTATAAAAATAATTAAATTAAAATCTAATGGTAAGCTCTCAACAATATAATCATCATGAACTCGTGTTCATATTGTAAAATTATTTTTTACATCTAGCTTTGGTAAGGCAAAACAATTTGGTTGTTGGCTGGTTCTTGAATTATTCGAGACATTTTCTTTGACCAAATAGTTTGTAGTTTGCAACTAAAGCAGGGGTCGCCAACCAGTCGATCTTTCTAAGACTATAGGTCGATCGTTAAAAAAATTAATTTTACCATTATCGGTCGATCGCGTAATAAATAATCGGATAATTTGGATTGATTGCTGTATTGTATTCTAGGAATTTACCATTATCGGTCAATCCGTAATAGTCAGAATTTTTTTTTTATTTGAAAACAAATGCCTCGGCTACAATAAATAGTCAGAATTATTGTCAGTTATAACTCAACTGTCAATTTATTAGTCATCATGTGCAAGTGTGCACCTTTTTTCAGACCTTTTTTTTTTGCTCATAAAACAAATCTCTTCCTAAAGACCTAAATTCTCCTAGATGTCGATCACCTGGGACTAAAAATTTCAAATGTAGCTCACTTGTTTGAAAAGGTTGGCGACCCCTGAACTAAAGGAATATAATTTGTACTGGTAAACAACAACAATAATATACATTCATACATTCGTGTTTTACACAAATACAAATATTTTAAATATAAGCAAAAATTTAAAATATATATTAATGTTTCATTTAATATTTTAATATAAATGTAAAAAAAAAACAAATATTGTAGCTTGTAGTAGCAAAACATCAAAAATAATTACAAACTATTTATTCATTTGTTCAAAGCGTATAATCTTACATTGATGGGAATGTGAGTACAATGTTGAAAATGTGTTAACATAATAAAAAAACAAAAAACAAATAATAATGAAAAACCAGTCAAAATAATATATTATTGTCTTTGGATAATAACTGTTATGTCAAACGCATATATAATGGATTGTCAATCAAATCAAATAATTAGGTATACAGAAAACCATATATAAACTGTGTGAACACAATGTTTTAAAAAAAAGTGAATACTTTGTTCTATGAATGTAAATTAATAAAAAAAAACTCAATAATCGTCAAACAATAAAACTTAATAATTTAATCATAAAATAATATGCATATCCCATCTTCTGTTTTCCAAGCAGTTTTAGAAGTACAGTAAAATTTCATTTACTTTCATCGAAAGAACCTTAAGGAAAGCGATATTTAGAGTATATCGGAAAATTTAAGAAAAATTTTACTAATAGAATTTTATTAATTAACTTTTTTGTTAGTTGCATTGATAGATGATTTTTAAAATGTATTTATTTATAAACATCTAAAACCACATGAAAAAAAAAACTCAAAATCAAAGCACACAATACAAATACTGTATTAAACTCTGATACATAATCAATCCACCATACTAAACTTGTGTAACAGTTACAATAAATTTGACAAAAATAGATGTAAATCAACATTTTAATAGCGCGTCAGATAAGACAAAAATTTTTATTTGTAAAGAATACAGACAATTGTTAATACTGTATAATATCAAATATGATTTTACGTTATCCTAGAACAGAAGTTAATTTTCTTTTAATGAGACAATTAATTTGGTATAATGATATCATGTGAAACACATTGGCAGTGATTTTGTCTAACCTGACAGTGCATATTATAGTTTTATAGACTTGTCACAATTCAAACAATTTGATATAAAATGTATGTAATATATTATATTATAAACAGTTAGCCAGAAATATGTGTCCTAAATTAATCTCTATATAATAAAAAAATTAAATGTCTTTCTAAAACACAAAACACAAGCAGTAGAATCTCATTAAAGCATTTACAGAACAAGCCTTAAATATTTTGTAGCATTTCAAGACAAACTTAAATAATATAATATTATAATATAACAGTTTATACCATATACTGAGATTTCTGTATAATAGTAATATTAGTTTTAATTGGAGCATATGTTTTTATTTGTTCAGTCTGCATTAGATAATCAATATTTTGGTCAATGTGATATAAAATAATTGTATTTGATATAAATCAAAATGATTAAGAAGGCGTAATACCAAAATATGTTATCTCCATCATACTTGAGCATGACTGCACGAGTGCATGACAGCAAATTGTATATTAATAATAAATAATTTTATAAGTAAAATATAATAAAAAGCCTTTTTTATTAGGGCCCAAGATATTATTCTAACCTCAATAATTCTATGATAACTCAAGACACTCGGTTCACTCTAATATTAGAAATAGGAGTAAAATGGACTTTTCTGAATAAAATTTGCTGTTATGCGTTAGTAAGATGGACCACATAGTAGTTAATGTTTAGTAAATTATAACTATTGATAATTCTTTACGCTACCAATAAAATAAAACAAAAAATATGTACGATATAAATGACATGATGATTTGATTATTACTAGCAGTCCTCAAAACACCAGGTCATATTTCGAAATGTTTGATACCTAGTAAAATAATAATTGTCTTTACAATTTATCCAAATAAACTATAAGGTCTTTTGAAATTTCTATATAATAAAACTAAATATATAGTATTGACTGAACTTTATAACTTCAAGCACAAAATCAATCTGACTTTACTTTAACACTATCTTTTATACGCATTTTATTTTTAAGAAATGCATTATTTTCTTATTTGATATGACACCTCAATTTCTATTCATCATCTTATAATAAAAAAATAACTACATACGTTTAATTACTGGTTAAAACATAAATTGCTTAACATAAATATATAAATGATAACCTAATTAAAAATAAAGTTATAGGTTATGCAAATATTATTGCAAATTTACAAAATTATTATTTGATCACAGAAGTACCAGGGTACAAAAAAGAATCTTTTTCTCCCAACTTTTAGTACCAACCCTGAATTTTGTTCTTAGTTAAAAAATAGTTGCAGCTTAAAGCTTCAAAGCTTATTTGATTAAACAAGTAGGTTTCATAATCATCGGGCCATAATTTTAGCCAAAAGGCATAAGCTCAAAAGTATTAAAAATATATAGAGAGAATTACACCAGGTAATAATCAATTGATTACTGTAATCTTTGAACCTTAAGCTGCGATTGAAGTGTGGAAACAAGATCCTCGAGGTCTTGAATGCGCCGATCTCTGTGGGCCAATTGTTTTCTGAGCATATTTAGTTCTTCACATTGACGAGTGAAAGCTTTCTTCATCTATAATCCACCACGTCATAAAAAATATTAAATAATATTTTTATTTGTTTCATAAAATTTTGTATTAAAACAAAATAAAGTATAAAAGCTAATAAACTTTCATAAATATTTATTATCATAGTTATTATATAATGGTGTTTATTATTATTACATAAAATATCATTTTTTGTTTAGGTAAAAAAACGTGAAAATTGAAATTGATTACTTCAAATTATTTATATACTTGATGGCATTATGAAAAATACATAATATATTCATAAATCACATCTACTTCTATGTCTTTAAGCAACTCGAAATATGATGAAATTATACACTAAACTATGATATTACACGCTTTTAAAACTCATAAAATATGTATAAAAAATTAACAAGTAACTGAAAGTTAGTACTTGCAATCAATGGTATATAGCAAATATTTTCAATTTAAATGATTCAATAATCTAATTTTTTTTTACAGAGGTACATAAGCAGATAGTTAATATGAATACTAACCTGATATTCGTTTTTCATCATTTCGTTGGAATTTAAGTTTTCCTTCATATTATTGCACTCGTCATCTCCATCAGTCTAAAATTGATTATTGTCAAAATTAAACATTAACTTTAGAATATAAACATGTCAATTGAGGTTAAATACACTAGTCTTGTTTATAAAATATTCAATAATACTTAATATTTTAAAACTTTTAAACTAACAAATGGTAATATTTTTAAGCTTACTGTATTACTGAATTTTCCAACTAATGAACTACTCAATTTCTGTTGTATTTGTTGAAATTTCATGTTTTGATTAACTTGAGTCTTTTGGTTTTTTTCAATTTCTGGCAACATCTTTATAAGAAAAATAAAGAATAATATTTAATCAATTAATTATTAATCAACAAAATTTAATTAATTAAATTTACATCTAGTGGTCGATAATCAGGCACTGTTTCCTTGGAGAGGAAGGCAAATTTCATACGATAATTGGTGTCATTACGAGTGGCCTCGTTGGAAACAAATGCTTGAGGTTTATGTGTTTTTACTGAAACCCCTATATATTTAAATAATCAATTAATAACAAAACAATTTTTAGTTTTACTACAGCAAAACAATTATTACATACCCGTTTTCATTGACATTAAAACAGGTGGTTTGCTTATTCCATTAAACCATTCTTGGGCACTCAATGCTGGTACTGGAGCAGCCGTGTCAGGATACAAGTCATGTTGATACTGGTCACTCTGAAATAAATCATTACAAAAAAGTAGTAAAATAATATTATGTTAATTTAAATTTTTTTAATTCTATATAGTATCAACATTTTTATCTTAAAATTGCAGAAAAAAAAATATATCGATAGTATTATTGAACTAGTAGTTATTAATTAATTTTTATATTTATATTGAATAACATTATTTGATTATTTGATTATTTTCATAACTATTTTGCATTAGAGTTGCAATTAAACATTAAAAATAAATATAATATAATGTTTTTTCTGAACATGGGAGAAAATATAAAATACTTTTATTATAGTGATTTTGTTAGTACTTTTTTTCATTAAAAAATGTAATGCCTATAAAAGTATAAAATATTCACTGTGTACATGAATATAAATAAAATTATATTGGATATTTCTATGGATTAGGTCTTTTAAAAATCTATGCTTAGTATATTTATATTATTATCTAACCTTTCTTGGAACAATCATTGAAATTGGTTCACAGACATTACGAGTAGTATGTAACTTATAAAATCGCATAATTTCACAACGACTCACATTACAGCCACGTTTAAGCATCATTCCAAATCCTTTCTAAAAATAAAATAATTATGTATAATTTTAATTTTAAAATAAATATACTATGCTGTGATAAACATTGTTTTAAACTTAACAAACAACTAACCTGTGGGCAACCAGATATAAATTGATTTAAAAAATGTATATATGGTGATTCGTCAACTATTTCATAATATCTTATATTGCCATCACCCTAAAAATATCAAATATTTTTATCAATAAATTAATATGTCAGTCCAATAAAATAAATAATTATTCTAAAATATAAGTATATAACTATATTCTAACTAACTTTTCCAGCTAAGTAAACCATTCTTGTGTCATAGTCATAGTATGGGAATAAGATTCCTGACGATGAATCAATGTTGACACGATGCAAAGGTTCAGATAAATCAGTATGATTCCAAATAGCTATCTGTCTATCTGAATACGTTGAAAAACCTGTGGTCAATAATCGCTCATTATCCAAATAAATTACCTTGCATGAACGTGATCCTTCATGACAAATTCCTTCCTAAATAATATGAAAGATATGATTAGAATACATAGGTAAAAATATATATATTTTTTATTATTGTAGGAATTAAAATTATATATTTACTTACTGAAACCACTAATCCAGATCTAGGATCAATTGATCTAATTTTTTTATCTTTGCAAGTTGTCGCTAATCTAGTACCATCTCTATTGAATGCTAATGAATGTACAATATCTGGATGACAATCAATTGTATTTAAAATTTGACCAGTTCCTGCATCCCATAATATAACCTGTTGTTTAAATAAAAATAATAAAGATTAAAATTACAAATATGTTTTTTGTTCAATTTATTTTAAGTACATAATAATAAATTAATATAAATAAAATAAACACAAAACAAAGTGAAAACTAACAAAATATTAAAATATAGCTGTAAACAATATTCAACTATATTTATTTAAGTTATAAAATATACTTGAACATATAAATTGATTTACAATCTATCCTGAAATCCTACATAATACAATGTACTATACTATAGTAGAAGTAGTAGAACTGTATATCTGTTATATTATAAATTATGGTATAAGTTAATTTTTTTAAATAAATATTATTTATTACCAAGTAATCAAAACCAGAGCTGGCTATGACATTTTCTGCAGTTGGATGCCATTCAATGTAACCTACTCTACGACGATGTCCACGTAACTCTATTAGCCATTCATTCAAATTGCAACTTAGACCACTGTCTGGGATATACCACAGTTTAATCTATAAGAAATTATTTAAAAATTAAAGAATTGAATAGATAAAAACAAATTTTATGACACAAATGACTTACAGTACAGTCATCAGAACAAGAAGCAATTATGTTATCATTGAATGGGTTCCATTTTACATCTAAAACTTGACCTCTGTGGCCAGTAACTTTGCTGGTATTTAAATCTAAACGACCAGTCTAAAACCAAACAAGGATTAGAAATTACTCATATAACATTATTCCAACTAATATTTTATATTAGTCAATACCTTATTGATTGGTAATACTACAAATGCTCCACCACCAGCTACTTCAGTCACAATGGCAACAAATTTTGGATTGGCAGCACAAAAATTAGAGTCATGAGCATTACGAGTGATCGGTATATTGTCATACAATTCTTCTCGCCTGGACGGGGATCCATAGACATGACGAAACTTTGAACTACGTACTCCACGGAACAATGACTATTAAATATAATATAATAACAGTTTTAAAATTCATAAAATATTTGAAAAAAAAAATTAATAACATTATAAATTAGGTATATTAAATTGTACCGTATTATTTTTCATGTTGATAGTATGTTGTTAAAATAATATCTGGAATTCATGCATTTCAAAAACAAAACACTAGGAAAAATTTAAGCACATAAAACTGAAAAAAAACAAAACAAAATAATAATATTACTTCTATATTCTACGACAAAGGATTACATCCTGTATACATTCACACTATTCATATAGAAAATAAAAATAATAAAAATCTTTAAGTCTACAGAGAAAAGCTTCTAATCTAATCCAACACTCTCTTCTGACTTCTTAATTAAATTATAATCATTATGACGATATCATGTTGTATGTAACAATATACGAACATTGGCTGTAAGATAAAATATGATGATAGGTAGGTAGGTACTCGACGCATGAAATAATATTCATGATTTCATGAATAATGCAAGAACATAATTGAACAAATATCGCCGCTGCCCTTTCTCTCTCTCGATAAATTACACGCTACAAAATATGCATTTTACAACCAACTAAATATTATACACCTAAATGATTTAACGTCCAACTACCTATTGTCTGTTACTCTATTGTACAACGACGTACAGTGTATTATGGACTTCGCCGAAATAATGTCAAGCAGCGGACTGAGAAACATTGATATCGAGCCCGTGTAAGCAACTACGACAACAATAATATTGTTGTTACCTATCGGTTCGATCGTGCAGAAACCTGTGACGAGTTGTGAGAAGCTAAGTGCACGTTACCGTAACGACTAACGACTGGGTAGGTATAACATAGGTATAGGCCTTCATATAGGTACTACTATACGGGTACCAAAGGGTTTGTCTATGTCGTCGTGATGTATCGGTGAAAACCATAAATAATAATAACAATAGCAGACGTAATGCAATTCAAATTCGGCCAGAAAAACGACAAACAAGACTAAAAAAAAAAAAACAAACGGACTAAACAAGTGTCTAATGCCAGTCAGGCAGGTCAATCAATCATTCGTGATTTATTACCTTGACCACGGGCTTGTTGCAAGCCCTGATGTCTACCAGGGCGTTAGATTTGAACACGTCGTCGATTTTATAGCCGGTGCAGTGTTTGTCCAGAGTGCCCATACTGCAATTGATTTTATAACAGCTTCATAAATAGAGGAAAATATAGTTCGGAAAAAATGGCGCGCGAAATTACGTACGAAAAAAGCGGAAACAGAGCACCACGCACTCGACGTCTATCGACGACGCTGAGAACTGTGGCCCGTGGGGCTCGAGTGACGGAATCGTCGGCGCCAGGTGGCGGTTTCGGCGACGCAGTGGTGCGGTGGAGGTGTGTTGTTGTGCCCCCCGTCCCGCGTCCGTGTGGTCGTCGCGAGTGCGTGCGTCCGGCGCATGCGTGGGCGATAGGGCGCGGGTGGTTGTCGCGCTCAACCGCGGTTACGGTACACAAAGGGAAGGGGTCGACAACCTTGCGCTGGGGCCGCGTCGCGTGACCGCGGATAATAATAATAATATTATGTAAACGAGTAAACGTAAACACTACGGCGCTACGACGCGATACCCGGTAACCGATAACGTATCATTATTATGACTTCAAAATATCGCATTATCGTGGCGCCGTCCGTTTCGGGGGAATATCAGGAGACTGCTGTCCGATTATCTTTTCAGCGGCGTCGGGTCGGGTGACGGGTATCGACCATTTTTCTCCCTCGTCGCCCATCATTGGCGCCCCAACGTAGATTGGTCCTTGTCAATTTCGGGAAATCGACATTTAATCACAAAGAAACTACCCCTTCCCACCATACTCTATACGCACACACACTCGTTGCGATTTTCCCTGACAATGGGGCGAGACCGTCGCGTGTCGAAGCTTGACCCAAAATCGCCTTCTGTTGTCAATCGTCATTTCAATATTTTATATCAGATATATGGATTTCCTGATTCCTCCCCTCGAAAATGTAGTATTTTTTAATTCAAATCATTCACATTATTTGTGATAAGTTTATCTACTGATATTTGAAGTCAAATTTCACGCCAAAAACAACTCCGACAGCGCGTGACATCGGACATCATTTGTGCCAATAAGTAGATACGTTACGTTCACATTTAGTTTCATTAATTTTAACTTAATATTGGAATGAATAATTACATCATTATCGAATTGAACGTTGACAACGTTGTCTGTGTTAAAAAACAATTTTTTTTTTTATATTTTACTGATTTATTTGTGCGAACTATGGTTTCAATCCTTAAAGATTAGTCATGTTTTTACGTACACAGGTTAGATGATCATAATCTGCTATCTATTTACAAACGCTTATGTAAATCGGTACTCCATAAAATAGGCCTTGCTCAACTGCGATTGTACTTCGTGTACCTAGTACCTACCATATAATTAACTGTCCTGTTCTTTTTTCTATTAGACAAATTTTAAAGAACCCGTTTTTGTCTCTGTAATTTTTTTTTTACCTTGGAAAATAATTGGTAATTGGTGGTGGTTTATATATTTTTGGTACTGTTTTAATAACATTATTATCAGTTTCTTTGATGCGTTTTTTCGGTAGGCTAGAACTAGCTTCTGAGCTATGACCCGTTTTTTCATGTGTATTATTTGTATTGTTTAAGCTTTCTTTTACAGTAGTATATATTTAGTATTATAATATTACTGACTTGAATACCCAGTAGTTGACTCTTTTGTAATTTGGTTACAAGTTTATGTAATGTTTCATTATCATTTTCCAAGTTATATCAATGATCCTAATCAATAGTTGACTATTTAAACTCAAAACTTAGATTAATGAAGTGGTCGAGGTCAGTGGCGTGTCCAGGATTTATTTTACGAGGGTGTTTTAAAATCTAATAGAGACTTATGGTAGGCAGAAGGCTCTATACCCCCCATACCCCCCGTAGTACATTAACAAATATCATGTTCATGTATTGATATAAATTATTATATTAATGAAATGATTATGTTAAAACAATACGTGTAAGATCTACAAATTGTATAAAACTTTTATACTATAACTAAAATCGGACAAGGACGTTTTAGCGCTGCTACTAACTAACTATTGACTATATTTTTATTTCAAATTAATTGTATAATAGTTAACAAAATTTTAATTTTTAACGTATAGAAATATTAATCGGCGCCAAAACGTCCTATAGACCGAACTAACTTTAATATTTTAAATCACATAAAATAAATAAAAATAATACACTATATAATACTAAATCAACAACTACAACCAGTGCTTGAATTGAGGGTGGACGTGGGGGGACGGAGTCAGCTTTCTTTTTTTTATTTTTATTTTAGCACACCCCTTCTATTTATTTGAAATGGAACGCTGATGGAAACGCAACATTTGATGTAGTGATTTTGTATATCATCAGTTTTTTCTGATGCAAAATATACCTATAACCTATATAGCCATAATATTAATTTGTATTGACCATGAAAAAAAAAATTGGTTGATAATAATGGGTATTTAATATACGTAATCGTTAGGCTGCGGCGACCACACCTAGACCTTTTTTCTATGCGATCGCTGCGATCCTAAATATTGTGAATGTGACTATTTTTCACTTTTATTATAATTATAATAATATATAAAAGAAGAAGATGTCAAATCTATGAGTGTTTTTTTAACAAATTTAACACTAATTCGCTTTTAACATCGATTGGCCACAGTTGATTTAATTGTTCATTTTTTATAGGAATCTATAAAAAAAAAAAAAATATTCATAACTAGGTGTTTCTAAATAATAAACTTAACTAAATGAATGTGGATATATGTATTACTAAAAAAGATCTTGTATAATAGACAATTATTATACGTTACAATTATTTTACAAACACTACCAAAATAAAAAATTTACGTTTTCGTAATATGCACAATGTTTCGAACAGATTCGTATGTCATTCAACGACGTCGCAGCCACCGAATAATCGGATCAGAATCGAATCGCACTCGTTGTCAGATCATTACAGCGGCACAGGAGACGGACAGCTCAAACGAGAGCGATACACCCGTAACGCGGAACTCTTACGAGTCACTGGAACCGTGCCATATGCTCGCTAGATCCGACGTACGCGCGACTTGTCATTTCTGCGGAACGTACCCGCCGTAGCTCTGCGCATATATCGACAATGACGATAAAGCACAGGGAAACGGGGTTTTACGAATATACGTTCTGTTTGGGAAACATGTACTTGAACACTTACGAATAACGTATTCCTACGAATGACTGTTTATCGCATAATACGGAAACAGAAAAATAAAATATGTGCGAGCAACATAATAACTTAAAGACCAAAAAATATAGATACCAGATGCCTTCACTAATCGCGCAAGTCTGCCCGGGGTGGGTCTTGCTACGACGGAGGACAGCCAGTGAATGTCAATGCTGGTCGTTTTGTCGGGCCTTTTACACCCGGTGTTTTGTGAGAGATAACAAGAAACCGTAGAAACTCCAATAGTGCAATTTCCGATAAACGCACAATATAAATAAAAGTTTTAATAAGAATAAAATAATAAAATAATTATAATAATAATAAGATTAGGAGGGAGATTGTAAACTCCGCCCGAAATGAACAGGTAAAAATAAGGTCTACGGTAAATTCCGCCCAAAAAAATATGCAGGTATATAAATGGATTTGTAAATTCCGCCCGGAAAAATAAATATTTTTACACTAAGTGTTTTGTGACTGTGCGACGAGACCGTACTGTTCGCGACGCGGCGTGTTATATAATATTAAATTTGGTTGTTACAAACTTTCGATTTTTGTCATTGACTTCGAAAAAGCTATACACAATGCATGTAAATCCATTTGGCCAAATATTCAAATTTATGGTTGTCGCTTTCATTTATTACAATCGTGGTATAGGCATGTGCAAACAATATGATTAAGTGTAGAATATAAAACCGAAGCCTCTACAATTAGAAATTGGCTAATTAAATGTTTCGGATTAGTTTTCTTAGAGCCCGAGATGGTTTTTGATTATTTTGAAGTATTTCTAATAAGTTCTAAGCCAAATGACCATAGATTAACACAATTTTCAAATTATTTATTAAATAATTATGTTAGTAATGACGCATCTTTTCCCCCAAACATATGGGCTGCTGCTACAGCAGATTTTAACAGAACGACTAATGCTTGTGAGTCGTTCCATTCTCATTTTAATAAAAGTTTTAATTCTAATCATCCTCATATTTTTATATTTTTAGAAAAACTTAAAAAAATTCAACTAGAAAATTACATTAAAATAAACAGCATAAATGACCCAAATAAATTTAGAAATTCGAAATAAAAAAAAAACACATTCACGCATAAAATTTAATTATAAAGTATAAAAATAATGAAATATCTATATAGACGATTATGTAGGAAACGTGGCTTATTATTTTGGGGAGATTGATAAAAACAAATTATTTAATTTGATTGATTTACAATTTTTATTTTAGATTATTATATTTTGACTCGTCTTTATTATTATAAATATAAATTTTTTTATGATTTTACGATAATTATGTTTAAATTCTTACTAATATATATTATTATAATGAATTATTATTATTTTTACGATTTTTAGTAATTTTATATGATATAGGTATATAACTTAATATGTTGTAATTATTGACTTTTTATGTGAAATATATATTTATTTAAATATTTATAAACTAAAATGATTAATCTATGTTATGTTAATAATAATATGTAAAACATATTTAAAAGTTTGTATATAAACTTATAACTTAAAACTTTTTTCTTCTTATGATTGTTTATATATCTATAGTTATTATCTTTTGTCTTTATTTATTTTTTGTTTCTGATATTGTATGCTCTAAAAAACTGTAATTAATACATTTATTCTATATAAAAGCTTATTAAATACGGTTTTGATTGAAAAATACAAAACTTTTTTTTGGGTGGAATTTACATGTATCTTTTTTTACCTGAATTTTTTTTCGGGCGGAATTTATAAGAACTTATTTTTACCTGCATTTTTTTTTTGGGCGGAATGTACATGCGCCCGATTAGGAATATGAATAATAAAAATGATAATAATAAAAAGGAAAAGAAGAATCTAGAACCTTATCCGCGCATCCCCCCCATACCAAACGGAAAAATACCCCCTCTCGGACAAAAAATTAAAAGTTAAAATATTAAACAGTTATTTATTATATACAAACTTTTCACGGGATTTTAAGACTTTTCCAGAGTTTTTTCCAATCCGTTCTATTTATTTTCACACATAGGATCGCGGACGCCGATCGATGTACGTGTTATTTATTCTATTGTTATTGCTTAAATGTATACGCATATAATATAAATTTGACTCGAAGCCCATTTGTCTATGTACAATATTATTTTTTTTTTATTCAATAAATTGCATTATAATATTTATATTATTTTTGTTGTTTTCGGTAGCTAAACTTTTACGTCATACTTATATCTTCACAGGATGTGCTGTGTATTATAAAAGCGTTTCTTGACGACGTTTGTGTCGCACAATACTGTATTCAGGTAAATGGGTGTAATTGATGGATATATGTAATAATACATATATATAATAATAAATAAAAATAAATAAATAAATACATGATAAGTTTTTTGTAGGTGTATTGATGAGTTATGATAATAACATGTTATATATCTATATACATCGTAATTTAAATTATAATTGTCATTGGATGACGTGTAATAAATAAATAAGTGTTTCTTTATTTTAAAATATTTTAATATAATAAATTTAATGATTTTCGGGGATTATGGGTGGCTAAAGGCAGTGGCGTAGCCAGGATTTTTTTCGGGGGGGGGGCTGATCAATTTTTTACACAGCGGTGGTTTATTAATAATATATACAATAAATTATTTTACCTGTTAATTTTTAAATTTTCTTAACTTTTCGGGGGGGGGGAGCTACAGCCCCCTCAGCCCCCCTGGCTACGCCACTGGCTAAAGGAGATGTGGGAGGCTTTGCTCCGCACAGTAATGTAATATTGAATTTTGTGGTGTGGAACGCTCGTTCATCCAACATATAGTCCCCCTTCTAGTTTTTTTCCAAATCAAACACTGACTACAACCTATACTATGATATTGAATAGGATGAATATAATAACTACGATACATATATTATGACTACTTATTTGAGCTATAACTATAGTCTATAAGGCATAAGCAACGGCATTGGAGAGCAAGTTCATCAATAACCTCTGCGGCTCTGCTGTAGATATAGCAGGTACATTTCTATAGATATTCATTAATTCTAAGCTATTCAGCCTATTTTCTCCAGTGCCCCAGCGGTATTTCTTAAATAATTTTTAAGTTTACGGAGTGTTGACTCTTGACTCTTAAATGTAGTGACAATAGGATCGTTGCCAATATGACTAACAGCCTGTGAAGTGTGAATTATATAGGAAAAATAATAGAACTACAATTTTTATGAATGATTATTTCTTGCACTTCGTAAATATGTTTTGGAGTTTGGTCAAATAAAACAAAATATGGCCGATTGGTGTTCCAACACCCATATCACCCCTCCTAAATACGCCTTTGGTCGAGGTACACTGTGGCGCAAATATACCCCTGGAGGTACGACATACGACGAGTCCACTAAAAATCTGACAAATCTTTATGAGGTTAAGCTAACCAATAACTAAATTTTAATATGCATAAATATTTATTTTAATTTTATTAGGTCGGTCGTTTAAAAGTTTAAAAAACAAACAATTTCTTTGTTTGATAATTGTATGATAATGCTCGGTAAAAGATTATTAATTTTAATTTTCTGTACATTAAATGTACAGCCATAGAGTCATAGAGATAAATATTAAATTGTCTATAGTTAATCAAATAAAAATAGGATTACGAAATGCATATTTTCTTATATATAGATGTAGGTTTTGAATAAAATTCTTCAAGAATTATGTGTAACAACTTCCTATTGTAAGTATTACTTAGATATATTTTTCAGGATTTTAATTACACGAATTCGTTAATGATATGATTTTTGTAAATTAAAAATTTAATTTTAAGATGATATAGTGATTAGTGACTATTTTTTTTTATCGTAAGTATTACGTAATAACTTATAATTTATATGGGTTAACTGTGCCGTACTGCCGTTTGCACAGTGAATATTACGTAGTTTAATAATTGTATATTATAATGTATTATAAAAACGCGAATTCGTAAAATTAAACCAATTAAGATTTGCGATTTGACTTTATATAAAGTTAACTATCAATTATTTAATTCACACGTAAACAATATTGTTATTGATGCACTATATATATCATTTATAATATCTATGTATAATATTATTATATTAATATTATATTAGTATTACAATTTATTAGATTGATATAATAAATTATTATTATATTATTAGCGTTGGTGGTCATCAGTAGCAGTGGCCATAGGGGAATACAACTGCGGGGGAAATGTTCCTTTAGACCGTATAGGAGTGTTCATATAATAATGAAATATTATAGTATTATAATATTCAGGAAGTAAACAATATAATTTAATACTAGGCACCAGTTATAATGTTAATTTTATGTTTTTAAACAGATCCTCCTAGTTGATAATAATTTTTTTTTTTTGCAAACAATCATCTAAATTGGCTATCAGGTTGTAACGCATATATAACGTCATATACAAATTCATAGACCACGAAATATAATATAAGTTAATAGTATATAATAATTGACCATTAAAATAATTATATAAAAAAGAAAACATTTTATTACTTCTATATTATTTGATTGTATTAGATATTATGCGAAAATTCACAAAATTATTATTCAGTTGATATTATAATAGGATAGGTACTAAGCTCATAAGCTATTATATTATTCTTGTTTAAAATGACGTTCATGTCATGTATCAGATATATGCCACAAATTATGTTTATAATTCATAGACAAAAAAAAATAAATAATTTAATTGGATTGTTAAATGGGCGTTGCACTTTCATCCTGCTATTGGTTCCCAAATACTATTATAGTTAAAATGATTTTGAGCAGATATACAGTTGTATATTATATACTCTGTTGTTATTAAGAAGTTTTTCACAATACAAGTGCTTGTAAAAAATAAAGTTAACATAATATGTCATGTACAGGATATTATATATTATATTATATGTGGTATCGCTATCGTCAATCTACTATGATATGTAAAATTAACTATTAAGATTTGTCGATTAGGCATTTTATAATATAAAAATCATATCACTAGTATGGTTTTGTATTTTTAGTCTAATAAGACTAATAAGAGTCATAATGACTCATAAACTTATAATTAACCATATATCATATATTTATCGTGTAGTTTAACTGTGTAAATATAATATTAATTATTATACATACTTGTATTGTAGTAAAATTTTTTATAACAACTAGATGTAACCATGTAACTGATTGGTCTGATTGATACTTACACATTCTTATATACTAAGTAGTCAAAAATTCAACTTTTTAGGTTAAATATCTACTCTCAGTACTACCTAGTATATTTATATATATATATAATGCATTAGTTAATTTTAAGTTTCGGGAATTTTAGAGACTTAGAGTATACTTTATACACGCGACTTTATTTTATCACATAGCTACATACATAGATTTAAATATTTTATGAAAAATACATATTATATGTGTAAATAATTTGAAACATTATTATTTATTAGTGGCGTGGCAAGCATATTTCAAACACTAGGCATAAGGTATTTGAACAATGACCCACCCATTACCTCCTACAACATAATATATAATTGCTGAATGCTGAATACTTGAATGTTTATTTAGAATTTTTATTATAGTATATAGGTCATCAACACTTTAATATATACATATATATAAAAAATACTATAATAATTAATTATACATTCATCCGCACAAATTTTAATTTTTAAATTCAAGATAAATTTCTAGGGCTAAACAATTGCATTAGACTATATCGTTCACCACGCCACTGTATGTTGCCACATTGTACATACTACATAAACATAATATTATGTACAGTACACACCTATATTATCATTTTAAACAGACATTATTTTAAATGGTTCGTTCTCAACGTTTTAGATTGTTTCATGTACCTAAATTATTTAGATATACCATATAATAATATATTCAATATTTATACAAGCTATAGGCTATAAATGGAATAATCAACTATATGACCAAAATAAATATTGACTAAACTGTAGTAATTTATTGGATTTTTATTCGCTGTACCTATTGTATTTCATGTCCATGAAATATGAATTGCAAAATATATCAATAATTTATTACTATAACTGTTATATAAGCGATATCTATGTATACGTTGATATAATATTTGCTTAGAGTTAGTAAACTCACTAACTTATTTTTTGTTAACACTATAGTAAAATGGTAACAATACATTATTCAATTGAAAATAATAGTTTTTAATTTATTTTTAGAATAGTTTATAATATTTGTATTTTAACTGTTGAAAATTTTAATAATGCAAATACTGATGTATGTAATGCTATATAATATGTGTGTAATAAACACAACCAGTGTATATCAAATATCAATGTATATACTATATCTGATTTAATTATTAAAATGGAATTCATTCCTCGTTGTAGTTATGATTATTACATATCTAAAGATATATTTAAATTAATATAATATTTCCCAGTATAGCTTAGCTTATTTATTTTGGATTTTAAAAACAATAAACACTATGATTATTAAATATTATTTTGTACTAGCAGTTATTAATTAATAAGTATTATTCACCAATATATAAATAGGCAAGTAGACAAGAGTATTTTTTTTTAATTGAAAATAAATATTTTTTAGTGGATAATATTAAAGTTATAAATTTATGAGGCTCATTAATCCTATTATAAATAAATTAACAATACATAAATTATAGCATCATATACGTATATACATATATGTATCTCTAAACACATAAAAACAATTACAAATATAAGCACAATAATAAAAGTGGTTATGTAAAATACATAAATCATTCAATATAAGTATAGGTATTAAATGATTAATAATCATTAACATGATTCATTTTTTTAGGACTTGCTAAGCTTGCAACCTCTGTGTACAAGATAATACTCAAACAAACGCTCAATAAGTCATTATAACATATTATATACGTTAATGCTTCAATTTTTTCAGTAACATTTAAAGATTTGTTTTAATAATAGGTATTTTAACACTAATAAGAAACGGACAAATCGGGTGGGGTCAAAATTTAGAATAATCGTGTAGTAAAAGAACTACAAAACACTGTAATAAGGGTGTTTTATGAACAAATATTATTATACAGGGTGTCCCACTGAGATTTGACAAATGAAATAACATTTATTCTAATTAATATTTTAAAAAAATTTCTTCAGTATTAAAAAATAAAAAATAAAAATGTATACTAACAATGTAGCTCAATTATCTATGAATTATATTTAAAAGAAATTTTTTAAAAATATTAATTAGAACAAAAGTTATTTCATTTGTCAGATCTCAGTGGGACACCTGTATATAAATTATAATTTTATAGTACGTAAATGTTTAACATGCTGACTCCTTATTATTATTAATAGGCAAATAAACTTGCACATAAGAAATCAACAAATTTCGAGTTTGGCCGGTTGAGGCTGTATAATACAAGCTACAATGTTATATTATTATACCTTCATTATGGGTTTTCGATGGAAAATAAACATTATTTTATTGTTAAAGGCACTGATCCTGGTTGTATTATTTAAAAGTTAGTACTCTGATTTAGTCTAGTTTGTTTGATATTTACATTATTATTTATTTCATTAATCCGGGTCTCTCAAGATGACTTTTATTTACATTTCTTTTTCCTTAGGTATGAAACTCAGTAATTAAGATTTAGTATTCTAGTATTGATTAATTTGGATTTTTGATGATTACTACATTGGTAAATATTTTTTGTGTTTAATGAATTATAATATATTGGCTCATTAGCTATTATTTTTTTTTTATAATTGATCAATGTTCAGGTAAATATTTTTTTTCTTTCATCATCATTCATCAGACCTGTTTCTATTATCTTAGGAGTTAAGATTGAGCTCACTTACCTTATAACTCTCTCTCTCTCTCTCTCTCTCTCTCTCTCTCTTTTTCTCTTTTATACACATACATTTATGCCGCACATAAACTCACTACATTAATTACTTAACCTCTTGATATAATTTAATTTTTTTTAATACTGTATACTCATACCATCGTTACTTGATTTTTTTTCCGCATAAAAATTTAACTGGAGGATAGTTTATAGTAGTTATGCATTTATGCCGTTATGCGTCGCATAGTAATAACAGTAGGTACACCATAAAATAATGTAATATTATAAAATGTATACATATAATATATTATGTTTATGATTAAAATTAAAAAGGGATGCTATATTAAAAGCCTTAGTTATATATAGATAATAAATTAAGTATATTTTTATATGTGACCTTTTTCTTATGTATAGGTCGTTAGGATCATTAAAAAGTCATGGTAGAAACTAGAAGGGGCGTATTAAACTGTATTTTTTTTTTTTTAATAATAATAATAGATTTTATAAAACACAATATCATATATTATATTATAATAAAGTCAATTGTGTAAAAATGGAAAAACGATAATTCATAATTTTTACCTTTTTTTTTCATCGTTAAAAGTATGGAAATGGGTGAAAACACATATTATAATATGACGTTCTATATTTCTATTTATTTATTATTTCATTAAAAATACGAATTTAATATCCAAAACGGCCAAGACTGATCGTAAGAATTGTAGGTAGGTACAGTTACAAACTATAGATTGAATCACACAATTTTGATTTTCATGCATGATTGATTAGTATTAAATTAAAAATTAACGCATTTAAGTAGATACAGTAGGTACAGTGTATATACTCTACACATTAGGTACCAATACATATATTAAAAATGTAATTAATTTTTTTATTTGAAATATGAGAATATTACTTGTTAGTATCTATTGGAGTAAGTAAAAAATATCTTTTATACTTTTTCTTTTCTTTTGTGGTTTACTTGTTTTCCCTTTGTTTATTTACTTAAAGTATTTAAATGGTAATTTACAAATTATAATTATTAATTACTTACACGACGAATAAATAATATTTATTATTCATTTCAGTTTGATCAGAAGACAGACAAATTAACTAATAAATGCATTTTTAAGCGCGGTGTCATTGAGTTACAACGAAAAATTGTAAAATATATTATTACATGATCATTTCACTCGTTCATTCAAGTATAGAGTTTACAACCGATGATATAATATATGCAAATACGTGATATAAAAATTCCAACGACCCTGTCAGTCACAGCGACATATTTATAATATAAATAATACGCGTACCGTGTATAGTGTGTCCTATAAATGTGTTGCTTTTTTTTTTATCATTATTCTTTATTTAGGAATTTGAACAATACGCGTAATTGATACAAAATTTACAGCACAGGAATAATAGATTGAATAAATCTCCCAATAGAGATACTCCGTCAAGAGATGTTGAAAAAATGTTACCATAAAGAGTATTAAAACAGTTTATTAATGCTTCATACACCCAGTAAATATAACTTCTTAGTTCTTAGGGATATTTTGTTGTTTCGATTCAAGTTGTTTTCCACTAAGATTATGAATTATTGAATTTTTAAATTTAATTTCATCACAAATCACAATATGAACTTGCACATTATTAATTTTTGATTCAGCGTTTTCTACAGAACCATCCTATACAGTCATTTACTATAAAAGAATAATATAACGTGCGTGCAAATATAACTGAAAAATTCAACAAATACTCAGAAAGTTTGCATGTAATTATTGTATCATATAGTTTATATTTTATATAGTGCCAGCTATACATTTTTAAGTAGTGTACTTCAGACTTCATGCATTATATAGTTGTAATCAGTTTTTAGTTTTTTTCGGTTAATTGACATCCAAGGACATTTTTACCTGAGTTCAAAGAGTTGTGATGTATAAATATATATGGATAATATACAATAAGGAAAATCGAGTGAATTCGATCAAACCAATAATAATATGAACTATCGTATTTTAGTAAATATAATTAAATAAACGTATACTTATATTACACCGGTTAGTGGCGTAGTTGAGGGTGGCATGGGTGTATGACCCCCCTAGAATTTTTTTTATGGCTATAGTCTGTACAGGTAATAAAATAATATTGAAGTGGACGTCCAAAAAATCAAAGATCAGTTTTCAAGAGGAAAAAATCGATCAATATTACTATTATTAAATTGTTATAAATTGTTTTTTTTTTCAGATTTTTTGTACAATTTGTATATTTATGTAGATTGTAAGTATATATATTTTAGATTCTGAACGGAGTGATGAATGTATTGATTTTACAATGATGTGTGTTTTTTTATTTTTATTCTTTATTTTTGTGTCTGTCATCACTATTTGGAGTAGTAATAATGCTTTGATTTTGGACTTCAGCCCCTCCTTTGAAAAGAAAAATTCATCTAGTTAGTACTTTGGGGGGTCAAAAGTAAAAAATTTCCAATAGTTTTCAAAAGCGTCGAGAAAAACCCTGAAAAAATTACGGAAAAATGGGAATTTTTACGCATAACCACTATTTGACAAAATCGATTTTTTGATTTTGCTGTAACTCAAAAACGAATCATTGAAAATACTTGAAATTTTCACCAAATGTTTATATTAGCGTTTTCTATTTATGTATTTATGATTAAATTTTCAAAATATTTAGAATTTTTTTAAGCTACTTATAGACAGTTGAAATTTTTGATTTTTTAAAGTTTTTTTTCTTAAAATGCCGATAAAAAAAATTTGGCTATCCAAAAAATCTTTAAAATTTAATACAAGGTTTTTATAAGTTGAACTTATCGTAGTAAAAAAAATCAAAAATCGTTAGTTACAATTTTTGTTAATAAGCATTTAAAGTTCAAATATTTATGAAATATATCAAAATCGCGAAATTTTGCAAGGAATTTTAAAGTTGAAAATTCATAAAATGTTTGTGATTTATACTTAAGGTTCAAAAATCTAATACAAGGTTATCCATAAGTTTTTCTTCAAGTAACTGTAAAAAAAAATTCCAACGTCAATATAGAAAAAATTTTATGAGCATATAAAATTTATTTTTTTACGAAATCGCGTAAAATAACGATATATTACAATTTAAATATAGGTATAATATAATATATCCAACTAATTATCATAGACTGACAAATCATCTCCGTTCAGAATCGTTTTTCGTATACAATGATACCAGTCATTGCATTCAAATTTAACACATCCATTATAGTGACCAGTGACTTACTCTCTATCTCTACTATGCAGTAGAGCGATACCCATTTGCCCACTTTTTTTTTTATTGCTTTTTATTATAATAAATCAAGGACTAATAGGTACATTAATAAACGATTAAAAATAATAATTGGAAATAGTTGAATTCCACATAATAATTTGTGATGTATTAAAATGTTTAAATATGGTTTTAATCATTTTAATAGTAAATATATAATATTATATATAATATCTGGCCTTTATAAGCTAACTTAATTTCTACATTGTACGCACTGTAACGACATGTATGCAAGGCCGTAACTGGAAAAAAATTTCAGGGAGGGTTTTAAGCTAAAAAAATTGTGTATTGATTAAAACAGAGATTGAAATAGTAATTTTACTACTACATAATAAAACACGAAAAAATTTCGTGGGGGGGGGGTGAACCCCAAACCCCTCCCCAGATACGGCCTTGCATGTACGCGTAAACCGTCAAGGTATCTTCATCATTATATTAGCAGCAGTACGTTATGAAATGTTTTGTGCGATCGTCTATGTATAACTTAAATACTTGATAATAACATAGATACAAACGTATTGATCGCCCCGTTTTTCCAATAAAAACATAAACATGTAGTATAATATTAACGTTTTTTTTTTTAATTTGAAAATGTCATTATATAATTTATAGGTTAGGTATATTAAATGTAATTTACACATAATGATTAATATTTGTATTTAATATGCATATGCAGCATATGGATATGAGGCTAATGGAGTATTGGTCCTCCAAATGTTGTATACACACGACGCAACGTAATTAATTATGTAATTCATCTTTAATAATAAAAAAATGATGTTATATTGTCCTGTTTTTGATAACCTTTTATATGTTATGACTAGAGTTAGGATGTTGATGACCTAAAAAACACACAAAAATTCCCTAAAAAAATGCAAAAATATCTTTAAAAAAAATGCAAAAATGACCTTAAAAATTATCTAAAAAACTAATTATGTAGGTATGTGAAAAAAATGTATTTATAAATAATTATTTTTATTAGAGATATGGGCCTGATAATGGGTGTAATAGTAATTTAAAATATCAATTATAGATTATAATATTAATACATTAATAAACAAAAGTATACATTTATAAGTTTTACTACTTGTTCAAATCCAAAGTTAGATTTTAAATAAATTAAATTTGATTCCAAACTTGGGTTTAACACTTGCTCTAAAATCTATAATTACCCCACATTGTATAAAAACTACAAAAAATTAACTAGAAGATGAAAAAATGACTTAAAAATGTTGAAAAATGACATTATAAAACAAAAAAATGCATTTATAGCTAAAAATGCCAAAAAACGC
Source organism: Schizaphis graminum (assembly GCA_020882235.1). Lineage (NCBI taxonomy): Eukaryota > Metazoa > Arthropoda > Insecta > Hemiptera > Aphididae > Schizaphis > Schizaphis graminum. The sequence continues at coordinate 15,624,651 of CM037032.1, forward strand.
AAAAAAATGCAAAATAAAATTAGAATATTTTACATCAAGATAGCATGAATCAAATTTTTAGTTAGGATAGCGTTGTATAGAATCAAAGGGAAAAAAATGCAAAAGTCATCAACATCCTAACTCTAGTTATGACGGGTGTATACATTGTTTATTGGCGTAACGAAATAGTAGTCGTGTGTAACTTTCTTTTGTCAACGATAAAAATACAAGCATTTTTTTTATTTATTGATTCGATTATTTTATCACCGTTTATATTATATTATATTATTTATCTACGTTTTGAACAATCAAGGCCCAATTACATATACATACGATAATAATAACAATCGTTCGTTAATAATAATTAAAAAAAAAAAGCAATGAAATACAACATAGCTATGTGTGAAATTACAATACATTTTAAATGAGTTGAAGTTTGGTGATTATATATAACATGAATTACAAAAGAGATTAGAACAATTTAAATAAGTGATATCTACACAATTAAACTCATTTCAAAACGATCCTAAAATTTTATAAAGTGAAGCTAGCTATATTTCGATATAGGTATTGGTTCAATATTTTTTTAATAATAAAAACACTTTTTTTGGAGCGATAAAATTGTTCAAAAGTGGTATTCTGTAGTCTTAGTAATTGTAATGATTGTGAAAAGTTAGAATACGTTTAGATAAAAATCATTACAACTCAAAGTTTTTAAAATTTTGTTTATAACCACAAATATTTACGATTAACAGTTATTTTCAGTTTGGTTTAGCATGACAATCAAAATTCGTTATACGTTATGTAACAATAAACAAAATACACAAAAAACGTTATAGATTTAATAAATTCACTGAATTCCGAATTTAATGTTATAACCTGTCTAATTTATCTTAGCAATCGACAACCGTTATGATTTAAAAAAAAAAACGGTTATCCGAATAAATGTATCTTATTAAAGATAATATTATAATCAAAAATTTATGGTTACCTATGTGTTTAAAATACATAAAATACATCATTTATATCGGATACGCGTCTCGATAAATGTTATATTGTACAATAAGATTTCCTATATTAAACTAATAAATAATAACCATAAACCTAGAAATAACAGAAGTTAATGTGAGGAGGACTTAAAGGACTTAGTTCCCCTACTTCCGATTACGCTAAAAACACTTAAAACACAACGAATCTCATCGCCTGGTATCGACTGAGATAACTGGACAACATTATAAAATTACACTTAAATATTTATGTTTATTCGTTAGGATGCTAAAAATAGTATAGAGATCACAGTATCTTTTGCCATTTTAACCCTTTTTCCCAAGGCCGTACCTAGAGGGGGTTGACACGAACATTTTTTCTAGGTACGGCCTTGCGAATAACGTCTGTCACGAGGCTTATTGAGTTGCTATTGTATGTGAAATACGGCGTAATATTTTTGTATTTCAATATTGTTACTGGTATATAGTTTAAAAGAACAATGTAAAAATGTATAATATTGTGAACCGTGGTCTATTCATACCGATTGTGTTTGCTTAATTTTCCATGTTCAAGAACAATAACTGTGGTTGTTATTATATAAACATTAAACGTATGAGTATTGTAAATACGTATAAAGCTTGAAAAATTTTAAATTTTTTATTAAAACTGTAGATTTTGATGAAGTTTAGAATACATATTGTATAACCTGTATAGGCACAGGTTGAGAGGTGATACAGAACCCAGACCTTTATATTTGAAAAAAATTAATTGGAAAAATTGGATTTAAAAATTATATTAACTCATTTCGTTTAAAATTGTATGCTTCACAGAGAAATAACTAAGGGATTTCTTAGAAATGAATTAGCTATACACTTTATATCATGACCTAATAAGTTACTACATTTTACCATCAGAGATTTTATAACGGCGGGAGGGGTATTCAAGTATAATAGTAGACCGTTCGATACTGTAATAAGTATTATCAGAAAACCCTAAGTCTTTTTTTATTTCATGCATTAATTTGTTTTTTGAAGATATGGTGTCGTAATACTTTCATCCATAATATCGACTGCTGTGAGTCTTTTGATGCAATTTTTCAAGGACTTCATAATCTTTTCTGCTTTATCGGTACCGATATGAATTGTTCTTTTGAAATTCGATAATTTGAAATCAAAGCAGAATAGTAAAAAATAATGATATTTTAAGGACATGTATAAATACACTTATATGTTGAAAAATGGAATTTTTTCACTCTGCTATAATTTTTAACACAAACCTTGCAAATCCTAAGGATGGTCTTGTATGTTGGCAAGTATTAATGTTTTTATACAGTTATAATTTAACCGAATTAGCAGTCGCGATCAATACCCTTAACCTTATGCGCTTATAGTGTGCACATTGGTTCATAATACACATATACTATATAATATATCGATTGTGCACTTTTTTTATTACTGTAATCGATTTTAAAAGACCGTAACGTACAGCTGAATATAGACTGTAGATATTATGTACAATTCAAAGTTTAAGATCTGTGTCTCGTTCAAATATTGCACATTCCGTCCGTGCAGTATGTATTATATATATTTTGCGTGGCGTGTGCCGTATAAAAAATTCCAAATATATTTTTTTTTTTTAAAGAAGAAGAAGAAGATGAATAACAATAATAGTTTCGTCGCAATGTACTCGTACATAATTTATAATGGTAAATAATAATACATATTGTTTTGAAATTATGAAGTAAACGCACAACGACGAGACCGTAACGACAAATTATTATTACTAGATAAATGCTCAGACGGTTGAGACAAAATCACAAGAACATCTGCGTAATGGCATAATTAAATATCCACATTAAGTTTACGTAATATCGTCAATTAAAAAAAAAAAGTACAAAAAAACAGTGTAATTGGGGAAAGTAGACGCGATTTAAATGCGACGATACGTTATAATTATTATTTATTGTTATCATATACAATTGCACTGGAAACAATGAGATTTAATAACAATATTTCCGTTGGTCGACGTTGCGAAATTCGGCGACATATCGAACAATATACTCGTGAGAAGAGTTACCGAATTGAAACGATGAAGGAAGCATCGTGAAGACGCGATGCATCCACTGTTGTCGTCTGCTACACTCTCGCGTCTACTATAGTCTTCGCCGCAGCATCCTCTCGCCGAGTCCTTTGGTTTATACCTACCTACTAAAAATGGTTCGACGGACCGCGTTGCTGTGTCTCTGGGCATTTGGGCTTTGTGGACTTTACGGTACGTTCGCAGGCGCCGTCGTCGCTAAACCCACAAACGGTTCAGCAAATTCGCAGAACGGCATCGATAGCCTGGAAACCAGTCAGACCCGAGTCAACCAAGTGGACGGACCTCCGCAATCGGAAGGTTACCGTGTTACGGATTCGGCTTCAGACAATCGCGTATCGGGCAAAGGTAAGTGGTCGGGCGTAGTATTAATCGTCGATCGAATTAATATATTTATGATTGTATAATTACCACTGCTACAACTGTTTATTATAATATTTGTATTAATTATTACATAATTTTATGCGTGCACCCGATGTAGCTACGGTTTTAGCAACAAAAAAAACCACGTCTTAAAACCAGTTTTACGTTTTTTGATCGGTTGATAGAAAGTGCCGCCGATAACGTCAATTATTTTAATACCGATACATTATTATACTGTTATCGAACAATGATAAATGTTTTTATAATATACTTAGTAATATTGCTGTGCAATAGTAGAGGTTTTTGAAAAAATTATATTTTCATATGAGTTTATTAATTTTAATCTAGTGTAGGTAACTCCTAATTACTGTAATTTCGCAATGAACTGTGACAATAAGTGTAGTATGATGGGTACACGTGTGTGCGAGTAAAATATTAGAAAACCGCAAAGCACGTTTAACCGGTTTAATCACCATAAATTCAGCAACTACTCGATTAAAATACCCCTTGTGTGTGCGTGTGTGTACCGAACATGTTAAACCGCTGCCTATACTTGTATTTATACATAGGTATGTATAATAATAATATACATAAAATAGTAAACGACGACGGGTATATGTATAATTAATAACATCGGTATAAATAATCTAACCTATGGACTCGATTATACCATAATAATAATAATAATAATAAAAAACTAGCAGACACTCCCTCGGGGCGAGTGTGCTTGTTGTGGAGGTGCGGTCATATATTATTTACAAGCGACGAAATTTCCTAAAAAAAAAAAACTATTTCTTTTTAATTATCACGGATGCAAAATCTTAACGTCTGCGGAGTCTGGTAATCTCGTTTTACCTGAGTACGAAATAATATGATGAATATAATATATAAAGGGTGATTCACCAACTATGTTCATCCCCATTTTTCCTTTAATAATGCATTTATTCAAATTCTTATTTTTAGAACATCATTTTTTAAAATCTTAGATTGTTTTATGCCATTTAAGGATTGTTCTGCTGTGTCGATACAAAATTCTTCTTCCGGTGACCTGATTATCTTTTGTAAAATGTACATGTAAATCTAAATTCAAAAAAGTAATTTTTAAATTATTCAATTTTATATTTATTTTCCTTAGTACCTAAGGAAAATAGTTCTTGATAATAGGTTTGAAGATATGAAGGCTAAATAATATGAAGATTTTAAAATTATAGTAATTAGTAGGTATTAATATATTATTAGAGTATTTCGTTTGAAATAATTAGCTCAGCATACTTAGTAAATGTGCTAAATTGAATTTACATCTATACTTTATTTTATGTGAAATTATTATTAAAGATAATTATGCTTAATGCTTTAAATATAAGTAGATACTAGTTCAGGTTTTATATAATGTTAAAGCAAAACAATATTTAAAAAAATTACTATGTAGATTATAATTTAGTATTTACATTAAAAAGGATGATTGTTTTCGAAGAAAATAAGTTTTGCACAAGACACCCCTTAAATGGTAAAGACAAATTCAAACATTTAAAAAATAAGATTTTAAATAAATTCATATATTTAAAAGTAATAAGCGTGTTTTGTACCAGTAACCACTCTGTATGCTATAATTAATAAATTTACTTCGTTACAAATACGAGAAAGAAAGGGTTATATATGAACTGTCGAAAACGTTTAAGCGGGATCGTACTTTATGTAAAGTCATTTTTAACAGCTTGCTCAAAATTAATGCATAATATTAATACGCCTTGTACTAACGTTGAGATGCTGTGTTTATACAGACTATGGCGGTGGTTCGGCGGGCGGTTACGGTTACCCGGCTGAAAACTCTTATGGCCCGCCCAGGGATTACTACTACGAAGAACGACCTGAGTACTACAGTCCTTACGATCAGGCCGGTCACCATCTGCAGAACATTGGACCGCCACCAGAGATGATTTATCATCAGCATCCCAACTCACATCTACAGCACCATCAGCACGGCGGCGGAGAGGCCCATAGCCCCGGAGAGTTTAACATACAGCCGGTGCTATGGCCTTTGGCCGGAATCGCACTACTCGGAGTGCTGTCAGCCCTCGTCAAAGCTCCTTTGCTGTTGAACTTGGGCCACATAGGTCACCGCCGTCGTCGTAGGAGAGACGCGAATGACGGAGACGAGGAAATCGTCGCAGAAACAATCAAATCGCTTTTGAAAAAGGTAGACATGTAACATAATATTATATAGGGATGCACTTCAAGTCTCCAAACGCCATGGTTGTACTCACCTATTATTTACTCGCGTGTACCCATTCACTATTATGCAGACGCGTACACAATATAGGAACTGACATTTGTGGAACGCAAAGGCATACGAATTGTGTTCGCAACGACGTGTGATTATTATCGAAATAAATTATGATTACGTCTGCAGATAATATATTATGTATGATAATATTGCTATCGATCATAGTGACTCATAGACTAAGCCATAGGCTTGTTTTACGCCAATCGGAATTCTTGAAATAACTCGCAGCTTCATGTATAATATAATATTGTATACATCCGTAACGGCCGCGTCATCTGAATTAGGCTTAACAGAGCCATATCGTGTCAGTCGAATCGTCTGTAAACATCCACATAGTTATAGAATCCTGAAATTCTTGTGGAGGAAAAAACGATCATTTTAAATTCGGGAATGACCACCGAGCAGTATCATGGGTACGCGTAGTTCCTATTTACTACAACGAGACTCCCTTGTGATTACACTTTTCAAATAACAACAATACGATCACGGGAATTCATTTATAAGAACCTAAAAGGTTCTACTTATAAAACAGCGGTTTCACAATATAATCTTCTATTAATTAATAAAAAATAAATAAATCACAACCCAACCAAGTAAAACTGCAAATTATTCTAAATAATATGATCGATTTATTATGTATAACTGTAATGGGACATTTGTTATTGATGGGTATAAAACGCGATCAATTTAATTTAATATTATACGTGACCTATTCATATATTCGCGTATACATCTAAACAGTTATTATACTATGCATAAATAGTTATAGTTATTCGTAAATAAAGGTTCCTAAATTTGATAAATAAAAACTGATCTTGATCACGTTCGGTGAGACAGGTAATAATATTAAAATGTATTAAGTATGTGAAACTTGTATAATGCTTTTACTTAAATAAGTAAATGATAAATCGCTATAAAATCAAGAACTATTAACTATGGGATAGAAATGAAAACGGACGACGGCGATTTTTAAATAATTTTATACTATAATACTGAGCAGGTTATCTATATAGTACTACTATCGTGAATTCGTGGGTACGCAAAATTCAACCGGCCACCGAACGAATTATATGTTTTACATATTATATAATATATATATATATATATTATATACATATAATTTTGTTTTATCGTCACCGGTCACGCACTCACGCGCTAGACGACAACTAATTTCAGTGGCGTCTATATTTATAATTTTTAATGTATTCGTCGGATTACGGCGTGTATATAAAAAATCATCAAAAATGATTTTTCTATTAAACGTCATTTTAAACATTACCATATTATTATTATATATACACGGTCGTCTAAACAGCAACGTCATGAATACTATAAGCCAGACACATAAAATAGTATAATTGCTGACCTTTATACGAACAAATTCCATTTACCGGTCAAACATAAAATATTACTATCTAGCCGTTATTGAAGTCCCGAAAATTTAGTTTCTTGACGGTTGTATAATATTATGATTGTGTGTGTGCGTGTATGAAAATATTAACACAGTGTGCCTTAAATTTTTTAAAATCTAAACATAATAAAATAATGGTAGTGACAATGAATATATAATATAATATATGGTAACACTTGACTGTATGTCAGTATAATGTACAGTGAATACAATATATATTGTTATAACCATATGAAACACTGTAATATAAGATTGAGGATAATGTTATTAAATCATTGCATGTGACCAAGTAATATAAGTAGGTACTGTTCGATTATATTTTGATTTTTTAAGTAATTTTAGTGTTTCTAAACATTCTCAGCACATTATAATTATATATTGTGAATAATACAAAATATCCTATAAATATTGGAATATCTATGAACGGTGTCCATCGCCTATTGCATTTAATAATATACATATTATAATGAGTCATGTATTTTCTATCCGTCGTATTAATAGGTATTTGTACACGCGTGACCTGTAACATACAGCGTGATTACTATGAGAAAGTCATTATTATTTTAACGGTCAGTTTCTGTTTTTTTTTTTAATTCCAAAAATGGAACGATTAATGTATTGATTTTATAATGTGAGTATAGTTTTTGTGTTTATAAACATGATTTATGATAGAAAAAATATTTCGATTTTCAACTCCGACATCCTATCTGGTATGATAGTTTAACTAGTTGTTAGGTATTTTTGGGAAGTAAACATAAACAATTTCTATTACTTTTCTTAGTTATCAAGAAAAACAAAATATCAAAAATTCAAAAATGAATACGCGCGCAGATACTTAAAATGTTCACTAAATGTTTATATTAATAAAATAAATGTAATGTTTTCAATAAAAATGAATTCGAACTACCAAATTACTAATGGCAAAATAAATGATCATGACATCAGTAAAATAATAAAATATACATATATAGTCTTCATTCAAAATAATTTTCGTATTAAATGATTTATTATTGAATTTACATTTAACACATATATTACAGTGACAAATTTGTGACGACGTACACTCAAAATCTATTGTACAAATGAGTGGTGATATACTGGTTACTTCCCCTTTTTTATACTTGATTCTAAGTTTTTAAAAAAACTATTTTTTTTTCAAACAAATATTTTAGTTTTGAATCTTTGATATAACATTGTTTTCTGTTGCAACACACATATTTTTAATATGTCATACATACGATACAATACTTTAACGATATTTTTCATTTATCAAATATAATTATTATCAAACTCATAGTTTTTTACAAAATTAAAAAATTATACTTTTTAGAATAGTATAGGAATATTAAATGAATAATTCTTATGTTTACATAATACATATATTTATTTTATTCTCATCGAGATGTTAAATTTTTAAATATGATATTATATAATATTATTTATTGCTATTTTATTAACTTAATATTCAATAATAATTAATAAATATGAATATTTGTCCTCTATAATGAGTTTATTATTTTAAAGTAAAAATGTTAAATAATTAATAAATAAACATTTATATAGTTCATATAATTAAATCAAACTTCAAATAGAAAAAAAATTGATTGTAATACATACACAGCTTTTGAAGTGCTTGAGTTAAAAAAATTCATAATTTAGATGAATACAAAAAAATTATCAATTTTTAACGTATAATGTACATTTTTTTTCACTTGATAGGTTTTTAAATAATTTAAATTACAGAAATTATTATTTCATTATATCAATTGTTATTTAACAATAATATTCTCGGTTAGTAAGCCTTAATTTTTATATGAGTTAATATTGTTAAAGCTTATGTTACCATTATTATTATATTAGACATATTTAATATTTTATAATTTGTATTTATTTTAAACTAAAAAGTAAAAATAATAAAAAGTAATAGTCAATTACAACTATTAATGATCTTAAAATTTACAATGTACAATATTTATTCTATTGTGTTTATGCTAAGTTTTAGATTATTTGAAGAAAAGTCGAAAAAACTAATGGATATTATAATAATAATTATATATAATTATAGTCCAAGAATAACTAATGTAAATCAATAAATTTAATATTGATTTGTCAAGTCGAAATATTCAAAGGTTAAAATAATAATAATAATAACATTTGTATTGAACATTTAATTAAAAATAACTTGTAGGTCTTCACGAAAATTATCTTTTATGTACAACTGGTTTTTTACGTTATTTTAGCGTTTAAAACAAAATAACTACTGTTCGATAACTTTTTTTTTTTTGAAACGACATTAAAAAAAAAATAATGTATAAAACATGTCAATTTCATATCTTATAAAAAAATTATACAAATAAATAAACTGAAAAAAACAACATCGCGCGTAAAACAATATAATCACTCTGTATAAACGAATAGACACACGAGATACAATGGGAATTCATGTGTTAAAACGATTCCGTTACAAAAATTATTACTATTCCGCCTCGCGGGGCACATGGTATGAAAAACTACAACATCTATTTAACTGGCGCATAGACGACCTATTTTTTTCTATTTGTAGTTTATAAGAAAAAAAACGATTTATGGCGCTCCTATCCGGTAAATCTCGAAAGATCAGCACACGATTCGATGGTGTTGTCGGAGCCCGGAGGAGTGCCTTTGGATTTTATCTACCCGACCGATCGGTGCGCCGTATTTACGATTTAATTAACCATATATCTATCTATGAATACAGCTGGTAATAAGTTTCGTATATGATAAATTGCAGGCTCTAAAAACCACTAGTATCTATTGTGCAAAACCTACATTCCGAGAGGTTTTTGAATAATTTTTTCCTCATCCGCAGTGGTCAACTGTATACAGTTACATGTGTATAATAATTACTATAATATATTAAAACAACATTGCAGTCCGATATAGAAATCAGAGAATTCTATTAGGCGAAGTAATACGCTGAAATAATTTCCATACATAAAAACAACTATAACGACTTGATAATACTAATACACATTTGCACTTGCCGGCTAAAATTTAATACAAGACATACTATTGCAAGATACAAAACCTTTTTCAAAGTCAATTTGTGTGGTTCTGCGACGACTTGTAGCTGTCAATCTGATACACCTCAGCTATACAATATATTCCATCAGACAATTACGTTTCACCTCCGATGTTCGTCATCGCCCGTTTTCTCCTGGACCCGAGTGTTTAGAGTAGTGCCACGAATATTAATATGTAAATAATATGAATAAAAATCCGCAAGTACATTATTTATTGTTGTAGTGTCGATCAAAAAAATAATATCTCATACTTATATCTACGTGTTTTAAGAAAACAGAACTACACATTCGCATTCAGTCGTTTAACATGGAAATATTATGACGTATTAAATATACATTAAGAAAGTTGTAGAATGCAGGCGTGACTTCTTTAAGGAATCGCGTATTCGCCGTATTCATAAATATTTCTGACGTCTTCAATATAATTATTATGTTTTATCATTATTTTATCAATTGTTTCGCGTTGGTTCAGTATAAGACTCCGTTGTATCTTAGAATTTTTTATTTTTGTCATCACCCACGTCGATATAAGCAGGTTAGTGCGCCGATGTGGGAGAAGATCACTGACCAGTGGTCAGTGATTCAAAGTGAAAAGTTGTTTTTTTTTTACCATAAATGAGGTGATGGTACCAATATATCATATGTACATTTCTATTTCAAAAATATAATTTCATATGTACGAGTGAATATTATATTATAATATTGCATTATTATTATAAAGTAATAGGAATTCTTTTTGATCGAACTCGCGTTTATTTATTTCTTATTGTATGTAATATATTTTTTACTGATCCCTTATCAGATGTCTGCCACGAAAGGGATTTTTCTAACTTTTCGATATTTTTTTACTTCTTCAAATGATATTCTCCACGCAGTACTTTAAAACTATAATAGTATAGTAAGTTGTGACTTCATGAAGTCCGCATGTATGCACTGTTCCGAGAAAAAATTGCGTGTAGGTATAGGGTCGACCGATGTCCATGACACCAATGTGTACTCAAGCGCCTCGAGCTGTAGACTTACACTTTACCGACTTACGGTTCAATGGATTAGATAATCCCAACGATCAATAAACGTAGTCGGATAATCATATATTCGGAACTACGGGGACTGCTAGTTATACATCTGTGTAAATACATTTTATTACGTTGGACAACGGAAGTATAGTATTTCGAGTGGGTCATCTTTTCTAGAAGACATTACACTTGAAATTTTTTCAGTTATAAATACATTTCATACTGCTAGTTATACATCTGTGTAAATACATTTTATTACGTTGGACAACGGAAGTATAGTATTCCGAGTGGGTCATCTTTTCTAGAAGACATTACACTTGAAATTTTTTCAGTTATAAATACATTTCATACGGTATGTGTACATAAATTACTCGTTATCCCTGAACCAACACTCAATGTTTATAAAATATTATTATTATTATTTAAATTTATTTTAAAACAAACAATCAGTTATCAGTAATTGTATTATTACAATAAGCTCGTACGTGGATATAATATGTTTTTTTTTTATGAAACATGCGAGAAAAGTAACCACCCAGATCCAATGGTTCTTACTTTACATCGGAAAATTATAAAACAAAAAATAAATATACACTTATGTATACAAATAAATTGATAAATTCGGTATTTCAGTTCGGGGAGGTTTATTTCTTGAAATTTTAAAGTTTAAGGTCAAAAGAAAATTTTCCACACCTTCGTTTGAAAATGTTATAATTTAGTTGTTTAAATTTAACACATCTGTTATAGTGGTCAGTACAAAGACTGTAACTGAAAAAAACTTTCAGGGGTCTAACATTTTTTTAAAATATAAATACTGCAGAAAATGTATAGTCAATTAACTATATTCACCACTAAAATATTTCTACTTTTAAAATTTTCGGTGGGGGGGTCCGGACTCCTGGACCCTTCCTCAGTTACGGCCTTGGTCAGTATATAACCATATTAAATAACGAAATACACTTACTTATAACACTCATAATTAAAACAATATTATAATAACTAATGCCTCAATAGTACATCATAACTCAATGATTATAGCTAATACTATATATACATTAGCATATTTTATCATAATCAGTATACTCACAAAAGTCAACCGTGTTCAAAAAACTTTATAGTTAAGAGTAGGGGATACATAGATATCAATAAAATAAAATAAATAATAATACATCAAACATGTTCAGTAGTAGTTGATTGTAAAAAAAATTACAACCAAAAACGAAGGGAAAATTTCAATGAATTTTTCGCGGGATACCTACATTATACCATATACTATATATGCCATCTATATTCTATAACCAGTCGCGGCATTACATTTATATGTTTTTCAACGTAGTTCAGCGACAAGGAACGATGGAGAGAGGATCAGCAAGAAGCGTGTCTGGTGTGCAATATGGTGGCGAACATTTATCATCAAAAGTCCACTTGCGTCGAGAGGTCTATCTGCGAAGTTATGTCACGGAATGGACCAGACGAGTCAGAAATGGACAAACGATTGTTAACCGCGTAAGTTTCCTAATGTTTATTTTATACCGCGGATTCCAGTCGGTTTACGTATTCCTATCATTACAATATATTTTATATTTTATATGTCTTTAGATTACGTGAAAATGTTTTTTTTTTTATTTAAATCGGGTAAGTAGCTCTGATATACCTAAAGTGGGGTTGTGAGAATGTATACCTCATAATTTAGTAGGTCACTGGATACAGACCATTACTGTAATGGGTGTCTTAAATTTAAATTCAATGGTAAATAATTGCATACGAAAAACAATTATGAGCGATGATGAGTGAAGTGGACATTTTATAATTTATTTACATTATTATAATTAGCAACTTTTTTTGTAAATATGTTTCCTACACTATTTTGACCTAATTATTCCATAGGTAGGTAAATATCGTATCATGACACTTTTATATATTATATAACAATTATTTTAATATTATATAATATATTATTTTTTATTATTATTAACTTATATAAGTCAATACTTGCGTAGGTACTAGGTACCTTAAAATGGTGAGAATTAGTATAAATTATAATTAGTGTAAATGGTATAAATAGCTCAAAATTAGTTTAAATTTTTAGAAAATTTCAACATATGTATACAAGAGTAATAATTAAAATACAAGTGTAGTATTTAAAGTGTTTACGGTTATTGTTTTTGAATTACAACAAAATACGAATAAATCGTTATTTTACGTTTGACATTTTGAATGTAAGTACTATTGAAATGTTTAAAAATTAAAATTTAAAACAATTAAAAACAAAACTGTGAATATTTTAATAGTCTATAACAACAGTGAACAACTTTATAAGAAACTTATAGTAATAATTTCAAAGGCTTTTAATAACAAAAAAATGTTATTAAAATTAATCGAAAAAGTCGTACATTTCAAATGTATATAAATAGCTCTAAGGCAGTGAAAATATTTTGAAAATTTTATCATGTCAATTTGTCAAAACTCAATTTAATATAAATATTTATTGAAAATATCAAGTATCTACAGTTTTAATTTTTCTCGACTATTTTTAGAAGATCTTAAAATTGTTTACATCTTTTGTACTTATTAGATTCATTCGATGTTTCATTATAATTTATACATACTCAATTGATTTTGTAACTAAACTGGAATAATCTGGATGAACACCAATACTTAAAAAAAATTAAAGTATTTTTACTGCTCCTAAAAAAAGCGTGCCAGACACAAAACATAAAAACAAGGACACAGACACACAGGCCCGCATCATTAATATTATAATTATTTTATTCGATACTACAATATATCTAACATGATAATTGTCTATCTCTATATATTTCATAACCAATAAATTCAGCATCGCTCCACATAGAATCTAATAACTTACTAGAAAAAATTAGAAACATCAAATTTAACAGTAATAAAAAGTCTTACAGTACTGGAAAATGCAGCAATAAAATTAAATGAATTTCAAAGAGACTTTGATATAATAATAAAAAAATAATTAAATTACTTACTCGGTAACAATGTAAGTTTACAAAACATAGAAACTATAGTTATATATATATTAGAGATATTCTTCTGGTTCTGAATTTAAATTTATAATACATTAATGACATAAATGGATATTTAATTAACACCAACTAATATATTGAGCATGAAGTATGCCCTATTAGACGTTGAATGCTTCTTTAGAAGCTATATAAATAAATGTTGATACCCAACTGCCGTAAATTTAAATTTGAAAATCTCTGAATGTACGTCCGTCGTATTCATTTGTTTCCGAGAAGACAGCACTGTACAACAGTGAAGATGAATGAATACAATTTAAAAAAAGCGGGTAAGTGAGTATCGCTCTGCTGTACATGGGTGGGGTGGACCTCGGACTAGGGTAGGTTAAATTTGAATGCAATGATAGGTATCATTGTATACGAAAAACGATTCTGAACGGAGATGATTTGTCAGTCTGGGATATATTATATTTAAATATTGTCATATATTCTATTTTGAAAAAAATTCACAAATTCAAACAATTAAGTAAAAGCTTCAAGATCTTACGTTTCATAATTTTTTAAAAATAACAAAAATCGAAAATTATTTATTAGTAAAACGTAATTTTACACGTGTATTTTTGATTTCAAATTAAAATTAAAACTTTAAACACTCGTAAATTTTTTTAAATTGAATAATCCTCAAACTTTTTTATAATTATTCTAAGCTTAACTTATGGACAGCATAGTATTACATTTTCAATTCTTAGCTATTGATAGTAAAATATTTATAAATTTTTAACTACCAAATAGTGAAAAATATTCATGATTTTGACGAATTTGTGTCAATATTTGAACTTCAAATGCTAATAAAAAAAAATTGTGCCTATGTATTTTTATAATTTTTGAATGAGAGTTAGAGCAAGTTATGTGGACCCTTCAATTAAATTTTCAAGTAATTTGTCCCAGCTAAATTTTTTTTATCAACATTTATAAAAAGAAAATAAAAAAAAATTGATTATTTCAATTGCCTATAAATAGCTCAAAAAAAGTCAAAATATTTTGAAAATCAAATCACATAAAGAAAATGGCAATCTAAATAACTGGTAAAATTTTCAAGTATGTACGACTTATACTATTTGAATAACAACAAATATCAAAAACCGTTTGAGGCTAAACTGTTATTTAACGCGGTTTTGTAAAAATTTAAATTTCAATCACTCATAAAATTTTTTCGTCTTAGTCCGGTAGAGTTTTTTTTGCAGATAGTTGAAGAAAAGTTTATGGAGATACTTGTACCAAATTTTCAAATCTTAGTTATAAAATAAAAAATTTTCACGATTTTTCAACCACAAAATTACTTGCAAATTTTCGCAATTTTGACATATTTCGTATAAATTCGAACTTTAAGCACTTATAAAAAAAAATTGTGACTAACGATTTCGGATTTTTTTTTTATCACATTAAGAACAACTTATAAGAAACCTTGTATTACATTTTCAAGATTTTCTGATCGGCCAAAAAAATTTTATCGTTATTTTAAAAAAAAATACTTAGAAAAATTGAAAATTTTGATTGTCTATAAATAACTCAAAAAAAGTCAAAACTCTTTGAAAATTTAACAGTGTATGGAGAACGCTAATATAAACATTTGGTTAACATTTCAAGTATTTACATCGATTAGTTTTTGAGTTATAGCAAAATAAAAAATTCGATTTTGTCGAAAACGGTTTTGCGTAAAAATTCCCGTTTTTCTGTCATTTTTTTTGTTTTTCTCGATTTTTTTTTGAAAACTGTTGGAAAATGTTTACTTTTCACCTCTATAATGCACCAAGGATATCCACTTTGCCATCGGAAACCACTCCCAAAGTTTGAAATTGAAGCATTATTTCGACTAGTTATGCTGTACACAGACACAAAAAAAAAAAAAAAACACACATCATTGTAAAATCAATACATTCATCACTCCGTTCAGAATCTAAAATAAATGTCATTTTTATTATATACATTACATTATATTATTATACACTCCATTTATTTACAAATTAATATTGTTATAAGTGTATCGTTATTTTATCTTTGGGGAAAAAATAATTATATAATTAATAATAATAATTTCAAAATCTTATACATGCAGTCAATAAATGTCCAAAAATCACAAATACAAATTGTAGTGCATATTTTTACATAATATTCTAACGTTAGTGCATGTTTGCAAGCATATTTTTAAATTTAAAATGCATATAATTCGTTTTTACCCGGGACTCAACTTATCTACTACCTGTTTTTTCCTGGGACTCAATTTACCGAGTTTGGGTCATTTGGGACTCAATTTACCAAGCCCCATAACTATAATAGCCCACGGCATAATAAGTTATAAGGTAAACTGAGGCTTGGGGTAGTTGGGATTAAGGGTAGTAAATTGGCTACTCTGTGAACATTTATTTTTATTTCGTATAATATATATTAACTATTAAGGTACGCATGTTAGATATTAGGTGTTAAAATGTAAAACAAGTTACGTAATAATGTAATGTGGTATACTAAATTAATATTTAATTTGGAAAAAAATAAACCAGTTATAAATTATCATAATAAACTTACTATCTTATTATATCCTTGGCATCGACCATGGACTTTGATTAAATTAGTGACTACTATTTTTACTCGTAGTGCACTGTCTGTCTGTCTAGACATTCTAGACACTTCTAAAATATTGTATAATATTATTATTATTTTTTTAATTTTATGTTGTACAACTGTAAATATCTTGTGTGGTCGGTTAATTAAGTGCGTATGGTGGTATAACTAATAGTGATGACTGATAAGTGGTTGAAAAAATATTGTGTATCACTCCCGAATATTTGTCGGAACGAAACTTAAGTAAAAATTTGAAAGCTCAGTTATTATTAATAACTGCCCTGCAGATAGTGTTTGAGCACGGTCATGACTCACGGGTAGCGGCTGTTGTCGTTTTTCAAAAAACAGTTTTTCTTTTCTTAAAATGAATTTTCGACATGCATCGGTGTAATCCGACAAAGCACATTGTTCCGCACGATTCGAGTATACAACCAGAGCGCGTTGATGTAATTGATTTACTTGTCCCATTATTTTTTCTATTCGGCTATCAGTCGAGTACTCAGTCCAGAGAGCTTATGTTTTAGTCCGATCCTGTCTAAAAAAGTACATTAATCTTTTTACTCGTTTTAGTCCTTGTTGATTTGTGTTACTAAAAAAATAAATAATTTTTTTTTTCAAAGTACCATATTATTATTTGTTAAATATTAAGCCGAGCGATGTCTTACGCTGTATAGTGTTTTAACTTTTACTTTTTAAAAATAACAAGATGTCGCACTTCTCGCAATCTATGTACAGAAAATTAATTTCTGAATTTTCCAATACCTTCTGAGAAAACAATACCATTACCTACTGCAAATTTATTAAACTTATCGCAGTAGGTACCTGTAGTTTTACCAAACAAACGGGATCATATAGTCTCGTATACCTACTCATAGGCGCGTGCGCAAGCCATACCTAGTTGGTGTAGTCATTAGTTGACTACCTATACTGTGTGCAATTATTTTTAAGAAAGTAATTTTAAGGTGTACAAGAATACAAGATTATACGCATGATAGATATTAGGTGTTATAAGTTATAACTGTTAAAATACGAAAATAATAGTTACGTAATTCGATTTGGACGAAAATATACCAGTTATAAAATATAATAATACACTTAATTTATTATATCCTTGGCATGGTGCATGGACCACGGGAATGGGAATGTGATTAAACTAGTGACTAGTAACTGCTGTTTACTTTTAAACAATTAGTACTATAGTTTTTCTACCCAATACATTGAACATAATCTTATTTTATGTGATATTTCAGTGAATATCTTACGTGGTTATAATACGTGCGTTTGGTGGTTTAATAAATATTGGTTTAAGTAGTCGAAAAAATGTTCCACACACCCGACCAGATGTTGGAACAGAACTCAAAGGCATCAATTTATTCCAATACTTAATTTATTATCACCTTGCCGATATAGTGTTTGCGCACGTTTTTGCACCTACTCGTCCTACTCGCACATATTTATAATTATGAAAAACTATAATATACGATTATATCGAAAAATATGTCTGTAAGAAAATCGGTTTGGGCTCTTTGTAATTATTACCATCTACATTCTACACCATCTACACAATATTTAAAATCACACCTGTTTTATATAATTAGATGAACACTATGCGTTTTCCGTATACTACGGCCGTCGACGACTCGGTGTATATTATATTATCTGACAAATTTTTTTGTCATCGTCGTTTTTTTTTCAACAGAACCATCGCACAAGTCGTCGAAAACGATCAAATTCCCGAGGAATTCAAAAAACGTTTGGAGACGGCTGAGAGGATCGGTCGGAGCGGATCGAACTGCGGGCAGTTGTATCAGTGCGGGAACGGTGCACCGGAAACGGTGCGCAAATAAATCAAAAACAACATTGTATACATATATGCTTACATATTATTAACACAGTATATTCATTTTCGAATTGTACATAATTTTTACGAAATACACATTGCACATTGAAAAATTCGTCAACACATCCAATAATTTTGACTAATAAAAACATAGTTATAATTATTTAAAAATATATATTATTTTTGTTGGTTTTGGTTTTCTTATTATTTTTTTTATAATATATAATAATATATACGCCTAAAATATTTAAATAATAGCAATTAAATATTATTATATTTTGTCTTAATTAATTTTACAATTTTGTTATATATATATAATATACATTATATATATATATATATGTAATAGCTACAATGTTTATGTATAATAATAACACAATATTATAATTTTTAAATTATTATTATTAATCATTTTTAATAAATAATTTGTAACTTAACGAAACCGTTAATTATTGCAGAATCAATTGCTATTGAGGTAGATGGATTAATATTTGTCGAAGAAAAAACAATGTTTTTAAAAATAAAGGTACATGTTACAGATGATTCACATAAAAATTATGATTGTAATTATTATTTCTATTGTGTATAATATAAATACCCCAAATATGATATAATAACTATTCGGATTTTTTTTTGGAAAATAAAAATAAAATGTTTCTTTATGTTATATAAGGTACTATAAAAAGCTTTAATATATTCTTATTAAACGTTATTCGGTAAGTAAAATCTATGTTTTGTTTGTGTTTGGACGTGTGTGTAAGAAATTAACATAACAGTGAATAATTATCTGATGATACATCAAAATAACTACTTAGGTAATATACAATTTAGCTATAGTAGGTAAACCATAACCAATCCGGTAAAAATATTTTTGTGGTCGAAAATCAGTAAGTTTTTGTTTAACAAGTTATAAAAAGAGGGGGAGGGAATGAAAACATTGATAAAAAGTGTTGTGATTATATATATATTAATGTATTTTTATGGTTTATGGTAATTTATAAAATCATATCGATACAATAATAATATTTAACACTTTGTCTGGCGTTGTGGTTTATATATATATACTCGTATATTGCATAATAATAATAATAATAATAATAATAATAATAATAATTATTATTATTATATTATAGTTATTAATATTGTTTAAAAATTAATAATTGGTACTGTGTAGCACAATAAAATAAAATCGTTGTTTTATACATAATATTATATGTTCTATATTTTTTCTTTTTAAGTATTCACCCTGATAAAAAATTGATACTAGGTAAAGAGGTTAAGATTGTTGTAATAATAATAATAATAATAATAATAATGGTAATCATGTAATATAATAATAATAATATTTGTGTCTGCTGTATAGATGATGAAAAACAGAACAGATATTAAATATTATACTGTCGATGAAAACGGATGTTAATTGTCTAATGCCCATTTACTCTGTAAATTAAAATCTATTGTAATAAATTGTTGTATATATATAATATGTAAAAAAATAAAGAAAACCAATAAGTGAAACAAAAATTAATCTGGAAAAAAAAACTATATAAGTTTTGTGAGACTACAGATTCGTTGAAAACTGCTGTTAAACACCGTCTCTAAACATTATTGAGCAACAAGTTCAACTATTTTTTGAAAATTTCTAGTTATTTTGTACTGAATTTCGATTCTTATTTACTATTTCACACGTAAATCTCGCGGGCTTTATTCAGGCCAAACGAAAAAAAATGCCACTAAAATTCAATATATAAATCGTGTGTGCGCTATACATCATATACGAATACATACTTACATTATACACATATATAATATTTATGCATGTATATAATACTGTAATAATAAATCTTAACCATATCTACAAAACATAAGAATATTTGATCGCATTATATAATGCTAATAATCATAATCATTATACAGACAAAAGTCAAAACTATTTATTACATTATTCGAAAATCGTTTTATATACGCTTAACATTTAGAAAAAAAATATCTTCGTAAATTGGCACAATATCTACCCTTTTACACTGAACTTGTACTAAGTTTATGTAATCATAAATTGTTATTAATAACTATATAATGACGGTAATACAAGGTTAAAAAATAATAATAATAATAATAAAATAAAACATAGATCAATAAAATAAACTTTAAATAATGAAAAAAAAAACTTTGTGCTTTAAAATGCCGTGAAAGTTACCATTGAACTAACAAGTGTCTCCGTAACAAATAGATAATGGACAAACACAGTATTTTCATTTTTTTCTTTTCTGTTTTCAATTTTCTTTCAAATAACTTAATAATATAATATATTTACAGGGGTATTTAATTGTACAAAATAAATAACATGTTAATGGTATCGGAATGTACATTGATAAAATAAAAATAATATTTGCATATCATATTATATATAATATAATAATAATATATATAAAATAAAAAAAAAAAATAATAAAAGAAAAACTGATCACATATGGCAGCGGTTATTGTGTGAAATGTACTATTATTTTGAGTTTGTATTTAATATAGTATAATAATAATAATAATAATAATAATAATTATTTCAACGGATTAACAATGCAAATATATAATTGATAATATAATATTTAAACAGAATGAGTGTTTTATTATTATTGTTTTTTTTTTACAACTAAATAATGAAATATAATACCCAATGTTTCTGCAGTCAGTCTGTATATATTATATATTATTTGTTAGAGCCTATTATATATATATTATATGTAGTGTGTAACAACGAATATCATCAACTGTAAAAAAAAAAAAAGGAAAAACGAACGAAAACTATTACGTAGTAATAACAGTAGAAAATGTGTGTGTAAATATATAGAGTAATAATAATGCGAATTAAATAATACATATATATATACATATATACGTATATGTCAGGTTCCTAAATAGTAAGTGAAGGCCCTTCGTTATTATAATATATAATATATATATATATATATCGTTTATGTTAATAATATATAACCGATCACATGTATAATGATAATATAATAATAAAATATTTCAAAAGAGACACCTATACGGCTTTTTGTGTACATCGAATAATAAAATGATAGTCAGTTGTTGTTGGTTGTTCAAGTATATTTATTTTTGTTATTATTATTATTTTTTTGTTGATAGTTTTGCCTCAAAGAAGTATTTTATACCCACCCAACACTAATAATAAAATAAAATAATAAAAAAAAACATATCCAAAAAAACGAAGACTAGTATACCATCGATATTTGTATAAATAATAATAAACAAACATTCATCAAACTATGTGTGTCGTTGGTGTTTGTATACACAGTGAGGGAAATCGTTTATGTATTATATTTTGTTTTACTGTCGGACTATGCGCATGTTTCTCCTTCTTCCACACACACGAGAAAGAAATAACTCATTACGAGAGCACATGGAAATAATGATAATAATAATAATAATAATATTTGTTGATTTTATAATGATATGTCCTTATAAGTATAATTATATAGATTCATTAAATTTAAAATAATAATAATAAAAAAAAATTATGTAGATCAATCATGTCAGTCAAATTGCAAGTACGCAAAAAGTAAATATATAAGATAACGTTTTTTTGTTTTTTTTTTCGTTTTACCAAGAATTATTATACCAATACAAATTAATTTATAATATATTAAATATGCCATATTTTTGGCGGGAAAATAGTTGTGGGAAAAAACCATGTTTTCCTCCACGGGTCAGAAAAATTATATACTTACATATAAAAAAAAAAAAATAGTTTTTAAATAAAACCGATAAGTTCAAACCACCCACACGCTCAACGCGGCTACTGCAGTTATTATAAATAACACAAATAACTAAACCACTAATTTATTCCACTACTGCTCCTAGTGCTACCTACTATGATGATGATACTACTACTCAGATGACACACAAGACCCTGGTGCACCGGAACCGAGCGGCGGACGAACGCCACGTGTTTTCGTCGTGTGCGCTTCCGGTCGTTTCCGGTGCGGCGGCGGCAGCACCGACACAACAAAAACAGCAACAACAACAACAACAACAACAACAAAGGTGTTTTGATAATAATGATAATGATATAGTTTTATATAATATATGTATGTATATATATATATATATATATAATATGTACGCTAGGCTATTGTAATATTATAATATATATATACTTAATAATATTATATAAAATATTGTGTACTGTACGCCCGTCACGTAACATACGCATAATTATAGTACTGCACCGGCCGCATAACACGACGACGACGACGCCGACCACCTCCACCACAACGTAATATAAACGGTTGACCGGCTTAAATAGTATTAATATAATGTTATTAGCCTATACCGTGTTTGCGGTAGGCGGTGACGGCGTTGATGATGGCGTTGGTGGCGACGGAGACGGAGCAGACGACGACGACGGCGATGACGGTGGCGGCGACGACGACGACGACGACCGGTAGCCGTTGCAGACGACCAGCGGTGGTGACCGTGACCGTAGTTTCGGGAGTGGAGACTCGGACGATGAAGACGATGACGGCGGCGGCGGCGGCGTTGCGACAGCAGCGGCGGACGAGGTTGCCGCGGCGAAGGTTTTCATCAGACGTTTTAGCGCCACCGCCGAGCCCCTGTGCTGTAGGCTCTTGTGCGTGGTCAAGCTGTTTTTGGTCCGGTACCGCCGCCGGCAGAACTCGCACACGTATAGCGTGTCGGACCGCTCGTGTTTGTCCTGGAAGTGTCTCTTCAGCGAGTAGTAGCAGCTGAACGTCCGTCGGCAGTGCGGACAGTCTTGTGGTTCGTTGATGCCGCCGTTGGCTGGCGGTGGTAGTATCTGATACCCTGTCAGAGGAGAACAAAAATAAAATAATTCCTAAAATATTATCCCATATAATAACATTACTTTTATACTAATATATTAAAGTATATAATGTGTACACCGACATCATCATCGGTTGGGGGGCGATCTATATTATTATTATATCGTCCTCGACGCGTAGTCGAAGGAGACGCGCGCGATTTATTGTTTTCATTATTTTTATTTTTTGTTTTTGATTAATATCTAAAATGGAAATTAAAAATTAAAATTTTCGTTTTCGCGTTAATTAAAAAAAAATAAAAACCTCGAAACGGAGATACCCTATTTATAGAGCTAATTTATGTAAATATTTTTAAAGTTGAATTATTAAATTCCATCATTGAGTATTCAAATAGTTATGCAAGTCTTAAAGTTTAGGCGGGAGGCGGTAGCGAGGAGTATTATTATAGTATTATAAAATTATATAAATATACTCGTAATTAGTGAGCGGGCGGTGCGAGAGGACATACGCGGCGTGTCATCCTGTATATCAATGACGGTATTGAGGGAGGGCGATGGGGGACAAACGCAATCCGTGACCCATCTCCACCACCCTTTCGGGACTTGATTAATTCCTTTTGATATGTAAATTGTATATATTAAAAATAATAATTTATGGCAATTATTTTATAAACAGTAAATATTATAAAAGTTTTAGAATAAACGTACGCATGGACAGTCTTCGGTAAGAGGATAAAAACAATTTTTTAAATATTTTATTGTATCCTATTCATCCACTATAATTTATGGTCTAAACCGCTATTACACTGTAAATTATCTACGCATGAAAATCATTTATGCCGAGTTGAAAGTATTTTAAAAGTCCTAATTGTTTAGGAATTTCGAGTAGATTGCTGATCGATTATTGCGTAGGTTTATTGTTGACTAATAGATTACAAGTTACAATGTTTCACAATTTATTACACGCAACACCTAGATCACGAATCAAACTAAAATAACGTGCATTAAGTATAGGTACATAATTCAATAATTGTGCGTACAAATTTTTTTACATTTTTAATTAATTTTGAGAATTTATATCATTATAAGCATTCACACTAATTTACAACTATTCAATTTTTTGAAATGTAATGGACAAAAAAGCCATTGAGTTGTTCATCTTTAATTCATTAAATTTAATGTTGTTAGGTGTACTTGTACCCGGCTGTAACGCTTGACTCGCCATACTATAATATGTTATACTGATTAGAAATTATAAAACTATAAAGGTACAAATGGTCGAATTAATTTAATTTCTTTGAAACGCAACTATTTTTATAATTTCAATAATGAAACGTTTTCAGATCGACATTTAATCGTCTCATTTAACCGTTTATTGTTCAGTTAATTTAATTAGTATAATTTTTTTAACGCATACGAATTTAACGGATGTATTAAATTAATAATATTTTTTTTCTATAGATTGAGAACTGTTAAATGTATATACCTAACTCCTGAATGAATACAATGTCGATCGAACAATTATTCTTACACAATAAAGTTAACAATTAGTTCTCTACTGCACATTTTTTAATAGTGAAGGCTGTACAATATCACATAATTATGCAGGCGTTGTTTGTTCTAGGGATAAGTATAAGCTGTACATATTTTGTAATCATAATAATATCGTTATTATATTAATTAAAAATTATAATTTATGAGCCACAATTTAACAATTATTACATATAAAACTAGTGTTAGTTGATTAAAAATAAAATAAAACTAATTTTAATAGTATTGTCAAAACGCATAAAATATATTAAATAGTTTTTATGAAATATTGGGTGCAGGTAAAATTACGTACTTATTCTCGAAAAACTGTGTCTGAAATTATAGAAATCGGGATTATACCTATTTATTTTTTCCGAAATTGGGTATAAATTTAACGTTTGACCGGTTTTATTTGTATTTGTGGGGGTGAGAGGGAAGTACGATGGAAAAAATGTAAGCCATTAAAAATCAACCACCACGTATTGAGAATGGATTATAATATATTCTATCCCGGTTCTAGCCGAATGAGCGTTATAAAAAGTCAATATATTATATTATATATACCTACCAAGGTATATATAATGCCGACAAGGATAATAGTAAGCAAAGATAGTAAGTTAAAGTTTTGTATCTATACAATTTGACAATTTAACGTCTATACACTTTACACGTTTATATTATGTATTCCGTGCATTATACTCTCAAAAATTGGTTCTGTCGATTTGTGTTTAAACGTGAAACTTTACGGCATAACGAAAACAAATAAACATTTTACTATAGGTATTAATACATAGTTTATTAGCAGTCGACAGAACAGAATTTGGTCTTTTTACCGGCTCTATCAATCGTATGTAACGCAGACGAAACGATTTGTTTATTGCCCACGACATGCATGCGATCGTATATTATGTTTGTACTCGCGATAAAAAAACTAAACGGTCGATCTTAATCGCGCGTTTCGCTCGGAATTGACTGTTGTCGCACGCACCATTCAGCTCTATACATGTATACACATGTATTATATCGAAAGTGAGTACTTAAAATTGTGAACGTTTGTATGGAATAATACTATAAAGGATATGATATATCTATAACTTTTACATATATATTTTTTCTTTTATAGTTGTGCACATTGTAGGCAACATTTTAAATCTGTTCGGTACGATATAACAATTATTATATGACATTGGATTTTCGGGAATTTTCAGTTATACGAGTACCTGCTATAAATGCGTTTGTTTTTTATACTTCATTATAATTTTTTATGTAGGACCCCTATAGGACGATTTTCTTAAAATTAAGATTTTAAAGGACATTTTTAAAAATATATTTTTATTAATATTAATTTTATTGGTTTATTTTTTAGACTCATTCATGTTTGAAAACGGCCAGGGAGTTTTAAAAAAAAATTGAGTGATGATAATGATTGTGTTTAGTAAGGTTTCCATGTTATATTTGTTATGTGTTATATAATTAATAGTATATTTAAGTAATTTTGTATTTGTATCTGTATCTGTATTTTATTATGTGTATGATACACTTAAATATGATAAAATATTTTAATTTTTCTATAATAAAATGCATATTTATCCTGTTACGAACTATTAGTGTAAATTTATAACGTCTGTGTCTTTCCGTGATAATAACTAATATTTATGAGTAATAAATCGTACTTAAAAATAAATACTCAATATAGTTTTAGGTGAAACAGTAATAAGTAAAAAAACTCTATAGTTTTAACCGATGATTAAAATTTATAAGAATTTAAAATTCATAAATTTCAATAAATGTAGATATCTAATAAAATATAAAAGATAATTAAAATATATTTGATGATTTATAAAAAAAAAAAACAAAGTTTATTAATTAAACCATGAGGGACAATAATTTAATTTTAAATTATGCAATAAATTATTAGTTTTTTCATTCTTCTTCTCGTCTTGGTATAACTAGTTTCTTTAAATTTTGGCCAATTTACCTCTATTTTACACTATTTCCTTTAAATTGTCTACACATAACGTTATTAGACGTTTTTCTAATTTATTCATCAATATTTTTTTAGCCTATCACGTATCCTATTTTCTCGAGATTTTTATCAAAAGTTCCTTTTTTGTTTTTTCAGTCAAATTTTATTTGTTTTAAAATGTATAGCACATAATTTATTGATATCTGCAGTTTATCTTAATCCTTTATAGAATTGACTAATTCAATGGATATAATATGTTTGATGACATTTATAAATTTTAAATTATAATATTATGTTATCTTAAAATAATTTAATTATCTGGTAAATGAGTTATTTTTCCCAACATTAGCGAGAGACATATTTTTTTGTCAATCTTGAATACCTACGCCTAATCTCGGATCAATTCATACCCACCACTACTCCCCGTATAGGAATTGACGTTTGTGATGTCGATTTCAGGTGGCGGTGCACGATGCACCGGACACTCAACGTGGATTATTTACTTACCTTTGAATATCGAATACTAGAACTTGACGTCGGAGTGGGTGGAGGGTGGCGGAGGCGCATGATGCGGTGGTGGCGGCAACAGCATCGTGGGCCGCGTCTTGTGGTATGTGTAGATATGCGTCATCAGTGAGTTGCGCGAACAGTACACCCGTTCGCATATGGCGCACCGGTACTCCTCCTGTCTGGACGCGTGCTTGTCGGCCACGTGCCTCTTCAGACTCGCTTTCGAGCACAACACTTTGCCGCAGGCAAGGCATGGGAACACTTTTTTCAGTCCTGCGCACACAAGGGAAAATATATTAATAAAAAAAATGAAAATCCATGTTCTTGCGTATCGTACCATATAATAATTATCATAAGTAAACGATTATCTATCAATCAAACAATTTTATTTTTGCTACAAAATATAATAAAATAGCCATACGATAACTGTATTACTGTCACTGGCCCATCACTGCGTTACATCTACATTATCTATACCTAAACCGTACACCGACTGTGCGTAGTTTTGACTTTTTTTTTCTGTATAAATGGAGCCGATGATTATACGTCGAGTTTATCATCAATTACTATAATACAATAGTACACATCAGTGGCGTATATAGAGGGTGGCCCCTAATCTTGGGCCCATAGTGAAATTTCAGATTCAATCAAAACATTTTATTATGCATTTTGCTTAATTTACTATATGCTGTATACCTAATGTAATAATAAACATGTATTTATAGATTAAAATTCCTCTATTTGCATTATTCATATTTCATATTATAAATAAAACCACCAGGCCATCTAAAAAATGTTCCAGTTGTATATGCAGCTATTCTAGTGGTGAATTGGTCCGTAGTGAAAATAATTCCTATAGACGCCACTGGTACACTGCATATTTACAAAAACATGCCTTAGCAACAGTGGCACAGTTTTATATATAGGAAGATGTTTGGAGGTGTTATAAAAAGCAGATTCTCGCTAGCTCGAGTGGTTTTAAATTTTGAAATTTAGAGGTAGCACGAAAATGACTAAACGTAGATTGTTCGATAAATCTACAATATCCAACATTTTGTCTCTAATTGGCACTTATAAATTCGATATTAATTAATAGTATATCTAGATTCGAAATTGTAGCTTAAAAATTGTTAATTTAATGCAAAGGTATGAAATGCGGGTATTTATATTATTATTTACGATTATATGTTTTGTTAATAATATATTATATAATTGGCAATTGCTGTATATGGTCAAACTGTAGTTTATATTGTTGACTATTATATACCAACATTAATGTATCTATTTCATGAATTAAAACTTGCAAACTATTTAATTTTTATTGTAGACTTTTATAGTTTTATACAGCTATACACTAAGATAAGTAATCCAAGCATCAAATAAATCTTGTTTTACCATCTTGGATACGTAAATAATTTGTATATATATTATTTGTGTATATATATTCGGTATATGAACTAAATAGTTTGACATTTATAATTTCATGGACATTTTTCCAACCCAAAGTATGGGAGACGAACTTCAATTAGTTAGTATTAATTCTATTTAGAGTTCTTTATAATATAATAATTATGTTTTAATATTTCTTAGTATAGAAATCTGTTATTTTCACTAACGTTTTTTTTTCATTACGAGAAACAAAAAAATGTGTTACAACTGGCGCTCGTTTAGTTAGTAAATATAAACACGTTTACGCACAGATTGTCATATGTATAATATATATATATATATATATGGTAGGTACGTACACACAATGCTGCACATTTAAAAAATGTCAACAAAAATACGAAAACTTTATAGTTTTTGAGTTAACCACTGTGCACAGCTGTATACTTGTTTTTCTGTTTTTTAATTTCGGTAAGGCATCACACAAAAAAATCGTCGAATATATTAATAGCAGTGCATATTTGTGGTTCAACGATTTGATGTTTTTTTATTTTTTTTTTATTCTGTAGTTGTTGTTTACTCGAAGTTAGCATCACAACGGATTAGCTTTTTTAATTTCGCTAAACGTTTCGGTGAAACGGACGGAATACAGTGCGAAAACTACTGTTTATTTAGTCAACAGACCTACTCCATCGATTCGAATTTTACAACAGTTATTTCTACGTCAAATGCCGTTGGCGTCGTTGTGTAAGTGTACGTTAAAAACTGAGCGAAAATATGCGATTAAAAAGTATGATTAGCCATTAGAAGGTTATAGGTGCACATACTAATTATAAAAAAAACATATAGGTATACCTATCCATACAATTTTCTAGTTTAACAATTACTGGTAGTCGAAACGATAGTTTAGCAATCCGACGACCTAACTCGAAACCGGTTAAAACTTGTATTTGAAAAAAAAATATAAAACCAAAAATAATAAGTGCTTACTATTATTGTTTATTTTTATTTTTTTACGTACAGAAATGTCTTGGTAAAAACTGCGTTTTCCGACACACAAGCACGCAGAACACATGAAATCACAAATGAATGTACTATTATTAATAACATAATACGGTTTATTATTTCTACGTGTATATAGTACGTGTACAAATGGTATTGCATGTCTTATCGTTATGCATAACAGTGACTACTACAGCGAAAAGGAGTAAAAAAAGTACATTATTACAATAATATTTAACGTAAAGCGATGTATGGACTGGTTGAAGTAAAAATAGGACGACATACGCATACATTTGGAGAGTGGGTTTTTAAGTTCTAAGTTTTCATACAATATATTTATTGGATTTATGCAGCTCAGCGAGAATTAATAGCAAAGCTTTAGAAAAAAATTTATTTTACATATTTTGTGGCTTAAAGAATATTTATTGCTTTTTTTCATGTCTTAGAATAAATTATTGTATAAAAAAATCATAATTGTTCGCTTCTCGAGTGGAAATTTTATTTTATAATATAAAAATATATTATAAAAATAATTGAAATTATTAAGGTATAATAACTTGTTCAGATGATTAATTAGTCCCTAATATTGGTTAGTGGTCACTGTGGTTCTCTTGGACTAATATACGATACTGTCTAAACTTATCGACTAAATAGATTATTTTTTTTTACAAAAATAACATTTACCTACACAATTGAATCATTTTTGAAAATATCGTTATTTCCCAAATTTCCACATTCTCCGTAACTACATATACACATACGCAATGTGTTGTGTGATAAAATGTATATTCTTCAATTTCGGCGATGCGTACACCGCGACAGGTAGCAATCGACAATCGCGTACCCTTTAAGTACGTATACATAAATTTAGTTAGTGAGCATGGTGTGGCGTGATGTTTAGACACAATCACTGAACGATGATGCTGTGGTCAAGCACCGCCCATCGTTACTATTTCTCGGACGGGCGACCATTCGGGTTTTTTAGTGACGAAACCATGTATATTATGTCCCACATATACATGCAACATGCTCCAAAAACCTACTGCTTCATACCCCCAATTATTGTAACAAAAAGATCCCACAGCCAATGACCATAGTTTCTGAGACTTATTAAACAAAATATATAGCTGAAACCGAAATCGGCGTACGTATACGTAGGTATTATGGCAATTTAGTGATATAGTAATTGTACGCATCGGTGATCGGTGCCGCGTTATAATTCCTTATTAATAATTCAAAACGTTTTCGTGCGCCAAATATATTTAATATGCATTCGTTTTGGAGCAGGTGGGGGATGAGGAAGACTTAAAAGACACCAATTACAATAATCGTCACCATTACAGTAATGATGTTCAAATAGTATAATATACACTTATATAAAATATTATGTATATAAAAATCTAGTATTTTTTCTTTCAAGTTATTCGACTTGGATAAATCAAATGTGTTGAATATAATACCGTCAACAGTATGGGATTTTGAAAATCGGTCAGGGTTCTCACATCATTACATACAGAATTAGGTCGAGGATAAGATAAGTCGATAATCACCCCGGAAATATAATGCGATACACGACAAATACAACTTTATCACCGCGCAAAGATAAAGAATAATATGATATCATTGAAGAAAAAATCATACCAATATTATAGATGAGTTGCTATGATGAAGGGTCTCACTAACGCTCACATAAATCATTACGAAAGACGCAAGACAGAGTGATAATTCCGACAGGGATATTGTTCGTCGTAATCGCATATTTATTTGTAGTGTGTTAATTATTGTAAAGTCGGTAATCCTAGTTAACGACGAAGAGCGAATATTATTTAAGTGCAGCTTTTTTTTTTTTTATTCAATGTAATATAAAAGGAAAATAATATTATGTGATAAATATCGTGTTAAAAAGGACGCTACTATTCATAGTATAGTGTACGCTATAAAAAAAATATTTGAATTACATCCCGAACTAGAGAGTGATTATACGCGACGTTTCAATTAATTAGTACAATGTTCACGGGTGCAGAACAAGCCGGCTTCAGACGTGTACAGTTTGCTGCAGAATATAACGTATAGCTTATGACGTATCCGCCCGCGTACTCTGCAGTATACTATACGTACCTACATATATATAGTTTTACATTTTTACCCGCCCGGAGACGGAGAAATTCAATTGAAATAGATATCAAACGTGGATGACGCGGTTTTTTTTTTTATTCATTATACACTCGAGAATCGACTTTCGATGGCAGAGTCACCCCTTCCCCCCATCGGGGGAAAATTAAATTATATTATAACAGTATACATATGCGTCTTTCGTATGTATACGATACGTTTAAGTTTGCGTTATAGGTACCCTATGTGTGTATATATATATATATGTATATATGTGTGTTATATACCACGCGTATGCCGTTAATACAGTCGACGCGCTTATTATACATATATAATGTTAAAAAGAAAACAGCGAACGGCTTTGTTTACCCTCGTTCGGCGATGTTGCGGGGGGGGGAGGGTGAGGGGCGGTCGCGCGAGAGTGGCGGAGAAAGCGTTGGCGGGGCTGACAACAAAGCCATCGCCAACTCTACTTCCCGTAATGTACGTTAGATACCTGTGTTTATTTTTAGTTAGGCACCCCATCGCACAAACCATATATAAACAAACATCGCATAGCTGTGTAATCCAAATTTAATAGGGTATTTTTTTTTGCTTTTACCAAACCTATAAGATAAACACAATATTATATTATTAAATATATATATTATGTATTGTATATGTCATAGAAACTCGCGAGCTTTTAATAATGTCCGTGTATACGAGTAAAACAACCGCGGACGAAAACAAAAAAGAAAATAATAACAACAACAACATCAGATTTCCGGTGAGTTTTTATATTTTTCATTACTTCGGTGTACGTTCACCACATTATTACTATAGGATATAACAATAATACATCGCGAGTCGACAGAAAATAAATCTATAGGTTTAGGTACAGTTGATATTTAGTTTTTTTTTATCCGTCAATATCAGTCTCTCACTCGTGTCGCAGTGCCTAGAGATACCTCATGTACCAAATCCGCTATAACTCATCCGATCGACTCAACTCGTCCGATACAATAATAATATATCGTTTACATATTTGACGGAACGGAAAATCAATATAAATTCGTCGTCCACTGCCGGTAACATATCATGATAAATTCGTACCGCGAAAAGTATTTATAGAGCTTTACTAGGTGTTCAATAACTTTGGAAACTCTTAATTACTGACTACTGTACATGCATAATAGGCACGCATGAAACAATAACGGATCACACTACTGTGCACATTTATAATGTAAAATATTTAATATCATCATTAATCGTATAATATTATTTCTCAACTTATTGAACATTCCGTATATTACGGTATAAGGCGATCGGAAGGTTTGGCCTACCAATATAAACGCGTTGTGTTAAACAAATCGTGAGTAACCGTCCAGTCCGGCCGTTACAAACTGTCAAAGGCCTAGGTTAGGTTAGGTTACAACATTACGTGAACATTGAATAAATAATAGGTACCCATATATAAACCGAAAAGATATAAAAAATACCAATTTACCGCCACCGGGAAAGCTAAGCAGGCGGGTAACAACATTGTTACCTATATATAGGTATATGTTAATTATGTATTGTCATTGAAATGCCGATATAGTAACTTAGATTTTTTTTCTTTTAATTATTATCATTGTTTAATTTACAGTAAATGATACACATTCGTATTTAAATGTCGTATTATATATATATATATATATATATAATATATTATATTATACATTCTAAAATAAACGATAATATAATATAATAATGCGTGCGCGTATAATACTATATTTATATATATTAAAATACGATCGTATTATTTTTATTTTTCATTCGTTTCACTAAACCTTGTACGAACACAGTCTAACGTCGTAAAGAAAAAAAATAATACATACTCAATGTATCTACACAATTATTATATAATATCATACACCTATTATATGCATACAACACTAATCCTATGGCGAACCACCGTTCGTTTAATAAAATAATAATATTAATATAATAATAATAATAATGATACCTAAACAAACACGAGAAAAAAAAAAACAGACAAATAATGATTCCGATATAATTCGTCGATGGGTATCTTTTTATGATAAAATTTGTTCGCAGTCACGTCGGAAAACGAAAGAAAAATTGAATACAAAACACGAAACCTACAAAACTTACAATATTAAAATCGAAACGATTTCTACTGTTAATAATATATAAACGTTATAATATTATAATAATAACACATAAAATATTCTTATTGCACTTTACAGTCGTCGGCTACGCGGGTCGTCATATCGTGATATATCGTTATAATTATCGTTCATTCTCGTTCGCGTCGTTTGTAAATACTGTCGTCGTCACTATATCCGGCCGTCGTCCCTCTGTCCGGCCGTCGTCGGCGTCGTTCTCCTCCTCTTCCGCCGTCTCGTCGTTCGGACGACGTAAACGACGTCGGAGCCCATTCAGGCGCTCCGCTGCAACTTGTGTCAGTTGTTGTTGTTGTTGTTGTTGTTGTTGTTGTTTATGTTGTTGTTGTACCACATGGTCAGCGGCGGTAAGTTTTTCACGGACGAGGCGGCGGCATCGGCGGCGGCGGCATTAGTGCACCCGGACGCGCCACCGTTACCATCGGGCGACGCGGACGACGACGTGACCGCCGCCGCGGAAGTAGTCGTCGTCGTCGTCGGGGCGGTCGTGGCCACCGTCGAAGCCGCTACCGCCGCCGCCGCCGCCGCCGCCCCCGCGTTACTGCCCCCGCCCGCCGATTTGTACGCTTTGGGCTTCCGGTGGTAAATGCTCTTGTGGTTGTTGAGACTGTTGAGCGTGCGGAACACTTTGTTGCACACGTTGCAGACGGCCGAGTGCAGAGGCTGGTTGTGCTGCTGTTCGATGTGCCGCTTCAACGTCAACCTGGTGCTCAGGCGCTTGCCGCATACGAAACAGGACAGCGTCTCCGCGCCCCCGCCGCTGACTCCTCCGCCACCAGCCTCTGACCAGTCTGCAGCACAATAATAACAGCCGGTCACTCCTTTTGTATTTTTTTTCTCCATTTATATATTATATTATATTATGTTTTTACTATATATGCCATATAGGTAGCTAGGTAGGTACTGTATGTATATGTATATACCGGGTGTGATTCTTTTACCGGAGGAACACTCATTATTTTAAAAACTTTAATAGCTTTTTTACAAGATTTTAGGTCGTTTAGGTACATGACAACACAATAATATTTTTTTTTAAAAATTATAATTTTTATCGATAACATTTTTTTTTAGTTTTTACTTTTTCAAATGATAACGCGTATACGTTTTTTGCTTCGTAATTCGAAGCAAAACATATTATTTGGAGCATTTCATATATATTTATGCAAGCAAATTTCGTACGAATAGTTAATATTAGCTATGAGAATTTAAAAATTAGATGAGCGAAACGGTGTACAACATTTTGTCGGAGTACCTACTCTTATACTACTCGTTTCCGCTCATCTAAATTTTAAATACTTATCATAAAATTATAAAATACTCGTCCAAAATTCAATATTTTACATTTCTACTCCAAAATGCTTTCGGAATACGAAAAACAAAAATGTATGTCATCATATTGAAAAAATGAAAAAACTTAAAATAAACATTAAAATATATAGTTTTTTTTCCAAAAATCTTATTTTGTAACTACCTAAAATTACGTAAATTAATAGATTCAAAAATGTTAATAGTTTTTAAAACAATAAGTGTTCTTCGCTAAAGAACCCATGTATATTTATTTATTTTATATCGCGTCTATTTTTAAAGTATGTATATTATATATTTATATATATGTATGTGTGTGTGTATTCGTATTACATAAATACATGATTTTATGTATTATAAATATTATATAAGAGATAAATAATGATAATTATAAAATGATTTGTAATAATATTATAATATTATAGATTATATTATTATAATATGTTATTTAGTATTTAGGTATACGTATAGATAAACGTTAAAAAAATTTATTTTGTAAAAAATCAAGTATTTCGTCATTTTGTTTGAAGTGTACATATAATTTTCTTTGGTTATTCGCTTCGTTTTATTGTGTCGAAAAAGAGAGATAAACAGATTGATAGAGTGGTAAAGATGGAGACAGAAAAGAAAAAAAAA
Organism: Schizaphis graminum; assembly: GCA_020882235.1. Classification (NCBI taxonomy): domain Eukaryota; kingdom Metazoa; phylum Arthropoda; class Insecta; order Hemiptera; family Aphididae; genus Schizaphis; species Schizaphis graminum. The sequence goes on from CM037032.1 coordinate 15,660,736, forward strand.
GTGAGAGATAGTGAGCGTGAGTAAGGGATAAAGGTAGGGTTGTTTTCTCTTTAACGTATACATTAATATACTTTGGATAAAAAAAAACAACAACAAATATAAGTTTAAGTTTTTAACAGATCAGAGTAGTAAATATAATATTATTATAATTATTATAACATTAGCTGCTGGTATAAAAAATATATATATACAAATATATGACGACGGTTCAAAGGCTAATCTATATATCTGACACATTAAAAAAATTAAATTAAGACACTCGACCGATTATTATTGCTGTTATCTATTTGTATCGATCTAAAACAGTATATATAGCCATATATAGGTAACAATATAATTATATATATATATATATATATCGCGCACGCACGTCTTTTTCTTAAATAAAACTATTAAAATGTAAATAACAAATCTCGTTTAAAGACATGAGAGAATCAAGTAAATACGCATAGTGTACATAATATTATTAAATAGACGTCCTCGTTGTCAACGTTTTATCTGAAATATCATCGCAGCCAGTACGTAAGTACGAGAAATTAACTGAACACACTAAAAGTGAATAATTTATTGAACGCAAGAAGATTCGCCCAACGTTAATCACACAACGGTAAGTTATGTAGACGAGTGGCGGGATTAAGGTGATTTTTATTTTTTTGTAAATTTCTGTTGATATTTCAAGAGTCGTTAGGTCAACGATCTTATTTTTAATATACGCGTGTGCCCCGCCAACAACAGTTGTTAAGAAGTGTGTATATAGTTGGCCAGCAACATATGAGTTCGAAATAGACAAAAATAAATACCGGAATTGCCACTATATAGTTTGGCTAACAAGTCTACCATGTATAGTACATAATATATATAAAAATATACTGGTACATAAGCTCACCTTTCCACTTTTTTTTTAATTTCGATCAAAGTGTAAAAATGAATATTATACTTAGAATCGCAAACAGGTTTCCAATTTTCACATGCCACAACACACGTTTTAAAAATTACACTTAACTTCACGGCACGAGTATTATTTTGAATGTATACTTGAATAATGTCGCCGCCGTCGTCGTCGATCATTATGTTTAAAAAGAAATTTTAGAAACTATAATTAAAACATTTTAACGAGCAAAGCGGTGCGCATATGGGTGCCATATAGCCGTACGTATTTTTGATGCAAATTTCAAAAGAAGAACAACTGTTCACTTATTAAAAACAAATTAATTTCGCCATTATAAAATTAAAAAATTATGTATAAAATGATCGATGATTATATTTGTAAGACACTATACATACGTATTGAAATATGATTGTCAAACTTATGCGATGTAGTAATTATTATTGTCATAATGATATTCACATGTGGAGCACAGGAAAATTACGCTCAAAGTTAAAAGTTTTTCTCGAGTTGGCATTATATAAAATAGGTACATCGATTCGTCATAAAACTACTATAGAAGTGGATTTGAGAAACATTTTCGTGGTGAACGAATTCATGTATTAAGTAGAAATAATGCTGATTTATATTAAAACATCCGTCAACAATCTTTTTTACGTCCGTTCGCTTAAGCCTGTCGTGTTTCGACGAATAATTGTGTCTGGTAATACCATATACCTATATAGGTATACAGTGCAGTAGCCGCGCATTACTTTAAAGTTGATAAATGTTCTACCATTTAGTATCCAAAGTATTATGTAAATATTATAAGTTTAATAGATATTTATTGGACGATTAGTTTAAATGAGATGTCAGTAAAAAACGATATCTCGTTAACCCACGATAAATATTTTTATCAATTCCTCCTAAATTATATTACGACAGGTACATAAACGTGTATATTACGTGTATATTATAGTACATTATATAATATTATTATATACATATAATTAAGAAACGATTAGGATGAAGACTGTGAGTTTCATGAAGAGGGTCGTATAATATACTATATAAAATCCGGGATAATAAAGGAATAAGTACTATCCGGTCAGTTTGTCTAGAAAAGTTACAAAAGACGTTAGGATCAAACTTATATAATTTGTATACAATATACATATATATATATATATAAGCGAGTATATATGTACGACGATATAGAGTATGTAATATGTACAATATGTCACGTTTTAAAACATCTTCGACGTTTCTTATTCTGATGTGTGCGCTTATCGCATGATTATAGAAAAATAATAAAAATAAAAGTAATAATTGAAATCCCTTAAAATCGATGCGTCTTTCTAATACTCGGTTTGAACATCAATTTGACAATACATTACAGCCGTTTCGCCCAAAAAGACACCGTCGTCTTTTTCATAGTATTTATATTATATCATTTTTAGTGTCACACATAATATTATATCTAAGTTTTTTCTGTATCGCAGACTTGAAGTAATTAGCGAGAATCAGACGGAATATTTTAAAATAAGATAAATTATATGTTATAGCGGAGTAGTGTGCCATTTTTCATTACGTTTAATTGAATGTATATAATTTCATGGGGGTGAGAAAGTGATGAGAAGCAGACAAGCGTTATACTGAAAATAAAAATATGCACAATGCACTCAACATAAACTTATCATAACTCGACAATCGTAGCCTACCTATAATACGCGTATACATACGTAAATTATATTCGTAAAATAAAATACAATCGACCGCGAAACGTCGTATCAAGAACTTTTAAAAGGCTATTTATAAGTCGACGGATGTAGTGCATAAAATATTATTGATAAAATGAGCCAATACAGTAAGTATAATAGAGCGAATCTATAGTAAATGTATATTGTATTATACATTATACATAAATATATATATATTATTATTCTTACCTTGAGAACTGGAGCCTCCTAGAGCCTCCATTACGTTGGTATGATTGTGATTGTTGAGACCTATGATAAACAGAAACGAAACCAGTACGTTAATATCACGCTAAACAAACTTAAAACAAAAATAATCGCGCAATAATTAAAGACAATGGCATTTTTATTTTGAATTTAGCTGCCTACCTATTAATTATACAATATTTTAAAATGTATAACATGATATCACCGCCTCTTTAAACGATCGTCTCGGATCCGAAGAGAAGGAACTTTGATTTTGCGTAGGGGAATAGGTATATTATTATATATTTTTTCATAGTAGCGCATGTCATCCGTATCAATTTAACACAAGGAGATAGAATGCTCTCAATAAACCAGTGAGCGGGGGCGGGCGTCATCGATGTTTATAACAATATAATACAATATTATAGGTACCTATATATATAGTCTGACGTCTGGGAGCACTAATTATTACTCAATCATTGTTGCCGATCAAATGTATCGTAGTTTAGTGAAATATTCAAGATTTTCAAAAAGATGAATTCGATACGTTTCGCTAGTATATCACACATATTATGTGACTACTTGAACGATCGACATTGAACCAATACGTAGCAACACACTCCAATTTCTTCTTTAAGTCTTGAATATATGTAGTGCACCAGGATATCGTTAAAACGATGATGGCTATTGGCTATATACAATGATACATTTCGGTGTGCAGCGCAGAATTATTTGGGGCGAAGGGAGCTGATGACGTACGATAATAATTTTATAATATTATGCACACATAAAATGTAAGAAGACACGCCATCGATCCATTATGTGAAATATCAAATGACTGCGTAGTAACGATTGTCGACCATACTGCGTGATGTACGAATAATAATAATTATTATTATTTTACTGTATCAATGTTCGCGATATACCTACTTCCTCTTACAATATTGTGTACCTTTATATTAAAACGACTTTTAGGTGACTTATCCGGCTGCGTCTTATACTCGATACAATAGAAGGTAAATTTAGCATAATACACGAGAGTTGGTCACAGGCCACAGCAACGACATATTATATTATTTTAATACTATGATATTATTCGTAAGTGTTATGCATATACATAATAAATATAGGTGCGCTTGAGGGTATAGACATATAGTATAGGTAACCATACCCATACCCACAATCCGCATACGCGTAATCCGACGAAGTATTATACGAATCCGGTTCTTAAAAATAAAAATAAAATAAAAACGTATTTATGGCCCAATCGTAGGTTATGGACACTTAACCTACCTATACAATATTACACACACACACACACACACACACACATATATATATATGTATATTATTGACTTCAGCCGTCCGCACTACATAAGATTGACCACGCCGTGGCCCACACGAATGTATGGAAATATAGGTGTAACTCGTCTAATACGCACACGCGCGTCACAAGAAAAGTTAAATAGGATAAATTTTATATTCGGTGGCGGCGGTTACCACCTCCTACTAATGAACCTATATTAATATATTATATTGTGTACTACACTGCTGTAAGTACACGTCGTCTCGTTGTAGACGGGCAAATTTTCACCTACGGAATTTCAGGAAACCGGTCTCGGCGGCAGCTCGTGTGTTCAGTGAGGTATAAAAATAGCATACGGACTTCTGGCGTCACGAAATTTTGCACAAAAATTAACAATGGTCTAATAATAGAGAGATAGAAGGAGATAGAAATGTCTGGCGGGCCAATAATGATAAAAACAAACGGTATTAATAAGGTTCGTTATTTGTGAGGGAGGGGGGCATTTCTCAACTATATTGTTTTATAGAACGCTTTCAATTGCCCGCAAAATTATCTAAAAAGCGATATATTTTTTATCGAACATATTGAGTCAGTATTTTACTTTTATAATATATTTTTGCTGAAGACCAACTACCGTTGATATTAAACGCTAAAAATGACCAGCCACCAAGAGAAAATTAAAAACTGTAATATACCTATTTGATATTATAAAGAAAAAATGATCGGAATAAGATTATTGCTATATGACCAATTCCTGACTAATTCCCGTGGAAAAGTCGATAAAAAAAAACATATAAAATGTCTAGAAATCGTGTTCCTGACGTTCCTGTAGGCCGTTTAAATGTATATGGTCGCCCGATAATTATTTAAAAACGATTAACAAACATATTATAGGTACGTTTTGAGCACCGGCGATGACTAAAAAACCGAAATGGCGCGCCCGAGTCGCGATGTACAGCGTATTAACAACCGCGTATAAGTTGCACTTACCAGCTAATGAGTCGGCGGCCATGGCGGCGGCCATGCTGAAGTTGAACGAGGCTCCAGCGGCCGCGAAAAACTTGCTGTCCAGGTACGAGTGGTGGCTCTGGTATGACGTGTCGTCTGGTTCGGACATGCCGATGGCCGGGTTGACGCCCGTGAAGTCGGGCGCCGAGTCGTTGCTGTCGTCCGCGTACGCGCTGTTACTGTTGACGGCGGTCGCGGTCGCTGTGTCCATCGGCTCGGTTTTGACTTCGGCGGGCGACCGACGGGATATCATCAGGTTCTGTGCCGTGTCCTGCAGGTGTTGCAGGGCGTTAGCCGCCGGCTGTTGCTGCTGGTGTTGTTGGTGCGTCCGCGAATAGTCCATCGGAGGTTCGTCGTGATGCTGTTGTTGGTTGTGTTGGTGCAGATGGTGGTTGTGCGATTGGTGTCCGTTGCTGTGGCCGTTGCTTCCGACGACGGGTCCACCGCCGCCGTCCGAACGTTCGCCCGCGTCGTCGTCGTCGTTGCAGTTTGGCCGACTTCCCGCCGAGCTGGGACTGTGTTGAGATGTCCTCTCTGACAGGTCCATGCCTCCACCGCCACCCGAAGACGGGTTCGACGAAGTCTTGTTGCGTTTCAACGGTATCGGAGAGTTTTCCTGCGATAAAATTCAACAAAATTATTTATTACCTATTTATATTTCATTTTTATATTGTCTATTACAACAAAATAGGTTGAGTCTGAAGAATTAAAAGAATTATATGTATTTAATAAAAAAAAAACAATAAAAAAAGTAGAGCTTAACTTAGGTTAATGTGAAAGACAAAAATATTTCCATAAAGTTGTAGAAAGATGTTATCGTTATCAAGAAGCATTATACGGTGGATAGGATTATTGCTACGGGCGTAATTGGTGGTATATGGAGTGAAACTGCTACAAAGGGGGAGGACATAGTATCGTAAAAAGCGTGAGGGTGAACCTCGAAATTTGCTTGAGAAAGTAAGAATGGTACATAAAAAGAACTATTGATCGGGTAATTTCAACAGTTTTAAGTTTGTGGACGCTAATTCTATCTTTTAGCGTATACACTTAACGTTAAGTAACATTAAACATTAGAATAGTCGTATTGAGAATTCTATCTAATTCTGCATGAATAAATAAATGTTGTATTTAACGCGTTTCAAAATAGGTATAATATTATATCTACTATATTATTGCTACCACTCATTCCTTGTTGATATGTGCGTGCGGTCGACGGTAATTTTCTTCATAGGTACCATATTATTATCCACGCAACGTATTAATATTATGTCAACCGCTCTACAGTTTTATATGTAGACTATAATATATACTTACGCCTAACGTGCGTTTTAAATAAATATATAAAAGTACTATATCATAATAAACGCGCTATACCGTAGAGAAGGCTTCACAATTTGTATTTTAAATATTTTTTTTTACAATGTTAGTTTTTTTTTTTCGAGAATAAATAACGGATATTTAAAATTTTACATAACATTATTACTACTTTTTTAATGTATACCTTATATAGTGAACCTATCCTATTTGTAGTGACTGTATATGGGTGATTTAGGTCCTCTCTGATGAGTCTGATGTCTATATGTCTCTATTGTAAGATATTTAATATGTCTTGACTTTCGCCAATTTTAAAGCGTGCGCCAATAATTCACACTGCCACGTTGTTACTATTTTAATGTAATTCGCGACTATTTTTATCAGTAAATAATACTATATTTAAAAAGTACACCTAATATTAAAATAATCATCACAAATAGGTTTTTATCGGAAGTACGATTTACATACGTACGTGGGTCAGTAGTAAAACTACTCGTCTTGTTTAAGAGGAGGGGAAGGTGGATTTAAAAAATATTTATATTATATAGCCATCAGTAATGTATTATAATATATTATACGTATTTATGAGGGATTTGTATTATGTGACATTCTATTGACGGGAAATATGTAGTTTATCAGTAATTTTAATATTATAACTATTTTATTGTACCTATCATATAGAATAAACAATTATAGAATTATATTATCTAATCATAAATTAGGACTACGTAAAAAAGAAACACGGTATTATTTTTTCATAAAATTATGTACGAATTATAATATAAGGTCTATTTTGTGTTTGGCTTTTGTGCCTGGATTATACGCAATAAAGTTAAAAAAGATATTTAGATATAATACGCGTTTGTTTTTATTTACTCTGGCGCCATTTCCGCGTCCGGGAAACTCCGGTAATTTACTTAACCTGCAATGCTGAAACAACATCTCGCGCGCAATGTTCGTAACAAATTTGTACAGTCCGTCAATATTGAAACACAAAATGAAACAGGCCACCTATATACGTAAATTTAGTAAATGGTATTAATATACATTAAAATGACGAATTAAAAGTAGTTCGTAAACGAAAGTCGAAAGCCGGGCCAGTCTCGCGTCTTAAACGACACTATAGAAATAATGTTTGTATGTATAGCAAACTTTGGGACATTGTCTATCTAATATTTTATTACCGTCTGCCGAATCGATCATTCACGGTTTAGGGGGTGTAAAATAAATTAAATAAATAGAAACGACTACTACGACTACTATGACTACTACGACGTAATAAACGAGAAATTCTGTTAACAGCGTATGTCTTGTTTTTCGTTTTATCCGGTTATTGGTAGGTACCACCTAAACAACGGAAAACGATGAAAGAAAATAATAATTATAAGAAGTTTGTTTTTGTTTACTAAGATTTCTCTAAAGAGTTGTAATATAACAAAAGAAAACGGCGGGTACTGTAAACTGTTTACATGAACACTACAGACTTTTGAACGTTTCGGTGGCCGGAAAATATTCTCTCCCGATATTTTTTTTTTCCCTTTTACACGTTTATTTTTTACCATATTCTCCTCCGGCGCGCACCACCGCTTTTGTTAACCGTTTCGTTCGGTTTACGCGAAGATAGTCTCTTTTCATACATCAACACGTGTGCATTTATGATTTTTTTTTTTTTTTTTTGCGGAATTCCGCCACGACCGCCACAACGACCCGTAACGTGTTTTATTCACGATGTTTATTTTTATTGCTCGATTTTTTTTTCGCGATTTAATATTTGTCTTTTAAATTTTAATGGCTGTACCATTGTTGTCGTACGCAAACGGGCAAACGATTACAAATACAATCACGTCGCGGCACTTTTCGCTTATGCTGGTCGAAAGTCATTTAAAAACATTATAAAGATCGTATAACACGAATATTTATGATGATAATATTCCGCCCTCGCGTATTATTTATGCGTATTCAGGAAGCCCAGCCACTCCAGTAGATCGCGCGGGGTTGGCTTTAACGCATTGTACGCCGTATTGGAGCAATGTTTAAATTCGAATACAAATATCAATGAGCGGTCGATAATACGCGATTTAATGACTTCTCATACTCTTTCCGCACCACAACTCTTTTTTCACTATGGCCCTCGTCGTGACATATTAAAACATAGTCGTGTTCTAACGACGACCCTTTGAAACCGTTAAACGACTACAGCGAAATCACTTTCTTATACGCGTTAATATAACTGCCTACCTATATATAATTTAAACACTAAATAATAAAAATATAGCCCTTTATTCACCATCGGACCCGAATGCCGCATTTTATTATATGTTAAAACATTTATACCCTAATTGTATAGAAAAAAGCAGTAAACATAGTGACACTTCTGTGCAACGAACATTCATTTGACAAAATATTTTTTATAATCATAAACACATTTGTGTAATTCTACTAATTCTATAATTATTTTATTTCGTTACCTATTATGTGTCGGCTTTGTAATATGAACGTTTCACTTAAATTACAACAAGCTATGGCGCCAATATCAACACTGTTGGTAAAGTGTTTGCGATAGTCAAGCTAAGATAAATAACTGTATAAAGAAATGGACTAATAGCAAAGAGAGAGATAGAGTGAGAAGAGAATGTGAGATCCGGGGAGGGGGAAGATAAAGATAGCATAGAAATCATTCCATATAGGTATGTATATTTAATTAGAGAGAAAGAGAAAAGTTTAACAACAAACAAAGAAAAAAAACAGCATAATATACGCTTATGCTTAATGTCCTATCATATAGATATTGGCCATTTATTTCTTTGACATTAGGCACTTCTAATGGCAAGGTGTGAGGGACTCGTAGTCCCGTATGCATATTAAATATTAATATGGGCTAAGAAAATGTTGATAAGTTTGCCCAATGTAATCATACTGTGTATTATCATTATTAAAACTTAAAACTATTATACGTAAGTAATAAGTACCTACCGTATATATATTTATGCTCTATAGATCGTAATTTATAATATGTCGTATTAAATTTCATCGAAAACTCATTTATGTACGAATTCACAATCATGTACTATAAATTTTTTTAAAAAGATAATATGATTTATACCGTGATTACAATTTATAATCACAGTAAAGACAAATATCATCACTGAGACAAATAAATAAAGTGTGTATCGAATCGCATTTAAACGAAAAACACATGTTGGTATATTTTCGTATACTCATATTATAATATACGGTTATAGGTTTGACAGAAAAAATGTCATCATCAAAGGAATATAATTTTAGAACCTGAGAACATTTTTTAATAAATAAAAACTGTTGACTTTAGTCTCTGCGGTGTGTAGAAGTTTCTGTTATAAATCGTATATACTATATACATTTATGTTTATGCATGCTTTGTGTATATATTATTGAGTTTAAGTTATATTGTAGATCTTAACACCTATATAATATACTGCAGGGTCATGGCCGATGCATTATTTATTCATAACAAACCTACGAGTAAGAAAAAACCCCGAGCGAAAAGATATACACGTTTCATTGTTTGTTTTTCAATATACTATACCTATACGAGCATATACACCTGTTAGCTACGCGGAAAATGCATTTCGTCAATGACAATATCGTATATATCGTATTTTAGAAATTTAGCAAAATATGCAATACTCGCGATACAGCGTAATACATATTATATAATATATATATTATAATTGTCTTGGCAGCACCGACAAGAACAATAACAATATGTAACACTAACACATCAACAACAATTATTATTATGAATGAAAAAAAAGTAACACCGATGGCGATCAGGAGACCATGTAATGAGTCATTATTGATTCCATTATATTATAGTGACATATAAGAATAATGAAATATTCGTCACGACGCACTTGTCTTATTGTACGCACCTATACGTATGTTATATTTATATATAGGTATGTAAATCACTGTGCGATACCATATTAAAGAAAACATGCATATATGCGCATTTTTGTTGCTAATTTTCATTTGGAAGTCAGTCGTCACCAATAATGTTAAAGTATGTGGCATTTAATGTGAATTTAATTATCATAATTTGATACCAGAAAATCTTCGTGATCTGGAATTCTCAAAATATTATAAACGGAAATTTGTAGTGATTATTGGTCCTTGGCATACAAAAGATTTAATCTGTGGTTTTCGTATTTCATAAAAAAAAAATCGAAAAGATAAGTCAATAATTATTATGTAAATATTTTACGGTAGTCGTCAAAATATTGATTCTCATACATATAGAGAGTATTGCAAAATGTAATTGAGTAAATTCAAGAGAGAGGCTAGTAAGGCGTATACAAAGAGAGATAGAACAACAAAACCATGTGATAGATACCCCCTTTATTGTAAATATAGTGTTATAGTATAAGCAAATAGTATACCTAATAGGAAAAACCACTCTAACCTTCTATAAAATCATGTTAAAAGTATGAATATGGAATTGGACTTACCTTTGACGGCGGCGAAGGTATAGACGATGGCGATTGTTGCGGAATACCTTTCCTCTGTCTGACATGTGGCGACACTCTGCCTTCGGACGCTTGTGCAGCGAACGACTGCAGGAACGAATTTTCCGCAGGCGGTGTCTCGGAAGACTGCCTCGCAGAATGCTGAAAACAAACGGACACATGTACATATATTAATATTATAAAATATTACAAACGACGTTTATTATTAAAAATGAATAATTAGTATTGTTAAATTGTATTAATAATTAATGTAAACATAGAGACGGGTTATAATCCAAATGCCGGAAAAATCAGTACTTAAAAACGTCAAGAAAAATTTTTTTTTCATGCTCGGAAAACACAACCCTGTAAATACAATTGTTAAGACAGCTTACGATGAACGTACATCATAATCGTGTCACAGGTAAACAATAAATTGGCTCAGGAATGCAATAATTATAAAATACGTCCCAGAAAATATGAATATAAAAATTATAATTTATATACATGGGTAATATTGCTAATACTCAATTCAAATTCATAATATGTAGTTATATATACTTACGTCATTGGCGGTAGTGGAATCGGACGGTTGTGTGAGTCCGCTTACCCTCAGTACTTCAGCGGTCTTCAGAAACGAACTTAGGTTCCTCTGGTGAACGTTTACCTCCCCATGGTAGATGAACTCAACCAGTGCTTGCAAGTCGTCGAACACGACATCTTGCAACACGATTACGGGGTGTTTGCACGGCGTGCTCTGCGCAAAAAAAAAACGAAAATCATCGACTGCAGCCGTACCCCGTGGTCGCATTATATTGGTGTTGGTGGTATATATTATAATATATATATATATATATTATAGTTAAAAGTAAAAAACTACGGAACGCAAACAAACTTTAGATATCTAGTCCGTAAACAAGAAATTAACTTTTATTTTTATTTTTATGTCAAAATAAATGAAAAATGTTTTCATTTTATTTTTTAATTTGCTTTTAATTTTTTAAATAAATATGTTGATACAGACATTAAATTTTCACAGCCCACAAAAGCTTCCTAATATTCTAAAAAGGTTCTCCAAAAATATTAATCGGTGAACCCGGTTGTGGATATTATAAAATATAGACTCACTTTTAACAGTTCCCGGAAATATGGGCTGCACGCAGACAGCACTACCCGGTGAGCCTTTAGGCTCTTACCGTCGCATGCCAGCGTCACGTCGATGAAGTCCTCGTCGTCCCTCAGATTTTCGAACGCTGTGGTGATGCTGTTCTGGTAGTTATTCCAGCGCAGACAGAAATGCTGCAAGTCGCCCATCACGCGGTGGGCTTCGGTTGACACTGTCCCGCCTATTTTCATGTTCAAAACAAACGTAAAAATCGTGACGGCGTTAGATAGTTAATTGAGAATAAACACATCATTATATCACATCAAACACGATATTTTTCCAAAATACAAATCTAGTAGGTAATATATTATACGCATATTAATACATTATGATATATCATACGTGTTCCTCAAATAATATATAACTATGGCATATCCACCGTATATTATTATGTGTATAAACGTAGCGATTAATAGACGTAAACGACGGGAAAAAAGGAAAACTAAAAAAAAAATCCTAGCTTACGTATAATAATATCGGTTTTTAATAAATATTCGCTGCCAAAAATGATAGAAATTCATATAATATCATATGTATATAGGTAGGTAAACTACCATTAATTATTATTATAGTGGTGACGGCGATTTAAAAATCGACATGTCCGTCGAAATTTGGATTTCGGTTGCAGTTATACGCAAGCTAATAAGAATTAAAATATATTTTAGTATTATTAATATTCTTTCGGTAATATTTTTCGATGGGCGTCAAAAGACGAAGGACAACTACAATGCAGGACGACGGAGGGAAATATTTTCCCGCGTATTTTCCTACTCGTCGTTTTGGAGCGAAATGCGGTGATAACAATAATAACAACAACAACAACAATAATAATAAGCCCGTCGACGGCGACGTCAGGTAAACAACACGCGTGCGTTTCCAAAGAAATACGCGGAACACGCATGCCGGCAGAGTGGCGCGTCGGCGTGCGGCCGAGGGGAAGGGGGTGGGTCATCTCCGAGACGGCCGTCACCGTCTCGCGCGCGTGGAGGAGCGTTGGCGGTCACGAGGCCGTTCGTCGGGGATGGGGAGGGGGTTCACCCTCTTTTCGCGCGCGTTTCGTCCGTCTCCGACCGTAATACGCACGCCGCACCGCGAACAGGTGGGCAGGCGGCGATACCGTGTGGTCCGCGAGAGTGGACGAGCGGGCGGGTGCGCGAGCGAACGCGTGTGAGTGTATACACGTTTCACGCACGGGTGGGGAGGCGGTGGCGGCGACACAGGACAGGGGCGCCCATTCATACAACCGGCGGCCGGTGTTCGGCCACACACACGCGGTGTGTACACGCGTGCCACCGCTGACGCCGCGCGCCGCGCTCTCGCCCGACGACCACTACACGACCGCGACGGCTACCACTCCGGAGACGGCGACGAAATTCGCGTCGGTAAGCGATAAGTGCGCTGATAAACACGCGACTTTTGCCGCCACTCGTCGTATACAATGTAACATTAGGTACGTCTTCGTAACAATATTATATAGCGCACACGCGTGTACTATACTACGCTACTATTTCTACGACGGCGATGACGACTACGACGACTACGACTACGATTTTTCATGTTATAATATTTACTTCGATAATCGTAATATAATAATATTATAATTATTATGATTAATTATATATTTCATTATCTGTTAAATTTCTAATTTTTTACTAGATAAACGATTTTTTTAAACATCGTATAATATAAAAAGAGAAAAAATATTATGATATTATGATACTCAATGTATATCACTACAGCATACGTATTGTTTGTTTTCGTGCTACCGAGATGACTTACCTATATTATTGTCCGGTAGTCGAATGAGATCTCGTCATCGGTGACCGGTACACGGCCGCCGCAGGCATGCGGAGAATATACGACATGTATGCGATTTGTGTTGATATCGTAATTATTATTAGGTATATACTGTAGTGTTTATAGGTGCACTATGAATTTACGGGGAGGGAAAAAATAATCACGTACGATAATTTAGTTAATTAATTTTTTTCCATCAACAGTAATTAGTTAATTAATTAATTAATTTACAAAATTAGTATGTATGTATTAATTACGCGTGCGTGTAACTCCGTGATTGTCGCGTGTAATTTTTTTTTTGTGTAAAATAATAATAATAATAATATAACAATAATAATAATTGTTGTTGGTGATAATTATGATGGTGATCGTCGATGTCGCGAGTAGTGTGTAATATATGGTAGTGCGTGCGAATCGCGTGCGTGCCCGCGGCGGTTGCGACGGAGATGATGCGGTTGACGAGAGCCCGCGCGGCGGAACTATAGACAACTCAAAAACATGACTAGCAATAAACTACTAGGGGGTAAAAACCGAGAAAGTAAAATTGCATATTCGTACAGTTTAATGAGAGAGAGTGGGTCCCCCACCCACCCGGCCTACCCGGCCCGGTCCGCCCACCCGCCCCGCCGCCACGGCCCGGCACTCCGCGCGCCGCGGCGGGCGTTTGTAACCGGAATTCGCACCGCGCCCGCACTCCGCATCACCTAGCCCAGGGCTCGGACGCGGGGGAGTAGGCGGCAACCCCTTGATAAGGGAGCAGAGCGCGCCGGCGACGGAGCGACAATGGAGTGGGAGCGCGGCGCGCGCTCGAGTGAGAGAGTGTACAGCGGCGGGCGTGGGGGGATAAAAGCAAAAGAGAAAAAAATCATTAAATTCGTCCGCGCGCCCTATACGCGAAAGCGGCCGCCCCCCGTGCCGCCGCCACCGCTGCTACCACCCCGCTTAGGCCGCCGCGCATGTGCCGCCGCTAAAAAATTTAATTCGTTTTAACACACTACTATAAATAGTGAACATTGTTATTCAACTTTCATTCCGTTTTGGTCCCCACTCGCACAGGATCCCCGGGAATCCCTCCGACCTCCCCGCACCCACACCCCCTCATCACACCACCCACCTAACCGCCGCTCATTCGTTCATCCGCGCACCTTACTACCCCCGGGGTATCGAGCACTTCGGCGTTTTTCGTCCCCTTCGCACACGCACCGCGCGCGTATATATACGCCACCGCTCGTTTTCGCCCGCTCGCGTATATAATTTATATGTTTGTGTGTGTGTGTGTGTGTGTGTTTGTACTGTGTACAGGCGGCGGCGGAGGAATACGGTTCGTTCCCGTCCGCCGGGCCTACATATATACGCCACTGCCGCCGCTTCCTTCTTCGTCGTCGTCGCCACCGCGCTCACACCACCGTCTCACCCCGCTTCCTACACACGACCAATGACAGAGCGGCGGCGGCGGCGGTGTCGTTCTCTCATTTTACTAGGCAAATGTAATTTATGAGCGCCGAATCAATACCGAACGCGGGTCGGAAGCTGAGGGCCCACGCGCGCCGTGATCAGAGCGAGTGGTATAACGGTGGCGGATGAGAAAAGAGTCGGCGGTAGCGGAGGTGGCGGACCGGAGAGGGAGGCTGTAAAAAAAATGTAAACCTACCCAGATTTTCTCTAGAAAAACCGCCACCACCGACGCCGGATCGGCAGCGCTCCGGCCTATATATGCAGCGCGAGCGGCCCAGGCCTCATCGTCGTCGTCGTCGTCGTCGTAGTCAACGGCGTGGCAGGTATATATATATATATATATAAATACGGAGGCGGCGGCGTGGCGGCGAGTAGAAAGCCTTTTATGTTGCCGTTTTTCTCTCTTCTCCCGCGACGCGGCGGACGCTTAAAATATTATTCCGTAAATCCTTGATCGGTAACCGCCGCCCGTACGATGATTTATCGCCACGTCTCGTATTGTTATAAAACACATATATTTACGCGTATATATTACAAAGGTCTCGGCAGGTAGACGTGCGCATGTACATTGGCGTTACGCCACAGCATTGCAGCGGTGACTATTGCGTGCATATATATAAACAATAAACACATTAAAATTTGTATCGTATCGTGTATGGCCACGTTTACCAGCTATTAAACTGCTCTCGACAAGTCCACCGCCGAAGATCTCGAAATATAAACAATGTATATAATACGTAGACACGTATTATAGGTATATAGCGAGTTATATGAACGCGGAAACGATAAAACGAAAACGTGCAACAAATACGGCGGGATGCTTTTTTTTAAGCGGTCAAAGGTTTTATAATATTAAATAAATTGTAATTGGCGCAAACTTGGTGCGAAAAAATTGTGCATAATGTCGTATCGTCACGGCCACTTTTGCACGTGGCATGCACGGCTGCACAAAACTCACGGGCGTTTCGTTGCCTGATTAAAGAGCGATTTAAAAACGTCGCATGAACCATTAGGCGTTTAAATTTCTCAAATTTTAATGACCCGTTAAAAGCGGTCAACATAAAGTGGCAACAGACGTAGGTTTAGGCGGCGACGGCAATGGCAGAGAATATCCCCGCGGCGCAGCGCCGCCCCAACACCTGACCCTCTCAGCGAGGATGAAAGTAAAAACTTACCGCAAGCGTTGCACTTGGTGTGCATACATAAATATACGTTGGTATATGAACACAAAACGTGCATACGACTTAAAAGCTATATTATGAAAAAAATTACACCATGTTCTATAGAAGACGATTACTAGGTTACACGGCGTCACTTATACTAAAATACTGAATACTAATATTGTGATATATTTATTAGAATTGTTGGACGATAAATTCACGTATAATGTGCATAGGAAGACTGTGACTAATAATAGTATTATGATACAAAATACTAAACAGACAAAATCGTGATCTGACATTTTGATCTAAAATGTGTGTCACGCGCGTTAATACTCTATAGGTATATCTATTGAAAGGCGATTAGTGTGCGCGTCGCCGGAACCTCTGTTGTTGTTGAAGTTATTATTATTAATTTTTCTTTTTAAACTACATAAATCGAAACAGGAAGAATTAATATTTGTTCAAAATAATTCGGTACCCATCCTCTTAGTATCCCGTAGTCGGTATTTATTTAATTACGAACAAACTTTATAACTTTATGCATATATATATATATATATATGTAGGTACCTACGTTTAAATTTGTTTCCGCATTTTAAATTAAAATTCTTACTTTTGATTAAAAAACAAAACTACAATTGAGTGAATCCGTCAAAAAGAATACAGCGACGTAATAAATATTCAAAATCAGTTCTTCCGGTTTTTACGTTACAAAATTGTATAGGAGGGTGTGGAAAAATCAATAATTAAAGAAAAACGTTCGGCGTTGTGTGACTCGTTCTAAAACGCAGATAAATAAATTTTCATTTTTGTTCTTTATTATATCAAAACTTATTATTACGCAGCAACACATTTTTGATTATTTTTTGTTACATTGTGTTATTAATAACCTATTAAATTAAAATATGTAAATATATTTATAATCAACAGACCACTAAAATATGTTTAAAATTTTAAATAATATATTTAGTTTATTTAACAATTATTATTTAAGTTTTTCTACAAAACTGACATTTTTCATTTACGTGAATATTAATCAATTTAATATTTTATAAAACTATGATATCTTAAAATTAAAGTACCTACTACCTAAAATTACAATACCTAAGCAAAGGCAATGATAATTTTAAATTAAAAATATTTCTTGATATACAAAAACAATGATAATGTAGAGGATTTATCAAGATATTATTTTTTATTTAAGTATTCAACACGAAAACAAATTTTGAGAAACATGCATTTTAAAAAGTGTTTAAAAAATGTTAAAAAAAACTATTAAAAGTTTTTCTTTAAAAGAATACTATTAAATATAGAATATTTACATTGTGATACATTAAAATTAATATATAACTATATACTATACATAGGTACCTATATTACAAGATTGAGAAGTATATAATATAACATTAGCGTTTATATTACACGCGAACAAGGCTAACGAATAGGTATGTATATCGTATAATTTATAACGTCTTTACGCAGTAATTCAAGTTTTCAAAATTGTTGAAAAAAAAACTAACGGAATCTGATCCCGAAAGGCGGAAGTACATAAGGAGCGAGCGCGGTTGGCCTCCGTGAAAATTTCGACGCGACTTTTGACCTGTCTGAAATGATTGCGTGTGAGCGGTTAACGCTCGAGGTGGCTTGTTTATCCGAGCAAAAACAAAATAATATAATACCATAAACGTAAACGATCAACACTCAAAAATAATGTGAGGGTATTTTTTTTTTGAATTAACGGAAGACCATATTATATCACGTCATTTTATTCCTTGCGTACTTTTGTCGTTTTTGTTTACGTCCATCGTTTCGACTTGATCACGTGCAATACGATTGGTTCTCTACAATGGTACAATACATAATACAATATTACAATGTATATTAACTCCATTTCACACACACATACAAGCCCGCGTGTATGTTTAACGACTAACCCAAAATGCATAGTGTAACAACATTATAATATAAGAGTTATATAATGTACCACAGCATCATCACTTGTTCGAATAACAACACGTAGTGGCGGTTGGTCTTAACCGTTTGTTGTGTTAAAAGTTTTACACCACCGATTGTGTATATTATAATAATATACATAAACACACATACAAATTAGATTGTCCGTATGACGTAGAGTTAAAACTAGAAATTCACAAGTTTAGAGAGTTGCAGAAAAAATAATGTAAAAATAAATAAATAAAAAAACAGGTCAGCGCTGATTTTTATTAGCAACACCTATATGTATATACGATCTATTCGCGTTTAAATAGCATTCACTATGAATAATGGCGAACAACACGACTATAATATTATATTATATATATATATATATATATATATAGGTAGTACTCGTACACGCTCTACGCAAATATAGACGAACATAAAATATTATTATAATAATATTCTCAGTGCGACATGTACCGCCCGATTGGCGTTACAATTTCCATACTAGTTTCGCGCGAGTTTGTAGTTTGTACGGATCCATTATTATTATTATTATTTTTTTTTCTTCTATGCGAATGTGAATTGTAGAACCTCGGACATAATTCGAAAAACGCATAAAATATTAGACGATGGCTATAGCAGAAATTGTGTATCGGAATGTTTTCGTTGTTCGGGCGTACGTACAAAGTATATTGAATATTTAATTTATCTACACTATTCATAGTAGTACTATAATAGACATAGTTATTTTCATCGTTATTGTCGTCTACCAATTTAATATTTTCAACATCACCGTACACGTAACCAGAGAAGATGTTTAGTTGTTAAACGTTTTTGCGCGCAACGTCACATACGACACGCGCAAAAACAAAGACGATACATAACCATAACAATTAATAACATGATATAAATGTAATAATAATTAGGTACTTAAATTATTTTCGTTGGTATCACTCATCAATCATTCATTATCGGTTTATTGCGGTGAAATCAGGACCGTAAGAAATTAAAATTTTTGAAAGAAATATGAAAAAAATTAAAATATAAAGAATAATAATAAAAATAAGTATTGACGAAGAAAATATAATAAGAACACTGGGGATGCATTCGGGAATCGGGAAGCGTCTGCAGTCGACAGATATTGGTACAACAGGTCAAGATTTGTTTGCGTTAACCAGGGAAATACCCCCGCGGGCATCTTTAAGGTGTCCGGTAGAAAAAAAAAGCGAAAAGGGTGAAATTCCCCGGGGAAAATCTCTATCCCATTTACACCAGCTATCGTGTCGCTTAAATACACATATAACACATCACTCAGCATTCATCGCTGTTTTACGACACACCTTATGATACTGCGGATACCGTAAATACCTACTTGCCACGTAATTTACATTTATAAACGTATCTCAATCGAATCAGTTGGTTTTATTTAATTATACATTAATAATATATAAACGGACGTACTACGATTAAAAACCAAAAATTATAAAATAATATAATTATTAATATTTAATTATTATTATTATAATTTGTTTTTTTTTTTTTTGGTTTTGCGCTTAAGAATTGGAAAATATCTACCGTGATATTTATTATTTAGTACTAGGGTTCGGAAGTTGATGCATTTTGCATTTTTTTTTTTTTTGATCTTTTTAGACGATGCTCTCCTGGCCACAAATGAGTTTCATTTTTTCATATTTTCTAGAATGTGGATGCGTATGTTTTTTAACATTAGAAGGAATTTGAAAATATATAAAAGAAATAAAATGTTTTATGTGTAGGATTGGAAAATTATTTTTAAAAATAGGGATTATCTAAGATGGTAATGCTGCAAGATTAAAATAATAATTTCAAAAAATTAATATAAATGTTGAATAAATATTAAAATCTCCATTATAGGTAGATGGGAAAATTATAAAGTAAAATGAATATTTAACAAATGATTATTATAAAATTATAATATTAATTCATATATGAATAAATAACAGTATGAACTATAACAAAATGTCTAGAAATGTAAATAACAATGGATCATAATATCATAACATTTTTAAGATTAATAACTATATAATAATTGTCATAGGTACGAATTATTTCTTGTCTAATTTTAAATTTAAATTATTATTATTAATTTCAATAATCACCATGAATTATTATTAACGTTAAAATAATACATGAATTTACGTCGAAAAACAAACGACAATAGACTCTCATGACTTTAATATTATGTCATAAATAATAATATATTTTATTAAATAAAATCCACTATGGGTACACCTAGGTACAGATTATTATAGCTTTGTATAAATATAACGTTGTGTAAAATGGACCATCAACTGTCAATGTATAATATATATAGGTATAATGACTGTTATTATATGAATAGATTAAGATAACATGCAGATATTTTTAGCTCATAAAAGAAATTAATTTATAAAAGAAATTTAAAAAAAGTAAAAAAAATGTAATTTCATTAAAGAGTAAAGAGATTTACTATCTTTGACCCACACACAACATAATATACAATTTTAGTACAGCAGAACTTATCTTGTGTTGTTTAAATAAGTTTTAATGAAAGTGTGAATTGATTTATTAAATCAAACTTGAAAGTAATAATATTATCTATTTGCTACAGATATTAAGCATAGATTGGATAATGGATATAGTTAATTAAGCATGTCTTTTTTTAGTAAGAAAAATCATGGGAAAAGGGTGTTCAATCATTCAACTTTTAATAAGGTTAGGTAAGTTACTTTTAGTGGTTGGAAAAACTAAATACATGTGATCATAAAATAATTTAAATGATGTTGTGATAACATTATACAACTACTCATAAAAGGAAAAACTAAAATAATATTGATTTAAATTAAATTTATTATTGTATTAACTCAAAAAATTTAATTTAAATTTAGATTTTAGTGTGAATAATATGATAATGTTAAAATACTTTTTTGAGAGTTTCGTTTGAAAATCAATGTTCGTAAATGTATGGCTCTAATTGATATGCCCTGGATCATTTAAAAACATTTTTAACTTGGAAAGTTTAGTTGATTTACTCTAATATTAAAATTAAAAGCTAACAATAAAAGATTGGTTCTCTTGAACACAAGTTGTCTGTATTGTGCACTTGCGCGTAAGTCTGTAGAAAGAAAGAATCAGTGTGCTGATATCCTCTTAAATAAAATTATTCTTATCTTCTTATTTCGATAGCCAAAAATTGTATGCTGTTATTTATTTGAAGTCAGTCAAGAAGTTAAACATGGAGAAATGATTTATGAAAAAATTAAATTAGGGCATCTAACTGAAATAATTTGTAGTAGGCATGTTTACAGATTAGGACGAGACTGTATTTTGTACACAAAACAAAAAAAGGGATTATATTATGTATTTATGCTTATTTTTATTATTTTTATAAGTTGAACATTTTTTGTGCAATTATATTATATAGTATATACGAATTACGAACCGTGCAGTTAACATTGCATAAAATATTGTTTAAACATGTTATTAACTTAATCAGACAAATCAGAGTATATACTAAATACATACGTAAGGTAAATCCACAAGTGTATTCATTTATAAAAAAAATGTCCCTATATACTATATTGTAGAGGTCGTGGAGGTGATACAATATATTTACCAGTATCTACTTTGTTATAATACCATGTGTCGTTCGGAAAAACATAATAATAGTTGATTTTTTTAACTTACAAATATTTTATATTATTATTATTAATATGAAAAAAAAATCTTCAAGCCTATAAACTCTTCTATTGCGTTTATATAATCGCAAATCACAATATATTGCACGTAGGCAGCTGTCTATAATATACACTATATACCTTATTAAGTTATAAATTATTTACGGTCCAGTCCAGTTCGATGTATACGAGTATAATATAATATTACACTCTTTATCTGTACCTGGTATATTATACATCATACGCTCGCGTGCCCACGTCTAATCGACTTAGGCGTCATCAAGATTCGCGGTCTGCTAATTATTATTATAAACACTAACACCACACAGCAACAAGTGCTGTATGTATATATATATATATATATATATATATATTTATATATACTGCAATCGACGACGATGGTGACAAACCACCCACAATCTACCACTCGTGACCGATCCGTGTCTATAGAATAATAATCAATATACTTTATTGCAAAGTTCCTCAGTGGCCCAAACGGTGTCTGGTAATATACTGAAATTTATTGAAACTATTACTGCCCATACGACCTTTGTACAAGTTATGCTTGATATAAAAATATATTCACCAGTGCGGGAATTTGGAGACATTGAATTTAGAACATTACAGAACTTCCTAAGTGGATTCGATATGAATGATAATATATTGAGACGTCGGCGCTTTAAATTTGATTATTTTTCTATAGTTCTATACCTGAATCAGGACAAATTTATTAAGCCCCTGTCTCTAATGGGTGAATAAATTAAACTATGAATTGATATTTATGTGTGTGGAAGGGAGGAGGTGTTAGAAAATTCACAGAGAATTAAATGATAAGAATACGCTGTACAATGTGGTATCGAACCTACACTCGCTGAAATAAACAAAACTATCAAGGTCTTAATCAATTTAACTTCGATGCACACACTGTGTACAGTTGAGATGTAATGTGACCGTATCAAAGCTTCAGATTTCATACACAACTCTTGCAGGTATGCATAACTTGCTTGATATCAACCATCGGGATATGTGTAGTTATGGTGGTGACGGAATGTACTTATTATTTGTTTACGAATGTTTTTATTTTTTTCTGAGCGAATCAAAAATCTCAGACATTTTTATACAACACAGTAAGTATGATATATATGATATACATTGAAAACAATATTAAATTGATTATAAAATAAAAAGTACAAATTGGTATTTTGGTTAAGTGATTTCAGAATTTTCCTGTATAGTTGATAGTCGTATAAAATTCTAGAAAAAACCGAAATAAAAATTTAACAACTACTAATTTTTAATGAATAAAAACCAAAAAAAAACCATCCATTTTTTAGATACATTAGATTTACGTATCTTGAAATAAAAATGTCATATAATATAATAATCACACTTAAATTACTCTGGCTTCCTAAAAACAAAACTGTTACCCCTGTACGGCCGTTGTAATGAATCCACCATACTACAAAATGCGAAAATGTATATATAACAATATACATCATACATACTGAATTTCACTTATGCGAGTAATATACTAATAATAATATAATATGATAATATCGATGATATACATAATAATCCATTATAAGTAAGTACGTAGAATAGAATAAATTATATATTTTTGACTATATTATTCTATATATAAAACAATTTAATGTAGTCAGCTGGCCATAGAAAAAATGCTACTAATACGATGCGAAAACGCTGATGTCGAAAAACTGAAGAGTCGTCGACACTTATATTATATGCATTACATAATATACACGTGCCTACAATAATTATTATCAGATAATTGAATTTTCAACAAGCCCTTGTCACTTGAAGTATACGTATATGGAAACCTATGTTATAAAGCGTGAAATTCGGTGTTTTAATAATTTTAAAATATTAGGGGGAGTCCGGTCTCCGAACATAGGATCTCGACGAAATTCATCTATTATATACTTGGTATATTATAATGAATTGTAATATTACTACTGTTAAGATTTATTGAGATCGTTCAGTCAATAATTGATAATAAAATAATAACGATCTCCTTAAAATATGGATAATTTTTAGAAGATTTGAGATCTAAACGAATAAAATGGTTAAATGTGTACATTTAATTGAAAATTTATATTGAAAATTCCTGGTTGAACAACTGAACCAAATAAAAAGCCATAACAGACTTCACACTAATAGTAATATATACCTAAGTACATCACATATACATATATATATATCACGGAAGGTTTGACGTTGATGTTTTTTGCATACACAATACTCTTGAAGTCTTGCGGAAATTATATATATATATATATATATAATACACTGCTGGTATAGATGGAACAATATTATCACGAAGTACATATTATATCTATAACCACGACCGATGATGATTTAAAATTCCTACCGAGAGACGTTCACACCGCCTTTTATGGTAGCGGGGTAGTTTAATTTCGTCGGTTGTTTTTAAGGAACTCTCCCGGGAAAATACTGTTACTATATACAAATATATATATACTTTACTATACATACGCATAAGTATGAGTATCGCCATTTTCCGGATGAACCCAAGTCCCTGCTGGACTGACAAAATCGTTAAGGACATATATGCAAACGACGCGTAACTCGATACGAGATATAAATCCTCTCATACCTATATATTATTATTAGTGGTAGTGTAGGAAGACGAGAACGAGGAGGGGATGAAGTAAAGCGTGTATGGTGTATATCTATACGAAGCATGTGATTTTAAGGGTAATACGTTTTGGTTTTACGCTCTGGAATGACTGTTTTACAGAACGAAAGCAAACAACACGCTTTATGGTTGTGACAAAAATTGACGAAAACAAATAATATTCATTTCGAGTTAAAATTATATTTTTGAAATCTATACTTATACGTTATACATATATATTATTATAAATGTATTTAGAGGTATTTTAAAATTTAAAGCTAACAAAAGACATTTTATACAAAAGCACGACTTTGTTTATTTTAATCTTTATTTTAAACATTATTGTGTGCAATTTATTTATTTTTTTATAGAACTTTCATTGCTCTATATTACTCAACCCTCGATTTCAGTGACCCGTATGATTTATACGGGGTTATAGTTGGTATAGTATAAACCTTTATATGGAAAATCGGTTTACAGGTATTATAATGCGCGGGTATAACAGAAATAAAAATACAACAAATACAACATTGTAATATTATTCGTGTATTTTAAGGTATCATTAATTTATTTAAATTCCAAATTATTACAAGTGATATATAATTAATAATTATAATTTATTAAATGGTGATAACATTTTTTTGAAAATGAAATTATCAACATTTTCAATATTATGTCAAAATAGTTCCTATCTACACAAAAATAAATCTATTAAAAATAAAAAAATACTATAAAAAATAATGTAACTTAATGCCAAAGATTATCTATTTTTGAATAAAAAAAATAAATAAATCTATAAAATTATTTATAACAGCGAACCGAAGATTGAATTTATTTCTTAGCTCTCGAGCTACTTAGAGTACCGTTCTTTCGACTAGTCTAACTTGTTTTACTACTATTTTCTACTATGTAAATTAATAGCAACAAAAATTTCAAAAATAAAATAAAATTGTATAGATACAAAATAAACAAAATACGTCACAAAAACTACTGCATACAAATATAATCTATAGGTAGGATTTGTATGTTGCTTAATATGTTATCGTATATTTGCAATCAATATGAGTATAATATGACAATAAGAGCATACAATCATTTCGAATCTCGATAAAAATATGCATTTAAGTAAGTATGTATTCACTAACAATTGTTTGATTGTATATTGAATGGCACAATGGTGTATTTTATTTTAATGTATTAGAAAATTTTTTTTATAAGGTTCACTATTATAGTCAAAACAATATTATTAGGTTTATAATATTTTTTTAGAAATGCAGAGGTTTTAATTATTTTTTTTTTATCGATTGTACACAGGTTTAGCTTACATATTACCGACTGTGAGAATATATTTTGTAAATAACGCGTTAAGAAATCCTTATCGACATAATATAATGATTGTAATGCACATAATAGCGATGGCGATGTCGTTTATACGGTATTCACAGAGATGTACACTAAAATTTCACGAGAAAAAAATATAATAAATGCACGTCATACAAAAAATAAAACTAGTACGTAATAATAATATTGTATAGTTTAAGAATTTGTACAACTCGTGTTTAATTTATATTTTAATTTTTTATCATAGAAAGGAACACGTTTATAAAATGTACATATAATAATATAATAATAATATGGCCTACATATATATACGGTGACAAAAAAATAGCGTCGACGTCCTACAGTACGTTGTCGGTGTGGGGTATTTAGTCACAATAATTGTTGTTAATTCGTTCGTTTTAAAATATTACAACACAAGTCATCAAGTTAAAAAAAGGGATTTCGCAGAATAATTAGAGTAGTGGATTAATCACGCGCGTCACATAGGATATTTATGAGCATATAAAAGATCGCTGTTTAGGGCCAATCTACCTATACGAGGGATTATGATAAGACAAAGCTAAATAAAAATCGATCTAAATCCTGTACAAAAAATATTAACATGAAATCATAATGGTTTAGCTTACCCTGCAACGGTAGTAGTTGAGGCCGGACCGGAAACTGGCAGGTCATGGCACGGGGACACGCGACTGCCGCCGCCGTGGTGGTGGTCGGTCGGTCGAAGGTGCGCTTTACGACACGCGTTGGTCAGTCGTACGACTAAGGTCGTCACCGAAAATCGTGGGCCACCGCAACCAACGACACTCGGTTTTCGATAATTGGCCAGCGGTTAAAAAATTAAATTAAAAAATAAAATAAAAAAATAAATACGAAAATCGCTGGGCGGACGGAACGCACACGGTGTGAGTATACCGAAAACAGGAATCCTTACCGTGAGACGCACTGTGGGCACTTGTAAAAACGACGGCTAGTAATAAAATAATAACATTTAATTATATCGCTTATTAAAATTTGAGATAGGTAACATTATCGACAACGACGTACCTATTACTATCTACGACTATTAATGGGTACACACAATATATAGACACATACGCGATCGCGCGCGCACTGCACACAAACAACATGCACACACTCGCGCGCGCGTGCGAAGAGCTGACCGAAAAGAATAATAATAATAGTAATAGTAATATTTGCGAACTGGTTGTACTTGCGTTGCATCGAAACGCAAACTGTCATGTAGACGGTGTTTATTTTTTTTTCGTCGGTGCAACGAATCTTGAACCAGTTCCTCTCGCAGATCGCGCGCGCGCCACTCCTCCCCGGGCGGCCGGCCGGTCGATCGGTCTCACTCCCAATAATAATATAATATAACCAAAGCGCGCACACATGTACACGAATACGCACACATAAGACTATACTTATATTTATTTATATATACATTCACGGACGCAGACTCCCGAGCGCGAGAGGACCCGACTTAACCACGGTCGGGAGATTATATTTTTCCTCTCTCTCCGACTCTCTTACTATAATATATAATATATACTATTGTTCCATGCATTTGGTTTTTTCGCAAATTTCTCGTCGTTGCACCCCGCCGCCCGACATATTTCGATGCGTGTATTACACGTCCGCTGTACATATCTCAACCCTCCCCTCCATTGATATTTCCTTTTTTTTTAAATCTTATAAATTCCTTTTGTATACGTACGCGCATCCAGTTACGGCAGTTCTTGTAGATATATTTAAAATAACAACATATCATCGTTATATACGTAAAATGGCTTTCAAACTAAATTTATCAGACCTAATATTATTATTACATCTGTTATCGAAAAGAGATGTACCTACAATAACACCTTTCACCTTGGTCATTTCGTAGGGACTGCTTATTATAGATGTATTATTTATTCATAAATTACTAAAACGAAGAAATAGTGTGTCTTGGATTATTGAGTAAAATTAAATTTTGAGTTCCACAAATGAATATATAGAACTACAAATAACATACTTTTTTGATGTAAAAAGTTGTAAAAAAATATCCTTAACCACTAACCAGTATTCCCCAACCTTTTTTTATCACCACGAACAACACGGACCATAACATATACATTATATTAAACTTTAACTTACTGTAGTCTCTACCTCCTAAGTTTTGAACTTTAATTAATAAAATAAATAATTAAAATATATTAAATTTATTATTTATTATTAACCTTTTTTACATGACGTGTGATCGTGCACTACAGTGGTGAAGCCCACGATAATAGTAATAATAATAATAATAATAGAAAAATATTTTTAACATAAGTTATACATTAAATATTTTAAGCGACTACTGACCAGTGAATAAATTTAGGCTTGACAAATTTCGGGACGGTATTATGTTGATAAACAATGCCAAAAAAATAAGATTGAGAAATTATGGTAAATTTAAATTATTCATAATAATGTTGAATAAACCGTATTAGATAAGAAACTGTACTGCTCCAGGCTGTAATTATGAAAATGTCGTGGCATAGAACACGACTGTTGACGTGTAAATAACATACTATATATAATAGTGTACACAATTATTTAGTTTCGTATCCAAACAAGTAGCCCTCAGTTTATAGCCCGTATACATAACCTTTAATTATAGTTTAAATAAATTAATATTTTTGTAAAAAGTAAGAAAGTTTTTGTGATTAAAATCAATAAGACTTGGGCATAATTTAAGTATATTTTAATGGTCAGTGATATTAGTGTTATATTGTCTACGTTTAACAATTTATTAAAAAAAATATTGTTCTCAAGTATTTTCCAGATTTTTTTTTTTGACCATTGCCAATATTAGACCCTTTAAAATTATATAAATAAAAGTTAATTAATATAATTGGGCGATACTTTTTTGTGAACCTACTACCTAGCACTCCAGCGTATTATAAATACATCGTATACATATATACCGTGTGACCCGTCTTATATGCTATGTATCACTATATTATATCTCAGCCATTCAACCATAGATTAAAATAATATGGTTTCCTATGATAATTAGAAGTTTCTGAATAACATATTTCTTGTGGAAATTTATTATTTTTAACTCTTTCACTCTTTTAGTTAGCAATACCATTTTGTTGTTCCTAAATAATTATTTTTTCAGCGTGTATAGTTAAGGTTTTCTAAGCCTTTAGAAATTTTGATCCATCGATCACGATCCTAAACCTATGATTGACGAGGAACAACAATATTAAATTTGAAAATAATTCGATATTTTCGAGTTAAAGTGAAATTTTATGATTTCGAGATAAGTGTGAAATCTTCTGGAAATGTGTATTTGCCATTTGGGTATATACTCTAAGGCCCTGGTTATCACAACACACCGTATTTCAAGGACATTGAGCTAAGAAATATTTAGAAGTAGATACCGATATAAGGCGCCTGAACACATTGTATACTATAATAAATTATATAATATGTATTATTGTATAATAAATTGTTTACCGTTCTTCAGAGAAAATCGTGTAACTTAAATGCTGTGGTTAACAACAACTTGCTTTTATAACATTCACAAATGTTTGCTTTGTGGTGAAACAGCAACCCAGGTGACAAAAAAGACTCCTGTTTGACACAGACCATTCCAAACGTAGAGACAATCCCTTTACAGAAAGTATATCCGAACCCTTTTATTACCCGTTTGCGCCAAACGAATATTAAAATTATGATGTACATTAGTACACTACACGTATTTTAATAATATGTGACAATTTTTAGAAACCGTTCAAAAACGCATAAAGCTTTTCGGGAATTTTACTTTTTAATTTCCGACTAATTTTCAATCCTAGGTTAAATACCAAATAAAAGTGAGTAAACATGTCCGTAATATGATTTCCATTATATTATAATTAATCGTATAAATTATGATAAGCTCACACTATTTTATTAATCGTTTAATTTGCGTGGTTTCTATTGTAATTTCTGAAAAATAATTCTATTATTTCTACACAATAAAATGTTATTTTTCATTTTTCACTGTCGTTCAATATCTATTATATTGACCGTTAGTGTAATATTATGAATATTATGATTAATATGTTTAAATTTTAATCTATATTGATTAGTTATTAGTTTTACGAATTAATGGTAAAGTCGAACACAATTTATTATTAACCCGAAAATAAACCATTAATACTATGTTATTATGTGTATTATTGTATTGAATGTAACATAATATCACAAATTATAGATTATATAACAATAGAAATTGTTGAATTTGGTATTGAAATTTTATAAGATAAAACGTGTTTGTTTATTCAATAAAACCACAAACCCAATAACGCAAAAACACACTGCTTATAGTGATTTTACAAGCGTTACATGTATAATCATTAATCTTAAACGTGGCTCAAATGTCTATCTGATATATTAATAAATGGCGCATCGTCGACGGTTTAAAAATATGGCAAAACGCTCTTAAGAATAAATTAAGTAAAATTCCGCAAAATCTCCATTACGTTCGGTAAGTATAAACTACTCGCACGGGAAATCGTCTCACGATTTATAGTTTTCTCGAAAAAACATAACTTTAGCGAGCTTAACAGTCTTCTCTTTATAATTGTTTTCGTAGAACAAATTGCCATCATATCATCTACATAAGATTATGCATATGAATATTATATAATAATACACATACATAACACAAATAAATTGTTCAAATGATTTGTAGCATTAACTTGTGGTTATGCATACAGTTAAAGCCCGGGAGTGTTGATGAAATGTTGGTAAATACAACGCTGAACATTGTAACGATTTTATAATCGTACCATCGTATTACGATAACTAGAAAATTCTGTTGTAATAACTTCCAATACAATGTTTAATGTAATAGTGTAAATTATTAAAAACTGTTATTTTCCAATATAACAGCATATTATATTTTATTATATCCTTAATTTTCAATATACGACATTCTCGACTTTTGTTTTAATTTTTTTTTTCCTATTAGAAACCGTAAAATAAAATGTATTATTTTTAAGACATTTTATATATTTTAACAAGAAATTAATGCGAAAAAATCAGCAGACGATAATTGTTGGAAATTAAATTTTATCGAAATAACTTTTTCTATAAAAGTACAACACAATACATTCAAATTTTAAACATAGGTACCTAAATATTTTGTTATTTGTTTTATTATGTATGGTGGAACTTGATATTTAATTACTATATTACATCGATGTTACCTATGTATTAAAATTTTTTTATTACATAGTCTGTACGCAGTTGTAACAATTTATAAATGATAGGAACCATTTATTTCACGGTGAAATCGAATTATGAAAATGAAATAGTTTAAAAGACAATACACCATTAGTGTAAAAAAAAATTGTACATAAAAACTTGTTTGTCTTTGAATAAATGAGAAAATAGAATGCAATGTACTTAATAAAAACTCGTTAATCTGTAAATAGAAATGTTTGAATAATTTTAAATAGGTCTTACCGATATTTCATTTGTCAAGCATAATTTGAACAAATGCCAAACAAAACTACTATTATCCATCCGTAAAATTAAATTGCACTCACAAATGTTTTAAATATTTTTATTTTTTTTTTTAATTGATATACATGGACTAGTCATTTTATAAACAAGTTTAAATTTATTTTCGAATTTTTTAAGAGATTTCGTTTTTGAATCTTATTTTTAAACATCATCTACAAATCTTTTCACGCAATCCACACGTTATAGAACTTGTTTGTGAGAGAGAAAAAACGTTGGATCATGGAATCGATCGAATATTTAGTTAAAACGGTTGTAACATTGTATAAGTATAACTAATAGTGATTAATAATCAATGATTATACAATACACTAATTTAACAACAAAAATAAAAGTAATAAGTATCGAAGAGAGAGCACCGAGATAAACCCAAAATATGTTTTACTGGTCTCGTTTAACAAGTAGCGAGCGGCAAATAATTAGAAGAAAATAATCTATATCAATAAATAATAATCAACGGAATGTGTGCATGATCGTGAAATATTACTACTGGTATTCGTTAAAACGCGAGTATGTAAATAATTTAATTTTTCATCGAGTAAGAATAGGTACATTGTTATATTTTTAGAATATGTGTACATTGGACAGAATATACATTCCATGAATAGCGGCGCATATTATTTAAAATGAAAACGTATCAAATATATTATGCAACAGCCAACGGCAGAGAAGTGAAACAATTTTTATAACCATACAGTATACATACACAAAAACTATTCAATATCCGACGACTCACAGGTAGGTATGCTCTTTTACTACCGTGCGTGTATATTTAGATCTTACTAAAACTATACTCGCTGTGGTATTGGTCCAGATAAAGTTTTTCAGGGCAAAACGACGGCGAAACTTATCGGAAATGGTCACTGTGAATGTGTTACGATTGTAAACATAGTATTTTTCAGGTCATATGGTTTATTTGAAGTGTAAAGGGCGAACAAGCTTATAATACAGGTGGAAGCTCAGAGATTCGCATTGATACCGATCGAATCGTAAAACATGCTTTATCCAAGGTTAGATAATCATCGTAAAATATAAAAAATGTAATAATAAAAGATACAAATTAACAGCTATTTAGGAACTGCTCGTATATGCAACTATATATGCATGGTGGTATATTTTTATACGGAAATCGATAAAATAATAATAGACATAGTACCTATTAGTAATTAGAACGCAAAGTTGTTTGAAGTTGAACAATTTTTTGAATCAAAAACAGTGTTCATGATTCAGCCAAATAAATTAATTATTGAATATATGAATGTATGTAATATACAAATGACCAAAAATATAGTATTTTATATTCACAATTGTAGTACGAAAAAATCTTAACCGCGGTACGGGGGCCAAATTATATAAAAATAATAATAGTACAAAGTCGCAAATACGCAACATAATTTTTGGGAATGATACTTAGTTTCTCAGTAAGATCATAATTAAATTCATAAATTTTCATAAGGTTTGATATATGAACTTACTAAAGGTTTAAAGTATTGTAAAAGTTAAAAAGTATCAAAAACACACTCGCTGCACAGCATATACCTATATAATACAGTTAAAACTACATAGCCAAAGTCTTCGCATTTAAATTTAACAAAATATAAATAAAACAAATCAACAAACTTGGTTTCAACTATATGTAGCTACATAAATATAGCTAGAAGTGAAATCGAAATTTTTCATTTTCTATAAGCGTTTGCAGAATGATATATCGATCAGTGAGTATATACATGAATAATATAGTGATTTATAACGGTCGTGGTCGCTTATTATTTTCGATGGGTTTGAAAACGTAAGTATTGGAAGTTTCTAAGTATTTATTTTAGGTTTTCGTCGTCAAAATCCAGGATTAAAAACTGAGAGCATCCTAGCTGTTCAACCCCTCTTCGCATTACCGACGTAGGTATGCGCAGCCCGTCCGATCTGCAACTAAACAATTACCATATACACACTTGAACGAGCGGACCCGAGTACACACTGGTTACTTATACTTAGGTATAACAATATATGGTACAAGCGCCGCGCGTTATTCGTGAATTATATACATATTAACGTATTTTCGGCGCGGCGCAAGATGAAAAGTCGGTGACGGCTGCGGCGGGCACGGCCACTCCTTCTTCCGATACACTACGGGAATTATTATAGGTATATTTTTGAGAGAATTGCCGAAAGCGCGCGCAGGGATGGAAATCAAACCGGAGGAGCCTATGTATATTGTATATATTATACTCACCGCCACCGCGCCACTGTGCTATATATATTATTACACAGTATACCGTCGTTCATCCACCTCCACCGCGGTGCCACCACCGCCGCCACCCCCGCCTAGGCCACCACCCTTTTACGCAGCATTAAAAGTTTCATGCAGAGCGAATATCGTCGGCTGTGTTGCCATAGGGATAATCGCATTAAAATCTAAAATGGTCTCCCGTTACACCTTGTTCGTTATTAAAATCCTCCGTATACATTCAAAAATTATTTCGCGGTTTATACAAACGGCAGCGGCGGCCCGCGCGCACTTGCAGCACTAGCTGTTACACACCGAAGTAATGTGCGGCCATTTTTGTTTGGTTTTGTATATTATTATGTTGTGTGCGCGAGTGTGGAGTGTGCATGCGTTTTTGAAAGGCTTTGCGGCAGGTTTTCTGAAAGGTTGCCAATAACGATTAGTCCTTTACAATTGTGAACGTGTGCGTGAGAAAGCAAATTCGATAATTAAAAACTAGTGCTTGAAAATCACCGGCCATGTTTTTTCCACTACGATTCAAATATAATAATAACACATAACTTTTAATCATCGATTTTTATTCAATAATATACATGATATTATAATGCATTCGATCTGGATTAACTATCATATAATTATAATGTATTATTTTAAGCTAACGATGTTGGCTATGATGATGATGATGATGATGATGATGATAATAATAATAATATCAATAATTAAACCCACAATTTAACATAAAACATTTGGTTTGCCATATAGCTAAATATCGGGGTTTTCGTCATAGATTATGGTAATATATAACGTTTTTATCGGATACACGCATGCTACTTCACATATTACTTACACCTATACAATATAAAATATAAACTCCTGTCAACACGTGCTGTATGTCGGTGACATATTAAAAATAAAATAATTTTTTTTAAAGCAATGTAAAAATATATTTATATTAATATACCTAATTAGATGCATTTTAAAATATATCATATTGTAATAAATTATCTAATTAGTAATTTTGTGTAATTAAACGTTTTGGCTCAGTTGGAATTAGGTATGTGGGTTTTGTACACGACCGCGCGGAATCGAAACGACATCTTTCTCTTTTCCAAATGTATAACGACGATCAATATTATTACCATACCAATCCTTCACTTTTATAATAGGTCATATATACATATTACACACGCATTTATATTCGATGACTCGGGATTTTCGTATATATATGTAGTATACATAAGCGAGAGACCAACAGACGACCCTCCTCTTGTTATAATGTCACCGACATATTGTGTGACTATATATACTATATATACGAGCCCGGGGGGATATAAGGGTTAAAGCCCCCTCCGCACACGTTGTCTCGAGCAGTATTAAATTATGACTAATATAATATATATACATATAATATACAAATCTGCTTACGAGGAATGACACGTGAAAACTGTAATCAACGTTCTTGAAAAATGAGACCCAAAGTGTAAAATATAATATCAGTAAAGGTTATTATAATAATATTATGCACACGCAGATCGTATTCACATCATATTTTATTGGGATTTGGGCACTATTCGATAAGATTGTATTATTATTTTCATCCGTTTTATGATAAAGTGTATATTGTAATATATTTATATTATATTGTACACAGTGTTATACGTACGAATGTATACAAATTTAAATAAAATAATTTGTGTGTAAAACACAACCTGGATTTGATTGGCATATATTTTCATGTCTTCTGAAAGACTTCAACAACTATATACAAATAGGAAGAAGAAAAAAAAGGTTAAAAGCGAATTATTCATCGCTTTGGCTTTGGCATTTTGCAAAAGGTCAAAACACCCGGAAATCGGGATTCCGACGACAATGTCCCCAAATACTACTGCGTACCTACCGCCTTTAAGTAAAAAATAAATAAATAATAATGTAAATGTTCAAGAAGGAAAAAAATATTTTTTAGTTCGGTTCGTACAAAAAAATAATATTACAACGCTATAATCGAGGCAATAATATACGCAACGGCTCGGCGGCCGCGGTGGTCGTATTATGAATATTTTTTAAAACTAAATCGGTTGGTACGAGTGGCTGGCAGAACGAAGGGATGTGTGCCGGATCGAAACTTTAAATTCGCAGTTTAACTCAAGGGATTTGTAACATTGCATTGAGGGAGGAGTTCAATTTATCCTTCTAATTCTGATTAGTCATGCGGGAAATAAAATCAATACTGGCAATAAAAAACCGCCGGAGAGGATGTAAATGAATGCCGCATGCCCGCGATGTTTGCCCAAATATTACCGACATCCTTTCCCCGGCATATATTTTATATAATATACATTGGCTGTCCCTCTGTGCGTACGCGCATTTCAAACAGGGGAAAAAAATATTTACGATTAAAAAGCACAGGTCCGTGTGTAAACAGCGACGCAAACTGTTAAGGGAAAAATACACATACATCGAGTATATATTATGTATACACTATACACAACAAAATAAAATAATAATAATAAACATAAAACCTTTCTTTGGAACTGACAAAAAAATGTTGTTATTTTAGGGCCGATTTTTTGCTTAAAACTATTTGCTTTCCTATCAACAATTACGTTCAACATTTTATCATAAAAAGTAACTCAACCTATCGTATTGAAAAACATCACATTTGTTTACAACGTATATTTAACAATAACTAAAATAATAATAATAACAATAATAATAGAGACCATACAAGCCAATACCTTTTATTTGCTTCATCTTTTTCCTTCAAATTTATTTGCATGTGATATAATTATACAATTAGTAGAGTAGAATCCGATTATTATTATACGATAAAACGACTTAAATGTGTTACGTTAAAATTTTCAATTTTATTAAGTCCTGCTACTTACTATATTTATACATGTAAAATTTGTATTATATTCATTATAAACTCATAACTATAGAAATCATGTAATTTTTTTTTTAATCCATTAATTATTACGGTCGAGACTTAATTAAAAAAAGTGTAAATTGTAATAAATAAATGTAATAATTAAAAAGAGAATTTTTATAAGATAAAATTATTTATCTAAAAGTAGATAAGTATAAATATAACGCGTAAACAAAATTTTAAATTTAATAGTAGTTGAGTCACCACTGTAGAGTGGACGAGAAAACTGTTGTATACAGATAGTTTTTATAGACTAATTTATCATGGGTATTTAATTTAGATATTTATTTTGTCCTTTAACTATAGTAGATTGAAGAAAATGGCACCAAAAACCATTACAAATAATGTTATGTCTAAAATAAAAATATACAGATTTTCAGATGTTATAAATATTCAAATTATACACTGTAAAATTATGTTTATAATGTATATTATTATAGGTATTCGTAATATTCCATGCCAAAATTGCCAACCATGCCGTTATCAATGAACGCCCGAGGCATCAACAAAAAAATTGGTGTTTTCAAACTTTACATCTTAATAAAATATCTAGCAATTTTTTTTTTTATACACCAAAAGTGTCGACAATTCAAAGTAAATTAATTTCTTTGAACAAACTCCCTGACCCGGGTGTAATGTAAATGTACACCAGAGGGTTATACTTAAATAAAAATATTAATAGCGAAAGAGGTGGCATTTTTTATTGTCCAGCATGCTACAATATAATATCTTCGACACCACCATTTATCGGTTAATATCGTTGAATATTGTAATTGACACAATATACAGTTTAAAATGTACAAAGACAAATCAGAAAATCGGCTTTGAGTGAATCTTTTAATATTATTAGAGCACACTAATATAATAATATTGTTTTCAAAATAACAATTGTACACAGCAGTGAAACGTGACGAAATGAAAAAAAAATATTTATAATAATAATTAAAATTATAAACGCTGTAGCACTCGACTGATAATAGGAGCGAAGTCTTTTGAAACGTTTTCCCCCAAATGTAATGACGACTGTAATGCTGCGGTGCACTGTAAAAGTGCAACATTCAGCAGTATAAAATAAATCTTGACCCAACTTACCTAACCCAACTGGAGGCCATCCGATCGGGGCAAAGGTCAGTTAAGCACTTAACTACTAAAGCCCCTTTACGACTTGACTGCTGAAAATTCACTGTAATCGCGGAGTACCGTCTATGTCCAAGACTCGTACGATCGCACCTGCTACTGGTTTTACCCGACCCAAGTTCCTAATACGCGACTAATTTAATAATAACACTAATATTAACCACATTAGTATACATTACAGTAAGTATATTACATTTATTCTATAGCTGCAGCCTGTTGGGTTTTTTTTATCATTTATTTTGACAGGCATCCTTAAACTCTTGTCTAAGGCAAATAGTATACCTATTATAGGTGCAGTCAGTCTCCCACATTCCCGGACAAAACACCACACGTCACTGCCTACCGATCGCCCGCTTGCCAGCACAGCAATAGTTGCATAACAAATCGCACGCAAAAAATCGTGTGCATAGACTTGGTGTCTAAATTTCTAATAATATACAACTTACCTACAATATTTTAATATTGTATAATTTTGTAGGTGCCTAAGGCTTAACTATCCTAATTTTTGTAACTAGTCACCTATGTGCCGAATACGTTTATTTTTCAAGACACTTCACCGAGATTAAAATTTATAAGAAATATAGGGGAAAATAATAACGGCGATCTTTATAACTATTTAACCGTATTATGACCTTCACACATCTGATCTTATCAAAAAATGTATATTTTTAAAACGCGATTGCCAACATCGTGTATATTATATTACATTATTAAACGATACGATACTAGGTATACCGTGTTGTTTTGCTAACAATTATTATTTATTTTAGAAGCATTCGGACGACAGTGCAGGTTATTAAAAATAATCAAAATATTATAATAATTATTAATAGACGTTCGCCTAGGGAAGTTTCTAGACGGTTATAATAGTTATTGTCGGGTATATCAAACGTTTAGATAGCAACGTTGCCGGAAATATATGATATTTCGGTCATTTCGGAATTGATTCGATATTTCGATTTGCTAATGCGTTTACTAACTTACACTTATTATGATTTATGAATTATGATACAAGAATTAAAAAAACTGTTTAAGCATAAAATAATCATTATTAAACTTTCTAAATGTATTTTTAATATTATTATTAATCATTATTACTAAGGATAATTAACGAAATTATAATTAATATTATTTTAACATAATTATAGATCAATAATTCTTGAAAATATTTTTATACTTGTAACAGTTTTTTTTAATAATACACTTATAAAAAATAATTTCCAATACAAACACGACAAACGGAATACGTCATTATTGTCCCTCCTCCACTTCCACCACCACACAACCGATAATACTATACTTCATATCACGTGCACTTACCCAATACGTTAAGACCATTTGCGTCTGTCAAAAATCCAATGCATCTGATGTGTACCGTGGGGCCAACGGGGCCGACAAGGCCAAAAATGAAATAACGATTATCAAGAAAAACCGAAAACCGAACTTTCGTAACTATAATAAATAGTAATCAAAAAATAAATTTAACACTATTATACGAAAAAACACGATTTGCATACTCGACGACATCATCATATTTTATTATTTCTATTTCTTTCGTTAAAAAATTGTCGAATTCTAGCGGGGATACCGGACCAACACGTTTGCGTGCGACTTTTTTTTCTTTTCCGTAAACGCATGCACGCGTCGCGAGTATTTAAGTGTACGTACCTGGATGGTAGTGTGAGTGCTGTTTGGGTGTATGCGCGCTTGTATGAGTGTGTGTTTGTGTATGAGTGTGTGTTTGCGCCGAGCTGCAGGAGACGACCGCTGCACAGACGTCTAGCCGGCATAGACGCGGGCCGAGAAACTAGTTCTGGTTTTTTTTTTATTATTATTATTATTATTATTATTATTATTTGTTATTACGCTATTCATTCTCCTCCGTCTGAGTACACACATACACTGTATACACAGCACACACTCACATCTTCACACACACATATAAGACCTAGACGTCTGGCGTTCTAGTAAAAAAAAAATAATATAATGGTGTGGGTTCCGGCTCTCGAAAGTGAATGCGGCACAGTTGCATCGCCGCCGCCGCCGACATTAAGCAGTTCTCAAAATATGCATATACACACGAGCACGCACACTAATAAAATGGCAAATTTTTTCCTCGCCCACGACGGAGAAAAAATCTTATTTTTAATTTTGTCTGGGAGTTATATTCTCTTCACAAGCATGAAACGGCGTTGTCATTTCGATTTTGAATTTCGAGGTCATTATTTTTGTTTGACAATATTAATAAATTCGACATTTCTACGTCTACCGTATAACGACTAGAATTTTAATTACTAGCCATCATATACCTATTAATACACTGGAAATCGAAAAATTGGCTATATTGGCGTTTCCCATTATTGTACTTCACACACTTTATAAAGTTTTTTAAAATAATATGTATGTTCTTAACTTCTTAATTCAATTTATACCAATGAGTACCTAAATCAAATGCAAATTATTTTTTTACAATAATAAATAATAGTTTTATTATATTTACATTAATTAATTTTATTCATTAATTAGTTAAATTGATGATTTAAAAATTAAGAAGATTGATATTAAATAACAGTCAATATTCTAAATCTTTCGTTTATCATAGAAAATATTAAAATTTAAAACATTGAAAGTACATTTTTACATATTCTGAAGGATGTTTCTTAAGGTTATTGTGTTATTATAGATTTTATTATAATAGATTAATATACATGAATACGTTAATTCAATTTGTAAATTAATTATTCTATTATAAGAAATAATAATTTTTTAAGAGGATTTTAATTCTAGTTTAACACTTAACTTAAATTTTTTATATATTATTATGTTACTAAAATTAAAATTCTAAAAGTCTTAAATTATTCGTTATTAAATTTTGTATTTAGCACACATTGAACAAATATGGAAATATTTTATTCATACTATGTAATAATCATGTTAAAATAATAGATAAGTATAGGTATAACCAATTATATACAAATTAATATCGTTTATACTTCTAATTCTACAGGCACTATTTTTTATTACTTATATCAATATCGAAACCATTGTTATTGCCGTTATTGGAAAACGCGCCATGGTTCAAGATTGAACGCTATGTGAGCATTTTTTGTATACAACAATATTTTTGAGGAAATTAAAGGGTAAATAACTTTGGAATCGAGGAGCCCAGCTGGCTGCTGTAGTAAACAAATAACGGCACAAAACTACGCCGTTGTGTATATGTAGCGCGTAGTAAAAAGATTCGGCGGAATGGTGGTAAGCCTAAAAAGGAAAATCAATATATTCCATGAAGTACTTCGCGAAACCGCTAATTCCAAATTACGTTTTTCGTGTTTCCTATCATTTTACATCGCTTGAACAAAATGAAGATAAAAAAAAATGGGAAAAAACGAAAGGAAAAGAACTTTCGAGTGGCCTCGCGTATATAGTATATATATGAGTATAAAGTATTTCGCGTATGGTTGTGTTTTTTTTTTACGAGGGTTGAAATACACGCCACCGCCTTCCGGTTTGACAAATTCGGCTCGTACATCAAAATGCTCAAAAGGTCCTCGAGATCCGTCCGGCGGCAGCAGTATAGGGCGGAGGAAATGAAAAACCCCTGTAATTTATATCCATTTTGGAATGCGTTTTACTATCATTATAATAATATATTATATTGTGTTCACCGTCGTCGTCGTCGGCGGCGGCGGCGGCACGGTCCAACAGCATCGAGAAATGCGTATTCTCTTTCTATATATAATATATCCGCGTATACCTCCGCAGCTCCCATCATAAAAACAACGAAGATTCCTATTTCATTTGTTTATTT
Source organism: Schizaphis graminum (assembly GCA_020882235.1). Taxonomy (NCBI): domain Eukaryota; kingdom Metazoa; phylum Arthropoda; class Insecta; order Hemiptera; family Aphididae; genus Schizaphis; species Schizaphis graminum. Next base: position 15,702,511 of record CM037032.1, read on the forward strand.
TCACAAATTGATCACGTTGTTTGGAAAATGATAAACTTTTTTACGCGTTTCCACTTTCCACCCACCATCCGAGAGTAAAAAACAAAATAATATATTTTATATACGTGGCCGTAAAACGGATTAAATAATATTTTAAAGCACAATCGTCGATATAAAGTTATTCTTTATGTTTTACATTTCTATACAGTGCGAAAATATATAATTCCGAACGTTTTGAGTATTACTCACATTATAGTAAGTGCGCTACTTAAGTACATAATATAGTTTACACATGGGAAAGGGTAAAGGCAACACATAATATTCGGACGATGATAAAAAGCTAGCATTGACCTTTCAATGTCTAGACACTTATTATCTAAAATCTCAATACGTCTATGATGTTTATTAAAATTTATAGTAGGTAAACATTTTTTTTTAAGCGATGACTATCAGTGGCATATATAATAGTTGTTCAATATACTATATTATATTGCTATACTATTATATATTATTATTATTATTACGAATAGGTCCTAATATTATATTTTTACATTGATGAATATGATATTAAAGTAATAGCGTATAATGCATTTGTATATTTGTATTACTATAATAGTTTTTAAACGAACAACGATCTGTAATGTGCTGAAATGTCCGATTGAAAGAGGCTGAATGTTTCTATATGAAATATAAATGAGCATGATTGAACAATAATAATGCGCGCACGGATATGTGATACAGAATATTATACAACAAACTGTCCAACAACAATAACCATAATATTATTATTATTATGTATAATTGTGTTTGTATTCGTTTACGCACTAGACGTAAAAATAAAAATTTATTCCGCTAATTTATTGTTTTGATTTAGAGGAATTTTTAACTCCTCATAATTAAATATATATAAATTTATAAAACAAACATATTAAGTTTATAGTTAGGTAATAACTAGTCTGTAGGCAAATACGTGTCAATCACGTGAAGGTCATCATCACTCATCAGTTACGATTAACTATACATACAGCTAACTATTGATTACCGATTGATAATTTTTTTACAGTTAAGTAAATTATTTTCAATATCGACATTCGACATAATATGTAAATCTAATATTATATACCTTTACAACATACAGCAACCAGTGTATACAATATCATTATACTGTTTCAGTATACCTTTATACATATTATACATTGAAAACATTGAATTTTTATAGTTTTTAGTATCTTATTTTGAAGCGTTTATACACGAGATTTTACTGAATTAGGAACAATATCTTTTTGTTAAACTATTTATTCGAAATTTATTATTGAGCATATTATATATTGACGGTAGTCTTTCCAACCATACTACCTATATTATCATACTGATATAAATATATAATTATAGTACATTATTACAAAATACGTATATGCAGTCATCATGCAGACGTCCATTTCATAAGGTAATAAGTTAAGAATAAATAATAATAATTTTCATTATACCTATTATAATATAATAATTTATAATTATAACATACTAACATAGTCTTAACATTTATGCTGTGTATAAAATATAAATATACAAATACCTAATACTACTTTATATTTTCATTGTTTCTATATTAAGTATAAATTCACTAAACTTCATAAAAATAGAATCATATGCAGTAAGTCCACATTATACACGAAAGAAGAGTTGTCGTGTCTATTAAAAATAATCAAATCACATGTAAATATACGCACTTAATACATCTTAGAACCTCAGTATTTTATAGTTTAGTCATATATATACATATATATTTGTTCTAGTCCTAAATATATGTAGATATAAAAACTCTTAAATAGTACTTTAATAAGGTTAGAATTGATTTCGTATGTACGAATATATCCGTGTATCATATAAGTTAAGTATTATCATTTAATAGTAAATTCGTATATTTATTCACTGTATACAGAGAATGGCATCTCTGCACACGTATGACGCATGGATATAATATATATAATATACAATAAATGGCCAAAGTTAACAAACCGTATGTGTATATGTGTACAATTCTGTTTTATAAAATTGAAGAAAAGAACAATCAAAACCTCCATCGGTTATGTATTTTGGTAGAATGTACTCGTATTGTCGTATTAATTATTATTCACCATTAAGACACCGCATTATAATAGCTATAATAATTGATAACTATTGAATTAGACTTAATTGCTACTTTATTATAATATGATTAAATATATTATATATTAATACAGATTTGAATTTACACATCATGTGTCAATATATATTATTATGTGTGCACAATGACCAACTATATCTATATGTGAGTCTTAAAAATCATAATTTTTTTTATATAATACTTGTAGTTCATATAGTTAAGGTGTAGACAATAAATAATTATAATAAAAAGCTTTGTTATGCACAATATAATAATATTACATATTTTACAAATATTGAAATATTTATATATCTTAATATATTTTATTTTATAATTATTCAAATTAACAACTTAATAATAACGAAAATTTATGTTTAAATTGAATATTAGTCGTATGTAAATATTGTGCGTCGATTATATCTAAACGTATTTCGCCCACTTTATTTTATAAAATATAGTATATACTTGTCACGAATGAGTAACATATTATCATAGGCTGGCGGTATGTAATTTTTGAATTTCTGATGGCTGGTCCGACTCATGACTTCAACGCCAAGTTACCACGCACATATTATATACAATACTTGGACCTACTTGAGATTTGCGATAATTTTCGAGTACATAAATTGCGATAAAATTTCTTTATACTGCAGCAGATCACAATCATTAAGAATGCAACATCTATGTACATCATATATAATACACACATACCTATACTGCGAGCAGCAAGTGGCATTTCGCACTTGATATAGGTACATAGATAGTATTCTGCCATTATAATATTATAACCTACAGGCGTTTGGTCTGCACTAGAGGTCATTTATTCGTTTTATGCAAACGTATTATATATTTATATATATTGTATTGACGTACATATTATAATACGGCCGGTGCAAAAATATTTCCCAAACCGGTTTTACATTTTCGGGAGAACAACGAATCGGTGGCAAATGCACTGCTCCCCGTGTGTATATTTATATATAATGTATACACTATGATAAATTGCATTATATATATATATAATATAATATATGTATAGGTACATGCAGTTTGTCGTTTGCTGCATAATGCGTGCATTTTAAATGATTATAACCAGATATAAATGTATAATTGTATAAACGTATCATATACATTATTATTTATTATGCTTCTAGCGAGAAAAACGTATAGATTCTCCAAAGAGAGTGAGAGAGAGAAAAAGAGCGAAAGAAGGAGAAACAGAGACAAATTAAAATCTGAGAGAGGGAAAAATTGTATAAGTCAAAATTATACGTCATTAATAAACATTATCCAATTACTAACCGAGAAGTGTTTTCATACCTATTGAGTCCCTGCGGCGGCTAACACAGTGTTCCCATATAATTACTTAGCCCTAAGACTCACGCGCAATGCAGGTTCGCGTAATTCATGTTGCAAGTCTTATAATATTCTACTGCACTTTTATGCATATTATATTATAATTTTATTCGTGCATAAAAACTGCATCCAAACATATCTTTTTCCTTTTCCATAATTTCTACGCCACCGTCTTTGCAGTTTTCTACAACTAACTCACATACCATGTGTTATTTGTACATACACAGCTATATTCATACGTTTTATTTGTATGTAAAACATTAGTTAAATTAAATATTTGGTAACGGAAAATGATTTTTTTCAGAGTTTAGGGAAATATTTATAGGCACATCGAATGATATACGAATAAAAATAGAAGAAAGCGTATAGAACTGAGAGGTGGGAAAAACCGTTGCCGCTTAACGGCATCATATACATGTATTAAAGAACTTATATGGGGTTGCAAAACCGTTTTATTTGACACCAACCCTTTTCAGTAAACAGGTCGTTTTCTTTTTTTCCCTAAACGCTTAAATTTACGAGCTGTTTCCTCATTTTTTTTTCACAGAGTTGCCTGCAACACGACGGTGGCGACAGCGGCAACGGCACGGTGCAGTGTAAGGGTGGCGTTATATAATATTATATACAATTTGAACGATCAACAGGCTAATTCACATCCACTCGTGCACAAATATACAAAAAGATATTTGAATGCTACTACCACTATCGCCATTTCCGCGAACCATAATATATAATATATATCGGACTGTTGTAAATACAGTATAATATATATTATATACATATATAAGTATATATTATATTATATATACGTATTTATATAGTATGACCATGGGAGTTGCATTTTGTAAATTATGTAAGCTAGACAGTAGACAGACACTATACGGGCTGTTGACCTTGGGATACTTTACTAGTCTGCCGGGCAAAATTAATATGTGCATGATAAATTCTAAAAACGTGGACAGGTGAGGCACCGCTAACGGGTGGCGCGAACTGCGTCTGGCGACGATGGTTATTTTATTATTATTGTTATTATTTTTTTTTTTGCATACAGTAATTTATATCTACAAAACATTTGTAGCATACATACAGGTAGTTGTCATTGCGTCTTATGGAGCACCGACAATTTATGAATATATATATGATACGTATTAAGTGTTTTTAATGCACTCATATAAAATATGATTGAATGGTTTATTAATTTTCGTAATATACATGTTTTATATGACTAAATTACTTTTTAATATAACCTACGATGGTACCTGCAATTATTTGTATTAAAATACTTTAATATTAAAAATATAAATAAATAGATAAAATATCTAAACTTTTATTTTAATGTAGAAAATTAATATGACTATATTTTATACTTCAATTTATTCAGAAAGAATTGGTAATTAATTAATTAAACAGTTTAAATGTCAAAAAATAAATAAACATATTTTTCAGGTACAACATTATATAGTTCGTTCATATTTATATTATAATAGCAGCTAGACAAAAAACTCACAAATGGCTAGAGTCTAGCCGCTAGACCCTATATAGGTGAATGTAATCCACGAGATCAAAATATAATGATAGTTATAAATAAATGTTCCATTATATATTGATATTATGTTTCAATAAAATCCCAAAATAATTGAGATAGTAAGATATATTTTAAGTCCTGGTAAAGGTAATGTACTAATATGGATAACACACTAAAATAAAAAAAATACATAACGTTGTAAAACCACAGTTTATATTGTACATATAAAAATTAGATATCTTTTAAATCTCTCAATTGTATTCGTATATATTTGATTAAATATTTATCTATCTATTCTTATTTACATCCTTTTTTTATGAGTAAATACTTCATACACATACTTCGAGCATGTCTATATAATATAGGTAATAATTTTTATAAAAAATATTATAAAGGTACATTAAAGCATTCCGCGTAAAAGTGGATTACTTTCAAAATTATTATTTTTGACCAATACCTATTATATTATAGAGAATATTCGGCACTTAATGCGTATTAAACTATATATCATGTACTATATATTATCATAATATTATTATCATTATCACATATATAAATATTATAAATCCATATAGGTACCTACACGTACATCGTACACTAAATTAGTCCATACATCATTATACGAGTGTGTACACTTTTATGCTAGCGCGTTATACATTTTAATTAATTAATTAATCATATAATAATATTCCATTTTGAATCAAAATAATTTTAATTTAGTTACTTTTTAAAATTTCATTTGGATACTAATTACTAACAATTAACATACCTACCTATTACACTAAGACGCGGTCACTGGGTGTGTCGATGAGACTGTATGAGTAATCTCATAAACTCTATACTTGATATTTTGAACTAGCACATACTTATCGCCTATCGGGTATTGGATAAATTTTATTTTGACTAATCATTTCAAATAAGTGCAATGTCAATGTATAAAATATAAAAATAAGAATTGTACACAATACAATTCATTATTTTATTATGTATATGCCGACATACCCGTTAACTTAACAGTATTTGCTGGTGTAATAGACAATAGTATACTAATCTATTCCATTTATTTAAGTTATATTAATTCATAATTATTTATGTAAAAAAGTAAAGCGTATGAAAGGAAGAATAATTCCAACAAAATATGCCACGTTACTTAAGGAATAATGGGATAATACTGGCGAATGGCGTTTTATTTTATTTATTAGATGCAAAAATCATTATTCACATTTATAAACACATTTTTTTGTATTATTATTATTATTATTATTTAATGGTTATTATTTTTATTGTTGTCAAACATATAGTTATTAGAAAAAAAGGAAAAAAAGGAGTAGCTAACCTATCTCAATTAGTTAAACTATTACTAGATACACATTTTAGAAGAGAATAATGTCTATATAATAAACACAATATGAAAATCTGGATGATTTACATATAATAATTTATTACTGTTGTTCGCCGCTAAGAAAATGGAAACTCTTTATTTTGCGTTAAAAACGGAAGGGAAGGTAAGTATAATTCCATAATTATTTAATTATTCCATTCGAAAATATTTGTTTTTAATAGTATATAATATGTATAACGTTATATTGTTATTCTTTTATAAAAATAAATAACATCCCGAAACATTCATCATTGTACAGAACATTATACTAGATCTATATGTTAATGTTATTATTCTAATGATGTTGTTCGTCTGTTAAAATATATTATAATTATTGTGGTAACCATTTGTTTATAACTTACACTGTCGGGGCGTCTAATCTATACCTATATAGACAATACGGGAACTTTCGTCTGTAGTTTGTACCTCCGTGCCTAGTATTACACATTATATTCAATATAATATATTGTATATTCCTATCGTGCCTTGATTATAGAATAGTCTATTCTATAATGAATCATTAAATATTACTAATTAATAATAATTGTAAACAGCACATTATTATTTTATCCTCGTTGGATTAAACGTAATAATATCTACAAGTTACAATAAGACTATAAAACGTATATGTCTTTTATACGCCTATCATATAAGAAAACTTAGCAAACTGAAACAAGTGAAGCAAACAAGGATATGAAGATTCCATAATATGATTCAATTATTGGGTTGTAACTTCTGTTTTAACATGAATTTAAAACATTGGGTCAAATTATATTTATTTAACGCGGTACTTGGAAAACGGTTAATATAATAAGTATTTTAATAACTTTTATAATTGACGATACAGCGTGTAAGTATTTATTATAAATTATAATAGTATGTATTATTAATACGTGAATAAAGCATGATTTTTTTCTCCCGACCTGCATCACCAATGTGTAGTGCGGTACCTACAACACCTCTATTATGCACCTACGAAACGTAAAACCTCATCGTCTGTTTTTCCTCGCGCCGCACGTGAGATAAAGACCATCCCGCGAGAGTGATAAAACCGGTTCCATTTAATAATTTGATAATTTGATAATAAGTATATATGTGTATAATAACAATAATAATATAAGTAATTTAATGATAATTGCGTAATAAAATCGCAGGCATAAAACCAAGTACTCTGCCACACACATACTCTATCGCTCGCACATATTGACATATAGATACAATATGCATACGAGCATCGGGATGAGGAACCATCTGCACAGTTTATTTTCGACAACCATCGCGATGATTTTATTTGGGTCCATATTATATAAGTACACGCAGCTAGATCTCTGCAAGTCGTAAGCGTAAACATCGTCTGACCGTTATTTGAGAACCACTATTTCCTAGTGTCGCGTCTGTAGACGTGCATACACGTAATAATAATAATAATAATGATAATAAATATATAAATTGCACGTGTACGTGTACGTGTACGTGTGTGTGTGTGTGTGTGTGCGCGTGCGTGTGTATAGGTTTGGCAATATAATACAATACACGCCATGACCGGACTTAACCTCCCGGAGTCGGGCCGAAAATGATTGGGAGGAGGAGAAGGAGGAGCAGCAGCAGCAGCCAGAGGCGGTAGAGAGAACTGCATATTTCGGCGGTCCAGACGAACGCCCGCGCGCGTGTGTTTGTGCACTCTGAAGCAGACGCTGTTACAAGGTTACGACACACACACACACGAGTAAGTTTGGATGCGCACAATTTCGTCTGTATGACGCGAGTGGTGGTGGCGGCGGCCGTCGCCTCGGCGGTTACGACCAAGACGACGACCAAATGCGTGCGTGCGGCCGTATAATAAATAAACCATAGTACAAGTCGAGGGGCTATAATATAAAATAATAAACGCGTGCGTTCATCCGCCCTGTCCCGCCGAATTATAATAATAATATCCTTGGCCCAGGTCGAATGCGCCGGTCGCATATATATTTTCGCGTGTCCATTGTATTCGACTCGTCGTTCAGCACATGGGTTTTTATAGGTATATATTATATATTAACGAGAAATGCACGAGATGACCTGCTCGCTTGCACACACGCACACAACACATACAAATTGACCGTCGTGGTTTGGTAACAATAATATAAATGTTGGATAGGCGAAATACTAGACGGGTTTTCGGGTTTTATTTTATTTTTTTCTACGTGTGTAGACAGGTACTGACATTTTTTTTTTGTGTTCATATATTGCACTGGGTCAGTCTCATCGTCGGTTGGCATAGCCGCCATTTGAAAAAAATATATTATACAAATAAAAAAAATACACACATGTATGGTAGAATCCATTGTTGAGAGATTAGAAACGGTGATTATACGAAAAAAAACAAAGAGTATTATTATTATTATTATTACTACTAAACAAAAAACCTAAATGGTTGCACTATTGTTCAAAACGAAACTAGAGAATTCGGACGGTTGCTGCATTTCAAACGAAACGGGACTTGTGCATAGACAACAAGGTCAACGGGATTTAGTCGTCTAAATGTAGGTATTACGCGTTTCTAGGTCGTCAGCTGAGACTCTCGAACGGTTTCTAAGTAGTGCAACTATATATTAGGAATATATATGTATTACTATATACTTCATCGGTTCACGAATCATGTATTATGTACTCACTTTAAGTTAATAATATCAAGTATTTAATATAATAAATAATTTACAATTATTATCGTAATTCATGGCAATTTAGGTAGTTACTTAACAGTGGTAGATAATCTCACGCGTATTGTTAAATTATAATAATATTGATTGAAATAAAAACAAGATTAGTTTGTGATCAAATGATCAACTATGTTGATAATAACACATTTTTCTCTAGCATATACGGTATTAATAATCAATTAAATACCTATATAGTATGCATAGTACATAAACAATTAATATTGTATGTTGTTATAACAGACATATAATTTATACATTGTATACAAGGTAGGTACGTAATATTTTCGAGCATTTTTTAAATTTAGGTCGTGATTCTAATAATTTTTAAAACGAATTAAACGATAAAATATACAGGTAATTTACCAATATGATCATTTAATTTCACGCATTGATTTAAAATGTTTAGTATTTGTACCGGATTACACTCGCCACTGCATGGGTGACTTCCCCACTCATAACACTTGATTCAGTGATTCCTTACCATTGTAAAAATATAGGATTGTTATCTTATATACCTAAAATAAGAGTTAGAAAGAAAACAGAAAACTCCTTGTATGCTGTGTACAGAATCTAAGTACTTAAAAATACAATTCTTAAGTATCTAGAAAAATTAAAAAAAAATCAAAACTTGAATTCGGGTAAATAAAGGGTTTGAGAAGGGTGAATACTTGGTAAAATACCTTTTAAAATATACAATGCGCAGTTGCACTTTATCATCATTTATTGATTTATATTTAGAGACACGCGTTAGTTAATTTGTACATATGCTATATTAGTCTATGATAAATAATGTTAACTTCACATTTACGAGATAGGCAGTATACTCAATTTATTTATTACTCTGTGGCAATTAGAAGCCGCTTTAAAATGATTGAAAATTGTTTAAATAAAAACTTTTGAATCATACTTAAAGTATTAGCTATATCATTTTTATTAAGAAAAATATAACCAAACAAAAATAGAATGTATAATTCTAAGAAGACAAATGTTTATGTTTTAAAAATAATAATATAATTTGCAGAAGTGCGAATAATATTGTTGAAGTATAACGTTTATAAATCATGAGTCGGAGACTCCGAAGGTGTGGGAAAAAGATTTAGAAATAAATACTGGAATAAAATAGAATTATTGAAGAAGTGGTTTGGAATTGAGCCAGAATTTGAATTTTAGTTTATAATGTAAAAATGTTTACCTACAGTATAATATGGAGAAAAAAAATAAAGTGTTTAAAATATAATAATATGGTTGTTTGTTAAAAGTGTTGGTAGCATTTATTTTTGTAGGAAATTAAAAATTATTCAGCCATGAATAATTAATTTAAAAAAAAAAACAAATATTAATGGTAGACCAAATACTAGGATTGGGAAATATATTGGCTTGAAGATAATTCCATATATGATATAAGTGTCGGACAAATAAATTATAAGCAGGACTAAAGATAGATACTACCACAAGTTATTTAAAAATACAAGTATAATATAGTTACTTAGGTAAGTATAAGTGGTGTTTTAACATTTTAAATATTTTTGTATCAAATAATTTTATAGATTGATATTTATATACGCAATAAGTATTTATTATTATATTAATATACAATACAAAACGATTTTTTTACTGAACAATACTCATTATTTCAAAATTTACCAATATTGTTCCTACATAATTTACAGTCAAAATAAAACAAAATTAAAAAAAAAATTTTTTACTGTTATAATTTATGTTTTTATTATGTATTTTGAAATAGAATATGAAATTAAAAATCTATATGTTGTCAATCAAAAAAGTAAAAACTTAAAAAAATGTGTAAAAATAAGAATATACATATACAGAGTGATTCTTTTATCAAACAACACTTATTATTTCAAAAAGTATTCATGTTTTTGAAAATATTTTTTTACATAGTTTAAAATTGTTAAAAAGCAACGTTTTTATAAAAAAATTATATTTTTAAATACTTTTTATCCTTATAATTTTTTAAGTTTTTTACTTTTTTGAATGACAACATAGATTTTTAATTTCATATTCCAAAGCAGAATAATTTTTTGAGTATTTTGGTACATACAAATTGAATTTAGGGCTAGTAATTTATGAGTTATACGTATTTAAAGTTTAGTTGCGCGGAGTGAAGTGGTACGGGGTTACCCCGCAAAATGTTTGTCCACTACTCCGTTTGTCGAAACTTTAAATAAATATTACTCATAAACTACTTACCCTAAATTCGAATTTTTTGTTTCAAAATACTCAGAAAATTATTCTGTTTTGGAATATGAAATTAAAACACGATGTTGTCATTCTAAAAAGTAAAAAAACTTAAAAAATTATAAGGATAAAAATATAATTTTTTAATAAAAACGTTGTTTTTTTTATCAATTTGAAACTATGTAAAAAAATATTTTCAAAAACATGAATACTTTTTGAAATAATGAGTGTTTTTTTATAAAAGAATCACTCTGTATATAAGAATATTTTGAATATTTTAAATAGTTCTTATCTAATAGATGCCATAATATGAACAAGTATTAAATATGTTTATTTAAACCTATTATACTGGCTTACTAGAAATACTATTCGTTGATAATAAAAACAATTTCATGAATACTTAGTATTATAGCAGTGTTAAGTGAATGAATAAAATGTAAATTTATAAATATATAGTATCTATCTATTTGTATTAATGTTAAGTAGATATGTTATTATATAGAAAAACATTTTTCTTGTTCTGTTTTCAGAACAAGTAGTCGTAAGAACCACACTTGGTGTGTAATATTTAACACGATAATGCCGACGACTGCTATTAGACCTATTCACGGTCTGGTTCGATTAGGATTGAATTTGAGTAGGCGGAACGAGTTGTATACTTGTAATACTGCCGCGTCGATTCGGACGGTGTAGGACAAGGGATTATCCATTTGTTGTATTATTATTATTATTATTATTATATTTTATCTTCTGCACGACATTATGTGTACGTCAGTCAAATATAAAATCATTAAAATCTTTTTTCGACATTCCTTCGACATTCCAAAAGACATTTTAAAACTAATTATTATTATATTATGTATTTACGATAATAGTTTTTAGTATATTGAGAAAATATTAATTTAAAAAATACTCTTAATTCGTTGAAAAAATTATACTAAATATATAAATATTATTATTATATGGCGTTGAACACTAATTCTTTACATTTTCGTAAAAAATTACGTTTAAAAACAGAAAACGTATTTTAATATAATTTATAAATAATTATATAATATTTGTATTATTAAAAATTATTATCAAACTTTGCCCTAAGAAATATAATTGCTTTGAGTTAAACAATATTGTAAATTGAAGATAGTTTTGTTTTACCAAAAAGGAAGAAAAATATAAATCATACATAATTATTATTCGTTGACCGATCGAAAAAAATTTCAATTTATTCAGTTTTGTATAGGTGCTTACATTATTGTGACATAATGCTGAATCATATGTAATAATGCATTTTTATTGTTATCGTATAATATTACACTCTTGTATGTACAAATACAATAAACATGCAATGAGTGTATTGCCAGCAACTATATATACTGAGAATTATTTAAAAAAAAAATGAAACGGCAGAGAAAAGGGGTGGTTTAGCGGTTTTTCTTTTGATATAGTATTCAAAAATTCTCAGTGTTATAGAAACAATTTTATAAATCCGTATTTTTTTAGTGGTTCAAAAATCTATACCTCAATGTGATATTATATATTATGTGTGAATGCTTATAATATAATATTATATATACGATAAAGAACCTAGTGAACCAACATACAATTAATTTAAAGTAAAATTACTGACAAATTAAAAATCTCTAAACTTTAGTACCTATATATATTAATAATACACTACACATGTATATATTATAAGAATTTTACAGGTCCATATTTAGAATCTGTTTGATGTTTGAGCGAAGATAATGTTATTACAAAGCATCATGATATAGTATATGGCTGAAACAATAAAAAATAAATACATAATTCAAATCGTGTTAATCTGAATTGAAATTATGATAGTCAAACTGCAGTAAGTATTTTTATAAAAAATATTATACATATAGTATATGTTTCGATTTCTTATTTTAAGCGTATTTATCGGTGGTGCAAAGAGTAGCAAACGTAATGTATTATAATATTTTATATATGAACGAATTTTCGTCTCAGCATGAAGGCTTACAGTTCTATAATATAATAATAATATTATATTATTTACACTCTATCGAGTTGCCACGCCATGGAATGCCGTGAACCCTAATAGTGTTACGAGTATACCTACTGCAGAGTACCTATATGTAAAGGATCGACTTGGAATCGGTAAATAGAAGATAAACGAGATTGAAACCCCGAGAGACGGAATGCCGGTCATAATGCACATGCTCGTGGAGTGTAAACCACCTACGACGGTACAGGTGTTTGTAGGATTTTCAGGTAAAATTCAGGCATTATATTCTATTATGCGCATTAATATATATTTATGTATATACACACATAATGCACTGCAGTATCTGCAGGAGACGGGTTGTTGCTCAGGAATTACAACAACGGTCTAAATGTTGTAAAATGTTCTCTTTTACTTTCGTGTATGATATATATAAATGTATATAATATAATATATATATGTGTGTGTGTATGAACCCCGTCGTGTCGCGTATTGAATAGACGGAAAACCAATGAGCGGCATGTGCAAAATATAATAATAATAGTAATAGTAATAATAATAAAGAGGAAAAAAATGTCGTTCGGGAGTCGTGCGCATATATTTCTACAGAAACAGTGCTCGGATGGTGTATGATGGTAATACGGTTGGCCTGATCATCAGACGTGTAGGCGCGATATATATACATAATGTATGAACGAACAGTCTTTTGGCGATTATATTGCGACCTCAAAAACGACAAATAGTAATAAAATAAAACAACGATTTATTCAAAGCTATACTGAAATAACATCCTGTGTCTCGAATATGTATCGTAAATCATTTCTATACATATATATATGCATGCAATGCTAGATGGAATTTTTTTTTTTAATGTAACCAAAATTTGTAATGGGCTTTGTGCGGCGTGTGGAAGAGTAAATTATTAATATACATTGATATAATTTGATAGTTTTATAAAATATATTATTGTTACAAATGTTAATTTTTGTTCTCATATAAAAATGTATCTACTCATAAATCATAATTTACTTGCACATCAGTTAATCTTATCAAAAAATAAAGTGGTCTTCATTTTCCATTATAATATATTATTATAACTCTTAAGATTTTTATAAAAAACAATATAATTTTACATTCCTGTTTGTGTTTATACACGTCATATTATACATGGTATTAAGATTTACGAAATTATAATGATCTTTAATTACGAGTTTCAATTTTTTTTTTAACAATACATAATATTAATCTTAGTATTATTAATGTCATCGTAGTTCGTATTATAAATCTGAGTGATTTCGGGAGAGCTCCGTATAATACCCAAAAGCATTCCTGCATCAAATAAATACAATATTTTTAAAGCGGATTTTCAAAATCGTAAAAGATAATTTTAAAATAATACCCTTGAGAATATACTGGACTTGCGAAATTATATAAAAAAAGAAATATATTTTATTCTTTGATGCAATAATATTTTTTTGGGAGGAGGAGAAGACTTCAAACTCATAGTTGTATATTATGTATATAGTTACACTTTTGAATTATATGTTTTATCTAAATAAAATATTGTCTTTTGTTAAGTGAATTATATTTTATATTTTATCTTAATGTTTGTAGTATGCAAAAGTTTTATTAATATTTCTGATTATATATAAATATATATTTCTTCTTTGACGTAATATTTTCTTTGTTAGATAATTTTCAACAAAGGAAATATACTGTAATAATAACAGGGGAAATTATTATTTATTGCTAATTTATGCTTATGTTTTGAAAGATATTTTCTTAGTTTACAAAACAGGTTAAAGCGTAATTGTAAAAACGTATACTGTGTTACTCTTAATAAATTGTGTTTTGCGATCTTATTATTATTTTATGTGTCAATATTGTTATTATACCTACATGTATATATATTTTTTTTAATTTGTGTGAACGAAAGATAAATTTGAATATACTCGTACATTTTATATTTAATATATAAATATATATCCGGTTTAAGGCACTGAATTAGTAAACAAATATTTACAATATTTTACATAAATTTTTTGTGAAGTTTTTTATTTTTTTTTATTAATAATGTTATTATGAAGTAATTAATGTTATTTAAATTCATTAGTTTAGAAAATACAAACTTTAATCTAAACGCCCAATACAAAAAAGTGTTGTGATAATAGTTAAACGTTTTGAATAGAAAACAAGGACATGGAGAGAAATAAATTAATTGATCTAAATAATGTTCATACGAGAATAATGCTTTTGCGTTATTAAAAACAAGTTATTTTTACTTATTGTTGAATCATACAGTTTTTTTCTCGTATAAGTAGTATTTAATACTTCTTGGACTTTATTTATTTTATAATTTCATGTACGTATTAAACATTTCCCAATTTACATAATATAATTAAGATTATACCTCGTAAAATTGATATAAATATTGAAATATATAGTTATAATAGATTGAATTTTTATTTTTTAGTTAAAATAAATTAAATAAAAAGGTTGGGTTAAAAATATTGAAATTAAAGGTTAAACTGAAATATTACTCAGTTAATGGAAATTCTGAATAAAATATATCTATACAAAAAACACTACACCGTTCACCCATTTAAAAATCGATTCCTGAAGACTTTTTGACCTTTTTCAATGGGCAATTTTTGTCTAACGCAGTGCAGTTGGATTTAACTTTATTATTCACAGAAATGTTGCATTAAAGTGCATTCAACCAAGGTATAATTATAAGGGAGCGCATGCACTTACAACCTTTAGGACCCGCATTCAGTGTTCTATAAAGTATAAAAAGGGATATTTTCAAGTTGGGGTTGCAAACGAATAAGAATATTATATGTTTGACGGTATATTGGCAATCAACTATTTATTACATTTTTACCAGAAGACTTACACCTTCATGTGTGTATTAACTACAGTTAATTACAATTACAGATAATTGGATATTTCATGTAACAATTTAAAAACCTAACGCCGTTGGAAACAAATAACAATTTTATGTAGATACCTATAGTCTATTCAAAATGAGATGATGGCTCGGCGGCGACCAGTTTTGATCAGCCGCCCATGCGTACAACTTGGCCGCCGAATCATCATCTCATTTTGAATAGACTATATAGTAATTATTTTTAGTTAAATTGTTAAAACTGATATTATTATATTCAAGTTTGCATTGTGAACTCAGTAAATCGTATCAATACATCATAGTAAATTGTGAATAATGACATTGCAGGTATCGGAAGTTTGTGTATTTGCATTTTTTTTCATTGAATGGTCTAAAATATAGTTAGATTAGCCATTAGGTAAACAAATTTTAATCAAAATATAACGAATTAAAATAATTATTTAAATTTTACATATTTTTACATAATTTCCCTTTTTTAGATACATTTATACATTTTACATTAATTATTATTTATTTATCCATACATCTAGGTGTTAAATGCATAAGTATTCATATTTTTGTTATAATTTTATTTCTTAAACCATTGTATATCTTGATAATTTAATTTTAATTCTTGAATGGAATAAAGAGTATATTTGTTTTAAATTTGTTTTATATGAATACGTATATTTAATACTGGTGTTATACAATTTAAAAATAAATTGCATAATTATTTTGAAAAAAAAAAACCATGGTAAATTGGTAAAATAAATATAGTAAATAATAATATAATTAGTTAAACTTCCAAAAATTGTATAAATTCTAACTTAAATTTAATTATATTTAGTTTTCATTTATAGTTTTCGAATAAACTAGTTTAAAATATGAAGAAAGCATTTATATAAATGTTTTGATTGTTTTCTACACTTAGAAAAAATTTGTATTCAGTTAAAAGAATTTTATAGATAATTGATTGCAGGTTTATATAGGCACCTATAATACTAATAGATTCATCTAAGCGAAATAATCGTCGATATGAAAACAATTTAAAATAAGTACAATTATTATATTTTTATGACGCATTTAAAAATAGTTAGAATAAAGAGTTTTTATTATTCATATTTTATCATATACTTAAATTAAGAGAAAATAATGTGAAAAATAAAAATACCCTAAGTTATAATTTTTTTTTTTTAAACAAGCAGGCTATAAAAAACTCCATTAAATTATATATTTTCAATATTTAACTAAAGTAAAGATACACCATTACCTATACATTATAGAATATAGATACATTAACATGCATTAAAATTTTTAGAAGAGAAAAAAAAACAAGTTTTGGTTTTCGAATTATTTTAATAAGATAAATATCCTAAACAATTATGAGTAAATGATTCGACTTAATATAATAGAGATAGACATTATAATATATTTATTGTACATAATATGGATATTTTTATAAATCATATTATTAATTATTATATTAAACTATATAATATCATGTAGTTATTTTTTAAAAGACTAATATGGGTGTCATCCGAAATTGAATTCTTCTTATTAAAGGTTCAAATAGAGTTAGGCAAAGAATTTGATTTTTAACATGTATATCAAACATTAACTCTAGGCACATTATTGTAACACTATGCAGACCCTGTATTGTTATATTTTAATTTGTTAAAAGTCATCAGATTATTTAATAATAATAAAAAAATAAACGTATTGAATTGCACATTTAATCAGTTTGCAATTTTTTTACGTATGACTTGCGATAATAATTATTGAAAAAAAAATGAGAAAATCCATGTACGCTTGTATTTAGTGCATAATATAAATATATAATAATATTGTCGTATTTATCGAACATATAACATATTATACATATTGATAAGCATCCGTGTGAACAGTTTTGGTTACAGTAGGAATATAAATATATTGTGATCGAGAGCATAATATTATTATAGTTACATTACACTTATATAATGTATCTTTATGGACGAAAGAAAAACGAAATCTCAATCCAGTCGGGACATTTAAAGAATAAAACATTTCGTTTCGTTGAATAATACAAAACGCACCGTGCGTATATATACAGACTAAAAATGCCGAAGAACATTTGGTTGAATATTTCATTATATGCATAAGTACAAAGTTGGCCAATTTTTTAATATATGCATTTATAATTCGACTACAGTCATTGCACCCTCTTTTCGCTCGACAGGACATGCACCCTTGCATCACGTGATATACATATTATGCAGGGGGAGACGACTACGATTCTACTGGGTATATATTCTACGGTGAACAAATATATATTAGATAAAAGCCACGTTCATTTAAAGAACTCGCGAGTTTATGTTTTCAATGTTCCTACCCTTTTCTGCGGGTTTGTACGAATAACAAAATCTCCAATCGTAAAGCATCTTGAGCCAAGACACGTGGTTACCGATTCAAATAAACCTTTAAACCGTGAGTGCCCCGGGGACAATTTATCGAATTAAACGTGAAAATTATTTACAAAGTATACCAAGATGGCAAGATCGAATGTTCAATACGTTGTTTACAATAAACAAACATAATATACGTATACGATATTATATTATATTATATCATATCATACATATTATTACCTATATATTATGTGTAAATATAGTCTTTACTCAAAAGAAAAGTGTACTTTCACAAATTGTTTTCGTTATTAACTTTGATTTGTTTAAAGACATTAAAAACATTGCTTTTGAGAAAATAAAGTGTACTTTTAGTATTTAAAATGCTGGAATTAATTTCGAAGTATTTAGTCATACGCAAATTTTGTTGTCTTTGGGCATTAAAACTGTAGTAAAACTACGCAGACACATTTTATACACGCACATGCGGTAAAATATAATATGTGTAGCTGACTTAAATTATATTTATCAAGAGGGTTGTCTTCAGACAGACAACCCCTTAACACATAATGGTACGTTTTATAACTTGTGATACAATCGTCAATCTGTGATGCAATAAAGATTAAACGAATTTATACAAATGTATGTTTTTAAAATATTATTCGAAATACATTTACTGGAACAGATATATTTAAGTATCATATCCGTGCATCGACCGCGGGCCGCATGACGATACTGTCATTGACATTTTTTTTCACAAATTTACTCCGTTACTTTTATTTTAAGAATTTTCGCAGGTCGAGTTCATCGATGATTTTCGGATTATTCGATACAACATAATATTGTACAATTGCAGTGTAAGGAATAAGGATATTTCTAGATATAATTCAGCGCAGTCGAGTCGAATATTTCCGACGCTTGTCACCGAGAAAGTCATTGTGCAGCATTGACGTATTATTGCGTACGTAAGCCATTATAATAAGTACATAATAATACCTATGTATATTTATATAATGCACTGCGTTTTGTGATTGGCGCGAGCGATTTGAACCGCCGCCGTCAAATTTCGGCGAATATCTTATCAGATGCTGCACAACGACGCGGCGACCTAGGGTAAACCGCGTATATTATTATAATTTTTTCCCTCCTCCGTTCCTATGCAGTCTCGTTCATTTCCATATGGCTATTTATGTACATTTCGTGAACGATCGCGTGGGACTAATACTTTGACTGTTGTTATTATTATTATTATTATTATTATTATGCACAAACGGCGGCGGTGGCCTTAGAAAACAAGCTATTATACAGTCTCTGTCGTAGATCGCACGTCTCTCGGTACGCACACAGACAAGCGGTGCAGCGCATGCATGAGTGTCTGTGTGAGGCGGTCGGTCACAGACTTGACCCGGTGTGATGGGAGGAAAAGGGTTGAGTGAGAACGATAGACCGGGAGTTAGAGGGGGCCAGACATCGAAAATTGGTCGACGGCCAAATATATAACACACACATACACATATATATTCATATATATTATATGCATATATAGGGAACGCGCGGCATTAGGAACTATGACTTATCGGGACTGGTTTCCCCCACGCCGAAACCATCATAGCCGTAGCGCAGTTGTCTCGGTCGTCGCCAGACGTACAACTATAATAATATGTGCATACGCAAGTTAGTGGTACCTAAAACGCGACTACTACATACAGTTCTACATTCACAATTTAACATGTATTGTACACAGTTTTTTTTATCACTGAAACCCATTATAATTAGTTACTACTATCCGGAACAGATAGAAAAAAGCAAAACCGATTAGAAGAGGTATAGATATACAATTATAAAAAGAACGGAAACTCTTTGGACGGACTTAGTGCTACAGTCTTTTTACAATCGATTGTAATATTATTATTATTATTATTATTATTATTATAGATAGAAAAGACAGTATCGGCATAATATACACACACGCGCGCGCGCGCGCGCGCGAGCATTCATTGTTTTTAATACGTGTGTCGTTCACGCGTCTCTCAATCCCGGCAAACGCTCGCGCCCCGTTTTAGCGGTAATTTATACGACTGCCGCCGCTGACGTAAACGCCGCCGGACCTCTCGGCTCTCAGATATAGAGACGGTGGTGGGGAAAGACCGTGCCCGACATCGACGTGTGCGTAAATATCACACTAAGTCTAGGGATCTGAAAACGGCCGGCGGCTGTGTCTGGTTACGATATACCAAAATCATAATATACTATCGTAGTGTATATAAATACATATTAATATTTAATATACACATGTATAATACCATTTATACGTGTAAACAACGAGATCGGTTCGTTCGCCTTAGAGTACACTATACGCCAGACAGACTGCATAGTCGAGTGATTTCGTTATACTTAATAATAATTTTGTTTCTATACATAAAAAACACGTTTTAATATAATTTATTATAATATGGTAATGATGGTCGCGACGCAGTTTTTTAATCGTGATGTGTGTGTGTGTGTATATGCGCGCGCGCGTGCGCACGCACGCCGTGCCGACGGTCACCCATCCGAAACGGCTGTGATGACTACTCGCTATAACTCAATTAACCCGAGACTAAACATCGAGCGTTACTATACGTTTTTCCGGTAAACATTTTGTCCGCGCACAGGAATTCGTCCCACCCACCATATCCAACCTATCCTCACGATGTAATCTCTCGCTATAATCCCGAGACATCCGATAATAATTACATTACATGACATCGCATCACTCTCACACACACGCGTGCATATATACATGCACAACTCGCGAACAATTTACACGATGCAATAATCCGTGTTGCACTAATTATGTATAGGTACATAGTGTATACCCACCCTTCCCAGTGCAGTTTGGTCACAATTATCCGACTATACGTGCACCTGTTGGTGCACTCGCATAGAATCCCAAGGTCGCCTGAAGGCGTTAATTCGCCGTTTCAGCATGCAACAGAGTGTATTATAATTAATTTTGTTCATTACGTAGACACCCCACAGACGTGTATGTATAAATGTATTTAAAATGCGCATGAGAGTTCTGTTTTTAAAAATACGATGCATACTAATAAAATTGTGATGTAAGATAGTAAGATATAATTTGATTTGGAATTACTTTTAGCATTTCAAGATACAAATAAAATTATTAACTACAAACTTTTTATTAATTTACAATATTATTATATCTATTCTTTCGTTGCTATATTACGCTGAAATCGAGTAAATTGAAAATTATTATAATTTTCTTTAATAATAGTTGCAATCAGCGTCGATTAGCCAAGATATCGGACTACCGAGTCTTAGGATTTCTAACGTTTGTGTATAGCTATAACTATTGTATGGTTTAATAATTCGATTTAATTATATTTTAAAATAATTTTTGTACCTACTAACTTATCGTTTTTATAAAAAAAATAAAATTACGACCAAACACTAATAACCAGCCCTTATTTTGAGCTGCTCAACAGAGATTTTCTCGATATAGCTCGCCTGCCCAATCCATATCTGGTAGTAATATTATTAAAAGAGTGTATAATATAATTATCCTATACCATTTACATATAATAATGAGATTTTCTTTTTTTATTTAGTTATACATAGGGTTGAATAAATAAATCGTCAATAAATGCGTTTGGTACTTTGTAGCGTATACGATTCGATTATTTTAATATGCAGAGAATATTTATTTATACACCATAGATATATTATATATGTAATGTATATATATTTATATATATGATCAATGTTTGAATTTAATTTGCACACTGCGCAGTGTGCTATTATTTACAAATTTAAATTTGAATAAAAATAATGATAAATTAAAACGAAATAAATGTTATTTACTAATTATTCATTCTGCATAACTAAATTTGTACATGCGTAAATTTTAATTAATACATAATAGATTCATCCAAGCAACAAAAATATACTTAATGATACCTATAATAATATGTACCTATATTTATAACGAAAACTGTTAAATCACAGACTTATTGATGTAGATGACTGCTTGGTATAAGTCACAGACTACATTATATAGTCAATAGGTTTTACGACACATTCTTGTCTGCATTACCAAACAAGTTGTAACGTAAAAAACGGGTTATAGTCCCTAATAACATACGATAGTACACACAATTATATTATAATCCAACACTTATAATCTCCATCATAATAAAATACCTATTCCAAATTATTTTAACAATTACCGAAATCATATACTAGACACTTATTAACCAATGTGATAGATTACAATATTATATTTTATATTATTATATATTTTATTATACTCAATTTAACAAACAAATTTAAATTTTCCATTAATATTATAAATTGAAAATACCTAAAAATTGAGTTGTATATTTTCATGGTTTTACGAGAAATGTGCTGTTAAACGACTCATGAAACAATAAACAGAAAATAACACGATAACAATTTAAATCTTCAAATCTTGGTTAGCAAATCTAATTATGGGTTCAAATCGAAACTATTACCGAGCAAAATATAAATTCTTAGTTCAAGTTTAAACCAAGTTTTATTTACGTTTATTTGATTAATACGTTTAATCGAAAAATGATAAGATAACATATTATAGTCTATTAATATTTGTTTTGAATTAATATTTTTAAATCAAAAAGTATTTACTTATATTAAGTTTAGTATTAATCTAAAGACAGAATAATTGTATTATTGCGAGTTTATAGAACTTAGAGTTAGAACCGAGGAGACAGACACCTGTCTGATTATAAACATATCTGATTGCTTATATCAATATAATTATTGTATTTAATATAATATCATATTTAAAGTATTTCAAATATAATAATAAATCAATAATACTCTAATATATTTATGTTTGAAAAATTAAAATTAAATATTCATGAGAAAATTGTTTTCTTTTGCAAACCACTACTATTTTATTGCAAAAAATTGGCACGGGATATTTGATATTTATGATGTATTAATGACGGAAAGTAATTTATATTCGATTCAATTACGTGTATTTTGCAAATACTAATTTCATATGGTTTTTATTGCCACATATAGAAATTTAAATTGAAAATAAAAGTGAAAAAAAATAAAATATTATTAAATTGAAGTTATAATAAAAAAAAAAGCTGACCGATTTTTTTTTTAAATATAGGTATAATCTTTATCAAATTCACGTGTGTTATCAAAGACTTCGATAGTCGACCATGGCACTAACTAGTAACTAACTTTATTAGACTTTATACGACTGCATTAGTCAATATCAATAATGTATATTAAATACTATACCGAGTATACCTACTTAATACGTAAAGAATAAGTAAACACTTCATAACTACAATTATTCGGCAAAATATTATACAGCCTTATATGTAGTTTTGGTTACTAGCTATAGAAGCAGTGTTGAATCGAGCGCTGCAGGAGTACTTGGGGACTTGGGGTTGTTTACATGACGATAACGAGTTAACTTTAGAGTATAAGAACTATATATATTATTGTTAATAACCCAAATATGATAAACGAGTATTATAATATTATCACCGGTATTCGGTCTGAAATTCTATCATTCTACCGTGATATAATTCAAAAACAGTTTATAATAGTAATAAAGTATACTCGTTACAAAAATAATTAAAATTCAAAAATTGGTATGATATCTGCATATAACGACTGATATTCGTATCAAAAAATCGAAATATCATACGTGAATAATATTAAAGCATAGCCGTAACTTGTAAGTTTATTACCTGTTATATATATAGAATATATGAATGCAACCGATGAAATATCCGTAAGTGTTGTGAGGGTAGTTTCGGCAGGAGAACGGCGATCGCGACTTTTACACCACAATTAAAACGATCACTTACTACCACTATATCACAACTACAACCACTTACTACCACGCTGTTCTTGTAAGTGTCGGGATGAGATCGTTCAAGACGACTACGGTGGTAGTAGCATACCTATATAGTGGTGGTGGTGGTGGTGGTGGAAATCGAGGTGGTAGTATATAGCGATGTTGGTGGTGGTGGTGGTGTTGGTGGTAGTGGTAGATATAGTGCAACAATGGGACGAAAAATAAAAATCTCTTGTTGTGGTGCGCCGCGGCGAAGGGGCAGCTGCAAATCGGTCGATGGAATTCCGGGTGAGGTCGGTCGCGGCAGGCTAGACGTAAAATAGTTGACGGCTACGATAAACGTGTGCGCGCGCTTACTCCTCACGGGGTGCAAACGAATAACTAGTTTTTGTAAAAGGGAAATAATAATAATAATAATAATAATAATAATATATAACATTCGGGTAGTCGTCGTACAATACACGACAGACTCGCCATCTTTATACATATATATATATATTATGTATGTATATTATATACATTCATATATAACATACACACACACACAAACGTACTATTATAAGGGACCGGACAGTATTATCATTTGTGTTGCTGCCGTTGTGTTGCACTATACGGCTACTATGTAAAATATAATATGACGCCGCCGGTTATTGTTGGGAAACGACCAGAGACGCCGTCGTAGGTCGTACTGGTGTAGCCAGTGCCACAGAGTTCGGCAACGTTATAGGTAGATACACCTATATATGATGCGTGTTTCAGGTATGTTCCATCTCCATGGGGTTGATTTCGTGCACAATGCATATACATATACATATATTACACTCGCATAGGTATGTCTACAATATTATATTATTCCACCGATATATCCAGTAAAAATTTATACATATATATATATATAGGTATAGAGAACGTATGTAATGCGAACGTGTGTGTGTGCGAGCGTATTCTAAATTTATGCCGCGGCGCTCCATTACTATTTCTCTAGTCGCCCTTGAGATTTTAACCAGGGGGTAGAAATCTTTTATACGTATTTCATTTAATATAATATTATACGGGTGTATGTGTGTAATGGCGGCGCCGATTCGACCGCGTTTCGTTTTCACGAAATAAAAATTACAATAAAATGTGTTTAGCTATGTACGATTATATTTTTTTTTCGTTTACTGCTGCGGGGCACCGTGTACGAAATATTATATTTATTTCGTTACAGGTGGACCGATATATACAATATAGTTCAGAATATATATCAGATTTACGACGGCTACAATAATATGATCGTTATATATTCATTATTCGCGACTATAATAATATTATACCTACACAATAAAATATCACTTAAAAATCGTACCTCCATGATATTACCATATTATTAGTCAACACGAATCAAATGTTCGAAAAATTATTGCATGTGTGTTGTATTATACGATTTGGATGAAATAGGAACTGTCGAAACAAACGCGGCAACATAACATTTAAATAATAATATTATACTCGTTTATATTCCTATAATATATAGTTTTAATTTTTTAGTCTGGTCTCCGGTAGTCCGGTGTGTAGAAAAAAATGCGATATAAATAAACTTGTTTCTGATTTGCGCCTTTCAATAAAATTTATATATTTACTAAAATATAGGGTGTCTCATAAAGATTTAACAATTTAAAATGGCAGGATAAAGGAATTTACATAATCCTACCACTTAAAATTAGTAAATTTCCTTATGAATATACTTACATAACTTTACAGTTTACACCTATGTTATTATGTTAATATTATTTATAAGGATTACAAAAACCATAAACTATAACCACAAGCACACATTTATTATTTACGTTATAAAAATAAATGTATGCAAAAAATAAACTTAATTATTATTATCACGTGATAACTTTACACAACGTTGTAAATAAAATCAAATTTTTCTAAAAACATCAAAAACTGTTCAAAATTGTTCATTACGGTTTCTGTCAAATAACAACGTCAAGTTGTTGGTAAGATTCCATAATTTGTTAAGTTTTAGTACGTTTTTTTTACACTTTTACAAACCTATATGGCTATATATTTTATATTTATTTTAGCGATATTTTGGATTTATTGTTGTACTTTTAATCTTATTTAGCAAGTTTAAAATTGATTATAATTTGTATTTATATGTCTATAATATATATATATATATAATATATATATAATGTATTATATTAGCATATTATGCTAATTAAAAAATATTTCTATAAAAAAAAATTCTAAAATTTATAATACATTAACTACCCAATACCGGCAATACTCATACCCATAGGCCA
The DNA here is from genome assembly GCA_020882235.1 of Schizaphis graminum. Classification (NCBI taxonomy): domain Eukaryota; kingdom Metazoa; phylum Arthropoda; class Insecta; order Hemiptera; family Aphididae; genus Schizaphis; species Schizaphis graminum. Next base: position 15,729,211 of record CM037032.1, read on the forward strand.
TAGGTCATACATAACATACAGAGTTCTACATAAAATCATTTATACAATGATGATAAATCGCTTTCAGATTCAATAAGAAAGTATGCCCCATTGCCATTGCCCCTATTTATCAACCCGTCGAAATGTCCAAGTGAACTATTCGTACATTATAATTCTCACGAGGCTAATTTAGACCACAAGGCTAATTTTGAGGTTACGAAGCTAGGGAGCATGACCAATGGTGACTATTGCTCAAACGGGTAAACTATACTGTTCAGAATTTTATTAATTACATCTACCTTTCATTAGATTTTACGTATTATTATGAAATATGAAATATTTATTAGATATAAAAATACCCATATTTTAAATCAGCGAAAAAATATTACAGAAATCCAACAACTACCTATATAGATTCATAAATCACAATGTAGTATATAAATTTATTTTAAATAGGTACTTCTTTAAGCGTTTAAAATATTTTAAGAATAAAACTTCAAGAATTGATCTTCAAAAACATAAAAGGGAATTATCTACAGTCTATAATAGGTTCATTGGTATATAATATAGTTTTCTTCGATATTACTATTATGTATAATGTATATTATGCAATCTATACATAATTAATTTCAAAATATGAAAAAAAAATTGTCTTAATCAAAGTAGAACTTAAATTATAATTGTTTTTTTTATATTATACTTCTAATAGTATGATTATTATTTGTGGAATATAATCTCATATTTAAATAAATCAAAATGCATTAATTAATGTAATTAATTGCGTGTATAATAAAGTAATAGTTATTAATATAAATAATTTATTTATTTATATACAACGTAATTTAGAAAAAGTTATTTTACTATACTTGTCTACTTTTAATTAACTAACATCTTCAGAGTTATTATATTTTTAGATGTAAACCGATACTTGAAATATCATTAATATCTTGAAGTAGTAAGTATAAATACTGCAGTATATCTACAGTGTATTAGAAAAAACAATTATATAATAAACAGGTATAGTTACAAATGTGTGACAGTTTTGTGTTAAAATATACTAACTGTATGAAGACGAATATTAAATTTATATATAAAAAAATATATTAAAAATATTAAAACGTCGAGGACAGTCTACGGATTGTAATAAATTTTAATACGCAGTGAAAATGAATAATTCTACAATACTAGTGGTTCCAAAAGTTGTTTTTGGTATATTTCGAAATGTAACTATATTTATTAAGCTAGTTATCAAGACTAAATAGTAATTGATTGAAATCAATTCTCATGTATTATTATTTTTGACTTTTATTGAGAAGTAGAATTTATGGTCGTTCAAACGTGCTTTATCCTTCACACACGATACAAACATAATATTTAGGTTTACAATTCAAATATACAATAGGCTAACGGATGTCTCTTTTTATTCTGCACTAAGTGTACTTAACAATACCCAAAGAAAAATAACATACAGAAATTAAAGGTACGAATATAAACTATTTTTTTTTATTTTTCATTGTATCTTATAAATTAAGGTGTAGGTATAATTCACAAAACTCTATTTATTGATGAAATAAAATAATTTTATAGATTTTATTTGTTGCCTATTTGTAAATGTAGTAGACAATACCTACATAGATATAAATTAATTTATTTTAAACAGATTTAATTATTTCATTGATAATATTAGAAATAGAAAGACCGTCACCATATAGAGAGAAAAATAAAATTTGTATCGAGGTAAATCATTGTTAGAATATAATAATACAATATTCAGACGTGAAAATTTATATATTTTGTCGAACTGAAATCTTAAACTTAAAATTGTTTGGCGTATTTCTTATGAGTATATCATCACCAGTTACGCGAGAGGTAAATTTTATTTTAGTAATTTAGTACCTATCACGTTGAATGTATTGTAAAAAATTTAAAATATATAATTAACAGAGTGTAAATTGGGCGATGAACTAGGTATATTAATGTTGCTATTGTTAATGATATAATTTATACGAAAAATAAATTCCGTATTTTGTGGGAATCGATGAAAAGTTGCAAATAAAAATGCATATGTATTATTGAAATGATACACCCATGTTATCTGACTCTGGCCGAAATAAAATTGTAAAATGCATTGATGAATGCATTCAAGCTTTAACGGACACAGCTCCGATTACCGATTGGTTTGCTAGGCGGAGATATCAATATCATATAATATGAACAACGAACTTAATTATATTGATGTAGTGTGATATTAATGAGTGTATCGAGTGTATTTCGTGTTCCAAAATTCCAAATTATAATTAATTATTGGTAAATATGAATTAAATGAACAATTTTTAATCTAAAAATGTATTTATTTGTTTTATACATAATACATATCGACGAATTTTATATTTTTATTTAGTTAAATCGCTTATAGGTATTATATAATATACGAGAAACAAAAATAAAAACAAATATCTAATCTACCTATACAATAACACTAAAATATTTTTAATATTGTGAATTTATCAAGTATATTAAGTGTATTATATCGATATGAAAAGAATTAAATCGATTGTATAATCAATTGTAAATTGAATACATTTAATTTAACATAAAATATGCTTTAATCTTAAAGGAGTCCACTATTAAAAAATAGTTATATCAAATATTTCTTTAACAGTAAATAATTGAGAAACTACGAAGTTACTTAATTTTATAAATAATTTTTAGCACCAATTGTACACACGCGTAATAAAACTTAATCGAATTTAAAAAAAATGACATAGTGTAATTTGTGATATGTTTAATAAAGGACAAGGAGAAGTGATAGTTGTTTTTCAAACCTTAATATAGTTTTCACGAAAAATTTTATACAGTGGTAGTTTGGGACTTTTGGTAGGCACAACGCTGTTGCCAAAAGGTTATATAAACCATAGGTACCATAAGTAGATTCATTTGTCGAATTCTGACTATTAAATCACATAAGTTCTGTATGCAGTATGAAATAGTATTTATTTATTCTTTTACTTAGAAGAGGTATTATTTAATTACATTTTAGAGTCTTGGTAAACTTATAAAATACATAAAATAAGCTACAAAATATAACCATGGGTTCACTTACAATGTTATTACTATTATTATACAACCACTATAACAAAAATTGAAAATTGTTTATCTAATTGATTCTCAATTATTTATTTTTGAAAAGAAAACAATATAATATTATATAATTTAAAAAAAAAAGTTTATTAAAAATGTACTTACCTCTCAGTTCTCATCTACTATATTTTAAATAATAATTAATAATAATTTTTCATAGGGTGTGCAGAATGATTTTAGTAAGGGTTACTTGACCTAATACAGTTCAGTAAGATAAATATTGTCTCTATATTATAATAATTAGTTTATAATAAATTTAAATTGTTTAGACGCTGTTTTAATGATAATGAAAATAAAGAATATTTGATGTAGGTACATTTAATATTATTATTGGCTATTGTATAAAATAAAACAATTATTAGTTTATATGACGTAATATATTTTTAAATAAAATTAGTTCAAACAGATAGTTATATTAAAATCAATAGTAGTATCAACAACTTCCTCAAACATTTGAAAATGTTAAAATTAGATTAAAAAGATTTTAAAGTCAATAAATAATTATAAAAACAAAAATTTACGTACTGTGGATATCTATGCAAAAATAATTGCATTTAATTAGGTATAATAAAGATTGGATCATTTTGAAAAAAATAAGTATGATTAATTATTATTTGAAATAAAAATGTGTACTTATATTTGATAATTTAATTTAATAATGTATATTAGCTATTGAATATTATTCAAAAAAATAATATGCATTATTTACAATTATTGAGTTATATATTTGAAAAAAATGCGTTAAACAAATTTATTAACAGCTATTTGAAAATAGTTTTTATTATAACTATTATAATGTTAAAAAAAATATAAATATTTAATTGATTATTATTATCATGTAAAATAATTGTACAATTTGGGTAAATTTGGTGCAAATAAGCGGTAGTGAAAAACGTCTTTTTAATTTAAACCTGACGCAGATAGGCTGTATCAAAAATTAATGAATTATTTTTAGCGCAAATGGTAATCCCCTTTCGACCAAAGTGTAAATGTCTTGGTAAGGTGGACGTGGAAAACTGCTACCATGTGATTTATATTATGATCAAAAAATGAACATTATACAACAAGACTGTATAATAATGTATATTGTATAACTATATAAGTATTTAAGACAAGAATGCGTGTAAGACACATCACTATAAACGTATATATAATATGATACTAGCTAATATATTATGCTTGTAAACCTAACAGTTACAATAGTTACATATTATTGTATATATTTTTGAATTTTTCGTTGGAACTTGAATACTACACATAAACAGTGTATAAAATACCTATTACGCCTATTGCGGATTACGATATAGACATATACAAATATAATTCGTTTAAAAAAATATAATAATAATAAACAAGATTTTACCTTTTTCATTGAATTTTGCCGCTCCGTAGATTGAGAATCGGAAACGTTGTATGTTTACGTCTGTGCAAACAGTAGGCGTACGATAGTTGAGAAAAACGTTCGTTGAATTATTACCATAGAATTCGGGTACGCCATAGGTCGTATTATACGGTTCCGCGTAATTCTGTATTACTCTACTCCTATGGCATACGCGCAAATCATAACTGTTGTGCCGTAGTCGCCAAAGAGAATAATATAACTTATACCTAGGTACGCTATTCGTTTGCGCGTTTGTTACCGTATACCGCGTTTACGGCATAATACGCTAGAATAATCGAATAGATATAGGCTTTGTTTTTTTTATTTACCACCGCCGAATCTACTGCAAAATGTCTGTACTTCTGTAGGCTTAGCTGCAGTTGTGAACTAAAATTAAATGTACCTGCCGATAAAAACGTAGGTTTTTTTTTTATTTATTATACAGAAAATTGACTGGTATTTTAATCGACACTGAATGAAATACGGTGGATTAATTATTAATTTAACTAGTAGAAGTAAAAGCTATTATTATTAACTAACATTTATCAAAATAAATTTATCGTATTTTTTATGTTTCAAGTTTCTTAGTACTCTGTGTACAACAGGTAAATTTGATTTAATACTAAAATTTGACGTAAAAGTCGTGAAATAGGGAACCTACAGCATGGGCCACCTAAATATGAATAATTATCAAGTTGTAATTATACGTTTTTTTATGCTAAGTAAGTTAATTTGGTCTCTTGACCATGTACGGTTTAGGCGCCATCTCGCATTACAACATTGTTTTATTTTAGCACTATTTGGAGTATATTTAACATTATTGATGATTCTGTTAGCGTTCTATAGGTACTTGTATATGGTTATAGAATATAGATATTAATTTTTTAGCGTACATATTTTAGAGTTAGTTTTTTGTGAAGCCACGGTGAGCACTGAGCAGTGAGATCATAACTGATTTTAAATCATTAATGAATGAAGATAGTTGGTTTGTTAAACTGACTTTGCTAGAGTTTTAAGAACTATCCTTCTGAAGAATTGGTTGTTTTGTTAGAAGTTTTTTGAAAGAGCGGAGACTTTCAGTTGATTTTTGGTTTCTCATCAGTGTTAAACATTTTTGGCTAAGGTATTTTGTTTTTAAACAAATGATTATCTGATTATGATTTCCGGAATATGTTTAGGAATTTAATTTATAGTTAGCTAGAAGAGGATAGCTGCATAAGACTTTTAGCTGGTTCATTTCTATCTTTGGTACACTGAGTTAAGTTGTGGTTTTCACCATAACGGGCACATTATTAAATGGTGGTTACAAACTTATAATAAATACGTGTGTGACCGTGTGATTGACATTTGTAAATGTTGAGCGGTATCTTTCCTGACAAAATAATCGTTATAAATCGTAATTGATAAGTATTTTAGGTCTATAGGTCTAATAAGTAATAATGTTTTATTTCATATTCAAAATATATTAAATATATCTTAGACTGTTTAAATTGTTACTTATACATACTTATTGTTATTTACTTATGATTAGTTCGTAGCCATTATTACCTTATACTATATTGAGTATAAGATTTATGGTTCTTAATTACATATTTAGTGATAATAATTAAAAGATATAAAAATATCGAGATAAGATAAATAAAAGATATTTTAGATATTTTAGTATACAAAATTCAGTTTTAGTGTTGTTTGCACAAAATTTGTTAAAGGGCTACCAGGGTACAACCACGTTGTGATGATCTAGATAGAATGAGTAGTTTGTAAATTAATATATTTTTTTGCAGTAATCGTTTGGATTTTAATAGAAAATTTAATTGATAAAATTAATGATTTAGAGATTTAATTGAGTTGTTCACGTGAGTTGAGTTGTCTGTCTAGATGCAATCCGAGATATTTTACTGACTGTTCGATTGGTATATATTTTGTTTGTTGCGGATAAACTGAACAGTAGTCACAAGGGTGCTGAAATATAAATAGGATTTATGTGTTTAATTTTTATTCTGTATTTAAGAACCTATTTTGTAACCGTAGTCAGTTAAAATGATTTTGGTAAGCTGCAATTTAAACTTAAATTATTATTACTGGCAGTTAAATGTTATTGGTTAGAATAAGTGATGTGTGATTTGTTTATTGGTTTATACAACAATTTTTAGAAAAATATTTATTTAAATTAAATCATAAATTTCAAATTAAAAAATAATCAGTATTACTTTGATATCCTAAGTAAACCTATGAATTTTTTTTGTATTGACATTTGATCTTATTGTTACATAGTATGAAAAACATAAATTACCATTTTATAATTTAGATACTTAATAGTTTATGCAAATTTTTAATCTTGTGACTTATATTATAACGTCAACTGCAGTATTAAAAATCACCTTATTTTTTTCTATTATTGAAATTTCTAGTTGTAATACCAGTATGTCCGTAACAGTAAGATTTTGTATATTATGTAATTAATAAATAATAACTGTGGATTTTAACTAAAAAATAACAATAAAGAGCTAATAATATATATATCCTGTTCTATATTAAACATGACTTAGGTAGCTAGGTACATAGTTATATATATTATTGTTTATACATTATTAATAATATGTTATTTATCTATATTGTAGCATTGTTCGTTTTAGTACGTAAATTAATATATACAACTAATTGTATATTAAATAAAAGTAGGTACTAGGTGATAAGAAAAAAAGTACTTTTCTTGTTTTAAACTACGACGTTATTTTGACTTTTTATTAACGTATGATTTAGAACATTACACTATGATGATCATGACTTTCAATTTTCATAAAATAGATGTGGAAAACTAAACATGATGATTTGGAAAATGTTTAATAATTTGCTGTTTGTTTAAAAATGATATCACATCGAATCTTTAAAGTTTGATAATATAATTTTAATTGATGGATTTTGGATAGTAGAGTTTCTTTTTTTCTATCATAAATGTAAATAACATGAGAAAATAAAAAAAAAACAAATAAACCAAAACAATTACATATCATTTTAATACTAATAATTATTATAGCTTCCTTCATTCCAAATCGAGGCGAATGTGTACGACACGTGTATGGTAAAATTGTTCGACTAGTCTTCGAAGACAAATCCCTATTCTAGACCTTCCTTTAACTTGCGCTGTCAATGTCATTACAAACTATAGTGACTGTACAAAAAATCTAACTAAGGTTTTATTAAATGTATTTTATGCATGCCTGTGATATAAATATATATGTTATGTTTATACGTACCTATTATGTATTTATATAATATACCCTGCTGTAGAATATATATTATTCCAATAAATTCAGGAACTTTTTGTAGCGATTAAACGAAGCTGTGAATAATTAAGAAAATAATATCATAATGTTTATAATGTGAGAACAACGCATTTCGTTTCGGTTAACTTGGAATAGTTTGTAAGTAGGATTAATAAATAATATGCATTAGTGACTATTACTATTGTATACTTATTGTATACTTATGCATTCGTATGCAGGTTAAACAATATCCAAGACCAGATAGACGCATATAATACAATATACGTACACGTTTCATGAATTTCGACGAGTAAAGAAAAACATCGCGTATTCATTTGTTGCATTGTAAGTGAAGTATAAATGTGAAAACCTTTAAACGATCTTATTTTATTAAACCAACAAAAGAGTTAATTCGTTGGAAGATTTTTCTCGGGTCCGTAAAGTTGCCTACAACGACACAGTGATATATTTTTTTGTTATTATGTGTGTGTTTTGTCAGTGTGAAGCTTATGTGTATTGTGTATTTGTAAACATAAAATAACATGTCTAACATATGAAGATGAGTGTCTATTTTTAAAACGATTTATTGAATTATCAAACTATCTATTTTAATTAGTATGTGAAAATATGGACAGCATCAACAAGTCGGTGACATGAAAAAAGAAAAGAACAAATTATAAAATGAAAATGTGAATATCACATAGGTAAGTAAGAGTTTGTGTACTATATAGATTCAGTTTACAATAAATAAATATAATTGTGATATAACAATTGTACGTTATTGTATTAATTTAAAACATTAGTTTTACCTAAATGGTTTCTAAATACATAAGTTGAATTGTTTTTATGGCATTATGACTCTTCATTTGAACGATAGCAATTGAAGTTATAAAATATATTATTTTTTATTATAGATAAAATCAAATCAGTTTGTTATTTAATATGTTAGACTATAAACTATATTGTACAATTATTATTTGTTGAGTAGGTATATACATAACTACATTTACAGTTCCTTATAAGTAGTTATAACACAGTAACAATTTCAATAATTTTCTGTTGGTAAATATACCAAATATTTTCTGTAATTTTTCTTATTAATTAATATTAAATATAACATAATACTATATGTATAAATCCACAAATATTTTTTTTTCAAATAAGTAGGTATTTTTTTTATTGTTTCAAATATTAACTTAATACATTTAATAAACCTATCAAGTATCAGTGCATACATATAATATACTATGTAATGCATTTTATATGATTTTTTACAGAAATAACTTTGTTTAATAAAATGTTTCGTTTAACTTCACAAAAAAACTTTTAGGTTAATTTTTTATTTATTATTACTATTTGTAGTAATAGTTTTTATAAGTTGATCTACATATTTATTTAGAAAAAATTAAAATTGATTTGTAAGTTTGTTTAATTAGGAAGTATATCATAATTTAATTAGGAATTTTATAAAATTATTTTACAACAATAAATTTTAAAATTATTCTATAATTAATTATTATAATATATTTTATCAAATTTATCCAATTTTCTATTTGATCCACTAAATATTTCTTTAATGATATTAGGTAAATACAATTATTATTTTATTATTATACTTGTTATTGAAGTTGGTGTATTACATTTATTAACTCGAAAATTAATCAATTTAATATGCATACATTTATCTAACAATTTAAGTTTTATCGATTTGCATTTTCTGTTGTAGATACCACAATGAAATATAGATAGGTTTAAATTTTTTATAATTATGCCACTGTATGTATCTATTCGGATTTGATGAATCAAAACAATATTTAAGCCATTTATTCATATTCGATCTGGTAGAGCATACATAATATAATATGCAGCTTACAAATAGTCGATAGTACTATACCAAGTTAGATTTTTGTGGCACAAGTGTTGTACTAAGTTTTATGCGATTAGCGCTTGCATAGTACAATTTGCATATTGTTTGTCAATAAATTTATACCACGTGATTTCGGTACATCCACATTGTGGTTTACGATGATTTTTTCGGAAAAAGATTCTTTTACCGTATAAAACTTTCAAATCCCGAGGGATGGAAAAATCTCCAAAAAAGGTTAAGTTTGAAATGTGATTAAAGCGTAATAAACATGGTGTATATCATTAAGGTTTGTAATAAATATAATATAATATTTAATTGTATAATGTATTTACAATATAATATTTATCTGTTGTATATTGTATGAAATAAAATACAGATATTGATTTAATTTTTATTTGCATATGATAAAAGTGTTAGTAGCTAGCAGTTAATGCTTTCATATTTTATTAATTATTTTTAAAATTCCATAATTTGTTATGGTGGATTTTTAAATAATTACGATTTTAAGATAACAGAGAATCAACTACAATACTACACAATAAAAAAATTAAAAGTAATTTGATCAATTACTTGTCTTATTAAACATATTTTTCATAACGAATATTTTTTAAGATGAAGTGTAAAAGAATTTATAAATTATAAAAATAGTTTGCAATATATTGCTGAAGGTTTTATGGACATTGTACCATAGGGGGGGATTTAGTGAAATTGTTCCCCTTTCTTAAAAATTTTAAAAGATTATTACAAAGAAAATAAAAGTTTGCAAATTCTAAGAACTGGTTTGCAAAATAATACGAGTGAAGGTTTAGAGAAAATTAAATAACATGATGCCAACGTCACATATATACGAATCCTCCATATTTTTTATGTTCAATAAGACTTAACTTATTTATAGCGCGGATATTCTGTTTATTTGAAAACGTCATGTCTTACTATCATCTAAAAGTTTGGTAGGTATTATAATATATGGTATTTAACCTATTTACCACGCCACTGCGTGAAATATATTTTTAAAGAGGCCGGCACGTTTATTATTTTATACGTATATTACCTTGATAATATGGTATTTTTGAAAATTCTGAAAATTTGCATACAGTAGTGTTTAGGCTTTCGCTTTGCATTGTGTGAAATGGTGCTTTTTATTACGTATTTCAGCGCAAGATTTTTATAATTTATAATATACTGCCGCTATATTATATTAAATATTGAAAACGGCTTGGACAAAAAACTTATAAACATCAAATATTCAAATTATAAATAATAAATATATTTTACTAGTAAATATCACGTACGTAATATTGTCAGATACTATTAGTTGTGCGTGTGGTACAGCAATCAACATGATGCGAATAATTACACTAAAGCTGTCCAATTTCAATATTATTCACCGCCATTATATTATTATTAGGTACATTTTTATAAAACTGTTTTTTGTGCTTTATTAGTTGTTGGTGCTTGCTTCAAACTACCAATTCTATTTTTATTATCCTTAATTTTTTATTTGTATGTAAATGTTATGTTCCGAGATTATAGTAGCTATACATCGTACGTTACTGACGTTATTATATTATACTGTCAGACTATCATACATTCATAGTAATTTGTTAAATATACAGAACATATACACACAGAACTATTTACCTAACATATCTATGATTCAAATAATTATTATTTTGAAACATGAACTTTAAGTAAATATTTATCTTATTTTTTATAAAATGAATTATACTATAGGTTATAGGTTTACGAAAAATAATGGTAAGTCCTTATACTTGTATGGAACAATATAATATATTTTTATTTCGCAACTTATAACTATTGTTATACGTCTGTTGTACCATCACTTTATAGAAAACATACCAATTAAGGTAAAACTTCATCTTTAAAAATGTTACCGTTTCCGGCATTTTCAGTGCAAAGCCTCTTTTACATATATTTTAATCCGGTTTTATATGTAAGCATTAAACGGGTATCGTTTTTATGTACTCTAAAAATGATTATTATTCATTTTTTTATTCAAAAACCTGATTAATTTTACAATTTAAATAATATTATTTTGATGTTTGTATGCAAGTAGACAAAGTTGGTTATAGTAAAAATGTTGAAAAAAATATATTTTATATTTCATGTTTTTAAAAATTATTATTAGAATAATGCATAAATAATATTATATGTTAAAATAATTGTTAGCTTATTTATTATTTGTCCATTGTACTTATTATATTATAAGATCGAAATTTAAAATATATATAATACAGTTTCGCATTTGCTTTCGATAGTTAAGTAAAGTAATTTAATTTGTTGCAAATGTATATGGAAATTACATATTATAAACACTGTTTTTAAAACTATTACGATGTTTATATAAGTATAATAATTTTATATACCTTTACAGGAAATACTGCTGACCCTAAAACGACCCCAAAAGTCCAATAATATGCGAAACGTTTTTATTTTTTCACTTTTTTTTTTATTACGATCGCATTGTGCACAACTGCGTTCTATTAAAACACCGTAAACGGGATAATTAATATATATATATATATATTATAATAAACCAGAAGTATTTAATGATTTTTACAGCGTAAATTTAATTGTAACTATACAGAGTGATTATTTTAATAGTTAAAATTGCCTTGAAAAGCATTTAAGTTTAAAAAAATATATTTACATAATTTAAAGACAAACCTATGTGTAGTTAGCATCTCAGTTTAAATCTAATCGGTTCTATTTTGATGTAATATTTTGCTTATAATTCACAACGTTTCAGATAAAAACGCTTGCCAAGTCAAAGATCGGCATGTAAACTTTTTTGATTTTCAATTTTTAGAAAATATGTATTAATTGTATGCAATATGTATGTATAATTTATTTTATTTTCATTTTTATTTAGTGAGATAGACCTCCGAAACCGGAGAGAGGATTTTGTTGTTCGGGGTCTTGTTAGATTCATATTGGCTAGGAGAAGTCCAGTGAAGATTTTCAGAACTTCATATTTTATAGTTAATTCATTACAGAGCTTCAAAAAAAAAAAAAAATTATATTTTATTGGTCGTTTTTGATGTTTTTCAGCTTTATAGCTATGTAGTGAGTTAACAATTGAAGATAAAGTTCTGAAAATCTTCACAGCACTTTTTCTGGGAGAATGTAAGTTCTTACACGAGAGTAGCAGGTAAAAAAAATAAACACGTTAGTTCCTCCACGGCGGAAAAAGGTACGTATGTAAGTTCCTACACGATAAAAACCAATGTGAATCTAACAAGACCACAAATAACAAAATCTGTTATTCAGTTTCGTTAATTTACCATGCTAAATAAAAATCTAGCAAAAATAACTATTTTTTTAATTGTAAAAAATTAAATCATTTTTTTGAAAAATCTCATATTTTGTATCTACTTAATAATCTCTTTTTAATCAGCTATCAACCAAATTTTTAGCTATAATTATAGTTTTGAAGAAAAGTTAAAAAATAGAAATTTTGTGACAGTTCACGCTGATGTTTCTGTGGATTAAAATCGTTATACCGCTTGGGTGTGTTATCAGATCTCTCTCATAAATATTTTATGCTAAAGCTAGCTTAATTATCCACCTACTCATTCAACTGAGTTACATTTTTATCATTTTCCTATTTAACAAAAATTCTTGAAGTTTTAAAAATTCAGACTTTTTTTCATTTTAATTACTATACTTACTTGATTAAAAATCAAGAAAGTAAAATTGTACTCATTTTTTATAGTGTGACGAAAAAATATAGCATCGAGGTATCATTTTCAAATACATAATTTTAAGTTATTACAAAACAAAATTCATGAATAAAATCTCATTTTTACAATATTTTAAGTTTTTACTTTTTTCGGAGGACAACATACATTTTTAATTTCATATCCCAAGCAAAATATTTTTTCAAGAATTTCAATATATTATAAAAAAGAATTGAAGTTTGAAGTTTTAGTTATTATTATTTATTAGTATTTAAAGTTTAAATTATTGGAGAAGTGGATCAACATTTTGAAGGGTAGTTCATCCTTTTAGATATTTCACTCCGCTCTTCCAAACTTTAAAATTGAAATACTTATTAAAAATTAGCTATTCCTTCAACATTTTATTTTTATTTTTATTAATTTTATTTATTGTAATTAAAAAATTATAAATAAAAATGTACTGTGTCATTAAAAAAAAAGTAGAAAATTCGTGAAACATGATATTAAAAAAAAATTGTTTGCAATGATTTCAAATTATGTAAAAAAAAATTATTTCAATTACTTTAATACTTTTCAATAGGTACACAATAAGAATGTTTATTGTCAAAATAACCATTACAATTTAAATAATTAATTATTATGGACATGAAAATCGATTTGTACCACAGAGTCCCATACTGCATTGCCCACCCTATGATGCACATTATTACATACTTACTATATTATAGTGTATTAAAATACTTGCACGGAGTGTGATGGTAACGGCGCGGCGGTGGTGTCCAATCTTGATGATGTACACCACTTCAGCACTATATATCATACAATTATATACGTAAATAGGTACATCCAAAGGACAATAAAATAATAATACAAATACAGTATCTATACGGCGTGCGCACGTACATGTATAATGTATGTACTATATCATATCGTATATTTTATTATGTACATGTGCACATAATAATTTATAATAGCGTATCGAACGAATGAACGATTATAATTACTTTATAGACAAACGATTAATAACTGTGTAACCGTATATATATATATATATATATATACATATATATTATACAATATACATATATATGTGTGTCTATATTTTTAATATTGTATACAGTTTATAAGTATAATCGTCGTGTAAATATAATATAAATATACATGATATATATATATATATACCACAAATGCACGCGATTAATGTACACACGTTTTAGATAACTATAAGCGTGTGTATATACACTATAATATAAATATATGCGAATAATAAATTATTAATCTCTAATGTGCTAGACGCAGTATGTACGACGACGACGGCCGTGGCTTAAGTACTTCGTCGTGTTCCAGACACTAGTCCAACGCGTGTGTCTGTGTTTATGTCATCAATAACAACATGGCTCAAGGACGGAGAATATTATTATTATGATTCGACGGCGCGGCGGTCATCTCGCCCCAATCGGAATACGTGGCTATTATCACTTTTACCATTATCTACCTATTATATTATGTCGTTATGAGATTTTAAATAATACGTTTTGTTTTGTTTTTTTTTTTTGTACGATTTTCGTATTGTATGGTATTGTATTCTACCACCGACCACCATCTCCTCACCATTTCAACTAGTGAAATTTTAATTAAAACTAAAATGCTCAAGAATTTCCTGAACCGTTGTTTGTTTTCATATCACACTTTTATTATTCGGTTCGAAAAAAATTGTTGTTTTTTTTTTTTTTACAGTGATACGTGGCTGCAGCCGTGTAAGTGTGCGTGTATTGTAGTGGTCTGTACGTGTATATATACCTACAAGTAAAATTAATTTTGATATGACAGACGCCACTACTATATACGACCCCTCGTCAATAATATGAGATATTATATTGACGTGAAATGGATTATAATATTATAACGTTTTAGAATCATCCGTAAAACATTGAAAATAAAAATGTATATGCACACGAGTATAAAAATCCCGTATAACGTAGATAATACATTTACGTTTCGCACACTGTCGTGTGATAGACGCAGATAAAATATAGCATAGGTATTATATTATTTTGAATTAATGGAACCCGAACGGGCGTTTTATTAATCGCAACAACCGCAGCACGCTGCAATAATAACGATATGATAATATGTTATGACTAGGGAAAAGGATATTATATAGCTGCCCTAAAAAAGCACAAATTATGCAAGCACTATATAGGCACATTTTAAAACCCTAAAATATGCGATACATTTTTTTTCATAGTAGCTTATTATTTTTTACATGAAAAATAAATAATATTTAAATTAAGAATAGAAAGACACAGACAATATCATATACGTGCATTGTATATGCGATCAAATACTTAATCAGTTCACAGAGTCGCTGCGGCAGTTTTTGGAGTCCAAAAACTACAAAATTATGCCTTAAAAAGCATAAATAAAGCTAATAACAATTAATATGTCTTAAAAATGAAAACATTTATAAATTTACAAAACTACAGTTTTAGCTTTGGCTTAATAACAAACAATTTAATATCTAACTGACTTTTTTACAGTTGCGTAAAACAATAAATATTATAATTAATGCTGAAAGTCCTCTGCTTTAGTTATGGTAGTATTCATCTATGTATTATAATATGTATAATTACAGTATTGCACTGGTAGTCATAATACTATATTACAGGGGCGGTCAAACGGTCGATCGTAAGCGATTTCAAAGTCAATCGTATTAGAATTTATTTTTAGGCTACGCACACAAAAATTAATCATGGTGGTTAGGTTTTTTATGGAAGTCGATCCTCAAAAGTGAAGTATATTTTAGTAGATCGCGGCCAAAAAAATTTTGACTGTCTCTGCTATATTAATATGTTATTAGAAAGCGCCAAATTGACCGATGTTGTGATATGATTATTCACGATTTTAGTGAATGCATATTAATTTCGAATAAGTGCAGTACCTACATTATACAACTCGATATGTAAAAAGGTTGGATCCGCTCCACACAGCAGCGTCGTGACATGTACATATATATTGTAAATAGACGCACGTAAATGTAAATATAAAATATATTATACGCGTGAATTAGAAAACTAATAACTATATTACACAGTACACACTACTCCATCATTTAAAATCGGGTAAGTACCTACAATAAGCCACTACGCACATGCATCCCACATACTGTTATAGCGTTATTATTACTATTATTATAATTATACATTTTTTTATCACTAGTTTTTAATTTCTGACCATCGTTTCAAGCTTCGTGTTATTATACAATATGCCACGGATTTTTAAACAAATACATTGACCATCACAATGGTTATTTTTCTTTTAAATATTAATTAATATTTTTAATTTATAATAATGTATTTCCAATATAATTATTGACCGAATTCGGCAACGAATCACTCCAAACTTGGCATTGTTTACGTAGATACACTATAAATAATAAGTATAGAATACGAGTTAGTTTCAAGTCACTTATTTATAACCGTCACAATATAAGTAAAAGTATGGATGACTACTATCTACCATATGTATAATATATAATATAGTGATTATATACAAAAAAATACGATATAATTATTGTTCCTAAATTAAATGTTATATAATAATTTTTTTTTGATATGAATGGTTAAAATTGTTACGGCCTTCAACATGTTTGAAGTATTTGAATTTTCTAAAAAATAGTTTCACACTCCAATAATGCGTAACTCGATTATATCACGGACAGCATTTTTTCTTATATAATTACATGAAAAAAAATGTGTAAGTACCCACGTGTTAACTGTTCAAAGCATGTTACACATAGCTATAATACCACTGACTCTTATAAGAATTTTTTTAAAAAAAATGATGGTGGTTATAGTAAATACTATATTTACGTTGTACCGTATTATTATCCATTTTAAATATTCGTATTTAATATTTTAGTATAATAAACGTTTATAATTTAAAAATGTATAAAGGTTTTTAAAAATATTTTCGTTTATTATCGTAGTCATTATTTTTTTTTTTTTAATGATAGAATTCATTTTTAATCTTATATTTTATAGTTATAATTTTTTTTTTAAAACGATGTTTGGTAATAAATTAAAATATTGTATTCATATTATATATATAAACAATTTACATTCTAAAACTTTAATATTTACTCTTTGACATAAAAGTGTTTACTGTTAAATGAAACACCTTGTGTATTATATACTATATATTATAAATATAAGACGCAACTACCAAGAAAGCGAATTAGACGGTCACTGAACGGAAAGTAAAGTGAAAAATTCAGAAAATAATTATGAACAGCTTTTGAGTCTTATTATACCTAAGCATTGTTTAGATTAGTAAAGTTTAAATTGCACAATGAAAATAATACTCTACTTTTTACAACTTACTTTATTTAAAGTTATTTGTAATGTAATTTTCACATTATACATAAATACATTATATAAGTATTAAAATTACCAATTTTGCTTATTTTTGTTTGCGTATGCTTATGTGGAGATTTTTCAAGGAACGAAATGCAATTTCACTAAAAAATCGCATTAATATAATATTATACTTGAATAAATACAATGTGCAGCGAATGTTAACATGGCCGGATGTATGAAAAGAAGCATACTGTTATCAAGAGTAAGGCGCTATCTTGTTTTGAAAATTATTTTAGTTAGGTGCATTCAAAGTATTTGCAAAGCGTTTTAGTTCGTTGTTTTAAAATAAGATATTATTATACAGCTAATAAAACACGTATTGAGTGACTCAAGTATATTATTCAAGATTTAATAATAAAATATTATTTTTAAGTTTTTATAATATAAGACTTAAGTTCGATGACACACTGCAAGAGATACCGTATACTTTTTCTACATATCTACATTTTTACATTATAAAAATTACTACCTACAGTATAAGTAACTTTATATTATCATGTTCTCTTCAACTTTTATTTTTATGTATAAATACTTTTAAAAACTGCCATGTTGACATATCTAAAGTATGAGCTGAAGAAAATTCTGCGTTTTAGGTAGTTTGATAGGTACCTACTACTTGAAATGATCGCTATAATAGAACGCAAAAAATAGTTTACAGAGTACAAAAAATAAACAGATTTTCTCTGCTTTGCATAAAAAACTTTCAAGATTATTATACATGAACCATTAATTGCTCTATCATTGAAATTCCGTCTCCGTCATGTTTATTATGTTGCATACCATAGAATGGTAATACTGTGTAATATATAAATCCATATTATTAATATTAATCGAATATTTAAATACTACTTGTTTTGATAGATAAAAATATTTGTAATATTAATATGAAGTATATATTAATATTATAGTTTTTATTCAAACGAAAAAATATTTCGAAAACATATTTACCATGTAAAAATCAAAAATATTAAATACCTACTTAATTTTCTTTGATACCGAAATATTCATTTTGTAAAATAATAAGTAGTAAATCATCAAAATTTATTAACGTTTACCAAATTAAAGTTAGATTGAAATTGAAATTTGTTTAAAAATAATAACAATTTTTTTAATTTATAGCAAAATAGAATTATATATAGTTATAGCCTACGATGACTCGTAGGGGATCTATAATATTCAACGATATATTATTATATTCATCAAAAATGTGTTTTATGCAATGCTGAATTCCATGAGATGATGTACAATAGTTTATTTTCAAATATTTTAATTGGTATTCAATAATATTGTGAGGTTAACTTTCGAAATTGTTTTTTAATTGTTAAGGAAAAAACCTTTTATGGTCTTTATCGAGTACTGACGATTAAATACAAATATTGAAATAATTATATAATAAAGTTTACATAAAAATTGTATATTTTTGCATCGAATAAATATAATATTTTAAACATAAAATTATCTTATGAATATTTATACAGGTTCATTAAAAATTAAATTATATCAAAATAATAGGAATAATGGGAATAAGTTACGCTGTCCTTGTTAAAAATGTAAGTGAAGTTACACGATTTGTTTGTTTGTAAATATAACCAACACTTACACTTCTTAGTAGAAATATATATAAATGTATCATTAAAATTAATTTTTAATTATATTTTAAAATAGCAAAGAATATATTTTGTCAAATAGGTATGCATTTTAAAGTTTAAATTACATATAAATTAGCGACAAATCGAGTTCATAATATTAATAAGTGGTTATAAATTAATAAAATATATTTTAAAATTGTATAAGAAGTATTTAACTTTTTTCTGTGTTCACATATTATATTAATTTATAGTTTTTAATTATGATATAATAGAAATACAGAGAAACATCAAACATACATTTCAAAATTGTAGATTTTAAATTAAAGATTGCTGAAATAACCTAACTTAGAGATTGGATGATACATTTAAAAAAACTCATTGACGGGATTATAATAAACAATTACTTATTTAAAATATCATTACTCAATATTGTAGTTAATAATTTAATAAACAGAGATAATATTGAAACTTTTTTTTAAAGATTTATAGTATTAATATTACAATATTAATTATTGTATTAGGTCGTTCAAATTTAACTAAACTTGGAGAATTTTCAATTAAAGTAATGTGCATATGGTTATTCTCTCTTTTTTAACTATTTTATTTTAAGGTGATTATTATTATAATTGATATTATTACATTTTTTTTATCAATAGTTGAAAGTTAAATTTAAATAAGTATAGACAATATATAATAATTATAATATGCAATTATTTTTGTTAATTTAAACCTAATTAATACAATTCTATTTAAGCTCCAAATAGTATAATTATAATTACTAGTTCTACAATTATAAAAATATTACAAGACCATGTTAAAGTGTAAAATAAATGCACGTAACTGAGGAATTAAATGTCTTATAGTTTAAGATAAATATGTAATTAGAAAAGATATACTGAAATGTTTTTTAAGAAAGACTCTGTCCCCCATCTTTATTTCAAGCATTTATTATTAATTATTTCATTTGAATATCATATTTGTATGGTTACCGCTGGCTTTATGGCATAGATTAAAACATTAAAATGTATAAGCACTAATCTACCGCTATCTAGTGACTTAGAGCTTGATTACTTTACTTCAAAAATTCATCAACAAAAAATATTATACAATGCGTGAAAATGTGGTTGGATTAATATTGCAATGTATATTCTTTTCAATGTATACAGTTATGAGAGTAAAATGTTCTGTTATGGCGTCTAATTATTAATAATTAGCACGCAAGTACTGTACATATAAATAATACAATTAGGTAAAATTTTAGTTAACTATACGTAGTTACAAGTTATAATATATATTAATATTATAAATGATATTTTGAACAAAATATAGAATTGTAATTAGTATTTTAAAAAACAAGTTAATATTAATTCTAATTTTAATTTATTATGAACTTGTTATAATATATTTTTGCTTTTTTTTATACATCTTTTAGTACGTATAATTACGATACAAATAATATAGGATAGAATAAAGTAATTAATTTGGAAAAAACCAGAAAAATAATCTCTGATCATTTATTTAAAATATAAATTACTCAAATATTATTTTTATTAAAAATGTTTAAATAAGAATATTTAATGTAAATTAGTGATTGTTAAGATTTTGTAAGTTGTCCCAAACTATAATGTTATTTTATGCGTATACGAATTATTTAACTTCCATAAAAAGACTCTTTATATATTTAATTCAATTATAAAATTTAAAAAGTATATAATATTCGCATTTACCATATAAACTATTTTATATAATTTACTCTATATTACATTATTATTCATTATAACGATTCTTCATATCCGTTTGTAAGGTTGCTGTTACAAACGAATGCAATTTAAAAAGCTCCTACATAAAACCATTTCATTTTTTTTTTCTATAAGCAGTTTTAGTAATATTATATAAATGCAACTTCATAATTTAGAGATTTAAATTTAAAAAAAACAACTATTTCCTCACTACTTAAACATATTATATAGTATAATTTATTTATTTATCCTTATATTAAAAATATTTTATATAAATAGGTACTTGTTGAATACAGCATAACATTTTTTTAAATAAAATTATTTTTTCAATATTAAGGAATAATACTATAATAGTATACAGAATAAAATATATATGGGGACGTTTGAAATTTTTAGGTTGGTTAGATTTCAACAAGAATTAGCAAATAATAATTAGATTATTCAACTCAAATAACTTTATACATAAAACAATAAATATTTATGTATACGTTGTATAACAAATAAATTGTAAACGTACCTGGAAAAACAACAAATTTGAAATAAAAATAATTGTTTAAGCTCAGGATATACTGTTTTAAAATATTCTCAGAATTTTAACACAGAATGTTAATTAGGTACCTATACAAAATTATTTTAATTAATTTAATTGTAAATATTATTTAAATATTCGATAAATTCATTTACCTTAGCAATAAAAAGGCTTAAATATTACTTTACATAAATTCAATTAATTTAATATATTATTGAATTATTCAACTATAGGTACTTTTTATAAATACAGCACTAAATGTTTTAAATATAATTTATAAATGCCAAAACTCCGTTCGTTATTTCGATTTTACAATAATATAAGTGATGTGATATTTAAAAACATAAGAAGTTAATATAATTATTATTATTAATGAATAATATTTTACTAAATTATATGGTGCCTATTTAATATAATATATTAAACATTTTTTAATGTTTAAAATTTTAAATCTTTATTAAAATATTACAAGCTCAGAAATAAATAAATAATCAGTTAATAAAATACATAGGTAGTCAATGTTGACATTCAATAATTAAAATGTAGAACAATAAATATATCATTATGTATGAATGTAACTGAATATAATTTTAATACATATGATTCAATACGTACATTTTTCATATATAATATGAAAAAAAAACACAATTTATGAGCTCAAATAGTAAAACACTTGATAAAAAGTTAAAAACTGGTTATTTACTACTTATTAAATCTGTAACGTTATTATGGAGACGACATTAAACTTAATAATTTATTTTGTAATTTAGTAATTTAGTGATAGTATAATAAATTAATTACTAATAAAATATATTTATACGTGATTGATGTTCAGTGGATTCTGTTTGTTTTTTAAAGTAAAACAGCTTGAAAAGTTTCATGCAGTATTACTTCATCTCTTTAGATTACAAATAAACACAGATTCTACTTAAAAGATGTCGGTGTTTAAATTTCTTACGAGCTAGTTCTCGAAAAAAGTAAGACATGTCAATAAGAAAAAGTTACAAAATGTTAAAATATATTCAAAACACTTATTTCTGTTGGATCAAAATATATTTCAAAGTACCTATCACAATAACTGAACAATTATCATTATGCTTTCGTTCCAGTAGTCTGGCGTACAAATTCATATAATAAACGTTTTTATACATTATTAAAATAACATATAATTTCATGATAAATAGTTGATAGATTGCTTGCTAGTTTTATATTTATTGGATGTTGGATAAAACAAACTTTTATTATTCAATACAAAATACATATTAGCGATTTGTTAAACATTTTTAAATAATTAATTATTATGTATTGTATACTTATTTAGGAAATATTAATAACATATAGTTGTAATATAAGTATCGCTGGGAGGAGTATAAATATTATAGGTTCACGAAATAATAGACACGGATAAGATAATTATTTTGTTGTGCACAATCTTTTAGTTAAATTAATTTTTTTCAAGCCAGGGTAGTTGCTCTCCTTTACAGTAGGTTCTGAGTGCATTGTATCACGAGTCACTGTAATGAACGAGTTACATTTGAAATCAATGATAAATTATTGTAGGTACATGAAAAACGATTCTGTGCAGATAGACAGTCTGTCAACCCATATTTCTAAGGATATTTTACTGTATGTATATATATTTTTATTAGTAATTTGCTTTTCTATTTATACCCAATACGGTACGTTTAAATAATTGCTGTATAAAACAAATCGCACATTCGCATAATATATTAAATAATAATTATAGTAGTATTATTTAATATAATATCGTAAGTATTGTTACGAACATATTACAATAAATTACAAGTTAAAATTAACTACCATATAGAATGGTGTGAATAAATCCATGGTATTATTACCATATTATTTTGAGCGGTGTATCGTAAAATTCATAAAATGTATCTAAATATTTTGAAAATTGCATTATATATAGTGAAAAATGATTTACTTTTACCTACAGTGATGGAAAGTCTTGTGTGAATAGCATTTTTTGAATTCCAACAAAATAATTAAAAATCTTTATTTTTGACAAAAATTGAACTTGAAATTATTCGTGTTTCTCTTTAGTTTTTATCCAATATTAAGAAAAAAATGGAGAATTTTTTCCATTTGATCTATCAAAGTATCAACTAAATCCAATTTTCAACCATTTTTAAAGTTGAAGTATGTTTTGCTATTAATGGTGACGTCAAAAAAAAAAAAAAAATAACACATTGTAAAACCAATATATATACAATATACATGTCCAATACAGAACTATCACTTCACTCAAAATCTAAAATGACATGTCTATAGTGTTGTGTCATGCGTATATTTATTTTATTCATTTGAAGTGTTCAAATCTATAGAAAGTATTGGTGAGTACATAATTGTTACAAAATTTAGTTTTAAAGATTATATCATTTGCACTGTACAAATATTATTCATTTCTATGAAAAAATGAATATTAAGTCAGTCGTATTAATTCGTATAATATATTATGTATAATTTATATTTATTATTTTTTGATGTTAAAAAAGTTCGGTAACTAAAAACTTCTCCGTGAACAATTTTATACAAAGGAAAATATAAAGTTTTGTCGTTGACCCCTAACATAAAGTTTGCTATGTTTTCGCTATCGCAATAAGCAATTGATAGTTTGGCCTTCATAGTGCAAGTCCTTTTAAAATAAATTATTATATTCTTATTAAACAATAATGTTTTATTTAAATGTAATTTGCATTATTTATGGCGTGTGCGAATGGAGAAACGTTCAGCCACCGTGTAATCGGAAATGGTTAGGCAATACGTGTACTATCTACTCAATAATATTTTTGTATCCAAACCGTTGATTCGGATATTTTTCATGCATGGGAATTTTTTTGAAACAGAAGCAAAAAAAAAATTAGTTTTCAGATAATATTGTGTATTACGTTTTATAATCGATGTGACACTACTGTTCGTATAGTGATAAAAAAATTTGCTATCTAGATAATGCTGCGACGATGTCTTTGAATATAATAATTTAATATTAAACATTATCGTGTACAATGAATCGATCGCGATAAATATTAATAATAATAAAAAAAAAAACAAGTCTCCCGTGTACAACGTGTGTATAAAAAGTAAACGAAACGGTCGTCAGAAGATAAAAAAAATATTATCCACTCGACCATATATATTATTGTGTTTAATTTGTTCGATTTAAGCGTTTTTTTTTTGTTTTAATTTTTTTACAAACACTCCTGAATACATAGAAATAATATATATATATATATATATTTAGGTATACGCGATGTTATTACGTTATGAAATACGCACACTGGGGAAAATTTCGCGGCAAACAACTCTCCGCTGCAGTGTCGGGACTTTATACGCGCGGGCGGCGCTGTTTCATCGGTTTTTCTACACTCGGAAACCCCGCCATCACCATCACGACCACCGCCACCGCCACCACCTTGTTTTAATTCGAATCCGACTTTTTCGTATTATTGACGAGTACATTAATGAGAATCTACATCGGATGATTTATGCGCACGGTCATACGCGCACCGTAATATATATATATATATATGATATACCAGGATATATATATTATATTAGCGCGTTTTGCCGCGGTGCATGTACATATAGATATTATATATATGTATACACATTATACTTTCGAAATAGTGGTGTGGGGGGCAGTGAAGTCGTCGTCGAGGGGGTGTCGTTGATGGTCGGTGGCGGGCGGCAGCGGCGCGTGTGTTTTAGAACAAAAAGTGCCCCCTACGCGGTATATCTATACATAAATATATATTATATATAGGTGTATACACACACACACACACACACACACACACACATACACACACACACACATATATATATGCATTATATAGGACTGGCGCTCGCGGAAGGGATGTGTAATACTTGTGTTGTAAACACACAGGCGCGCACGTACAAAAGAACTCAGAGAAAGTGGAGGAGAAAGGCTCGAACTCGTTCGTATATATGCATATTGTGTGTATGTATATATATATATATATAAATTGTATATGCGCGTATAGATATACGTAGTGATTATGACGACGACGAGGGGAAGGCGTGATGCCAAAGAGGGTGCGCTTATGCAAAGGGGTGGGCGACGTTTGTGCCGTCGGGAGAGGGAACAAATACCTAGTCGCGGGTGCGAGTGTGAGTGTGTGTGATGTACTCGCGTGTACAAGCGAATCTCGCCGTGCTCTTAAAATTTACCATCCCTCCCACACACACCCTGTCGGCTATAGCGCGCACACACACACGCGGAAGTGCTGTACGCGCGCGCCAAACGAATGCGAGATGATCGCGGGTCGCGGCTTGGACGGGGAAGGGGGTAGCAAATCATTAAAAATATGCGTATAAAGTATGAAAAAAAAATATATAAATATAAAAGTAAAAACCGTAGGCGTAGTAGAGGAATAATGTATCGATCGGGTTTGTTTTTTTTTTTTAAATATACATATATATATATATAATTTTTTTTTCACAGAGGCGACCAATGGGGTGATGCCGAAAGAGGCTGCTGAACTATGAGCGCCCTCTCTGCCCACCCTAAAAAACACTGCAACCTACACCCTCCACCCTTACATCAACAACACCATTACTACTACTACGATCATTTCACTACTACTATGATAATTCCACCACTACTTCTACTATATTTTACTACTACTACTGATACTACTACTACTACTACTACTACTACTATTACAACTACTACACCTGACTGTGTACACTCCACCGTCATCGTTGCCGTCGTCGTCATCGTCGTCGCCACCGCCAAGGTTTTAATTGCGAACGGTACGGTTGCGGGGGTGAACGGGGGTTAGAAGGGTAGAAGGGTAAAAATACGCGCAGCCTCGCGTAATACGAGAGGGTGATTTCATCTCTCTCATTCTCCACCGCCACCCATGACCCATCCATCGTCTCTATGCATAACGTGCGCGTGTGCTACCACCCCTTTTTTACATGACATGACGACTGCTGACGCTTTTTGACACGGCGGCATCGTTGTCCCACCATCATCTCCTCTACCTAATTCTCCCTCACAAAATCTCTCTCCCCGACCACTTTCTCATTTTCTTTCTCTCTCTTATTCACTGCAACCGTCTCTCTTTGTCACCACCACCACCACCACCATCAACACCACGCACACCATACGCTTCCACTACAAACCATAGGCGCGCGGCGCGTATAGTTTCTCCGATTATCGCTTTGCCTGTACGGCGCTACAGTGCCCCTACCCACCAAAGTCATCCCCTACCGATGTCGCCGTTGCCGAGAAAACAATATGCGAAAATATTCCAGGCGCGGTAGGTGAGAGTCCGAATCAAAAGGATATTATACGGTTTCGTATTTCACTCGCCATACCCTTTCCCTTTTACGCGTGTATAGATCTAAAAGCTCAGTGGTGTACATCATAAGTCATTGGTGGCTTATTATTTTTCTTTTAGTGAAATTGATTCCACTGTGCGCGTTTCGCGTCATTTGGGACAGCCTTGAAATTAATTTTTTGTGTTTACGAATTTCAGGAAGCCAATTTCAAAAAATATAATGCCAAAAATGTTCAATGAAATATTTAGCGATATAGACATTTTTCTCGTTTTTTTTTTCTTTTGTTTAATATAGCTATTATACGTATTAGTAATTTTTGATATTTTAAAATATTTATAGAATATTATAGTATTTAATTTAAAACTCGTTTGATATAGTCTTTTTGTATAAAGAATTAATTTTTACAAGAATAAAAAATAAAAACATTTTTACTCAAATATGTATATTATGATAAAAGTTGAATCAATTTCCTAATGATACGTAAAATTAGTAAAAAATTAATTTTTATGATAGTATCACTCTAAAAAAAATTTATATAGGTAGTGAAAAATGTGTTACTATTATACATATCAGCAGTTGAATTATGATTACATAATATTATGTATATGGTGACTAAGTGGTTAATTGAAAAAGAATCAAATTGTCAGTTGAATTGTATATAATGTGTAGCGCCATTATAAGGTACGGTATACATGTATACAAATATTGAGTAAAATGTTGACGGACTTCATATTTTGGACACTGTATTAAAAAAAAAAAAAAAAAATTGCGTCCGAGTTATTATGTTTAATGAATTACGATGAAATAGTAGTAGGTAAAGAGTTCAAACATAATATTTAAGTATGAATGGATAAGCAGGGCGAAGATTTAACTTAATTTAAATATAACAAAATACGGATCTCAATGTGTTTGATTTTTTTAATACGGCATTTAAAGATTGAATAAACTCTTTAAAATGAAAACCTCAAATTGACCATTACGTAATTAATAAACCTAAAAGTCGAGTACGATAAGAAAAAAAAATTATTTCTATCAGGAACATCATACAAAGTAATAATTATAATCACATCATTAAACGCGTGTATACACACCAAAAAGATAATATTATGCATTTCAAAAACATTTTCTCTTTTTGATATTGAACTGGTAAACAATCAGAGCTAACTTTTTCATTGGTATTCAAGCAATGCGTTAAAAAAAAAAAAAACCAGGGAAGTCGCTTTGCTGTTTAGTATTTTCGCATATCCATGCTTCTATTATTCACTAAGTCACTTTAATAGATGTGTTTAATTTTATTTGTGACAATTAATATATTTTTTTAATTAAAACATACCTAATAACTTAAATTGCTTTTAAATAAAAATTGTGCGTTTATATATTTAAAATATTTTTAAATCGTTTTAAGAGCAAAATATAGGGGATATAGTATTAGAAATTATTGATAAATATTGCTTATTTTAATAACATATATTTTAATAGACAATATAATAATGTAACCTAATATTTTTGTCTTGAAAAAAAATAAAAATAAATATTTAATGTAATATATGAAGTAATTTATTTTACATATCTTAAGACATTCTATCGATTTTTATTTGTTATAATTTAATAATTATGTTTCTGCATTTTGTATGATTTGTTATGTTATTGTATACAAATAATTATAAATTAGTATGATATTTTGAAATAAAAAGAATATTTTTAAGATATTATTAAAAAACAAAAATGGTACAGAAAATATATTTTTAACTCAGCTTTTAAGGCGATCAAAAATTAATTATTATACTCATGCAGCCATGCTTGATTTAGTTTTCTAAATTACAAATAAACGTTTTTAATATAAAAACAAAAACATTTTAGTGTATATATTATTTATATATAATAGTTATTATTTTTACTCAACCATTCAAGGTATATACTATAGTTTGTATTTCATGTTAAAACTGTCTTGCACAATATATTTTCTTTGTACCAAAAGGCGGAACATTAGGACAAATGTTGCTATAAACACAAAATAATAATATATATTATATGGAATGTAATTGTTTAAGTATTAGTTCCGTGCCCAAAAACGTTCAACAACATTTTTCCGACGTATTATACAAAGAAAATACAGTAAGCCTTCAGAAATATTTGAATGTGGAGTATTAAAATATGTATTTTAAGCAAGGCTATTTTGAATGCACAGTGAAATTAATTATGGTAAACAGCCGACTAAAAATTAAAAACGCAGAGTTCGCTGTTGAATAATATGAATATGACTATTTCTGGGGGGAGAGAACAGATAACGGTACAGCGGAACGAAGCACTTTCACAAAACTGTAACGATCAATAATTAAAGGTCTAAAACATTTACGAACGGTTACATAAAACTTCGGAGTTTTATCGCTTTACATAATATAACTAAAACGGAGAAACGGAACTTCCTGAAATACAACTCTTACCAAATATTATAATGTAAAACAATTCGTATTGGTGAATCAAATGTTATTCTTTTATTTTTTTTTATTTTTTGTATGTATATCAATAACAATAACACAGTTATACTTTATATTATACATCATACGATTACCTATTTTTTTATTATCTAATAACTGAAGTTTTGAGATTTTACAATCATAAAAAATCACGAATCGCTGAAATAATATTGGGAATTAAAAACAAAAATACCGCCATGGAGTGGTGTTTTACTATAGTATAAATATATTATTTTATTTATGTTTAACAGGGTTGTCAATTTTACATTAAAAACTAAAACTAAAGAATGCACATAATTTAAAAATACCTTAGCAATTCCCAAATGTAAATTGTTTTAAATATTATTGTTAAGTATTTAATGACGAGTGTTTTTCATGAAATGGGATGCTATATATTATAAAATAAAATGTTATTATTATTGTTTATTTTATAGTATCTAAAGATTTATTCAATTTACTGTAAATTCATAATATTATCTGATAAAAGTGAAATAATTCATTAATGTCAGATTACCTCTTTTAAGTTTAATAAATTCAAAATGAATAGGACTTTTTCATTTTTATATATTATTATTATTAATAATTTATAAGTTTTTATATTGGCTGCATGAAATTATTTACTAAAAACCAATAAGAGATTTGATCATGTCATCATATCTGTCATATATTAATGGAAAAAAATATATACGAAATAATAAATATGCGTAGTGGGTGTATAATTTTATGTTTTATTTCTTCTACACACTTTATGTTATTAACTTTAACTAATAACTATGTGTATACTACGCGAGTTGCAACCCAATATTAAAAAAATAATATTTAATGAAATACTAATAACAACATATATTATATTTTTAAATTTATTTCTGTCGTTATTGATAATAAATAAAAATATAATACGTGTTATAAGACGCTGTTTTTTAAATGCTCGAAATAAATTATATTCATCAAGAGGTTCATCGACGTTCGTGCATTTAACAGCTTTGTGATTTCCATTTTTTTGGCGTAATGTTGGTCTAATGATACCAAAATAAAAAAGTAATTCGATATTTTACCAATCCTAAGACTTAAGTAAAGTTTCGGCGTAATTTCAAGTTTAATAGTACGTCGTGTACAGCATTGTGTAGTACACTATTATTTTATTTAATATATTACACTGGTCTACAAATGGTTGAATATTTTATCACACGAATTTCAACGATAAAAATTATTATAATAATAACAACGGTGGTTAACCGTCGTTTGGTAGTTTTCACATTTTTTTTTCTTGCCCTTAAACATACAACAGGGTATATACTGGCAGTGGTTGTTGAAATAGCAGCCCGCCGCGCACGCGACGACGATCAAATTAGCTTGGTAAAAACGATCTTTTTATTTTTTTTCTTGCAAATGCAATAATAGCCCGAAAGGTACCTACATTTTATTATTATTATATCGTGCATAAAATGTATATTTTAAAGAGATCAGAATACGTCGACTTGTTATAGTTGTGATGGCGAGGCTTTCGTGGAGATTAGCTCTTTACTTAAAATTCGAAAACGGAATACATTTTTAATCTTCAGTTTGAAGGCTATTCGACTTATTCGAATCAACATATTTTACTTTCCGAATTCAAGATTATAACAAATAAGTACGAGAATTGAAACGAAAAAGAACAAAAAAAAAAGTAAAAAATGAGTAAACTTTTAAAGACGTTATGATGAGTATACCCACAACCAAAAATTTAATTTAAAGTTCTATACAAACTAATTTATTTGACTTAATTATTCGAGATTTTTAAATAGAACCATTATTATTTAAGGTTTAAAAAAACAAGTCTATGCTATAAGTGCACATTTTATTCATTTTCATGAGAACATTTTACTTCGTCCTCTAATATATCAAACACATGACAAATATTATACAATTTACTTTTTAAGAATAAATCTATTTTACATATATATGGTAGGTATTTAATGGAGAACTTTACGTATAGGTATAAAAATCGTATGTAGGGTTGGACGCTCGTTAATTGAAAAATAATCGAATTTTTTCTAAACATTAGATTTGTGTTTTGTTACAATTGTATAAAACTTTTATTTTTTTTGTTTACCATTTTATTTATTGGGTAAGCCATTATTAACTTTTGATTTTAAAATTATATTTCACACTTAAAATTTCATAAAATAATGCAATTATTATATTTGTCTTTTTATTATTAATATTCACATTAAAATTTTTATTTTTTATTTATTCGGTAATGAAATCAC
Organism: Schizaphis graminum; assembly: GCA_020882235.1. NCBI lineage: Eukaryota > Metazoa > Arthropoda > Insecta > Hemiptera > Aphididae > Schizaphis > Schizaphis graminum. The sequence continues at coordinate 15,760,881 of CM037032.1, forward strand.
TCTAAAGTAAAACACCATTTTCTTCAGGTATTATGTTGAATCGTAACATTTTCTGACGAATTACAATATTACATCATCTTTGTGTTCCGAAGCCACATAATTCAAAGTCCAATCTATTGAATAATATAATAGGTACATATAGATACTTTCGTCTAATACTACGCGATTTCATTATCGACGAAACGATATTTTACCACATTATAAAACGCATTAATACGAGTATATAATACTACTCGCATTATTATTATAAACGGTAATATGTATTATTTACGTATAGTATGCGTATGCGTATTACACGTGTACAGTATTATATTTTGTAGCACATACACCTCTCGAGTATAGGTTACACGCCTAACCACCTAACCTACCTTCACGGTTAGGCACTTGTAAACCGACGTTCGATTATGACGACTTGGTAAATATGCAGCGCACTATTATACGCGGAACTATAAGAATATTTAATAAATAATATAATATTTTAAAACGCAAAAACATTGGCGGACATATTATATATTCTCATATTATTTTTAGTTTAGTAGGTATATTATAGACTGGTATTTATTTTTTATTTTTTGTTAGTAATAACACGAGAAGAGAAATGTCGGTAGACCGCGTATTGGGATATAACCGTATAACCGTGTAATAATAATAATATTTATTGTGTTTAATAATAATAATAATAATAATAATAATATGTATAATGTTTGTTCTGTGGGATTGATGGTTAAAAGTTGTCTTGCACCGTGTTGGCGAAAAACGCACACGCTCATGCCTATCATAGGCGTAACGATGTGCATCACTTCTACCAGTTTTCACGGATACACCGTGTGCCGGTGTACAACCCATTAATAACTGAACAGACGGTGTTGTGATAAATATTAGCGCCGTAACCGCTCAACTTCATGACGATCGAAGGCGCTTTGTGACGGGATAAAATGTCTCTTCTCGATAATAATTGATCCGTAATATACCTATTATGTTCGTATTCACACTGAATTTATATAAGTAGGTACCTATAATGTGGTATATAAAACGCATACTTTCGTTCATCAGCTTCTATCCCTCACAATTTAAATTTAAGCCATTAATTGATGAGAAATTCGGCTGACGTTGCGCGACCCACGCCAAAATTTAAATGGCAATCCTTACACAGTAAAATCAAAAAATTGCGGGCATCCCACCAACCCTAACAGTTAATATTAGAATTTGTGTATGAAATATTCAACATGTAATTTGCAGCCCGGGAAAGAGAAGCGTACGAATTTAAAAACAGTCTTGTGTAATTTTCGTGTTATATATTCGCGAGAAAATTGAGTGGGCTAGTGGGGCGTATTGCTTATACTTGTGTTTATGATTTTGAAATGAAAGAGTGACGCTTAAAGTTTTGGATAATTCATGCAAATTTACATAGATTTTTTCGCTAATTAGAGAAATAATTAGTTATATATTTTGTATTAAAAGGAAAGGGCTGGACAGATATACACATTATTTATGATTAAACAAATTAAACAGATATTTTATTTCAATAATTTATTTTTGTTGTTTCAATTTCAGCAATAAGCAGTGCTGTAGCTAGATATTTGTGTGCCCCAGTACAAATTGGTCTAGGTGTCCCATAAATTTAAACGCTATTAGTGATTAATGAGGCTCTTTAGTCACTACAAAGTACCAAGTCCCCTACAACATTTTAGTTTTGGCTTTTTAAATTGCGCTTTTGCTTATAAAATATGTTTATTCCAACATAAAATTATATTAGAAAATTTTGGTATGGAAGTTATTAGATTGTCATTCTGTTAAACATAAAAGTGGATACAAATGGTCAAAATTTACCTGTAAATTTTAATTACTTAATTAAATAGCCATTTATAGTGTACCATTTATATATGTATTAGAATGAATATATGTAGACAAACAAATTTACACAATTTTCATATAATTTAATGTAATATCAAAGAATTTTATTAAGTTAACATCTAAAACGTTATGAAGTACCTACATTATAATATAAACTAGATTATATTGTATATATATTATAATCTAATATTATTAGAGCCATTAGAGGTATTCACTATTTAAAATAAATAGATCACTCTTGTTAATGATTGTATTATATTATATTCATATACCCTACTATACACACATAACAAATTAAAACAAAATACACGCTATTATTTTATAAAAACTAATACATAGTTTAAATTTTATTTTGTACAAATTTAAAAAAATAAATAAATTGAAATAAACATTATTAATAATTCCAGGTATGATGGCTACAACATATTTTTTTTTATATATATACTATTTGGTATAAAAACATCAATAAATATCTATATGAATCTTTCAAAATTATATTTGTCATATTATTAAGTCAGATATTAGCTAGTATTATTAATACTAATTATTGTACTAGGTTAGGTCGAACTCGCATCTCATGCTAACGACACTATAATATGTAACTATTATACTACCATCTACGCGTCTACATAAATAATAACTAAAAACATCATTCTATTATTCATCTCCTCATATTATTTTCTTTTTTTCTTTGTTATATTAAATATGTTTGGTCACATTATCAAGAAATCTTCAGGGTCCTTTCAATATCAAGTGTCCCGGTTCAATGCACCGGTGGTTTCTACGGAACTGGGCCAATAAGAAAGTGCAGTTTTTACATTTGTATGCATTTGACGTACGCAATGTGTCAGATATGTTGTAGAAAAAAAGTTATGGTATAGCTTTATATAGAGCGAATAAAATAAAAAAGACATTGTAGGTACTCGAGTACGTTAATTTCTGATGGCAAAACAATTGTCTGTGTTTCATAAATATATGTATTATACGATGTAATGTAAATACAACTCTAGTGACCAATAATAATTGAACCGATTACAAAAATCACTCATTTCATAAGCGATTTAAAGACTAAAGAGAAATACATATAAATATTATATGTATCGAAAGTAAATAAATATGAAATATCCTATTAAAACATGTTCGTAGGTAGGTTATTACTTATTACACGTATAATGATGTGAAAATATTTACTTAATGACGGCGGATCGAGGCTATAATAATGAAATGTTTTTTTTTCTTATCGTTTTATATCTGTCAGTTATTTGCTATGTAATTTGTATATTATTCTTCTTGTAGAAACTTCAAAAAATACCAAAAAACATTATAAAACAAAACTTTTAGAATATCAAGTATATATACAACTATAACTATATACACAACTCTTGTAATCCCAACTGTGACATAAATTACCTATCAGCTATCAAAGTAAATTACAAGTACACTGAAAATCGTTTACAGCAATGACTGCGCACGTGCATGTGATATAGTCGTTAACTCGTAAAATCCATCATAAAATTAGTTCTGAAACTAGATGCACACTAAAATCTACTACATAGAGTATTTCATTTCCATACTTCAAAAAAAAAAAGCGTACGATACCTGTAGTATAAATTCGTATTTAATTGCGTTATGGTATACGATATTATAATATATTCACCAAGTATGCTCATCGCATTTATTATTTAATAATGAATTTAGGAACTCAAATTCTAAGTTTTTAAAATTTAAAATTTACTTTAAGTCAATATATTTGGACAACTAGATTTTTTTAATACTTTTTAAGTACAATTACGACTGGTGACAATATATAATTTTTTTTTTCAAATGAGCACTTCCATTCACTGTAAATTGTTAAGTAAATAGTACTCTTGAACAATTGTATGCAATTGATTTGAAACTTGAACAAATTTTTGAGCTATTAAGCTTTATAAAATAGATGTAAAATGTTGTCTATTACTCATTCAAATTTAAAAAATTATAAAATGCAAACATTGATATATTAATTATTTATAATAATTTTAAAATTATCATAGCTTCCATAAATTTAATCCAATTATCATGTATATTATCATTCTTATAATACTTAAAGTTTGATAATTTAGAAACAACTCGTTCGAATTGTATATTCTTTTTTATAAACATCAACATTTTTGAAAAACAAAATTATCTTCTCAACAATTTACAGTAAAAAAAGGATTATTTTTTGAATAAAAGAAGTTTGTTGGTATCGTCACCGACACTCTTAAAAGGCATAAAAAAATCCAAGTAGTCTTTAAGTATACTTAAACATTCCAAAAATCAGAATTTGAACTATTTCATTATTTTTGGTAAAACGGTTAACGGAGGGAAAGTGAGCATGCTAAGAGAATCTTTTTGTACAAGAGTTTTGAATTTTAATCGTTCATCAATTGAATGATCGTGGTCAATGAATGTTTAACTCTCGAAATATCTATCTTAATTTTATTTAATACTTGTATTAATTGCATTATAATATTCTTTAGTTTGAGCGAAATTAGAATACAAGTATATACTTGTATATAGTTAGATCCCCTTGTACAAAGTATCGAATTTAATACTTAGATAATAATCAAAATCGTTTCCTACGTTTTGAGGCATTCAAATATAAGATTACTCGTGAGTAAAATTCTCCTAATTAGCTATCATTAAATTTTTATAGCATTGTTAGTTTCTCAGAAAGAAGAAAAATAAATAACTCGGTATTTTTATTTAAACTTTTAAATGGTAATATTGTCGAGAACTATTACGTTTTCTTAATATTTTAATGTCCCTTAGTGTAGAAAACCTGGCACTCTAATGTTTATCAAAGAAAAACTATGCTTTAGCTTTACCTATCAATAGAATGATGTCATTAGTGAACGAAACAAAAATTGAATTATTCAACTTGACTTTGAGACATTTAGTAATTATGCGAATAGAATTGTTTGCATTTAATGAGTATTATATTACTGTAAATATTTGTCTTATTATATACCTATATATATTGTGCTTGTATATTACGATTCGTCGAAATTTAAAATAAATAAGGTCTGGAAGAATCCATCTAATTTATTAACTTTAAAATCTGTCAGTCAGGTCCATCTATTATTATGAAATTTGTATAACCTACTGCCCAATTACGAGATGGGGATAACCTGTTGTGGATATTTGGAAAATCCTACTATGTGATAGTGACATATTCGTTATTCGCGGATTTATTTCTATGACTAAATGTTTTGGGTATTTTTTCTAGTTAACAACTTAACTAAATATAAATTAAATAAATATATTACCATATATATACGTCTTATGTTTGGATTATCTTCAGTCTCTGTTTTTTTTTTATATAAATAGTGATAGTCTATAGAGTTTGCGGAATATGTATTTATTTGGATACTAAAAACATGTTTTTTTATTATAGTTAAATAACACATTGTTGATCCAAATAGTTAGGCATAGATACATTTAATTGAATATAAATAATAAAATTTAACTGTGTAAATGTATAAAATATTATTTTAAGTAATTCATTAATTTAATTTATTTATGTATAAAAAAATTTAAAAATCTACTTGTTAAACAAAACATTTATTACTTTAGAATATCTTAATAAATTAATTAAGAAAGCTTAAAATGTATTTTCGTATAAAAAGGAATTGCATTGCGCTTCGTATAGAATATGAATTGACGTGTTCATAAAGAAACTTATGTTTTGTTACCTGATTAATAATATTGTAAATTAAATTTACTATTCCGAGAAATTAAAAAACATTGTTTTCAATACTTACGCTTCTATATATATATATATATATATACCTTATATGCATAACGTATTATGCAATAATTATACTTGTAGAACAACAATTGATACGTTTTGAATAATTTATTTTCTTAGAATTAACTTTGTTATATAACAAATCGATATTTATAGTTTTATAATATATTTTTTTATAACGCATGTAGTATAAATAAACATAAAAATGTGTTATTGTCGGGATTAAAAAATAAAAACAGTTACCAACTATATAAATCTAACGTTATTTGTTCAAATTGATTTTTCTTTTTGAGATAGGTACTCTGGATTTTATGATATATTAGTCACGCACTCCAGAATATGTATTTGTGTCAGATTAAAAAAAATATGCTATGTACTGAATATGAAGATTAACGATATTGTTTTGGAAGATGTAATAATAATAAGTTCTATACAAAAATACGTTTTATTGTAAACACTTTAAGCTGTCTCATTTTCATTAAGTGATGACTGATGAATATAGTCGTACTTAGACAATTTTCTCAGTCTTTTGGAAAGAGTGTTCAAGCAATTAATGCTTAATGAATAACAGCGTTATTGTTTGATCTTTGGATTATAATATTTTTCAAGTTTTAATGTCCAAATTATTTGCTATTGAGACTTTAACTCAATCACAGAATATTTGAGATGGTAAATTATCTAGTATACCTATATCTATACCTATATCTATACCTATATCTACACCTATATCTATACCTATATCTATATCTATTTGATATAATATATATATAATATATATATATATATATTATATATACATATAATTATAATGCACAAAATATCATGCTCTTTGGAGAAAAATATTGATATCAATGTGAATAGAACGGTATATTTATTATGCGTAATTGTTTAAATATTATGCCATGAAATGAAATTAGATTTATTTGAGAGTTCTAAAATTATGAAAATTACTTTAATATTGTTCTTTATTTAGTATTTTCTAATATTGTTTTTATAATTTTAGAATGTTTCAACACAAAATTTTCGATTTTTGGTCAAATTTTAAATTTAAAAGAGAGTAATACAGAGATAGAAAAAAAATAATATTTAATTAATTCAATGTATTAAATGTCATTGCAATATTTATTATTTACAAACTTTTAACTGAAGGTAGAAAATTTAATAATAAAAATATTAAAATAAATATAAAGTATATTTTGCAATACATATGAGATTAAAGATACTATTTTAAATTAAGATTGTTTATTATTTCATTGCAATGAATTATCATTAGGTACTCATTAGCATTATTACCGAAATTTGTATTTTATTCTCATTCAACAAACTGTCGAGAAAGCTTGAGTAGATTTAATGATAGCAGAATTTCGTAACTTAAGTCTTATAAGAATATAATATATATAATATTTAAAACTGTTTTCATTAATCATAAAAGTATCTAAAATGACGTAAAATATATAAAATAATCTAGATAGTTATTATTCTTTTTGTCGAGTTCTTTTCGACTTTCGTTGTTAATATGCTATAATACTATGCGCCATGTTTATATATTCTGTAACATAAGTACCTCAAAAACTAAAACTCTTCACGAGCTTACTTTAAGATTATATTTCATCTCTTTTTTTCAATATTATGTTGTATAATATTTATCAACAATGACGTATAACAAATCATTATTTCTACGATTATCATCGATTGCAAATTATAATATGCGTGCGTATTAATGATGTTAATGTACCTAAAGTAAGTATTTTATTATTGTTTTTTTTCTGTAACTTATCATTTTATGGATATATTTGTATTACACTTGTAAATATTAAATATTAAACTCGAGAATTTTTTTGTATTTTTATCATTAAAACCATATAATACTCAAAACTCAAAAGGTTTTTATTATAAAAAGGACCATATTTTATTATTATAACAAAGCTTAATACCGTTAAAATACCATAGATAATAACATCATTTTTACAGATTATTTTATTATTTTATTAATAATAAAAAAAAAAAGCGGGCAAGTGAGTATCGCTCTGCTGTACATTAGGGGGTGGGGTGGACCTCGGATTAGGGTAGGTTAAATTTGAATGCAATGATAGGTATCATTGTATACGAAAAACGATTCTGAACGGAGATGATTTGTCAGTCTAGGATATGTTAATATATTATATTTAAATATTGTCATATATTTTATTTTGAAACAATACAAACATTTAAGTAAAAGTTTCAAGATCTTAAGTCAAGTAATTTTTTAAAAATAACAAAAATCGAAAATTATTTATTAGTAAAACGTTATTTACACGTGTATTTTTGATTTCAAATTAAAATTAAAACTTTAAACACTCGTAAAATTTTTTAAATTGAATAATCCTCAAACTTTTTTATAATTATTCTAAGCTTAACTTATGGACAGCATAGTATTAAATTTTCAATTCTTAGCTTTTGATAGTAAAATATTTATAAATTTTTAACTACCAAATAGTGAGAAATATTCATGATTTTGACGACTTTTTGTCAATATTTGAACTTCAAATGCTAATAAAAAAAAATTGTGCCTATGTATTTTTATAATTTTTGAATGAGTGTTAGAACAAGTTATGTGGACCCTTCAATTAAATTTTCAAGTAATTTGTCCCAGCTAAATTTTTTTTTATCAACAATTATAAAAAAAAAATAAAAAAAAATTGAAAATTTCAATTGTCTATAAATAGCTTAAAAAAAGTCAAAATGTTTTGAAAATCAAATCACGTAAAGAAAATGGCAATCTAAATAACTGGTAAAATTTTCAAGTATTTACGACTTATACTGTTTGAATAACAACAAATATCAAAAATCGTTTGAGGCTAAACCGTTATTTAACGCGGTTTTGTAAAAATTTAAATTTCAAACACTCATAAAAATTTTTTGTCTGAATCAGGTAGAGTTTTTTTTACAGATATTTGAAGAAAAATGTATGGAGAACCTTGTACCAAATTTTCAAAACTTAGTTAAAAAAGGAAAAAGTTTTACGATTTTTCAACCACAAAATTACTCGCAAATTTTCGCAATTTTGACATATTTCGTATAAATTCGAACTTTAAGCACTTATAAAAAAAAAATTGTGACTAACGATTTCGGATTTTTTTTTATCACTTTAAGAACAACTTATAAGAAACCTTGTATTAAATTTTCAAGATTTTCTGGCCGGCCAAAAAATTTTTATCGTTATTTTAAAAAAAAATTAAAAATTTCAATTGTCTATAAATAGCACAAAAAAAGTCTAAATTCTTTGAAAATTTAACTGTGTATGGAGAACGCTAATATAAACATTTGGTGAAAATTTCAAGTATTTACATCTATTAGTTTTTGAGTTATAGCAAAATGAAAAATTCGATTTTGCCGAAAACTGGTTTTGCGTAAAAATTCCCGTTTTTCTGTCATTTTTTTTATGTTTTTCTCGATTTTTTTGAAAACTGTTGGAAAATGTTTACTTTTCACCTCTATAATGCACCAAGGATATCCACTTTGCCATCGGAAACCACCCCCAAAGTTTAAAATTGAAGCATTATTTCGACTAGTTATGCTGTACACAGACACAAAAACAAAAAAAAAAAAAAAAAAAAAAACACATCATTGTAAAATCAATACATTCATCACTCCGTTCAGAAAAAACCGAACAAAATGATAAGAATTGTCACATATTACAGACCTTTATCTTCACACAAATTTAAAAAAGGGGCAAGGACGAATTGCACTCATTTTAGTTCAATTGCACTTGTATTAAAAAAAGGTAATGGTCAAACTTCACTCGGGTAAAAAATAGGTAAAGATCGAACTGCACTCGGTATGAAAGTAGGTAATGCTTGAAATGCACTTGAGCTCAAAAAGCAGTGCAGTTATATATAATACATGTAATAACACGCATTCTTATAATTTTTACAGAAAATAATTTTATTAAATAGTTATATTCAACTTGTAAGTTGTAATACGCATTATATTATATAAAAATAATAATTAGTATGCCAATGATTGTATTTTAAGCGGGAAGGAAAATAATTGTTTTACAAAGTTTAAATTAACATTATTTTTAGAACAATTGATTTTAACCCGATTGCAGTTTGATTATTATACCAACTTTTTACCAGAGTGTAAATCGACTATTATCTTTATTTTTATTTAACTCAAGTACAGTTCGACTATCCCGAAAAAAAGCTCACATCATATTCTCAGCCTACGTAATACGTACGTTTATTTAGAAACAAAAGATTTTTCTCGGAATTGTTTCAAAAACTAAGAATATTAGTTGTTTTGATTTTATTATTATCCAAAATATTATACTATTACACTTTAGATTATATAACTATTTATTTAAAAAAATTTTCTTAGTCTAGTATCCGCACATCTAAGATTCTTGGAAATAGTAAAAATTAGATTATATTAAACTTTTACGCTATAATCTATAGGCTATGTATATTACATCTATAAAAATACAATTCAGTAAGTAACTGCATGCCAGTCAACTTATTATTTCAGTTGCATAAGTACAATGAATGTTTCTTAACAAACTTATCTTAACCTAGTAACCTAAGTATATGCAGACGCTTGACAAATTTCGGGTGACTAAATTACAGAAATTAAAAGAAAAGGTGAATAAATTGTTGGCCAACAAACAATTGTTTGTAAACGTGAATTGCAACGTACTTAAGAGAGTTGTATCAAATGTAAGAATAATAGTTAAAGACTCTTATAACATTTTAAACCCTTCATACATGGATAACCTTGGAAACCAATTGATTTCCATATGAAGTAATACATTATACGTCATATAATAATAATATTGCTATGTATTATTTTTCATCAAAAACACATATGAAATATGTATTGTATTCATTCATGACCAATACAATTTAAATATGAGACTGGTAATGTTTCAAATTTTAATAAAAGCCATTTTATTTGTACGTATTAGTATGATTATCGAACATTACTACAAGGTTCATGAACTTTAAATTGACGACATAACTAATTTAATAAATAATTAATAGGTTTCTGGAATAACTTGAACCACCACTGGTCTTGGGCTTGTTATCCTGAGCAATCTCTTCATGTACTCTAAAACTCGAAGATTCTGGATAAAGTAAAAGAAAATTGTATAATTTTTGACGATTCAATAAAGCTCAATAAATCTTTTAAATTAAATTAATTAAAATTATTTTAGATTCATACATAGTCAATCGAGTGAGCGACAAAGATGATGATAATTCTTATTTCAATTATTTAGTTGAGAAAGACTTAATTTGATAACTATGTGGATACTAATTATTAAAAAATAAGAAATTACTTAGAATAAGAAAATAAATTTCATAAAATATTCTGAATGAATATACGAAAGAAAGAATAATAATACATGAATGTTTATCTGTATTTATAATGAGAAATTAATATTAATTAATACTAATTGATATTGTAATATTATTCTTGTTAATATAATACATATTATTATTAATCGTCACGATTCAAATACACTTGAAATTTGTAAAATAAAAATTACTTAGGTTTTGGTTAATTCTATTACTTTAAAAATAAATCATTGGAGTTTACGGGTTTCGTGTTTTGGATTTTTAAGGGTTATTTGGAGTATTTTGTGTAATTTGGGTATAAGGTCTTATTATATTTATATATATATATTGTACAATGTGTACATACGTATACTTAATTCGTTTAGCACGATTAGTTAAACTTTTAACATTTCAACTATACCGTTACATCTTTTTTCTCCATAATCACTTATTAAGTTCACGACGGAACTGAAAGAAGTTCAAAAAGTAAAATTAGTAATAACGGGAAAAAGCATTTATTTTACGATGGAATCAAGTTTAGATTAATTAGAATTCTTAAATAAATAATCATTAACAATAATTTTATTGAATAATCAATAAAAATATATTTAATTTGTAATATACACGTCGTACAAAATAAAAATGATTGAATTATTATTTTTTCGTTTAAAAAATAATCCTCGTCTTTCACGAATTAGTATACAAATAAAAAATAATAATAAATCAATCTGCCGTAATAGGTACTACTAACAATAATAAAATGAATAAAACATATAGATATATAAAAAAATACATATCATTAAATGTACTTATTTTATTGGCTAATAGACCATTTGCGCTCAGAATCTTTTTCGTATTTAATGATATATCGTTAAATTTTGAATTTAAATTTTACACATACATTACAGTGACCTACTCGACACCTATACTATATACAGTAGAGGGGTACCCACTTTTATGAAATGTGTTTGTTTTAGACACATAAAAGTTAATAATTTACATAGACTATTATAACCCATCTAGTTCATCTTGATACTCGAAAAACGTTAAAATAAAAAACAATTGTCCGAAAAACTATACTGTATTGAAAAAAATATCATAATCCTACAAATTAAAAAAGAGACTAGAGAATAGGATTATGATATTTGTTTCTAAAGAGAATAGTTTTCTGATCACTGTTGTTTTTTTTTTTGCAAAATTGTGACGTCTGCCTAGACAGATAAACTGGATGGATTATAATATCATGAATAATTTTGTACAGAGAATTAAAATATTCTTGAGTTTCCCATATTTTATTATTGATTTAAATATTACTCATTTATACACATATTACGTATACGTAAAATAATTACACGATTACAATATTATTGGCCTACATTTTTTATTTTACTTTAAGCACTTTGCACTCGTAGTAATAAGTTTTAAAAAATATATATATTATAAAATTATTTTAGTAGCGCAAGCCAAAGTTTTTCATAACAAGATCACAAAAATGTATACAATGTTTGTTTACGTAGTCTTATGAAGCGCAAATTATAAATTTATAAATTCAATTTCTAGATGTGTAACAAATTTTTATGATCATTATTATACATTTTTTTTTTGTTTGATTTTTAACTCAAATCATATACGCCCCCACAACGCGTTATGGTTAGTGCTGTTGATTACTAAGATGATACGTATCCCATTTCCGTCCTATATCAAAAAGAGTCTTTTGATTTCGTCGAATTCACCCCCACCTATCAACTCATTTCTATTTAATTTCTCGACATTTTTACTGAAAACTTGATATATTTTTACGCTCCGAATCGTATATCATTCCAGTCCATTGATCGGAGGAAAGGTTTCATTTAATTTTTATTTCATTTGTCTGAACTTGGTGTCACTTTTTAATAGTTCCGCCGCCTTTACAAAGTTACTTCCACGAACTCGCTATATGTGTTATAATATCTAAGAATTTAATATATTATATTTCTGCAATGAGTTCTCACCGAAAGCAATAATGTATTCCGACGCCTGCTATAATTAAAACGAGCGTAACTCGGTGGTGCAATGATAAGTTTCATGCATAATTCCTTATGATATTTACAAGGCATTTTCAGTTTTCCGTTATGATTGTACGTGCGTGGGCGCGCGATGTATATATTTATACATCTGTTTATATACATTGTATACAATATAAATTCAAATATTTTTATCGTCGTCACATTCCGCTGAGTTTATCTCCTCACGGCGTATACACACGTTGGTCTCAAAATCGATTGCGTGTATGTCGTCGTCATTACAATAATTTAGGTGACATTTAATTCGTGTCGATTGTGTGTCTAGGCTTTGTATTAAGTGTTTGTATTTAATTGTTATTGTATTCATAAACACTTTTATATTATATCGTGTTCGATGTGCGATTTTTTTGCTAAGCAATATCGCATTAAATAGTGCATATTCGCCATATTGTCTTGAAGTAAAGGTACCCACGGATTAGTCATTTATGAAGTAATGATAGGTAAATAGTTGAGTTATTCCGTTAACTATAAAAATAAAGTTATAAATTAATATTGTTTTTTAATCGAGTCTCGTTAAATTTGATTCCGAAATTGTATTAAAATCGTAATAATAATTTTATAAAATTGTTTAGATTCTGTAAATTGCGATAATATTTTTCAACCCTTCGTTCGTATTTTGTTTTATTTATTTTAAATTTTTTTTTTTATTTAAAATGATGACATGAACAGAATTCACACAATATAAAACGCATTTATCATTGTTATTGTTGTCATTATTTTCTTCGTTTACATAATCGTCACCTTTTATAACACTCTACAACTAGATAGGTATGTCTATTGTTTCTCGACTTGTTAGTGAAGTACGTGTGTCTAGGAATAGTTTTGTGTTATTCACTTGTACATAAATGTAGTTAGTCGTATGTATTATAAACTCGGCACACTATATGTTTACCAGATATTTAGACAATGCAAATGTGTGAATATGTGAAGTGTAGAAAGATTCTCTAAAAGGTTTGCTCATTATTTTTCCCATAGTGTTATAATGTTCGACACAAAGCTTAATGTATTTGAACTGTGAACTATTTGTTCAAAGTATATAATACACAATTTAATATGGCATAGTATAGAATTTTTAATAAAATACCATACAATATAACGTTTACAAACATAGTTTGTGTTTTTTTTTATAGTTTTCAAATTTATATTAAAAAAAAAAAAAATCCTATTGCTTACTAGACTTATTATTATTTTTATTGTCAGCAAAACTTAGGATCCAAGGAGTACCAATAGTACCATGCAGAATCATGATTAACTATTACTCTTATTCAAAAATTAGTTATCTTTATTAATGTGAAAATTATTTTAAAAATGTTCGACATTAATACATGTAAATCGTACATTTTTAAATTTTTTTATGTTTTGCGTTAGATTTTATAAATACGTTTTAAAAAATAAACATGAAGTGGTGGTTCAAAAAAAATGTATTTTATCAAAATTACTTTACCAGTTAATATTTTTGACAGTAACATAATACGTTTATAAACTTAAGTCTTAAGTTACAACAGTAATGAGTAAAGAATAGTAAATTATTATGAAGGAAATATTTATAAAAATAAAATATCAATTCTTGATTGATAGATTTGTTTGGAATATAGGTATCTACTGACTACTAATAAGGAAACATAATATAGTAAAAATATTCGATTGCATTTTAATTCCCTGAAAAAAACGATAAAAATGGTTTATAGCTTTTTTGTTTAATATATCTAAGGCTTTAGGTTTATTTTGTTTAAACTAGGTATCATAAAAGCACTTTCTACAGTCAACTTGGGATTTGAGGTTACAATACCGTTGTTATCTATAGTAGGTACAAGATTATATTATATTTATTTTTTACACTATATTTTAATTTCGTTTATATTAAAAACTAAAGTAATTCTGTTGTAATTTTATCTGATTAATGAAAAAAGAAAAACCATTAAATTTTATCCGTTAACGTAAATAGTATTGCAGTGAAGCAAATAGTTAATGTAATTGTATTAAGTAATTTTAAAAAGTAATTTATCTGCGAGATAGATTTTATTCTACGTGAAAATATGGATCAAGTATAATATAATTTTTGCACATGCAATACGCGTTATACATGCGTAATGCTGTACAGCAAGTAAAACCGTATGAACGAGACGTAAAAAGGTACTGCAGTTGTAGCATGTTCTCACGTGAACCGAAAAATATTTTCATCACAACATACGGGCAGAAAATTCACGACGACTTCCGCGGGGAGTGAAAAACAATAGTTGACGAGTAGACTATATAGAATTAAGCGCGACCATTCGATTATTTGCCAAAAAGGTTTCCGATCACTTTTGCAAGGTCGTCAACCGCGATTCACGTAAAACGGCAATAACAATATAGTAGGCAACAATAAAAATAATAAAATAAAACCCCTTACACGCGTTATATGCGACAACGATAAACCGCGGTAGAAAAGCAAAGAAGTAAGGCAGTCGAGTAAACGGGCTGGCCGTCCGTCAGCTGAAAAAATTTATAAGAGACTTGCAGTAGTTATAACATTAATTAATAACGATAATAATTATCTGAAGTACGTGGGTGCGAGTAAAGGCGGTGGTCGGTGGTGCCGCAGCGAGACTTACGCATACAGGTGCTCACACGTATGATGACGGCAATATAGATACTATGTGATTACAAATAGTATAATATATTAATCATTAGTTTGCGACGTATACCGAACGTTACAATAGTTTAGTTCAACTCCATTTTTGTCGAAATCATAGACAAAACACTTATATTATAACAGGTGTAACCACAATATTGTTAACTTATAGACAATGATGGACATTCATAAATGTAGCACGACGTGTTCATCCGTGTGTTTCTATTGTATTAATATGCATATTTTGTATAATATATATATATATTTGTACAAACAAAACATTAAGACAATAAATGTATAATATATAGTTCAAAAATATGTTAGTGCAATTAAAACTTAAACTTTATTTTTATATAGGAGTATAAAGTATACGTATGAACTTTGGAGACGAGTATTTTATACTTGCCCGCGGACAGTATACACGGCACTACGTGGCTCTGAAGGTTTATAATATATTATCATCAAGCTCTCTGGAGATCTCGATTAACATTAATCGAACAAACTACCTCGAAGATGAAATAAATTACGAAACTAACTCAAATAAACATAATATCGTATATGTATTCTTTATAGTAGTATGATTATAATATTATATTCATTTTATGTGTAAAAATACAGAATTTTTTCTATTAAAAAGTGCAAACGTTTTATTTATTTAGGACATGATGTATCCGCATTATACTCTAAAGCAATAATTTAATGTATGAAAATATAGAAATAAGTAAAATATGAAAACAAAAATGTTTGTGTTTATATTGAATTAAACACAGTTTAATTAATGCATAAAACGTAGGTACTAAATAATTGAAATAATTGGACTGTATACATACAACTTTTAAAAATTCACAAGACTCATATGCATATTGCTTTTCTCAACGTATTTCGAGTAATCACTCGTTCACATAAAAATTCACGAAGGAAAAAAAAATATGTTTATTTTTATAATATTTAGTATGTATTATCTGGAGATCTAGTAACAGTTAAAGATCGTCAAATACATCAATATATACTTTAATACTAAGTCACCGCATTGGTTTTTACACTAGTTGTTCGTTATAGTTTTGGTACATAGAGCAATTTTTATTTTATTATAAATGTATAGCGAGCTCTGCTGATAAACATGCATCAGTTGCGTAAAGAATTGATAATCATTTATCAGCTGAAAGGATAACGACTAACGAGGCGATATATGAGAAAAATTAAATTTAAAAATATTCGAAATGTGAATACATTTTTTATTATATAATACCATAATAGATTTACCTTAATACTATTTTTTTTATAATGTATGTACATTATATTTTTAAAAATGTTAAATTGTATATCATATAGGTTATATTTAAAAATGTTACAAGTATTTATTATATGGAAAAATATTCAAGATCAAATTGTACACGTATCGACTCGTAATATTACGGTGATTCAAACATAAATGTTAGTAAGTATAACTTTCTTTAAACTACTTTTTATAGCAATAAAGAAAAAATATGCAAATGCATATAATTCCACAATGCCGGGCGGTTTCGTATTATTAACTGCGTGTACGTTTTTCAATTAAAATTGTACGTACATCCGCGCACAATCTATTCGCTATATACAGTGCCTACACTATAAAGTATACATTTAAACTTTTGTACACTCATTGTTGTTCATCAGTATGAAACCGTTTAACATAGTTCCGTTGTACCGCTGCTGGGGAATCGAACGATTTGAATAAAACGAAATCGACGCACAAGCACCGCCGATGAACTTTTATTTTTTGAACTAATGAACTTCGCGCACCGGGGTCCGGGACACGATCCAAACTGATTTGTATTCGCGATGGACATTCTGTTGATTTTTCGGGGGCGCGTCGAGTGTCAAAAGTTTTCGGCTAAAACCATCATTGGAATTGGACCAAGTCGAATCGAAATTCTACCGGTGAATCGAGGGGATCTATGTCTGCATCTATATATTGTATTCTTTATATATATATATATATATATATTCATAAGTTTATATTTATGTACATAAAAGACAAAAAATACATAATGTTTACGCAATATATGTGTATTACCATATTGTGTAAAAAGAATGGAGTTTTATCCCACGCTGGATTAAATTGATGTCACTTTTTGCATAATATTGTAGTACAATTAGGCACCAATACAGACTGCGGTGTATAATTCACCTACGCGCGGAATAATAAAATTTCATTGAAATAAAACCGCTTTGCATTGTTACTGCCATTAATAATATAATTTATAAATAATCAACGCACTTGATTTATTCTTCAACTATATATTTCGTGTCTAATATTTTAGAACGTTTGACTAGCTTGAATGCGAAGTAAAAAGGTATATTTATTATACACCGAAATTCGAATTAACGGAATTATACTTGCATATTTCATAGCATCGTTGTAAAAAATTACGAATTTGCAGTGATCACGATTAAGTATTCACGTAGGTTGCACGTTTTACTACCGAAAACTCAACAAGACTATAAAATATTAAAATTATATACATTTTTATATTTGAATACTCGCCCGTTTTCGATAGGAATTCATTGCTGTAGAAGATCGGATTGTCCACGCACGCAACATTACCTATTTTAGTACATTGTAATTCCTTTTATGGGAAAATTTGCAAATAGAATCAATTCAGATGAAAAATGTTCAAACTGTATTTGGTTTTAAATGTTTTGAACTTTAATAGTTGTATGTATATTTTTAAATTAACATAAATCCAAGCTAAATAGTACAAATAGTTAAGTTAACTATTAACTAGTTTTTTAATTAGTACAAAAATAGTAATAATCTTTATTTCATGGCTTCTTTTAATTTAAATAAATGGGAGAAATTTCTTTGAACATTAATTTTAGCTTATATGAATGTTTATATTTTTGTACTTAATTAAATTTAATTAAAAAATATTTGTTTTCACTGATTTACCATATTCATTATTTTTTATATCATAGAATTATTAAGTTAAGTAAATTTTTCTACAACTATTGTTATTGTATATCTAAAAAATATTTAATTAACATTTTTTTTGTATTTAAATAAAAAACAAAGTCTTGTATAGCCCCTCTATTAAGATTTTATAGATTGGAAATTTAATAAATAATTTTACTTAGCAAATGCTAAAATTATATAGAACTTTTAAAATGGTAACACATGTTTTTAACAAGCCTTTTTTATGTAAACTGCAGAGTACAAAAAGAGTTCGCCAATGATTTCAAATTAAAAAAGACAGGTACGTTTGTAATCCATTTAATTATTGAACTATTCAAATCGTTTTTATTTTAATAAAATAGTTTAAAAATATTTACTTTTTAATTACTAAATCTTCTATATAAAGCGATTAACTACAATATTGAAATAATCAATGAAGGTAAATTTATTTTATTTTAAAACATTAAGTGTTAAAATTTAGATTTAACATCCAATATTTCCTGTATTTCATAGATTCATAGCACTATGTTATATTATAATTTATAATGTATGTGTTATAATTTTACAAGGAAGTTATAAATAAATATTATTTTATTTTCTTATGAAAATGTGTGTTAATTTAGCGAGGTTTAAAAAACGTGTCTATTCATTATAAATACCCAAGAAAAGTACCAACATTCTACGGGTTTTGTACTTCTTAAATCGACAGTTGTTGTTGGTTCAAGTGGTTCGTAATTCTGTTGTATGGGTTTTCAGTTTTCTTTTTTTTTAACAGAGAAAACATCTGTAATGCAATATCACATAATATGGTATATTACGGGATACAGGTTTACGATGTATAAATAAAGCGATTTCCCAAACATATGTTCATCTTCACTTTTTTTTTTAACAATGAATTTATTCAACTTTTAACTTTTATTGTTTTTAAATATACTTAAGGATTGTATTTTAAGATTCTTGGGATTTTTTTCGTGCACACTTGGAGCGTTTTGCGGAAATATAAATTTCTGTTTTTTTTTTTTTTTTAAAGTGAACTTTTATTATTGAAGGAAAAAGGGGTGGTCATACTTGACGAATCACTCTGTATATGAGATACGGCACTGAATAAACACGTCAGACATCGTGTGCATTATATTATGTGTTAAAATAATCATTATACGTTCGAGTATACATATATCTATTTAATTTTTAACCGTTTGTATAAAAGCAGAACAAACCGAATAACGAAACTCATGATAGGTATAACGAATCCGCGAAGAAGACGCGCGTGGTGCATTTATTAGGTATTTATATACGTTATGTTATATGTACATAATATGTTATATACTATTCGACTAGACAAATACGACGCACTCAACTTACATATATTATTATAGATTCCGTCTCTTCGAAATACTTAAGTTGCGGGAAATCGTTAAAAGACGGATTTGCGGTAAATGTTTCACGGTACATAATACACATAACATATTATCATTATATACATGTACGCGAATATCCCCCGGAGAGCTTAGAATCTCTATATAACGGCTGTGAGAACAAATACGACGAGCACCGAATAATTGGAACAATATAATATACGAATAACTCACGTTTACTCCATAATATATACCTTGTAAACGAGTATATGTGTATAAATATAAAGTAAATTAACTTGGATAATATTTCGAGGAGCAATATAATATATTATTCGAGGGCGCATGATGAAGATATCATCGTATATAATATTATTATACTTGTACGGTGGCACAATCCAAAGGGCTTTCTGAGTTTTTTTTCAAAAAAAGAAAAAAAGAAGGTCGGTTGTGATAATAATATTCGTGTTGTAATATTATATAATAATGAAATTTTATATTTTGTCATAGAGAATTTATTAATTTGCGCATGTGAGAACGTTGGTGACTGGCGATTGTCTGCAGAACATATAATTAGTATAAAAGATACTGATATCGTGCAGCTATTGGTTAGATCGTTTTTTTCAGATAGATAGAAATCTGAATTCGATAAGTGAACTGTTTTCCTTTTTTTTTTTTTAAAAAGAAGTAAAGACGATTGGTATATATCATAATGTTTGTCATCTATTATACTCGGTACCAGCGAGTTTAGGTGTTAAAATTATATGAGGTGTTGTTTAGCGACAACACGCATCTATTTAGTTGTGATCTAACGAACTACGCGCACGATATGTCATTGCTGCTGCAGATGACACTGCGATTATCGTGTATGCCCACGTCGATTACGTCTATATAATCGCTATATTTCTTGACACATAAAATCGTATACGTATTATATAAGACGAAATGATTTCGATCGGATAAAATGCACACGACTTATAACTAGCGGGGCGGCACGTGTAAGAACGCGACGCTATAGTATTTAATATTATGACGTGCGTAAACGGTAAGACGTAAATCGAAAATGGAGGGAAAAAAATGAAAAGAAACAAACTCAAACGAATGCCTAATACTCCGGCGTGCCTCGCGAAAGAGAAAACTGTGTAATTGCCGTGTTGTGCGCGTGTATATTCATAACAATACAATAATAGTAATAACAATGTACAGTCAGGTACCTACTTATATAACGCACGGACTACAGTGCGAGCAATATGCTGTAGTCGTCGTTCTCGTTCGGAAAATGGAGGTAATAGAAAAAATAAAAATAAAAAATTGAAATAAATGGAATTAAAATAAAAACCATATACCTGCCTACCACCTATTTATATAAACTGCAAAATGTATATATATATATATAAAATATTGTGTGTATAATTTATTTTTGTTTATGTTCCCTTTTTTTTTTTTTTTTTTTTTACCCCGTTGTTAAGACTATTGATTGGACGACGTTAATGCGCTCTCTGCTCACTGTGTTCAAATATTGATGTTCGCCCCGGCGAAATATTCTGCAAATAAATAATAAACATTATTACGACTGAATTAAAAATTATACACGGCGGCCTATAGTGTTATGTAAAAACATAGAGAAGTGTATACGCACTTTGTTATGTTAATGCGGACTCGGTATTTACATATTTGACACCACCAAGGAACACCGATACACACGCACACCTGCACGCGTAAAAAACTGGTAAGTATACACACGACTGATCTGTATTATTACACACACATCTACCGGCGCACAGCCTCTCTTCCGATCCGTTTCCGTCGTGACGACGATAATATTATATATATATATATATATATAATTAAAAATCGTATACAAATTATGTCGTCGTATAAGTACGCGTAGGTATCTCTGCCGTATTATAATTATTAACATTATGCGCGCGTTGAGGGTATGCGGTTAGGAAAAAAAAACAGCCGACAAAAGAGACGGGACGTTTTTATATATTTATCGTCGTTCTGCACAGCAGCACTATACGTCATATTATTATTACTACTGTGTACAGCAGGCTGCGGCGGAAAATCGACTTCGCCGTTAAAATTATACAACAATATTTTAATCGGGTAAAGGTTATACACAAAATAATTACACGCACACTATATTATTATATTGTATACGGCCGTGTGCGGTGGGTGGCGTAACGGAACCATCAGACGGTCCTCTCTTTGGTATATAATATCGTACGCTTTGCTCGTAATGGTTAGGCATTGCATAATATATATATATTATTTGGCGTATATACCTATGGTTTTTTCCTCCCCCGCGTATGTTATACATTATTTCGTTCGGCGTTGTCTATCGAGTGCGCGGGGTGGCGGAGTCTTTTACTCTTATTATCGTTTCTCCTCCGTCGGTGCAATTTGTAATGATATATATAAGTAACCGTGAGGCCTTACTCGGAAAAAAAATTTCAGGAGGGCTGGGAATGGTTTTACAAATCTCGCAGTAAGCGGTGTATAAAATAATGATAAAATAATTTCTAAGTTAACGGGTGTAGTACGAGAAAATTTCTGGGAGGGAGGGTTGTTTTTGTATTTTAATATAAATAATTATTGTACTAGTGATTCCGTAATGACGTTCTGTGATGCTGAAATAATATTATTTATTGACGGATACAGCTGTCAATATGTTTAATGAAAATATCGTGTTTGACCGTCGTGGTAACACATTTTTTTTTCAATTAATATTTTTTTAAATACGATTTTGACAACTATTATGCAATAATATATTATATAAAACGCCGAGATCGATATAATTTTCTCTTAGTATTTGTCGGTTTACTTATGCTCAAACCTAAAAAAAAAATAATAATTAGATTCGACCTTTTCCCGTTTCTTAACAAAAAAAAGTCGGAAAATTTACTACACAGTTAATTTATATTAATATTTAAAAATAATTAAATCGTTAATAATTCCCATAGTAATTATTCAACTTTCAACGCGGGTGTTTAAGACTTTAGGTCCAAGGTAGGAGGTGGATAAAGTAGTATTATATTATTATAATAGTATATTGCTGCAGTTGGCGTGCGAGGTAAAACCCCGCGTGACACATACACGGTCTACGTATGTACCATATTATATCCATAATATATTGTTATTTCGATGCATATGTACACCGGTATATTGTCCATAAATCAAAAACGACGATGATTAAAAATTAAAATTAAAAAATAATTGAGTGGCAGTACTGCACTTACTGAAAATTTAACGGAGCCCGGAAAGTTTATAATTTGTTAATATTTAACGTTAATATTTAATGCTTCCGTGGTAATTTCAAGGACAAACGCCTCAAAATTTAGCGGTCAAATATTAGGGATTGACTGTTTGCTGTGTGTTTAAATTTTAAAGGAAACCAGGCTAAATAAACCGACATTATAATTAAATGCATCAATCACCTGAGTGAGAGTAGAACACACGTGTTTAACTCACTACTACTTCATTATCAAAAAATCGGCTCCGTTGTGCGATACGTCCAATGATCATTAGCACTGTGATAAAATCCTCAAAATACACACGAGCACGGTAAATATCCGAAATAACCCAATTTTATTGCAACATACATTCAACGAAAAAACACAGAAGTGATTTATATATTTTTCATCGATTTAAACATAGGCCAAACGTTGTCAATAACCGTAAACACTATAATTTGATTTAATTTGTTGCCATTACTTGTATTTAATTTTTAAGAAGGTTTATATGATTACAGTTATTGAAACTTAGACAAATAATAATAAATAATTATAATAATAAAAAAAATGCATACATATTTGTAATATTATTATACGCAGTAGTCAGTAGTATAACATTCATTGAGGTATTACTGCACGTCGCCATTTTTTTTTTATGCAATATTTTACTAACAAAAAATACTATACCTGTTATTTACCACTTTGACTAAAACAAAGATTGATAATAGCGTAGAAACGCCACAACCATATGGTTCGAATACACGACAAATTTAATATATTATGAGCATTTCGATATGTCAACTGCAAGTCTACAAATATACAGCACGATAAATATACATTTAGTATTGTCCGATGTGAATGTCATATTTGTATTAAATTTAGGTACACTTATATAGTTATATCTTCTATCAGTAGATATTATATTCAGAGCTTGGTTGAATATTTTTGTCGAAGGTCCTAAAATATACAAATTAGACTCAATATAAACAGTCATTATGGAGCGAGCTGAGTTATCGGCTTCGTCTATCAACATGAATTTTCTATTATAGTAGGTAAAAATCACTTTTTAAAACCAATTTGAATCTGAAAATTTAAAAATATGAAAAAAAAAAAAAAGCGGGTAAGTAGGTATCGCTCTGCTGTATATTAGGGGGTGGGGTGGACCTCAGACTATGGTAGGTTAAATTTGAATGCAATGATAGGTATCATTGTATACGAAAAACGATTCTGAACGAAGATGATTTGTCAGTTTAGGATATATTATATTTAAATATTGTCAAATATTCTATTTTGAAACAAATAGTATAGTTTTTATATTATGTTACTATGGTTACTATGGCCAACATTCGCATTATGAGCGTATGAAATTTAATTTAAATTTTGACATATTTCGTATAAATTCGAACTTTAAACACTTATAAAAAAAAATTGTGACTAACGATTTCGGATTTTTTTTTATCACTTTAAGAACAACTTATAAGAAACCTTGTATTAAATTTTCAAGATTTTCTGGCCACCCAAAAAATTTTTATCGGCATTTGAAGAAAAAAAAACTTAGAAAAGTCGAAAATTTCAATTGTCTATTAGTAGCTTAAAAATGGTCAAAATATTTTGAAAAATTAACTGTAAAGAGATAACCATAATATAAACATTTGGTGAAAGTTTCAAGTATTTACAATAATTCGTTTTTGAGTTACAGCAAAATCAAAAAATCGATTTTGTCGAAAAGTGGTTTTTCCGTAAAATTTCCATTTTTCTGTCATTTTTTTTTTGTTTTTCTCGATTTTTTTGAAAACTATTAGAAAATTTTAATTTTGACCCCCCTAAAGTACCAACTAGATTCAATTCCCTATTCAAAGAGGGGCTGAAGTCAAAAATCGGAGCATTATTACTGCTCCAAATGTTGTCCCCAGACACAAAAAAAAAAAAAAAAAAAAAAAAAAAAAACACACATCATAGTAAAAGCAATACATTCATCACTTCGTTCAGAATCTAAAATATTAAAACCACTTAGTGAAATATTTTCGAAATTAACCAACTTATGTAGGGAATCTAATTGATCCAACAAGCCTGATCGAAGTCTTTACGATACATATTATCACGAGTTTTAACAGATAACGAATTTAAACATTTATAATATTATATTTATATTAATATACATCGTATATACATGCAGATTGTAGGTATAAGGATAACTACTTTGGCTTTTATACCTATAGAGACTGTAGTGCTCCATTGTTTTAATTAAAAGTCACCAATAATTTTTAATTTAATAATTAAAACTGTTTGGAAACAAATGTACGTAATAATTGTTTTTCTTCGATGTTTATCATGATGTCTATAGGTAGTACTTACTATTGGTTCAAATAATTATCTCAATATAATGCTGAGAGGGTTTCAGTCACCTCACCTCTGGTATAACTATCGAAGGGAGCATGGCGACCAAGACCAAAACATATTATATAATTTGAAAAATAAAACAAATTTATTAAAACGTAATATTAAACGTTTGTATATTTAAATATAATATATAAATAAACATTAATTTACATTTAAATTTAATATAATAAGTCACTTATAATTTGCAAATATATAAACTTAGAAGAGATGTGCGAAGGAATTTTTACATTAAGAAGTAACCACGTATCATGTAAATAAAACTCAAATAGATCTTGTGGAATACATTCCCCGCCGTAAATACACAACTGGACCATGTATATTTTGTGTTTCCGGGTATAATATAATTTATTATAATATAGCCACTTTCATCAACTAAACATTCGGAATTGTATTCACTGATAACGTGATCGCATTATTATTTTTAGTAACTATGGTAACAGAAACCATGTTTGTCCGGAACTGTTTTTAATGATGTAAAATTTAAATAAAAACTTATTCTGCCTTATGAATTATTTTGGGAATCATTAGTTTTAAAACTATGCATTGATTTCATTTAACTTTATTCTTGTATAAAATTAAAAAGCATAGTTTGAGTTTTTTTTCCTTCATATTTTGTTGTTGTAAATATAATATAATATTAATGTATAAGGTTTTTAAAATTTAAACTAGATATTCCTCGGATTTATTTTTGTTATTTCTTCCTAAACAAAATTCTTACATTAATTATTTTATAGCTTAACTTTTCCCCCTTTTTTTAATGTTTTAAGTTCAAAGAATTCAGGAATATGTATAGATATATCCAACTGGTATAAAATATAAATTTTACGTTAAAACTACTGTTAGTAACAGTGGATTGGCTGCTTAAATTACCGAATAAACCAAAATAATATTTTTTATTATCGTCTTAAAATAATTTTTTTAATTAATTGTTAGTACCTTCTAAAAATATCGTTTTCTTAAAGTTATAATAATATATCTTAAAATAATCTAATTTTTGAAAAATGGTTTTTATTATTTCATTTAGAAGACACATCGCGATGCCTTATGGGATATTATCTCTAACCAATTAGCTCAAGCAATATTTTTACTGTGTTTATAGTTAATTACTGGATGGGCATTATGTTCGTGAGCACTGTAAATTTTTAATATTTCTAATAGATAACACGTATTATTAAGAGTAATGCACTTTAAGACAAATTAATATTTATAACTAAAATACTGACAACATTATAGAATTTTGGTCAATTAATTAATTATTTTCCAGTAATAGATAATAATAATTATGAAATTGTTATCACTAAAAGTAACATAAATAAATAATATGTAAAGAAAAATTGAGCAGCGATCAAAGAGATGTGAATGAAAATTGAAATGCTACTCGTTTTAGTATAATTTCGATTTGGATAAATCTTTCCGACATCATTAAACGATAGGGTGACTCGAAGATTTTTTTATCTTTGCGGATAATGTTATAATGTTAAATGTGACTGTAAGATTAAATGATTTATTTAAAAATCCCGTATAGTATAGTCAGTAGATGACAAACTTATGACTGAAAAAAAAAATCAAAGTTCCTAGATATCTTAACGAACAGTTAGTCAACAATATTTCTTCTATCAAAAGCTACAATTAATATGATAAGTACAGATTAATTATGAATAATATTATAGTATTATCTGCTGTTAATAGGTAAGTTCGCAAAATGAACTTGCTCATAATGTAATTGCTTAGCCGATCTGTAAACTGGCAAATAGAATAACAGATAAACTATTGCATTATTAGTTTATCATATTATAAGGTACAAACGATAGGAGGGCAAGTGCGTATCATAATATACGAGTGTTTATAGATTTTTCATATTCAGAGAAAAAAATAAATATAAAAAGTAAAAAATAAAAAAATCGGAAGTGTACATTGAGCACTGCAAGAGAAACGGTTTAATAAAAAATAATAATAATTTAAGTTTAATACTCTGAATTCAGAATTGGAATACTTTTATTTAAATATTAAATATTTATATATTATAAGAAGCACTTGAAGTTTTGATGAGAAAAGTGAATACTATATTGCAACGACGAATAATGCACACTTTTGGTGCATTTTTCAATTCATCTAAATTTGAGATTTATATAATTAAAATAATTCATTCAATACGAACATTGTCATTGTGACGGCAATTGACGAAAGTTATGTAAACATAGCATTAGTACATATACTTTTTCTTACGACATTACAAGGATAAACATTATATGGATTGAACGGAATAAATATTAATTATATTATATTTTGATGCACAAGACTTCGATTGAAACCGTATTCGTAACAAAAAAAAATTTATATATAATAAATTATTTGAAATAATAAAAATGATGAAAACGTGTATAGTGTACACTCTTGGTTGTTAAAAGAGTGATTTAAAAGTCATTACTGAAACGGTGTCGCTGTCTAGTGAACAACTACTGCGACACAGATTTCATGTTTCACGCGTATCGCTATATAGCTGTTTCCACAATTAGACCGGAATACACGGAATAACCACGAAACATCGACAAAGGTCGTCGTGATGTACTCTCGTTTTCCCCTCAAACCTTCGGGGAGTTCAAGACCCTGACGAAGCAATCCATCCTTTGTGTATTTGCGTTATTAAAAAAATATGTATCTACGCAATATATACGGTATAATATATTATATAAACGCATAAACAACCAATATAACCGGTCGAGAAATAATAATTTAATTTTCAATTTCATACACAGTGGCGTAAACGATTCAATTATGCTAAATTATTAATACATTTTCAATAAGTGCTTTAGTAACGTTCACTATAAATTTTCACTATTTTCTTTTACTCAGTTAAACTTTCGTGAAAAAAAAAATAAAGTTGATGAAGGGAATTTTTTTTATAATTTCAGTTAGTTTTATTAGACCATTTGTAAAAATTTTAAGATTTAAGAATGTACACACATATTAATCCAAAATAATTGCTACGTTCAAAACGTCGCAATTTTCAACACTGGCTTTGTTTTTTATTAGACAGCTTTAAATACGTTGTGGTCATGCACTTGGTCATGCAATTCCAGGTTGTTATAGCGTTTTTAAATTCTTACAAATTTCAACAAATTTCCAATATGTAGATGTTCTTTGAAAGTTTCAAACCCAACAAAATATAAGATATTTCTGAAAATTATCCAAAATATTTTTATTTATATTTTTTTGAATTTATGACAAAAATTTAAAAGCTATGACACTCAAATTATACTAAATTACATTATAAACAATATTATAATTAAATACAAAGTTAAAAAACTATTTAAAAAATATATTTTATACAGCGTTGTGGAAAAATGTCAGAACTTAAATTACTTAGTTCTTATTTATTAATTTAGGCATCCTAGCTGATATTACACAATTTTAAAATAATATAAATAGATTTATTAAAGAAAAGTAAGTGAATTGTCTCTTGTAAATTAACAGAGTACACCGGAGGCAAGCACGTCATTTATTTAAATTTGTGACGTGATACATTTTTGTAATGTAATAAATAAAAATACATCCTAATTTTATATTTTAAGTGATGTTGGTAAAAAAAATGAAAATGATTCAATCTTCACTTACATAGCAATATGATGTAAACAAATAACCGTAGAAATACTTGTATTTATTACCAAATACTAACATTAGCATTATAATATATCGATATAGATAATAGATATACTGTTAAATTACGTGAGTAGGTGTTAATATTCTATCTATCGTTGAAAATTAGTTTAATACTTTGATAATTTAATTGTGTAAAGGTAATACTAATATACGTAATTGTGAAATTGCAAGTCCTACGAATAATAATCTTGAAAATAAATATTTATAAAAAATATTCTAAATATTATAATGTTCACGATATTTAAAATTGATTGTATTTCTTTTACTTGAACTGTATATTATTATTATTATTTACTTTATATTGTCGAACCTATGTTATTAAAATTGAAAATATTATACATTCTCATTGTTACACAAAAATGTTGATACATTTTTTTTAATTTTGAAATTAGAACGCATTTAAAAAAACGTGTTTAGTATATTTAAATATTGCTGTAAGAACCACTTTTGGATAACCCTGTATTTAATTATTTAGCTTTTTACTCTCAAACAAAAATGTTATCTCAGAAATACTGAAATATAAAAAAATTCAAATATCTATGAATATTATAAATTATTTTGAAATTTATATATGTCCACAAAATGCTAATTCAAGTATTTTTTATTATATAATTTACAATCTGTTACATAATAGAACAATGAGTAAAAGTGATCTAATAGAATAATGGCTTGAATGAAACACAGATTAAAGTGCCTTTACTTGATGAAAAATTCAAGCTTTTGCAACTATTCATTTTTGAATTAGGTACAATAAAAAAAAGTGATTGATGCATTGATAAAATTTAAATTCTGACTTACTAATTAAATTTATTTTCTCTTAGTATACTGTGATAATTCTAATGTTAAGTTTCTGTTTAAATTTCTGTTCTCGTTGAAATAGTAGAATTTAATTTTACTGTAAACGTGTGGGTGTATAATAAATGGTAATTAAAAAAAAAAAAAAGGTTGGAAGTCATAAATACGAAATTACACTGTTATGATCTGATTAATATCATTAGTACTTGAATATTTATTGTGTGATAAATAATAATGTAAATGCTGCAATGAATTTAGCTTAAAAACACTATTCCATTATCGTTTTATCGTGTGGAACATGTTCGCGCCATAGAGTAATAGAGTAATTACTCTATGGTTCGCGCACTACGGATTTTGTGGTTCTAGTAATCTGGATTTAGTGTATTTTGTTATCTACACATTTTAGCCACGGGTTATAGACGAACGTTATAACACCACAAATCTGTCGAATCAGAATAGTAGAACTAGTCGGTAACCAGTGCTATCTATTGGTCGATAACAATATTGAAATATAATTAGCAATCAGAGAGTATATCATTTTACATGGTTATGCAAACACTGGATAAATAAAATAGTACCTACATTTATCCTCAGAGTTAAAAGACAAGTTTTATACAGTCATAGTCATATTATACGTATTCAGCTTTAAAAATATATTTTAAAAATACTTATTATTGTTTACGTTCTTTTTTTGGATAAAAACAATCACAATTTATTTGATTATAGAGTTTGTATAAAAATAGCATTCTTCAGGTTTACGACGAGGTTAAAGGCTTTAGTTATTTAATTTGAATTTGATCACAATTTGTTTATTTTATTATTTTCAAAACAATAACTTTGTGGAAAAAAAAATGGTAAAACGCCCGATTGTTTATTTGCTTTATTCATAATATATTGAAGACATATATTACTATAACGTAAACGACATAATATTAATAATAAATATATTTATGCCAATAATTTTAATATATTTTGACAAATATACAATCTTTATAATCTTAATTGTATAAAACAATCCTAAAAACACACTATATGTCTGCGTCATTGTTGTAGTTAAATGTGTTTTTATATTTTACATTTTAAATTTTTAGATGATAATATAATTATTAGTTTTGCAATGAAAGTTCTTTAACTTTTGTATTTGGATATCCATAACGTAATTAAGATAGTGATTTACTAGTTTAATTTTGTTCAATGTCAAATTAAACGTATTAAATACAAAAATATAATATATAATATAATATGTTCAATCTTGAGATGAACCTGCAGATAGAGTATAACTTAATGATAAAATTATATTTTTAATCATAACTGTAATAAGTATTTAAATCGTTACTGCTTTATAATAGGCAATTAAAATTAAATTGAACGCACTATCTAGTATCTACATAAAATAATATATTAAAATCAATAAAACAAAAATAACGTTTTCTTTGACGTGTCAAGCACAGAAATATCAAATTATTGAAAAATAAATTAGTATATATAGAATAAATTGTTATAAAATGTTATTAAAACCTAAATATATTCAGGTAATTTAAAAATATGTTAAAAGACGGTTTTGAATAAAAAGTTCAAACTAAAAACAATTAAATATGATAATGAAAACGTTTCGTCTGACGTTTAAAGTGTACTGCCCAAGTATAATGGGAATTTTTACCTTTTTAAATATATTAATAAAATATCTCATTAAAGGATTTAAATAAAACTGAATATTGTCAAAAAACAAAATAATTAATTATTAATAACATTCAAATTTATGAGTTATCTATGCTTTATTTTTAAAATAAAAATAAAAAGTTTAAATAATGTTTTGTGCACAAAGTGCACATGGGGGCGCAGTTGAGGACTTAAGATATGATCGTAAGGCAAATATATGTATAATAAATTAATAAATATGAAATTTGATTAGTTTCAGTAGAGATATAACACGATTTGTAGGTATACCATTAGAAAATAAGTTTAAGAATTTTTCATAAAATCTAATTAATATTTAAATAAAATATAATTACTTACTCATTTGCTCCCAGCGGTTGAAAAATAATTATTTCAATGAAAAAATATTTATAAACCAGAATGTTTCAGGTAATTTTAGAAGTATTTAAATCATAATATTTTGTTACACAGTACATTCGAATAAATCAAGAAATATATTTTTTTTAGGTATAAAACGTGCTTTTCGAGTATGTTAATTTTTCATAAATATCAATATTCAATAACCAATACAGTCATAATATTGGTAGAAAAATAGATGAGAAAAGCAATCTCAATAATATTTTATTGTCATACTCTTTGAGAGTCTGAAAATTTTATGCATTTTTTTTTTATAAAAGTAGGTGACAATTATCAATTCATCAAAAATGTTTTTTCAATACGTTTAAAATTAATATTTTATCTGATATATTCTTATCTTACAAAGTATTAGAAAACAACAGTAATTATACGGAATAACCTATCTCGAAGGAGTTCATATAACCAACCCTAAAACGGCTAAAACCAATACCTGTATTGGCTTACTCAGTGTACTTAACAATCTAAAATATAATTTTAATTTAAATAATATAGTAATAAAAATAGGCAACATTATCTCAAAAAAAAAAATAAGAACGTACGTTTTATAAGGCCACTAGGTTACATTAACTAAATTACATCACTAAATTGTATTAACATCTCTGTAACAAATAATATTATTTTGTGAGCTAATAAGCTCTGTAACTGAAGCTGTACCTACTACAAATAAAAAAACATACATTTTATCTAAACTAATATACGTTTAATGGAATTATAAATACAAATATAATTCATATTTTGAAAAGTTTATTGGTATTTCACGAAGAAATTTTCTTAAAAAAAAAATCATGAAAATTGTAGGTTCCACCTCGTTAAAAAGGTAAACAATTGTTGTGTTTAATGATGGGTGTTTTTTCGTTTGTTTCACAGTTAATGCTTATGGGCGAAGGCGAAAATCTATAGTTATGTTTTGTCTCGAAATGACAAACAATTTGAATATAGCATTAACCATGCATATCTTACGAATTACGATGTATACAAACTTGTAATGATTGAATTTTAATGTTAAAATTTAGAAGACAAAGCAATAATAGTGTTTGTAATAAAGATTCTTACTAATAAAATAATTATATAATATCATGGTGGAGAAATTATGGACAAATTATTTGGCACGAAACAAACATTGAACATTGGACTAACAATAAAAATTCCCCTTTAAGACATTGAGTACTTTCTTTCAAATCATTTTTAGAAATAATATTTACTGCTCTAAAATAATTAAAAAATAATACCAGAGACACAAATTTTATCGAAATGTATTTGAAAATGTAATCAAAATATTAATTATTTTCTATCTCAATTTTTTTTTCGCTCCGACCTCTGAGTATTTACACTATTACAGTTTGTACTTACACTTTGCATTAATTCATAGGTTAAAAAAGATTACAGTTATAATGGTAGTTAAAATTTGCGTCTCACTATTTACAAAACTTATATAATTATTATTATAAATATGCAATAAGAGTTTTAAGTTTTAAGTAGATTTTGTAATTATATAAATACAGATATTCGAAATAGTATCTAAAAATATAAATAAATATTAAAATATAACTTGGGCATTAAAAAAAATGGAATTCCATAATTTATAATAATGTTTATAATTCAATAAACACAATTAATTATGTAGTTTGAATTTTGTAGTTAGGTTCACAATCACAATGACTATTTTCATGGTTTGTACCTATATATACATAAAAAGTATCGTTAAAAATTTCATGATGAAAAAAATAATCCGAGAACATACAGCTATAACAATTTAACACAACCAAGTAGGTAGTAGTAAACAATTATTGAAAAAGAATTTTATATACTATAATTTATCAACATATTTTATAACTATCTACTTTTGTACTTTTGTGGAAATCGTTTTTTTTTTTTGTTATAAATAATAATTTATAAATAACAAAAGAATAATTAAAATAAAAAAAAAACAATAATCTTGTAACTTTAGATATTTTAAACGACTGTCTCAATATAATCAATATACAGTTCACAACTTACTGTGTAAAATAATTAATTATCGATTCAGTCATTAACCTTATATGCGTATGTGAATAATACACGTATACTATAGTATAATTCATTAACTCATAATAAGATAAATTATATTATATAATAAATATTTCATGTACTCAGTTTTAATTTTTCTGTTTATTGAAATACACAGATCTAAAGAAAATAAATCAAAAATCTATGTATAATTATTATGATACAAAGCAAGGACCACGCGAATGCCAAAGAGTATTCTGTTTATTTTCAGCGATACTTAATTAATATCGGACGAAACAGCTATGCTGCAATAACATAAACAACTGGACGGATACACTTAGACGGACGAAAACAACGCGACTGAGATGAAATTTAATATAATTTTGAGTACAGCTCAGAAAATAAGTAAAAATAATAATAACAACAATAATACATCGACATTTAATTGCGACTTTAGGAGTTCGTACAATTTCGAGGAGGGATTCGAATAGTTCACAACGGTAAATTTCACTGATACGAGTAATTTGGTAAATAACAAACTTAACTAATATATTGGACGGTAAAAATATATAAACTCAAAATCGGGACGTCATACGAATGGTTAATAATTATAAAATTAATTTAAATAACGAAAATTATACAAAAAACATCTGTAGAAATAATCAATAAAAGTATTATAAAATTATCCTCGACCAGCGTATAACATAAATCTAGAAAAATCCATATTTACATTTTTGGAAGAATAAAAAGTATAAAAAAAAAATGTACAAAAAAACCATACAAATTGTATGTATTGTAAATCACATATTTACGCAGGACCTAGTAGGTTTTTCGGAATATAGATTTCTATACACGCTTTTTTTGTGTTAGATATTCACAAAACCTGTTATGATATAGTAAAAACGTATTACATTGATATAAGTAAAATTCTAAAGACAATGTACATAAAAAATATCATGAAAAAAATTCACAAATCGTAAAACATAATTAAATTTAGTTACATGACGAGTTACGTCTTATGTACTATAATTGTATTCACATTGCAATATTGCATTATAATAATATTATGAATAATTATAATATAATATACGACTTATAAACATACAATACTAATTTACGCTACACAATATATAAAAGTATTAATAATTTATTCATAAAAATGCCATGTAGGTACTCTATAGTTTCAAATAGTAAACCGAGTCGATGTGGCCAATATATTATCATTAACAATTCTATCAAACGGCGATAGAATTTATAATAATAATCGTTCATTATCAGGCGAGTGGGCGGAGAGGTCTCAAATACGATAAGTTGTGATATGCCTGTGTATTTTGTATAATAATGTTTTGTTTTTTTTTAAACAAAATTAATATAATAATATATAATATATTATAAATGTATTTACGTCTTATCGATACGATCGGGCACACCCACGACATACACACATACATCCTGTCATTTTTTTTTTTTTTTTAAAACTCGATCGTTACGTTTTGTTGTATTGTGAAAAACGAAAAAAATTCGTATTAATGATAATATGATTTTGCGAGAAACCCGATCGCGATCGCGTGGCTACTCTGGCCGACAGAGTCGCGCGTTTTGTTAGGATCTGTACACGTTATAATGATATTCACACACACACCTTTGAGAAAAACCAGCGAAACGACTATTTCACTGGGTTTTCGTTTGACTCAACAGACTCGTCGACTAGTTCCCGAAAAGCGTATATAAAAAACACTCGAGGAAAAAAATATTGTGCTTCGTAGTATAATAACGCTCTGTGTGCCCACATATTTTTTATATGAGCGTTATCGATCTGCAGTATCGCGAGTACCGTAGTGTAGACGATGGTAATATACGTGACTTATGTTGACGTATAGTATCCTAAAAAGCGCAGTGCCATGTCGTGCGTGTGTGCGGACAGGACACGTCGGGTCACGCGTTGTTACGCGCTCCTTGTCCGGCGAGTGGAGTTGTTGGCGGTAGATTGATGTGGGTGTAAAAAATAAGGGACACATAATGTACACCGATCTAGATAATAATATACGATACATCGATTTATTTTAAAGTAGTTTGCGCGGAGTGTGCGCAGCCCATGCGCAAGACGTATAATATGTATATTATGATACAGCAAGACCTATAAAAAATAGAGCACGTCACGGACAAACAATGAAACAGAAGAATAATATACAACGTCCGAAAGTTTTTGGCAAAGTGAGTTACAGCTGAGATATTTCCATAGTCCGGACATGAATTATGAGGCGGATACGCCAACATATTATAATGATATGATGGTTTACCTGTAAACCCGGTGGACGATGATGTGCATTATGCCGGATATGATAATACGCAATACCACTATATTATATTAGTTTATACACGAACGAGTCTTTCATATTATACAGCGCTGATAATATAATCTCACTTTCATCTAGGCGATTTTGTAGGTAAAATCGATTTTTTTTTTATATGATTTAAATTATTGAGATTATTTCAATACAGTTAAAATGACGTACTTGACATTATATGAAGTGTTCAGGGCTTAATCCAAAAATCGACTATTTTAGAATTTAAAAAGTTCTAATTCTAAATTCATTTTAATCGCTTGAAATTGCGGAAAAAAAAATTTAAAAATCTATCATCATTATTATAGTAATAATATCAATCATGAATCATGAATTCTGAGTAATTTTTTAGATATATTTTAAGAACAGATAATTATTGTAAAATTACGAAGAAATAAAAAACTGAAATTGGACGAAATATAATTTTATTATTTTGGTACGTATTTTGGTTCAAAATTCGTAAAACAAATATCTCAAAAGTATCAGCTATGTATAATATGACGTTAAAAAATAGGTATGCAAAATACTCCACGTACCTACCATTTAAATAGTACTCTAATAGATCAATTTTAATAATAAAAACAAATATATATACATATGTTACTGAATTATTTAAATTAGATTTACCTAGATTTGGAAATTTGTAATTTAATATATCCATTAAATAACTGGTACGTTAATTATGTAGATTAGATAAAATGATGATAGATGAGAACTTTTCCAAAATAGTTTTTAACACTGGTCTTAAAACGATATCGCATTCCTTAAACTTTAATAATATTACGTTCATGTCTTCGGACATGATTCGTTGAACGATGACAGACAAAACGTTAAAGACATTGCTCATTGGTATTTGGTAACATCGAGATTATCTATCATGCTCAACGTCCCGAAAAGGCTAAGCGTAAACATTTTCTACTTTTACAATAATGTGGGCTCAATCTCAACCTATTCACTCTGTGTGTAAAACGTTCGATTTCATACTTTGCCTGTAACTTATTGTATTGTTATTCAAACTATTTATTGTGATGTCGTACTATTATAATTTATAATAATATATCGGTATATTATCGTATATACTTTGAACGATTTGAACAAGCAATAGACGGGTCACTGTTGCTTAAATACAGTTTAATAACAGTTTTTCGATAGAAACGAGTCCTTATCACAGTAATCACAAGATCGATACGCGTAATACAGGCCGAGCACTATATACATACATACTAGATACAATAAATATAATATTATTAATAAATAAATGGCAATCAGATTAATCTATCAACGTAAGTATATACTATATATGTATTATAATAACGAGTCTTTGAAATTGTAATATTATTAGTTATATTACGTTATATAGGAACTAGAACACTTGACATAGACATTTATATATTTATTATATTATTATACCTATCATTACGTATATAATACAACTGACTAAATTAAGTTTTGAGATAAACAGTATACATATTATACTACACAATTGTGTATTTGGACGTGTTTAGATTTATTTACACAAATTATATACATGTCGAACTCGAGGGTATTTGTAATCCGCCAAGAACAACTCTTGATCAACATATTATGTATTTATGTACTTCTGACTTAAATTGCTTTTACGGATCGCAGACACGTCACAAAAGTAAAACAACGGAAACTATAAAATAATAATAATAGACACGATGAAAAAGGCGTCGGGAATAAATAATCAAAAGGAAGTAAGTGTACACTTTTCGTTGATACGTTGTACTTCTAGAATAAACACGACAAATTTATGACGTTTGTCTTTCAGAAACAAACTTTTGATTTTGTTAAAATTTTTCCCAGTACAGTCTGTTACGATTTTCACAAATGCTTTTTACAATTGTAATACTAAACAATCAGTAAATATTATATGCCAACGTCGCAGCAATATCATAATACTTAACTACTATCGTAACTAGCGTAACTCTCGATTTTGGATTTCGAATTATGCCGCGTGTCATGTATTATGAATTGAAAATATTAAATCGTAAAATGCGTTATGCGACGCAGAATGTTGCAAATAATTCGTATTGATTTTAGTGTACTTCCGCCATTAAACTAACCGACTGAATGACTGATTAAACACCAGATATAGGTAAATATTAACATTATAATTTTACGAAAATAACTAACCCCCGATGGCGGAAAATCGCGGTAATAATAATTGGTCGTTTTTTACCAATCGTGAAATGTTTATTTTGAACGCCGTAGGGTCGTTTGCGTAACATAATATGATTATATACGATTTACATAGGTGCCTATGCTTTGGTGAAATATACTGACATAATAATATACATTTGCATATTATTTGGCTCAATCGGTTAATGATTAAATATTACAATATGTTCATTATCCTCGTACATAAATAGCGCTTGCTTAACATTATTCGTCTGCTGATTATTATTATTGTTGTAAAACGAAAACAACTTTTTTCATGGATCGTCCGGCACACGCGTATTATAGGTGTTATAATATAATA
Source organism: Schizaphis graminum (assembly GCA_020882235.1). Classification (NCBI taxonomy): domain Eukaryota; kingdom Metazoa; phylum Arthropoda; class Insecta; order Hemiptera; family Aphididae; genus Schizaphis; species Schizaphis graminum. The sequence goes on from CM037032.1 coordinate 15,799,781, forward strand.
TTGTTATCGTGTACGATGCGAATAATGTTGTGTTGAATTTTATACTATTATCGAGTGTTTCGGAGCACATGTGATACACTATTATACTGATACGTCGTAATAACTGTGCAGGCCCGCCGTAACGCGGTAAAGCGATTTTCGGTTTTATTATTATTCTACCGCGTCAGTTTTGTTTTCACTACAAATCGGTTAACGTTTTATAATGTTATTGAATCGAGAAATAATATTAACCACAATACACAATCTCAAACATCCGTAATAATAGTGCACTCAGGAGTTTTATACGATGTTGTGATCAAAATGACAGCAGCCAGGATAACGGTTAATGCGCGTATCATTCTAGAATGTTTTTGGATCCCGTTGTCGACGCGAACATCCGAACTGTTCATCATAATAAATCATTATGTCTCGCCGTCAGACCGCTATAACATATTAACCGAGTCGACGCAAAACATCAAAAAAATCGATATTAGGTACGTCCGTCACGGGTAAAAAGTCTGACCTGCAGACTACAGTGTCGAGATCGATCAGTGCAGGTTTTGGCTAATGTTTATACGGTCATCGTAACGTCAGAATTTCTAATCGTCTCCTCAAGTCGACGGTTTAAAAAAGGGGCCAGTCGTACGGTTTATTATAATCTTAAAATAACGTTACCGGAATTCTTTCGTTTGATATTATAGACAGACGTCGATCGGTTTGGACGGGAAAAAAATAAATACGCAATCCGTTTTACTCTGCGACGCATAATACACGCGATAATACAAAATTTCGTTCGTTCGCGTTTTTAGAAACCGCAACCGATTTCAGACGATTCGTTTTCCGTTTTGTTTCGCACGCACCACGGTCTACTCGTCGCCCGTCGTTTCGTGCCAATTTTATCGTTCTGAATTTATAAGAAAAACTATATTATATTCGATCGAAAGTGGCGTTGTCAGAGAAAAAAAAAATAATAAAAATATGCTCAAACGTAAACCTAAAGTCACACACACACACACACACACATACACACAAACGCATAATACTAAGTGGAGACGTTTATTACTGGGAGACGGCGGCGGCTGCGGCGGCGGTCGTCGCCACCCCGCGGTCTCCCGGTGAGCAATTATCGGCGTTCGGCGGTGTCGGTTCGGACGAGTGGCCGTCACCGGCGCCACCGCCGCCGCAGCTCCCGTCCACGCCGTTTCCCAACAACCGCTGTTCGACCAGATACTCGTCGTCGTTGTTGTTGTTGACGGCGGCCGCGGTGGCCGAAGCCGCGGCCGACTTGACCGCGGCGGCGATCGTCTTGCCGCCGTGTTTGCTGGCCACGTCTTCGACGGTGTACTCGGACTGGTTGCCGTAGGCGTACGCCATTTCGGCCACGCGCGAGTCCACCGACGACGAACCGCCGCTCGAGTGGTCGGCGGCCGCGAGTTGCAGCTGGTGCGGCGGCGGTTGCGCGGCCGCGGACGCGGTCGGCCGGCGGTCCGCGGTCAGGTCCACCTGGGTCTGGCTGCTGGGTTCGAGCACGGCCGGGTTGACGACGACGGGCGCGGTCAGGCCGCCGCCGCCGCCGTTGGCCAACAGCGACGCTTCCCGGAACTCGCGACGCAGCATCTCGGCCTCCATGTCGAACTCGTCGTCGTCGTACTCGTAGTCTATCGATTTGGCGGCCGCTTCGGCGGCGGCGGCGGCCGCCGCCACCTCGCCAGCCGACGCCATGCAAACGCCCTGCAGCACACACGCATACACCATTAATAACGCATATTTTATTATTTATCATCACCGTACCACACTGTGGTTGTTGTTTTATCGTCGACGAGTCGTTATTTATCATTTTTTTTTTTTTTTTTTTAATTTATTTTACGTCGTCATCATAATAATATAGTATATCGTTATGCGCGATTTCCCATCATCGCCATAACTGTAGTGGCGGACCTATAGGTGTTTCGACAGGGGGAGAAGAAGAGTGGGACGGTTTTCAAAAATATATTTTTACGATACGTCAGAAACACATCGGTCTTAGAGTTATGTAAAATAACACGCCCCGAGACTGCAGGGTGGTGCGAATGTGCCATTTCCCTATCACCCACTCGTCATGATTTCTGCTACCGAGTCTTATGTGATATACCCACGTATAATAATATGTGAACCACTCCCCCTTATAATAGTAATCGGTAGACTTGAAAATATAGGAACGAAATATATAGTAGTATAAATACACACTCTTTGATGTATACTCTTATATTGAGCATATATATTTATTAACACTTCTTTAGTCTTGTGTGACCGTCTAATTTAATATATATATATATATGTTTGTGTGTTTTGATATACGCGACAGAACGGATATTTGGTCTTGTCGACGCTTTAGTTTGGTAAACCGAGATGTTAACTTCGTGTAGTATGCTTGCGTATTGCACTGCAATTTAAAGTATGTATGATGCCGTTTAATTCTTTTGAAAAATGTGTTTATTATTTTCTATAATAAATTAAATAATCCATCAAACCTTATTTGACAATCGTCTACTTCAGAGCATGGTCCGATGAATTAGGAAACAACCAAAGACATGGTATAAAATATAAAAAGCATCAAACTACATAAACGATGGTGCTCATAACAGTATAATATATTATACATTTTATGTTCATTAAACTGATTAGTGATTGGTGAAGTTATGGTGGTTCTTTATGCTGGGGGGGGGGTAGGAGGGCATAGTGTCAAATATCTGATCTTATTGGAATGACAAAGTCCAAATTATTTGTGCGTATTATGTTTATTGACATTACATCTCAAAAAATGTAGACTATAGACGCAGTACAATCATTTTTAACGTTTTGTATATGCAATGTGCATAGTTTGAGATCTCTGTTTAAAACATAACATTTGACTTGAAACCGTGTATGAAATTAAATATAATGTTATGAGCACCTACGACTTATCTAATATTAACAATAAAAATATTATACGATAGAGATCGCATAGGGATTGTAGATTATAAATATACTATGGTTGCAGGCAGTTATTTCTTTTAACAGTAAAAGTCAATGTGTATTATTATCATAACTACAAAGATAAATATGAATAATATGATAGAAACGACGTCCAATAGTAATAACCAAATATTTGACCTCTGGAGAAGCGTCAAAATGCACTTTCAGCTTATGTAATGTTTATAGACACGTACAAAAGAGTGATCGCACCCTCCCTCAAAAATGCTTTATTTTTATTTCAGATTTATGGCTGAGGCGTAGGCACTTACGGTATTGACCGTACACTAACGTCTATAGACATACCATATAACTAAATAACCTTACCATATCAAAAAAATGTTTCAATGTCGAATGCGTGTACACGTTTCATGTATTTTATCTTACGTCTATTTTAATACGAAATAGCGGTGTTAGTAATAAAAATTAAAAAACCCTATACTGCAACAGCTGTTAGCTGCCGTAACCTACAATTATAATATTATACAAGAAAATCGATTAGAATTTAATTTGTAAACGCTTTGTTTCTGATTGTTAACACGTCGTATTTACAGCTTTAAGTGCTTCTATTGTATGTATATAGCCTATGTGGTTATGCACCAATGCCATTATACACTTTCGTATAGATACTAGGTAGGTACACGTATAATTAGTTGCACGAATATTTGATATTATATGTGAAACATTTTGTACTCGAGTATTGAATAAAATATTAGACGGGCGCGCCTCTTAGTTAATGTTTGACAAACGCGTGTTTAAATACTAATATATTATTACCTACTTGTTCTCATGCGTATTATACGCCTAATCATTTCTCAACAATTCAGTACGTCATGTTTTATACAATTAATAGTTTATTATTCAAACGACCCAAAACAACGCGATTTAAAATAATTGGCCTAGGAATATTAATGCATAAATTTCGATAAATTTACTTCGTCGTTTAAAAGTATTTAAATTATTTGTAATAATGCCATTCAATATAAAAATAAATACATTGACTCTTTTCATGATGACGAAATTGTTATTATATCGAACGCGATATTTGACCGAAAAAGTTGAAAAATATTATAGACTATAGACTATAGTATGTATTATGCAAATAACCGAACTAAAAGAGAAGTAGAAATGGTATGTAGATTGTATATTCTTTATTTCTGTGCTAACTGAAAAGCCAGAGTTCTATATATTTTACAATAGTATTTCTTTTTTTGAACGTCCATTAAAATTTTTCCGAATAAAAGGATTGTTGCAAGAGTTTCACAAGCTTCTGTATAAAGTGGAAATTCGACACATCGAAACAGTGAAACATTACTGAAAAAACAGTGAAAAGTATAGAAGAATAATGAATAAGAGATCAATATTATACGAACTAGTGATAGATTTTTTGGCAAATCTATTGACTGACTAATGGTCGTTGGTTGTTGCGTTTACTGCCAAATTGTGAAACACCCACTTTATTGGCTTACTCAAATCCTGTGTATCAAACTTTCATAACTAAATGTGATACTTCATAAATCGTACAATGTGTGTACCTTACTCGTACACCTAAATTTCTTATGATTGTAAATAATATGCAACCTACGTAACGCAACGTATCATCTACATACATTAATTAAATATATTTCGAGAATAATTAATAATACTAGTAATAAATCAAAGATTTTAATCATTAATTTACTAGAAGAACATTTGCATAAAGTAGTTATAAATAAATTAAGCTAACGAGGAAATAATGTGTATGTTAAAATGTATTTTTAGGTTGTAATTTGATCAACTATATTTTAATGTAATAAGAATAAGAAATATTTTTTAGCAAATTTCGTTGTAAATGTGAATGAAATTATATTCAACTTTAAAAAATATTTCTTTCCTTTGTTTACACTAATGCAAATCTATAAAATATGCATTATGTACCTATACAGTGATTGATTTTTTTCTTCTGTAACAGATTCTTCTTATTATTTTTAAAAGTTACCATAGTCATTAATCATAATAATAATATATTGCACAAACAGAGATTTTATTTATGTTCGAGACGCCATTCTGTAGTATTTCAGCGGAATTAAAAGTGTAAAGTATGAATCTTATATTTATAGAAAAAAACGAAATAAATTAGTAAGCAGTGAGCACGCTAGATGTAATTGATTTTTACTTTCATAAGAAGCTCACTCTGTGGATACAAATTAAATTTGTATAATGAATTCAAAAAATGAATGGCAATTAGAGACATCTAATGTTTCATTTTTAAACGCTTCTAAACGTGACTTGAATAAGGATAAAATAGCTAAATGAACACTCGCAAAATGTATAAAAGTGCAAAAAAATACTTTATGGTATAATAATATGTTGCATTATTAACAACGTTATAATGGATAAATAATATTAATGAACATTTGTTCTACCTTCTACTTCTTCTCGCGAATGATCACAAAAACTAAATAAACGTCTGAATTTTGATTGAACGGCCTGAAACTAATTTCCTAGCGCAAAAACAATAGTTGTACCTACTTGATGGTTTCTTATTAATTTACCATTAAACATTGGTAGTAAAATAACCGTGTGCAGGCAGATTAGTGCCAAAATAGTGTGTATAAGCGGGGATCCGATTCTTGGTGTACGGCCAAGTATTTTAACCATTATTATTATTATTCGAATTGAAACATTTTATCGTTTAAAAATAAACTACGAGGAAATTTAATTTTATTATGAATTCAAACGAGTGGAGATTTTTATCTAGTTAATGTGTAATAATTTAAATTAAGTGAATTTTATAAGTACAAAATTTGCCGATATGTGGAGGAATGAGGTTTTTATTGATCGTTATTATATAATGTACGATGAGACGGCTAATGTTAAGGTATAACTGGAAAACGTATCATCGTGATCGGATTAACATTTGGTTGGTTTAAATAATTGAGTTAATGTGCGTGAGAGATTAAAAAGAAGTTAATGATTGTTGTTTCGTGTTTAATTTAATTATATCAACACGTATTTATACTTCGTGTTTTCAAAGAAACAATGATATATTTTAAAAACTAATATATACATATATAACACTATTTTAATATTAGGGTTTGGATTTCAATTCATTTGGATTTTTTCTTTTTTTTTGACACGAATACACGATGTTTTTTGAACTACAAATGAGTTTAAAGTACAAACTTATTCTAGAAACTATCTTTGTTATCCACTGTTGATCGAGCATGGTGAAATATTGTCTTACATAGGTAATTTTTGGCTACTTATAATTGAATTTCGTTAAGTACTTGACTTACGTGATTAGCATTTACTTAGAGAAAGGCATTCTCTGAATGCAATATTAATAAAAATAATATCGTAATGAATAATTATATATTTAATGTGTTATGTCAATATGATGAGATAAATATTCAAATACATTTGGTTTAAAAATGATCAACACAGGTTACACAAAAAAATATACATTTGGTAATTTAAAACATATCATAACGATAACAAATACATTTTTAGGGAATATTTGTTTATATAATGAACATGAAAAAAATTACCCTATTAATGACGTTTACAAATATGTATTTTTTGTTGTTATCTACAAGTTAAGACCAGGTTAGTAGTTACTGGTCCATCATATACATAATAATATGCCAATTGTATTAATTAAACACAAGTCAACTCAATATTTTTGTATAAAAAAAAATTCTTGTATATATATATATAAATATCAAGAATTAAAATATTTAATTATTTGAGTGAACATTTTATATTTTTTTACGACATTAAAATACAATTATTATAATGTGTCCATGCGCAATGGACTTGCGCAATATAATCTCTTCTTGGCTTAAATCAAAATCAAAATAAATATATAAAATGAGTGGGATTAAAAATGATATAAGGATTTTACATATAATATATTATTAAAATGGGCAACGAAGGAGACAGCTATAGGCACTATCAGACATTTTAATCGAGTGAATAATGTCTTGGAGAAGTTAAACAAAATTAAGACGCACGGTTTTCTTCCTCTATAAGACGGCCACGTGAAAAAATTCGAGATATTATTATTTAACAGTGCGTGTAGATATATACGTATATACGGCATACGATAGATAGAGAGCCCTGACAACAAAAAGCTAATCTTTTCGAGCTTTACTGTTAAAGTTGAAAGTACAGTCATTCTTCGCTGGAAAAAAGTCGTGTTGGATAGATAACGAAAAAAAAAATTTACACGCCTAAAGCACAATATAACTTTCGTCGTGTTCACGACTGAAGTCGAAAATTGGCAAGTTTTAACTGATTTACTTTCGCAGTGCATACATAATAAATTATACTAGAGCGTGCAGAGTGCGTTTTTTCATCCTCGCTGACCTTTAGAGCACGGTCCGTTTCAAAAACATAGATCAATACGTATACACCTGTATTAACTGACATAACAGATATAACATATATATAAATAGTTACCTAAAAATTTTAGGAAAAGGCAGGTATATATAGAAAATAAACTTAAAAAAACCATTGATACTACCCGTGATTGAGACATTAAAAACCGTTAGAATCGTTAGCATCATTGGTTGTTGTTTATATACGTGTAACGTGTAATTTATTTCGATGACGGGGACCGAAGTTCGTATAACAATATGTGCAAAGTTAATATAATTATAACTGCCGGCAAAAAGGTTGATCGTGAATACCACATAATATTATGCGTTACAACTATTAATAACTCCTCGAAAACAACTCGTATCTTGTATACTGTATCAGCTCATAAGTACAAGAACAAACTTTGAATACACTGCACAATATTATACTAAAACAATATGGTAGCCAAAATACCTACCGGCGCTTCACGATCTAGTCTCACAGAAGAGAGAAAGTATTCTCAAAGTATTAAGTGAAATAATGCCACTCAGCATAGAACGCTATAAATTAGCAAAACATCTAGAAATGAAATTCATTATAGAAATAATATATATCACATCGTATAGTTCTTTCGTGTAAGATTATTGAACTAATATTTTTAGCGTGAAAAATTAACTAGAACGTTATTATCTCTTCACAGAGAATGATAGCACCTCAACATAAATATCGACCTCAGTCTCGTGAATCTTTCTAGAAGCTCTATTTAATTTCTTTTTAATTTTTTTTAGAAATATTATCTTTTTACGCATACAGCATCAAAATAAACACAAATCACGATACTTTTATAATCGATGAATTATTTATAATTCGGGATGAAGCATCACTTCACAATGTTCCATATTTTCAGTCGACGCATTTGCGAATTAACAATGCACTAGAAATTGTTCGCGATAAAGTATTCGAGGACTTCATTATATTTTAAATGACTTTTTAAGCGTATTAGTTAGTTTAAAGTTTATACGTATAACCTTTTAGATTTAGCTTAACTTAACTCAAAATATATTGCTCCACATTAAAACCAGAGTAACTTGCTTAAGTTTATGTGGATTTCTGTACGTTCTTTCGAAGATGTCAACGAAAAAGCTGACTATCAAACCAATCAAGCTTTCTCATCTTTCCTTCCTTGAAACTCGATCCACATGAAATTTCATAAGATTAAATACACAATCCTTGTTTGGAATCTCCCTTAAAATAAAAACACTAGGATAATCGATAGATATCTGATGACAAGAGTGGAGAAACCGATATGTTCTATACATTGCCGAGATCCTAACTTTTTAGCATGACTGGCACCTAGAAGCTATAAATTAAACATTGCTCCAATTCACACGGAATCACTTGGTTTAATTAAATAATAATAATGAACAAAAATATTATTGATTAGATTTAGTCTCTGCAGTGTGTTTCACACTCACTGTAATTTGAATTACTTTTTTTTTTACATACAACTCATTAAATTATTTATTTTTGATTGAGCTAATATTTTTTCGCATAACCTTTTCTGCAGGACCTCGATGAACTGTAATGAGTATGGACGGTTTTCTACTACCGTGAAATAATAATTATTAATAATCGTCACGTTAAACAGCATAGGCCGACATCAAAACGTTTGTAGTTTACGTAAAAATAAATATATAATGTCGTTAGATTAGGTTAACCTCGCGAATTCAATTTTACAGATCTAAAAAGATAATACAATATTTTGTATTTTTCAGCACACATCGTAGCGGGTTATGCAAAATAAATGCAAATCGGTTAGAAAATATCTACTGTGGACAAAGTACGATGTAAAATTCGTTGGTAACGTTTGTATCGCGGACGGTTTTCGTTTTATTTTTGTTGGTCTGTTAATATAGTACACGAGTCGCCCGCGTAGCTTTATTATGACGTGGTCGGTCACCGCGCACAACGACACGACATAATAATAATATACCCGTATGATACGGATTATGACGACGACACGCAATAATGTACCTATTAATTATACAGTTTACTCGCTATTATTATAACAATAAAATAATAATATTATTGTACGGCATAATTAATTACCGGCACTCTTTCCTCGGTTTCCACAATCAGATGGTTGTTTTTCATCGTCAACGTGATAATGCTCCCGTTCAGGTTCGTTTTGTTCGTGTCTCCAAAACGATTGTTGGGCGGACTATTGTACAACAGCGGTGGCAGCGGCGCGGAAGCACCGTTCGCCGCGGCGTAGCAACACACCGCCGCCGACGCCGCATCATCTGGCATCAGAACGGAATACTGCGATTCACTGGTCTTCAGCTGGGTGCAAAACACAAAAGCATAATGATATAACATCCGCGAATTATTATTACCTATTATTATTATTATTATTATTATTATTATCATCATCATTATCATCATTATCATATCATTATTTCCGATGTGTGGCACACGACGGCCGCGACGACACGCGCACAGCAGGGTATTGTCATCTCGAGTATTCGTTTGATCTCTACTCACTCGTGTACATGACGTGTATTATATTATTATAATTAATTAATAATACGATAATAATATTATAGTATATTATATTCGACGAAAACCATACGGTTTAATATATTATATTATTATTCCCGCGCAGACACGAATGTACGATAATTTATGATAATTTATAATATTATATAAGTGCGTTTCTGTGTACTATAATTATTATTGTGTATTAATTCATTTAGCACTTTTGCCGTATGTTCTCCTAAGTGACGAAAAAAAAAAAAATTCTGTTGACCTAATAATAGGATGATAAATACTCCTCATTGACCCCTTGTTGTATTTGTTGTATAAGACTTAGCTTTGTGTTGGAAAACAATCTTTATTCAATACAATTCATTTATTTTCTATAAAAGAGTTAAGATTTAATTGTATATAGATATTATTTACGATTGTTTTAATTCCGAGCAAAAACAAATAATATGTTTAACGACAATGCATTTATATTAATTAAATACAACTATAAAGACGGGAAATTTCAATTTAATATTTAAAAAATAACGATTGAAGTCTTAAACAGTTTTGCTACTTATATATTATGAAATACGATGAAAATGGTTTTTGAAATTAATTATGTGATATTGCCTACTTACGTGTTATCATACACAGTACATCTTATCAGTAAATAGATCTACATAACGTCTTTAGATTGAACAGTTTTTAATTTATAAATAAAATTATTATATAGTTTGATAATAAAGTCATTATATTTTGTTATTATGATAGAGTATAACTAGTACAAGGAATTTTTGTCAATGTAATAAATTTCATATTTATTAAAGTGTTAGTTACTGTCAGTATACGATTAGGGATATGAGATGTAAATAATTTAAATAATTGTTGTGAGAGTAAATTAAATGTTTGATTCTTATAATATTATGTACATAATCTTAAAAGTTATAACGAATTTGTGTACTTTTTTTTTTTTAATAAGCGCGGTTTCTTGTGAAATAGTTTTACTAAGTTAATAAAGGTATTCAAGATAATACTACAAATCATTTTTCATATTAAATAGTTTTTTTAAAGTTATTTTAGAGCATTTGTGTAGTTAGTTAAACGTGCTGAGTAGAGTAATAATAATAATACAAAATATGACCTGGACTGTGATCAATATTATTATATTAAATATTTTTATTTAGCGGAAAATTCTCAGATAACCTATGTTTTACATGACGCTTAAAGACGATTAATTTACCATGTGCATGTCAACCCCTACGATCGTAAGAAAATAGGCGAGATCATTGTGAGATATTGGTGTGTGCTCCCGCCTACAGTTCAAAGTTTGTAGAACAATAAATTTTCTAACCACAATCTGCTCACTTTTTATCTCTCTGTTCTCCAAAAAACTTTGTATACATCGTCATTTCCTGACAGCATCTTAGTCGACCTTTGCCAGTACATTAAATTAGGTTTTGATAATTATTTGAACTGCTATATTATGTGTAATATCTGCTTCGTGTACAACTATTGATAATTTATACTTTTGCAAATTTATTTAATAAAACTACCTCAGTTATTTTCTTTTTCATCGTTTGTTTCTTCAAACTAGAAAAAACTTAAATATTTTTAATCAAAACTGTGTGGTCCGAGGACCAAGCTAAACAATCTGAAATGTTATTTTCATATTTTTCTACTCACATTTTATTAAATTAATCAAGACATGGAGCACTACTAGCTATATTTAATTAGCATGTACATTTTCGAATTCATGAGTTTCCTCGTATATTACGCTATTTCATGTAATTTTACGGAAAATAATTTTTTTTTTTCGCAAATTGATTGCAAAATGGCTTACATGTTGGATAAATATGTTGTAAAATTTAACAAAAGACTTTATTGATTTTTTAGTATTACCTATATATTTTCTGGATAAAATTAACCTGTTCTTTGAGGCAGTTTTTTTTAGACAGATTAGTTTATAATTTTATACTTAGTAAGTGTAATAAAAAACTCATATTATTCAAACGAATATTAAATTTATCAAACCATACATTATCCATTAAGTTATCCTGTTAGTCGGGATAATCATATTATTTTGTACGTCCCTCAGATAATATAAATCACATCTCACTTTTGTCGTAAATAGCGATTTCGGTATACTCATCTGCAAATGATGTAGTATCGTGTGGTTATTATAACATGTTCTTGTTGAAATATACAATTAATATCAGTATTTTAACATTGTAAGCACGTATAAGTTTTGTATTTCACTATTAACCTTTTACCGGACATAACTTTGGATTGTTATACGAATGTAGGTATAAATATATGACGTTTATGATAGTACATAAATTGGGATTCCGACGAACGTAAAATATTAACTCACAAAACGTCACACTATGTAAACGTCTCTGTCACAGTTCAATTATGTATATTACATTGTAGTTAAATTACAGTATTAACGTGATCATTAAGTCGTGATATTTATCGACATCAAATACCTAACCCACTAAAGTTTCGATTTCAACAATTATTACGGTTAACAATTGGTCGTATGTCTTGTAATTTGGTAATCGATTATTTCCGTTATCAAAGACTTATGCTCATATCTGATATATTTTATCCAATGTCTTTCCTTTTGTAGCTTAGTAAAATCTGATCACTACCATCCGCTGTTAAACGATAATTCTCTTCATCCTAACCAATAGGTAATATTATAACATGTGACATTAGCATACAGTAGAAACTGTTAATAATGACATTTAAGAGACTAGTCAAAATTAATCGTTATAAATCGATTGTTATTTTATATAAAATTCGAAAAATCGATTAAATATTTGTATACAAACAATATTGTTATAATTTTATCGCTAAAACGTGATCTCAGTACGTTTAGAATTTTTTTTTAAAAAAGTTGTATTATTATTTTAAAATTAAAAATTAAAAATAATATACTTATTAAAAAAATGTATTATTTTAGTTCACACTTTGTTTGTATATTTGTATAAATACCATACCTCTTATTCTACCATAGTTTTCAATTATAACCAAAAATAATCTTCATGACATCCGCATAGTCGGTATACATACGTCATAGCAATCGATACAAATTAGTATATACAATATAAGAGAGTCTTGCCGAGACCATCAATCTAAGGTCATTACACCCGGTTTGTCATTATAACCGGTGTCATCACAAACGGTACCTACTGTACATTCATAAATAAGTATACAGTACACAACGAGTAAAGAAAGAAAACACAAACGAAAATAATAAATAGCTGAAATAATAATACTACGAAAGAAAACGTAAAAGAAATATTTTTATTGACCTATAGTGTTACTTTGAAAAAAAAAAGAATTACGTTTAAAACTGGAAAAGGGGAAAAAAAAGGTATAACGATAAAGTAAACACGTTTGGAAAAACAGTCAGCAGCGGAGACAGGTGGTAGATATTATATAGTGCTCGATGGCTGTGCGTAATGTTCTAGTATTTTGGACGAGATAAAAAAAAATAACAGACGATATCGTTGTCCGTTCGTCATTTTTTTCCTTCACTTATAAACGATTAGAATCATATTTCGACAATAAACTAATTATTCGTCGACGAGTAACAGATATATATTTCGTCGTGTTAAATCAAGTATCACTTGTATCATCGCTTTTTCATAATAATTAGTTACCATTGAGATTTAAATCAAGCCGTCGAGTTAATGTAGTTGTTTGAATTAAAAACGAATATCATGTGGTATATAATCTAAACTATTCTATTAACACTGTAGTACAGCAGACACTGAATAGATTTTTGTATAATACACTGTAAGAAGTTGTATGATATTTTTTCTGTGTAAAACTTAGTAGGAGTTAGTCGTTGGTTTTTATTACGCCTCGTAACGCGCTATTATATTAACTAAGTATCCCATTTTATTATTATTTACCTTAAGCTTCTGTATTTGTGAGTATTTCGACAATCGTCAGTTGATTTAAGGAAAATAAGTTTTGGTACAGCTAGCAAAATACGATTAATTAATTAAAGTTTTAACTGCTGAGGTTCTTTCCTGGATTTTTTAAAATTTTTTTAGAAATAAGCTCAGGTGTTCATTTAGATAGTCAACGTAGTCATCATCTTAATTATTTATAATTTTTCTCGTTTCTTAAACTTGATTTTTATCTGACTTACGAGAGTATATATTTTTTTATTGACCGATAATACAAACATCCTCCTCAAATGTAATATATTACCCTACTATACTTCAGAAAGAGTAAATTTAAGGATTAGATTAAGTTTGTACTTTTATTATCCTTAAAATGAAATACAAGTTTTCTATAGATCATGTACCCTCATCCTACATTTCTACTTTCTTAAAGGATCTTAACTCATACGTATTATTAATATATTAAACGTATTTTTAAGACTCAAAACATTTGAGTTTATTTATACTTTATCGATCATTGGTTAAAATATGATGCAGTACTATGGGCCTATGGTTAACATTTACAATTTAAAATAATTTACACCTTGAAAAGTCAAATAAAATGTTTGAGTTATTTTGCTTTTACCCTAAAACACTTCAATACACCTCCACGAGTACACTCATCATTTTAACATTATCTGTTCATCTAAAAGAAGTATATATTGATTTTATTTCCTCATTATTAAACGGGTCACTTAATTTTCTCGAGTTTCGGCTTCCTTGCACTTATTCTCTTAAATACAATTTATTATCACTCCTCCTCTTGAATTCAATCTTGGTTATACATATAACACACACAATATGTAAAATGCTATAGGCACGTCCATATATTGCATATATTTTTGATCGGTCACTTGTAAGAACCTTGGGCGATTTAAATTTCATAAAATGTATCACTTTTGTACCTTATAGTTAGTTATTATTACTGTTTACATAAATCTAGCCGTTGTAAATATTGTTTTTTCTACATACTCATGTTTAATTACTTATAAGGTGTAAATATAACAAATAAATAAATCGTGCAATATAGCGAAAGTACGTGATCATTGCTGGTTAGTAAGACGAGTGATGTTTATTAGAATATTTATTGTAAAATTATAGATAATTGTCTTACAAAATTAAACACAACTAATTGAAATACAAATAACCTTAACATCCAACTCCATCTATACTACCATATTAGTGCTGTCAATTTATTTTCGCGGTATTCGTTACTTTCAGAATTAGTTTGTCACAAGCATTATTTTTAAGATTTTCTATTGTGCCTATGGGTTTAACTGTTTATTCAAGAATGTATATACTGTATACTGTAGAGTGTAGATCTATAATCATTAATCATTCATATAATAGTAGTTTTATGAATATTATTTTCATTACTTTTATTATATATATTATTTTAATAGTAACCCAATTATGTTTTATATTGTATATGACGGTCGTAAATGATAAAAAATATAAAATTGTTGGTTATATATTTGATTAAAATTCTAAAAAAAAAATATAAATTAAAAAAAAAAAAATTATCTGATGGTAAAACATAGAAATATTATATGTTATAAGTTATAACGTTTTTAATGAATTTACATCACTCCTATATTATTGCAACCAAATACAATCGTTTTTTTGTGAAACGCGTATAATTCGTAAAAAACAGTTATACTTATTACTCAAAAGGCAGTACATGAATACAAATGTACAATACACGATTTACCTTTCACAGGTACTCGTCGTATTACTATATTATAAAAATCTATTCAATATTTACGAACGAATATTATACTACACTTTACACATTTATAATAAAATATGTATTAAATAAATGGTTTGAATAATTGTTTTTATTTTTATTTTTTTACGTATTTTAAAATCGTATTTAAAATTATGTATTCAACACATGCATTATATATACATATATATTTATTTATATTACAATTTACGATTTTAAGCTGTAATTAGTTATATTCATGCAAACTATAATACAAAATTAAAAAAATGTTGGTTTTTTAATAATAATAATTTATTTTATCTACAAAGTTTCATCAGGAATTTTATTGAAAAATGTCATTGCATATCACATAAAATTTAAAAGGTGTGTGGTTAGACTTTTACTTATTCACATAAACATGGCTTGGAACATGAGAAGAGAGTATTAAACGAATTGTTAAAATACATGGGTAGTTACTCATCTGAATATATCATAAGCAATTAGTGTTGCACAATAATAATGTGGGTGATATTATATAAAATCATTCGTATATATATATTTTAATTTAAATGGAGTACAACTTTTTTTTTTGTAAATAGTTTGTTATGTATTTAAAATATTTTATTGTTTTTAATATTATGAATTATAAAAACGTCTATATATATTAATTTGTATATTTCAATTTATTTAAGAATATATTTAATATTGTACTCTACAGAGTATACAGTAACATTAACTATTTTATACATTATGTATATATGTATATATATCGTATATGTTTCGAGAAAAGTAGAAAATTAGGAATTGCTCAAAACGTCCAATTTCAGTGGTTGAGGTAAGAAAAAGTATACATTTTACGGACATTGTGCATCATGACCAAATCACAATGAACTAAACAGATTTAACAATATAACTTTGAAAACTAAACAGACTTGTTTAATTGGAAATAATCAGTATAATCTATTATTTTTCTAATCACATACTAGTGTTACAGTGTATTAGTGTAAACCATTTGCTGTTAATGATAAATATTAGGTTGTTTTATTGTTACACATCGATGTCGTTGATGGATACAGCAACTTGCATGCGCCGGCAAAGGTGTTGCAACGTTAATACGATTTTATGAGTAAAATTAATTGTTCATACAACTGAATATTAAATTTTATCATCCGATTATAGTATAAAAACGTACATCATGTATATAATATATATAATAAGATATATATTAAATTATATATAAACATTATTAACTGTAAAAACCAACCATTATAATTTTAAAATGCTAAATAAATAAATTTTTTTTTTGCAGTGATACGTTTTATATAAGTTCACTTATTCCAATTTTTTGCAATTTGTAGACTTATTAAAATATAATTATACTGCTAAACGGTTATATTCATATTAAAAAAAAAATAATTATTCACATCATCTATATTATTCTAAGCATAGTACATATATTTTTTATTGTAGGAAATATTTAACTGTATGCAGAATATAAAATTACTAAATTGATCAGTTTCTATGCACAGAACACACTCGTATTATTATAATATTATCTTGACCTTAAACTGATTTAGATCAATAATTGCATATATATATATATATTAATAAAGAAATTTAAAATTAAACGAAAAATATAAAAAAGAATTATTGAACCTTTTTTTTGAAACTGAATGTACGATATCTATAACACATAATATTAATATTTATAAATGCATTCTTTTTTAAAATTGATTTAAATAATTTTAAAGTACAAAAGTTTTAAATTATCAAAAGAAAACTTTAATTGTTATGTCTTGATAAATAATTAAATTATGTAATTATTGAGAACCGAAACTAATATGCAATTATATATTGTAATATGTTTGTATAAATCTTTGAAAATGTATACATGTTGATTATTATGCCTGTAAGATGAATAATTGCTGAAATTAAATACTGTAGTACCTACGTTAAATCAACACAGTTTAAAATAACAATTAAAAATACACAAGTAAAACATACATTATCACATATTGACATATTATAACGACAAAGTTACTAGTTAAGGTTTATTTTAATATTTAAGTTAGCACTTTAATGTAAATATAAATTCACATGCTTGTTCGAAAATAATTTTGTTTAGTGAATGTCGAGAACACGGTAATAATGACTATTGTTGTTCTACAATTAATTTTGTAAGTCAGTAAATAAGGTAACGTTCTGTCTTACAAAAAGTTAAAATGAAAAACCATGTTTTCATTTTATATTTTTAAAGTTGTGTACATTATTATTTCATGAAGAAATTAAATTTAAAATATTGTACAACTTTGTTTTTTTTCGTTTATTGACAGGCACGTCTTAAATATACTAGGTCTAATGTTATAGCATAATAAAAATATGTTATATATAATCCCGTTTAAAGATATTAACTGCTATGATGGCGTACTTTACAAAAGGTTAACAGATAAGCTTAGTACCTGCAAAATTTGTTTTTAAAAATTGTTAACGACCTAAAACTTTTTTTATGTTCTTACTTTAATACTTTTCCTAAACAAAAAACACTATAATTATGGCGCATTTTGTTTTTAAGTATGAAAATTCAAACACTCGAATGTTATGAATTTTACAAGTTTAACACCAAAATACTACGAACAATATTAATCAATAGGTAGTAGTAGTAACAATAATGTTATGTTTTCAAAAATCTCAGCCATTTCCAACGTGTTAATTAATTATTATCTTTCGTTTGAACATGTAACACAATAGTAATTAGCCTGAGAGCACTTTAACGGAAAACTTCAAATAATTGTTACTCAAACTCCGTTGAACATTGACTATTCGGATTTCGAGTTACTAATTAGAGTTAATGTATTTTTTGACGTCAGTGCGTTTTTCACCGAATGCACGAGAACACCTAATTTGCCTATACATGACGCCGTGTTTCGTTTTTAGAACTTTTACGTTCAATGCTACGTACAATATTGTAATTATATAATCGTTGTGTCGTATACTCGCTACTATCTCTCGCTAGAGACTTTGCCGTGTTGTGTACTGGAAGTTTGATAATAGTGCTCGAAAGATATATTTTTTTTCGTTTTTTACATACAGAAAGAAAATAATTGATAAATGTCCATACCTCCTCGGCGCTCTGCATGAAGCTCGAACTCTTGACGGCATCGCAGCTGTCTTCGCGGCGCAGTCCGTCGTTGTCATAGCCGCTGTTGGTGTTGTGGTTTTTGTATTTTTTCCACACCATTCTAGAAATACAGATAGAAGAAGAATAAGTCGATTAATTTATCACCAATTTATCACCAATTGATCCAAATATGACACACACACAGAGCCGATGAACTTACCTCACACCGAGAACGAGCAGTAGCCCTAAAAACAGAGGTATGACTGTGGCTACACATGCTAAAATCAATGTTTGTACTTCTGTCAAACCTGAAAATACAAAATATACGTAAACGAGATATTTATGATGAATTTATTACAAAATATAAATTGGGGTATCTTCTATTCTACAAATAATATAATAATTGTGGTATATTATAATACTACAATGCCAGTATTTTTAAAGTGAAATAAAACACACACACACACACACACACACACACACACATGCGCGCGCATGTATACAGAGTATTTTATACTCGTACATGCAATTAATATCATTTGTATGGAATGACCATGGAACGAATCGATAGAAACAGGAGTGTGCTTTTAGTTTAAATTAGTTTTTTAAATGTCGACTTTTTAAATTTGCTAAAATCAACCAGTCTATATTTTTTCCAATTACTATGTGAACGTTTTACAACGTATTTATCAAAGCGTTGATATACTATAGTTCAATGTTTTCCTAGCGATTTTCAACAACAACAAAAACTTTTCTAGTTTTCAATGACTTATGATATTTTACAAGTATACAATTATGGGATAATGGTATTTTCGATATACTTCGTTAGTGTAAACTAATAAATAGTCGCTAGGCACTTCAATATTTCATCTAATGGTTAAATTATGTTCATTAATTGTATCTATATCGTTTAAGTTAGGAATTGTCATAAAATTATACCTAAACATTCATACTAATTATAGCGTTTAACAAATTAATAAAATATGGTTTGAACGGAAAAAATACCAACTAAAAGAAAGTTATTTAATTTAATTATGTTTTTAAAACGTCTTAAATTGTATATTTCTATAATCTTATAATTAATTAATAAGGAATTTTCATTTCAAATTACCGACATCAATTACTTTTTTTTTGACTTCTCGTACACTCACAAACAATGTAATATTAAACAATTATAATTGCATCATTGAATTACTCGTATAATATTAAATTTAGTATTGTGCAACATTGAATTGGGTACTGTATTATTATGATGGTTTTAGAGCAAAACAGAATAACACTGCAGCGGATCACACTGTATATAACAATATTCAAAACTTAAAGAGATTATCTTATCCATGATTTATGATGAAAGGTTTGTGTAATAAAAGAAATAATGACATACAAAAATAGGAATAAAACCGAAATATGCTCTAAACTGTAAAGTACATTGTTCAAGGTTACCTAAATTCTCACGAGAATACCGAGAGAATTACTGTTTTTATGTAGTATTGCATAGGAATCATTCATAATATTAGATATACAATGACGTATATAGCGAATAGTTTTCGATGAAAAAGGAAGGGGTATAAATATAATATATTACGAGTGTATGATAAAGACGATAAAAACCAATCCGTTAAATAATTATTTCACAATACGACGGTTTGCACTGGGTAATTAGTTTCAATTAAATGCGAAAGAACAGTGATAAAAATGATGACAGTAAATCAATAACAATAATAATTGTCTACCAAATAATATCATATATTATAATTTTCTACACATTTCGAAATTGTTACAATCATCAGTGCGTTGCATAGTTCTGTGCTAAAATACAAATAATAGTCTTATCACTGACATTTGTAATATTTGTTTTTTTATTTGTGAGCTATATTATGTACCTAATTATAACGAAAAAAAATATATATATGTGTGTGTTATTATTTTTTGTGTCTTAGTCGGAGTAACCAGAACAATGAATCTTAGTTATAATAGGTATTGAAACTTATACCAACGACGGTGATCGATATTTACAATGGTCAATGCTCGCAATATCCCACAGTGAAGTGAAATAAAATATACGTCATACAAACGGCGTCGTTATTTTTTATTGCGCTCGTGTCTCTCGAAAAGGCCTAAGAGCTAGTTAGGGTACTTATATTATTATTATTTTTTTTCAACGGGATAACGATAGTTTTAATTTTTACTCTTACGCTCTATATTTTAGACATCGCTGTGAATGAGAGCACTTCGGCGTCGTATAACCACATATTACACGACGGAGGACAATGGATAAATGCCATAAAATTATATGCAGAGAAACATGATAGCAGTGTTGGCATTACTTAACTTTGATAATAAAATGACTAAAGCTTTTATGTGCGACCGATTGTATATAGTTGAATATACACGTTATACTGATGGTTAATGAGCGGAACTCAGTTCGATTGTTTGCTCGGATTTTTTAACGTTATTAAAATATATCGAGCACTTGTGTAATCGTGAGGTTGACGAATAAATCGATATTGCATATTGATTTCAAATCAAACTTCTAGAATGCCACTCTGTCGATGATAATAATAATATATGTAGTGGTTGCAGCGATAGTGGTCAGTCTGGTCGCTTCCATCGATCAGTCGTCGTTAAAACGACGGAAATTGCAGCTATCGATATTATTAATATGATCAAAGCGCTCACCTCCATATTCCTCCAAGTCTTCGGCCAGGAGTCCAGTGGCGTTTATGCTGTTCGGAATGTCCGCCAGAGCCCAGTCCGCCTCTACGGGTATTTCGGTGTGTTCAAGCGCCGTTTCCGTGGTGTTCATTTTTCTCGTCGACTTCTGCGAACCGCCGCCGCGACCGGAAACAAAACGCAAACGTTAATATTATTACAGTGCGTTATGCTATTTATTATTATAACACGCGCTGTACGCGCGTCGATGACACCTATCGCACACGCGTCCCTGCGTGTTCTACGCGCGAAACGAGTGGCCACGATTATTATTATTATATTGCGCTGACGAACGATGACATTTTTTTTTTTCTTATCAATAATAATAATAATAATAATTCTAACGTGACGTAGACAGTGCACCGTACCTGTAATGTTTGGTCTTCTGGAACGTGGCCTGTGTCGCGTAAACACCATAACAGTGATGCGGATCACACAACGCACGCGTACAATATACAGTATATAACGACGTTATTGGTGGTGATGATAATGCGACGGCCGAGAGACGGGGCAAAAAAAAATAAAAATAATCGAGATTTTATAATATCACGACGATAATGATAGTATAGTGCGACCGATTCGTTACGCGCGCACACGTTATCGTGCACCGAAACGCCGGGCGCGTAGTATTTCGAGGGACGGTTACTGGTCGTGTGCTATTCAGACGTATCTGGCGGAGGTGAAAAGTTCCGGGTATACCGCGAGAGATCGGTACAAAGTCTGTTTCATTGATTATGCCCCTCCGTCGGCGCCCTGGGTCGCTGATCGGGCGACTTCGGCTCCGGACGGAATCTCGTCAAAACCATACATATATACGCACACGCAACCACGCACCCCCTCGACGACCATGCCGCCGCCGCCACCACCCACACACACCCTGCACACGCATCCTTGTGACGCCGTTTTCGCGACCGTCCGTTCGGTACATAACGTTTTGGACAGCGAACAAAAATGCCTATAAAAAAACAAAAAAGAAAACACACAAAAACAATATGATATATAGATAAATAAAAAATAAATAAAATAAAAATGTGTACGTTAACGACACGCCTATACACATATATATAATAATATATTAAACCGACATGGATATATTGTGCGTATCGTGTTGTTTTTTCAAAGTACATTCGATGGGAATACATCGAGACCATGTGTACCATATATATATTATATTACGTAAAAAAATGTAAAAACAAAAATTTGGGGTTATACGTATTTTTTGCGTAAAAATAGCTTTTTTTCAAATTCAATCCACAATCAGATAGCCCGAGTAATAATAAAATTACATTTTTTTGGTAAACGGTCTTATATGCATTTATTTTTTATTTTTTTTGTCTGTAATGTCACAGAAATAGATTAAAAACGAGATAAATTGTTTTCTTCTAGTCGTGTAATACTGTAATACTACCATTGAGCTAATCGTAATAAATTTAATTTTGACCATAACAACTTCTGTTACAGAGATCCTATTATTATTGTATTATGTGAACATAAGACGTAATAATATAACATTGTATTATTATATTCTTAGTTCTTTCTTATTGTAGTATATAATATGATGTATGCACACTTTAAAAAAAAAAATAATCACATTAGAGTAAATCTCAAATATTTGAATTCTATAATGATGTCTGTATAGGTAAAAAATATTATTTGGGAACTTTTAAGAGTTTTTCTGTATAACGTTATTTTGTTCCACGAGAAATTTTTTATTTATTAAAAAAAAGTATAATACTTATAGAAAACTTTATAAACGAAGAATTGTTAAGCCACTTTTTATTTTCAAGGAACATCAATAATATAAAAAAGGCACTCGACAGAATACTTCTTTTTTTTATTAATATTATGGTTTTGCTCTACATTTTATAATAACATTAAAAATATATTTGATTATAATTTAATACATTCATAGAAAACACGAAATCTGAAAGAAATATCATCGAAATTGTGTATATTTTTAAATTTTTCGAAATATTGTCGATAATATACATTTTAATAGATATCCTGGTCATCCAAGTATATTGAGAATGTGATCGGTACAAGCTTACAGCTGTATGTATATTGTGACTTATGAGCGTCTAGTATATTATATAATTCTTATGTACTATACTCGTATATGATATTAATATAAATATAATATATAAATATTTATACTTGGCGTAAATACACGATATGTGCAAATAAATGTTTAGTTCAATATTTATCGAGGAACAATATATTTTAATTGAATATTATCAGTATATAACTGTTCCTGATATAAATTAAAATCAAATACGCCCGTTAACTGTTTGTTAGGTACCAACGATTTGGAAAATCGCCAAATTGAATACTCCCTCGTTACTTAAGAACCCTCGTGCAGCCTATATATGATACTGCTTGGGACTCAAAAATATTTCGATTGACGGTCGAATGTTGTTCAGATTTTGAACAAACACTTTCATGTACAATAATTTTGGAAATATCGTGTGCATGAGAAACGTCCAAACTTCAAACACTGAAAAAATAATAATATAAAAAATATTGGGAATATTATACAATATATTTTGTTATATTAAAAAATCATTGGGTATTGAGCATTCCATTAACTACGAGTAGTAGATTGAAAAAAAAAAGTTTTGCGGTTTTATTCGAAAAGTTTACAAAAAATTTAAACTAGATTGTTGGTGTATGGCATTATTAAACCGATTGGCTTAGGTACACCATGGGTCATGTGATTTATTTATAACTATTATTATTATTATTATTATTATCATTTGGTATATATATAGCATATGTACATTAATCTTAAAAATGTCAAAATAGTAAAGTTTGAAATCGTAAAACATTTATTCGATACTCGATTTTTCAACAACATAATAATGTGAACATCGTAATACTTATCATTTTCATGCTATATAAAACGACGTTGTATTAGACATCAAATTATATCCAAACGTCAGTAAAAATATGTGTTTTTTATATATACTTTTTTTCGACTAGTAATAATATAGTAGTAATATGCTGAACTCGAATTTTTTTTTTGAGGTAGTAAACGTAGGTTACACACGTCAGTTTAATGAGTTTTAACTTTTGTTGAACACTTTGTATGATTGATTTATCAAGTATATAAACTATTTACACATATTCGTATACTGTTATAAACTATCGCATACGAGGAAAAATTGTGAAATCGTTGGAAAAAAACCTATAGCCAAAAATAACATTTTTTTTCGTCCAATAAAATAGCTAGCACAGATAATGAATTTATTTTATATTTTAATTGCGAAAATAATTGTGATTTATTATATCTTACATAGTGGCAATTAGTTAATATTTTTACAATTTTAAAACTCGTTTAATCGTATAATGGTTATTATTTATTATATTATATTCGTGACGTACCTAATCTGTTTTTTTTTAGATTTTTCTATACGAGTTATTCGAGTAAGCTCCTCATATTATAAAATATTGATTCGTTTTAATAGGTATCACATATATGCAAATAACAAAGTGTAAGCTTAAGCACACGTTCAATTTAAAATTGTTATTTTTGAGCACTCCGCCTACTTTCAATATTTACTTTAGAAATCAAAATGGTATTATATATCAAACATGTTTAATGTGACAATAATTTACATAAACATTTACCATAAATATCAAGTAAAACCCTTAATAATTCAAAAAATAAAATATAGGCAATTTATTTTCATTATATTATACTGGAAGCTGTACAGTATGTCAAAGGAAATTATTGATACATAAAATAGATAGTCCCAAATTACCGCGCTCGACCCTACTAATCTGCAATGAATAAGTTTTAAATGAAAACAAATCGTTAAAAAAATAAATCAAATTAATTTTCTCTAATACCTTATTGCAATGGCACACATGACATACTTACAAACAAAGGGAGTTAAGCAAAGGCTAAAGGGTATTGCCTCATCTAAATAAAAGACCAGTCTAATTTAAAATAAAAAAAAATAAAATAACAGCATGCTGAAGCGCATAAATTATTTTAAAACGCATAAATTTACTAGGTAATAACAAATATAATTTTATGTAATAACTTACACTGTACCATTGAAAAGGTGCTTTTAGCTCAGATGTGTTAAAGGAATAGCCAACATAATTTCATATAAACTGTACCTTAATGAAAATGTATTAAATATATATAATATAAAATCGTTATAATTTCAACAGATACAAAAGACATTAATTTGTTTACATATAATAATTTTATTATATTTATTTGGAGCTCCAATGAGAGTATCAATTTTTTTTTTCGTAGCCCATGATAATCACTTATTCAATTATAGCAAATGTCTATTAAATATTAATAAAGGTAGAATAATAATAGCACATTAGTACCTAATACACAATTTGTGCCTGAAATGTTTGAGTCGACATAAAATTTGTACTGACGACAGTAAATCGACTAGTATTAAAATTAGTATTCAGAGAAGAAAAGTTTTGGGTTTGCAGTATAATTCGAGTATGCAGCTGAATTATTGAAATACATATTATTATGTTTCAAAGTGTGAATATATAATAATACATATGTGTATTTGATATAATAGTCTGTGTTTATTTAACGTTTAAAAACAGAAACATATACCTAATATTATGTACATTGCATTGTACGATAGTAGATGTAATTAGTTTTAAAACTATAATGAGCTATTACATAGTAATATTAGTGATGTGAGCAATAATAATTAACTATCATTCAAATACGAGTATTTTAATAATTATTTTATGTTTGTATGTGTATTTTAAGAAAATACAATAGTGTGTTGTAATAAACTAATAACAGTATTGTTTTTATGAATATTTATTAAATTGCTTATTAAATCGATAAGAAATAAAATCAATAATAAAAAAAAGCGGGAAAGTGAGTATCGCTCTGCTGTACATTAGGGGGTGGGGTGGACCTCGGACTGGGGTAGGTTAAATTTGAATGCAATGATAGGTATCATTGTTTAAGAAAACGGAGATGATTTGTCAGTCTAGGATATATTATACTTAAATATTGTCATATATTCTATTTTGAAACAAATTCAAACATTTAAATAAAAGTTTCAAGATCTTACGTTAAGTAATTTTTTAAAAATAACAAAAATCGAAAATTATTTATTAGTAAAACGTTATTTTACACGTGTGTTTTTGATATCAAATTAAAATTAAAACTTTAAACACTCGTACAATTTTTTAAATTGAATAATCCTCAAACTTTTTTATAATTATTCTAAGCTTGACTAATGGATAGCATAGTATTACATTTTCAATTCTTAGCTTTTGATATTAAAATATTTATAAATTTTTAACTACCAAATAGTGAAAAATATTCATGATTTGACGAATTTTTGTCAATATTTGAACTTCAAATGCTAATAAAAAAAAATTGTGCCAATGTATTTTTATAATTTTTGAATGAGAGTTAGAACAAGTTATGTGGAATTTTCAATTAAATTTTCAAGTAATTTGTCCCAGCTAAATTTTTTTTATCAAAATTTATAAAAAAAAAAAAATAGATTATTTCAAATGCCTATAAATAATTCAAAAAAATTCAAAATATTTTGAAAATCAAATCACGTAAAGAAAATGGCAATCTTAATAACTGTTAAAATTTTCAAATATTTACGACTTAAACTATTTGAATAACAACAAATATCAAAAATCGTTTGAGGCTAAACCGTTATTTAACGAGGTTTTGTAGAAATTTAAATTTAAAACACTCCAAAAATTTTTCAACTACAAATTATTTGCAAATTTTCACAATTTTGACATATTTCGTATAAATTTGAACTTTAAGGACTTATAAAAAAAAATTGTGACTAACGATCTCGGATTTTTTTTTTATCACTTTAAGAACAACACATAAGTATTAAATTTTCAAGATTTTCTGGCTGGCCAAAAAAATTTTATCGTTATTTTAAAAAAAAATACTTAAAAAAATTGAAAATTTCAATTGTCTATAAATTGCTCAAAAAAAGTCAAAATTCTTTGAAAATTTAATTGTGTATGGATAACGCTAATATAAACATTTGGTGAAAATTTTAAGTATTTAAATCGATTAGTTTTTTAGTTATAGCAAAATCAAAAATTCGATTTTTGTCGAAAAGTGGTTTTGCGTAAAAATTCCCGTTTTTCTGTCACTTTTTTTTTGTTTTTCTCGATTTTTTTTGAAAACTGTTGAAAAATGTTTACTTTTCACCTCTATAATGTACCAAGGATATCTACTTTATCATCGGAAACCATCCCCAAAGTTTGAAATTGAAGCATTATTTCGACTAGTTATGCTGTACACAGACACAAAAAAATACACATCATTGTAAAATCAATATATTAATCACTCCGTTCAGAATCTAAAAAAAAAATGTATACTAGCTATTACAAGTATTTCAGTATTTTCATCGTAAAAATATTTAGTTACGTACATAAAATCTATGCAAGTGTTTCTTTTGGCATTTTTTTTTATTTTGTTACAATTTAGAAATTTAAATTATTTTGTATGATTTTAAGCTTTTTATTTTACTTTTCATTTATTAAATTCTAACATAATTCACTATTTCTTTTTAGTGTTTAAAATATTTTGAATATTTAAATGAGTTATCGTTAAATATTTCATAAATATAAAAAAATATATATACATTACTTTTTAGTTTTATTAAAATTGCGTATTTATTTTAGATTCTTTAAGTTGTTTTTTTTTTTGGGGCGTGATCACTGCAAATGTAAACTTTAAAGTTTTGTTAAAATACTAGAATAATGCTTATTTTATATTACAAATAAATAAACGATGAGTTAAAATACCTGTTTTTATATTTGTATAATATGTTTTTAGAAAAAATATTATTAAAGAATAGTGTGGTAATGATTCGCGAGAAAAAATTAACACAATAACATAATATTTTTAATAAAATATATTTTAAAAGGTATGAATTATTGTTTAGCTAGACGAAAAATATATATTTAATATTGATATTAATAATTAAGAAAATAATATCTTGGTCGCAGTAACCTAAATGTATACAATATTCCTAAAGTTGAGGAATGAAAAAAGTATGTTTAGAAATATTAATTGTTCCGTGATTAAATAAACGAGTTAAAAACATACACCAACGTATTATTGAAAGTCGTTTGAAAATAGTGTGTATATCGTTGTATTAATATTTCAAAAGCACATACCCTACCTAGATAATTATTGAAAGATTTTGTAATTAATTAAAGAACTATGTACCTAACGTAAGTCCGCGTAACTGTGCCGGTATACTGTAAGTATTACATGCCACTATATAACTATACAAAATTGGGTTCTTGGTAAATTATTTGGAGCTATGCGCTGATTGGTCGATATTTAAGTGGCATTCAAAACTTACGCAAAGTTTGAAGGTTAATGGATTACTGTAAGTGCGGCGTGCATTCTAACGTTAAACATCTCCAATGTTTAGATACAGACCGTCGTCGTGATAAATTGTATTATTTATTACTTGATAACATTATAATATTATAATCATGTTCATGTTCAGTACAATAAAAGTCTAGTATAATAGTGATATCGTTTCACGATGAATTCCATTCGACAAAAATCAAATATACGTAGACATTGGTGTTGCTTTTTTTTTTTTATGTTATTATTTAATATTACAAGTTAAACTCTCGTACTAGCATTTATACATTGTGTATAAATATAATATTGAAGAATCTAAAAAGTACTTCCATTTCGGAGACGCTACGCGAAAAAAGTTTATAATGTTATTGTATGATATCATTGTGATAGTTGCATGTCGTGACAACGGTGATATCTCTAACAGTCATCGTGAATTGATAAATCTATAACCTATATATTCTTCTACCACAACAAATTTACACTTGACCTATCATGTTGTTTGTTTTTTTATGTCGTGTTTGCCGTGTTTTTGAGATATAAAATAAATACATACTAGATATTGCAGGAACATTATTGCGACGGTATACATTAGATTTCCTACATTTTGTTATGTTGTTTTGTATACTCAACTCTACAATATGACTATTGTTCGCGGCGAAAATCGATTAACTCTAAAGTTATATAGAACCAATTTGTGATCAACATGTTTATTGTATATTTGTATGAGTAATAATAATTATTACATTTTCGACCGTTTTTTTGGATGTAGGTATAATGATTGCGTTTTGTAATTTTAAAACACCTATAAGTGACCGTACATACAACTCTGAATTTTAGTAATATTATTTTATAATATGCATTAATAAATGTATTTGAATGCCATTAAAGAATCAAAGTTCAGTTGCATTCAATTTAAATTTACAGTAAATTACACGTTACGAGAAACGAGACGTTACGACCACATTCAGAGTAAAACGACACTAAAAAAAAGATAAAGTTATTTCTGGTCTAAATCTGTTTAACAAGTTTCTTAATTATAACACAATAATAATTTTAACATGATTTGTTGTGAGTCTATTTACGCCATGTCTCTCTGCACTGTTGGTTATTATATGTATATTTAAATAATATGATTACGACACATTATAATAATATCCAACTTATAAAGTTTATTAAATTAACAACGATAATATTAGAGTACTCTAACTGCAATTAATTGTACAATTGTAACTTAGTTAAAAATATAAACGATGTTAAATATTATAAAAACTATTATCAGTCGAGTATAGTGGTGTTAGATAATGGAATAAAATACATATTATTATGCCAAACACTTTGGGAACGGAAATTTAATTCAAAATAATATATAAATAATACGTTGATAATAATACAGGAATTTTTTTAAATTTGTTTTATAAAATATGTGTATTTCAAATGCATTGCAAAATGCACATTCTATGAAAATAAATAATACTAATTAATTGAGTTTGCAGTAAGTTAATAGTACTACTATTAAAGTTGCTGGTTTTTTTTTATGGTTAAAAAAGTTATGGTACTACAAAAAATGTATTAGTCTTGTTAAAATACAATTTTGCATATTATTCTGTCAAGCTCACGTGTGTTTTAAGATAAAATAACTTTAGTCAATGTACAACTATAATAATATATATGTCATGTATATTATATATAATTGTTACTTCTACACGTGGAGTATGCAATGTAATGATAATTTCGTATTTGAACACATGCCAAAAAAAAAATTTTAAATTTATAAACACATTAGTTGTTTGGTTTTAAGCATGACGTAAAACATAAGGCCGTTGAAGGTGGTTGTTAAAATAATTTAATAAAATTGAATGGGTTTTACGTTTTACAAATAAGTTGTTTTCAATAATTTATTTAATTGGTTAAAGTTAACATTCACAGTGAGTGTTACAAAAACAGTTGTACAGGCCTGTAGGTATAATATTATAATAGTGCATTGGGTTCACTAGCGCAATCACAATGTTTATTCCGACCCACCCTTTCCCTTAGCACCATCCGCTGTTAAACCACAATTTATGTTTATACATATATTTTGCGATTTAAAAACGAACGAAACAATAATAATATAATATTAATTGTATATACCTATTCTCGAACATAATATCGCATGGCGTTAAATTACGAATTCGAACGAATGTAAACTATAAAGTACCTACGTTTAATTAATTTTAAATTTCCATTTTAATAATATATTTGGTATTATATCAACTATCTACTTATATATACTATACCTATTCATTATACAGCTGTATTGCATAAATTTTAATCATAATACTACCACATAGATATAATATTAATGTTGCGTATAACAATAGCATTGTTGTTAATTTGTATTTTCGAATAGCAAATGGTAGCTGTATATATTTTTTAATTTTAATACTACCATTGTGTATGTATCTAAGCTTCTATATTAAAATATGAAGTAACTGTAATAGCTTCGTATATTTTTTAATAAATGGTTTATTATTATCTTAAATTGTATACCATTCTGCGAACTTATAGTAGTCTGCGTGCTTATTACCAATCGTCTGATTTTGATTAATATTTTTTACCAGAGTTAGTTTGTGTATATACATCATATTATAGTTCATATAATGTTTTCAATGCGAATGCGGATGGTTCCAAAATCATAGCTATTAAAATTTACACTCGGGTGGAATTTAGACGTTTTAGAAATCTTAAAATTGATAGGTACCCACTTTAAAAGTAATTCATTGTGTATAGGGTACCACCTGAGCTTATGTTTTAAACTATGGTTACCTTTCTATAATCGACCACTTGCTAACAATGTGTTAGTTCTTTCTATTTTGTAATTTTATTTTTCTACTTAAAACACTTATAAATTAATAAGCTTACACTATGTCTAGATTGTCTATGGCTTTATATTTCATTAAGTGTTCATAATATCATGTTTGTTTTGTAGTGGTTACGTACTTAGACAAACTAAAAAAAATAATAATATAATGTCATGTTATATAATACGTGTGAAAATAGTGAGTACCAGTACCAAAACTATCACCATTGTCTGTTTTTATACTATATGTATGTATACTATTTTTAACCTGGAAGACAACGAGTGTAGACAATGATCACAAAAATGATAATTTTGTTGTTGTTATTATATAGTATATTTTTACCATTGAAAAAAAAATGATCAACATTAATTTAAACAGATATTCATTAAAAATACTTTTACGATTAATTTAAATGTATTGAAAAATAATAATTAGGTAGATATATATCTTCAATGATGGTATAATATCGTCGGAAACAAAGAAGACAACACTATAAGTGATGTAGATAAAAGATACAAAAAAAAACAATTCATTCAAATAATATTATTTAATAAAAGGTAACATTTTATTTAAAATTTAGATAATGAGGTAAATATATCATCGATTCATTGTACAATGTAAATAGTATGCGCGCCAATATTATATTGTTCAAACAGAAACGATAATAGGATTTTACTACCCTTTTTTTTCAATTTATGGGCGCTCATAACCATGTATCTGCCCCCAGAGGTTTTAATCTGGACTTATCCTATGATACACACCAGCGTGATTAATAATGAACAAATTATTTCGATTTGATCTAAAAATATGGTTGCAGTGCTTACATAAAACAAAGTAAAATTCCATGTATGTGAAATTTAAATGGTTTCTCTATACGTTCGCAGAGTTCATTAATTATTCTATCGGCTTATTTAATGACGTCCGTTCATTGATCGGTTAATCATTTTTAATGTGTTCGCAATGTAAAATATAATGTAAATAAAAAAATACTGTTCTTTTAAATTTGTATTACGCATCTAATCAAATATGAAATGTTCCTATACACACGTTCCGTTTTTTATTTTAAATATTTATTTCGATTTTAAGCAGAATAATGATTTTTCAGTTATAATTTATTTATTATACGAACGGGATCAACCATAAAGTTGCACGTGTAGACCCACACGCCACACGTTATCTCGTTTTGATTTTCTCTCTATAGATTTCCCTCATGGAAACCGTAACGAGTCGTTATTGTTATCGGGTTTGACGTATCGAACGTACGACTATACACGTACCCAGTACAAAAATATGTCAGAGTGCAATGCAATCCGTACGTTTTGCAGTCGTGTAGCTGTGGGTCGATTCGATTCCCAAGGAAACATATTTTCATTTTATTTGACCGGTTTACGAACGGATATACAACACGCGGTTAATCGACTGACGTACACGAATAAAGGTATGTAAGGCGTAAATCGTTCGAAAATAGTATGGGTAATAGAAAATTATACGCGTTTGCGGAATATTTTTTTTAATCGGTTTTCAGACGACGGAAAGCCGCGCGAGGACCTCACGACGTATATATAATACGGATAATAGCGACACGTATAATATTATAAAATACCGAGAACGTACGGGGAAAAAAATGAGTCGACGAACAATAGATGACCCCGCGGGTGTTAAGCTGTCACGTTAGTTGGCGATGTACCGGAAACGGGTCGTCCGTCGCTATGTGAAAACGAGTAACGACAACGGTGGTATCGTTGTCGTTGTCGTCGTCTTATAAATTTATATTGTTAAAATCGTTAACAATAACACGTCATCACACCTCGAATAATAACAATAATAACATGATACATAATTCGCAATATTGAAATTCGAAAAAAAAAGATACAAACACACATTATTATTTTGCTCTGTTATAAATTGCGCTGTATAATAATGATATATAGTGTATACATAGAATATTTCGAAGTACGGTTTCAGGTGCATCGGCGTCGTAGGGCTCCCGCGGGATTTGATTTTTTAAATCACCTCACCGGATGAATAAAAAGAAGGAAAAAACGGAAACCGACATTATTTCTAGACCCGTTACGTTACATTATTATATATTATACACGCGTCGTCCGCGTACGAAAATCAATTTCGACTCGATGACGGACGTCTGTTATGTCGTGTATACACTGTAGTGATGACTATATAACGCGTAAAACAGCGTATGCGTAATACGTACACGCCGTACACGTATTGCCGTCACGGTGTTTGGATTCTAACGGCGTGGCACGTACGCGTATACATTAATACGATAGTACATAGGTAAAGGCAATACCCGAAATATATACATAATAATATACGTGCGTGGGCGGTACTGGTACTATATACGATGATATAATAAAATATATCATTATAATATTGCTGTGTATACGGCGCTGGCCGGACGCGGAAAACGGGAACTCCGCGGACCGGAACTCCTGTGACACCGTATACACGGGAGATCAGCGACTGTCGGGTAGGTTGGCGGGGAGACGGTATCACGCGGGATCGGTGACGACCGGAAGTGCTCTTCCGCAATCGGTTGCCGGGCGGATAGAACCACCGCCGCCGCTGTCACGTCAGTAGTCCGTTTTCGGTCACCACGTGTGTAAAGAGTTGCACACGATCGTCGCCATCATGGGCTGCGGGACAAGCAGTACGGCGACCGGCTACGGCCGTCTCCGCGCCGACAAGGAGCTGCACTTGCCATCGACGGAACTGCATTTCAACGCCGGTCAGATGCAACGGCTCAACGACAACTTCCTGCGTGGTTATGAGAACTCGGGTACGTGCGCGCGGTAAATCCTGCGATGCGGCAAACGCGCCTGCGCATCGGACAACTGACTTTAACGAATGAGCGTAATTTTATCACCTCACGATATTACATTAATAAATGGGATCTTTCTGAAAGGGATGAGTATGCACCGCACGACTGATATGACCGGACACACGAGATTGTCGATTTCGTTTATCGCATGCAGCGCATATCATTTACGCCTCTGTAGTTCAAAACTACAAAAACTCAAAATACTATTGCTCAGGAATTATGTTTTATCATTATTAAAAATAAGACCAAATATTTTATAATTATTGTAAATAACATTTTTTTTCTCATAGAAAACCTAAATTCTTATTGCACTCGTAATTAGATAATCAAAACCGAATCATATAATATTCATTTTTAAGTAAAATTAGCGTAGATGATAATTTTTCCAATTTATTCGAGTTGTTGTAGTTTTAAATCGAAGCGTCGCGATATATGCATAGCGTTTTAACACGTTAGGGGGGATAGGTATATCAGCTTAGTATAATATCAAAAGCATACTTTTGTATATTACTTGTTTGTTATCGCCCCATAGTATAATCGTGTAGGTATAATTTATCACCTCGCCACCAGGTGCGGCAGGGACCTTCCGTCGTACTCAGACATTATTTTTATGCGTGGACCGTCATAAAACTTTCGAATAGAAACAAATAATAATATGATGTTAAAAAGTGTATAAAATTAATTATGAAAACATGGTTGAAAATTAGTGTTTCATAATTACACGTAAATAAATAAAAAAAAAATACTGAACAATATATTATTGACAGCAATTAATATTGCTTACAAAAGGTGAACGTATAATTTATTGTGACACATTTATGGGAAATGTAAATTCATACATGATTATTAATAGGTAGGTTAGGGTGACCATTTTTAAATAATAAAAAAACGGGACAGTTGCTACCCCCCCCCCCTAAAAAATGAATATTGTTATTTTACTTTTTTGAGTTTAAATAACCTAAATTAAATAATTAATATTTTTTTTATTATCATTAATCAACACAATAATGTTGAATTTAAAAACTAATACAATTTTTTTAAATAATTAGATAGGAAAATTTTCTTTTTATTATTAAACACTACCGCTAATTTAATTACTTATTAGATTCTTGTTTTACGAAAACTGTTTTCTGTTATTTATAAATTTGGTTATAAAACTATTTTAGATTTGTTTCATAAATCGATTTATTTTAAAAATATAATGTAATAATTTGTAAAAAACGGGATTAAAATGGGACAATCTTCTAAAAACGGGACAAAAAGCGTCCCGTTCGAAGTTTGTCGGGACAACGGGACACGATGATCAAAAAAGGGACAATCCCGTTTTAAACGGGACGTCTGGTCACCCTAAGGTAGGTGTATTTTTTGGTTATTACTGACCACATATTGATCGTCGCTTTAAATTACTTGAATTTCTAATGGGTTTTCTATTTATATAAAATAAGAAGTCTCATACAATCGGTTTTTACTATTTTTTTTTAATTTTAAAATTATATTTAGTAGATCACGTCTGTGTCGGACCGCCGGGTTTCTATTATTGTGAAATATGTTTCAAACGATTTGCTGAAATCGAAACAAGTACATACATGCCTACTGTGAAAAATCTAAACTAGTAAGGCGCCAAAAGTTAGAGTAAAGTACAAAGAAACAAGATTCTTATGCAGTAAGCAATGTGTAGGTTATTATCGTACATTCAGAGGGTGTTGCAGGCGTTGACGCTGCATAGTTTGAAATCGACGTCGAATTGCACAGGAACGATTAAAGACCGTTAAAAATAATAAGATTCATCTATTTCAGATTATATTCAGATTTATCTATCGCCATATTTTTGTTGGTTTAGTATGTCGTCTACCGTGTCGTTAATATTTTGCCATTTACCTATTTTTTTTTTTTTTTAATTAAATTTAACACAATATACAATTAAAAAATA
Organism: Schizaphis graminum; assembly: GCA_020882235.1. Lineage (NCBI taxonomy): Eukaryota > Metazoa > Arthropoda > Insecta > Hemiptera > Aphididae > Schizaphis > Schizaphis graminum. Next base: position 15,836,090 of record CM037032.1, read on the forward strand.
AGTTGTTAATATTCTATACATGTTTATTTAAGTATACGAAAGTGTGTTGTATAATTTATTTAAAAAAATTATGTTATTAACCATACCTTAAAATATTAAATTTGATTTATTTAAAAATAAAAAGTTAGGTATTTAGTTATTTTTAATAGACATTCTAAAATACGACTTTTTATTTTGCAGCCAAACAGCCAAACATACAGGGCTCTGTACATGCTTTTCATAATATTGTATGTCATTTTCTATCCTCAGAACTGTCGGTGGAATTATTTGAATCTGATCGGGACAACTCCTCAAACCCTTGTTATATTTTATCTCTTTTATTTAACGTGAATCATTTATTTTCAACTGTACGAACTTTATTAAATTGTACTAAAAATACAAATTGATAATATATATATATATATATATTATATATATTATATTATAAATGAATAGGTGAGCTAAGCTGGTAAAATTACATTAGTCAGTAGGTAGGTATAAGCTATTAGGTATTTATCAACAATGGCACGGAATAAGGACAAAATAGTGTGATGAATAATATATTAATATACAAACACTATACATTCATATACATAATAACTCAACCCCTTTAATCTTTATTAACAACAATTTGTTGTTTGTTTCTTGTTGATAATTTTTTTCTCGTAATTTACTTACTAAACTGACTGTATTTAAGACGATAAAAATGTTTATTAATACATGTATGGTAATTAATTTAACATCAATAAAATAAATAAGCTTAAGACCATGATCGTCTTGTTTATTTGTAATCTATATTCATTTTCTATCTCTCTTGTCGACGGATAGTATTATAGGCACACATAGTAATTTTATCACAAGGATCAGATTGGCGCCGACAGATTGAATAAAACATTTCCAACATTAACATTAATTTGTTTTAGTTTTATTCAATGCGTAGACGAATATATTATTATTATATTGCATATTAAAATATATTATATTTTATATATTTTACTGTGCATTAACATATTATTATATGCATATGTATAACCATATTACTGCAATATGTAAGCTCACACGTGAACAAATACGTGTAAATGGCGTCTTATACGTTTTATTATTTTTAATTTAAAAAAGTCATAGTGGTGCAAACGCGTAATACATATAATATTACGTCGTTCGATGGAATCCCACTTTTTCATTTCGTTTGGTATAAATGTGCAAAGAGTCTCATAAAGACCTTGAATACAAGGTTTCACGCTTTTTAAATAATAACAAAAAGAATCTTTAAAATCGATCAAGTGCAAGACGTAGTAAGAAAGAGTGTGAATACTGTGAATAGTGAATACGTTTCAAACTTTCAAATTTCAGAGGGTCGTAACTAATGGTATCGCTTTAGATGTTTTATATATATTTATTTTTATTTTGACGTTTGCGCATATAACGATAATTATTCTTCCTTTGAAAAATTAATTCAAGCGGGCTAAATGAAAAACACATTTCACGTTAAAATGAAAACTATCTTGTATTATGTATATAATATATACACAGATTTGAATAGAAATAATATTATTCTTTAACTATAATAATAAATGTATGTTGCCGGTGGAAAATAAATTTATAAAATGAAAGTAGTATGGACATGTAACCTTGAAAAATCTTTTTGAACTAGCTACCTATATACTGTGTTTACTAATAAATTATGAAAATATAAATATTTTTAAGGGCATGGACCAATTGCGTTTAACACAATATTATTGTTTAGGGTTAAAAAACCAATTTCGCTCCTTATATTTTAAGGTCAGTTTTATCAATTGCAATAGGTATCACATAAGTACTAAAATGCTTGAAAATTAAAACTTATTTACCGATCAATTGATTTCTGGTTAAAGCTACTGGGTATAATATATTTTAGTTGTATTTAGTACATAATATTTTCTTATTATATAAGGTAGATAAGTAGCTAGAAAACGCCATGCCATATATATTTTGAAAAGTAAATTACTAATTAGTCAATATTTATATTGTTAATTTAAAGATATTATGTTCAGTTTTAAGACAATAACATTTTAAGCACACAAAATATCAAAAAATGATTTTGAATTTACCAAACAAAAATTAATTATCATGGCTTTATTATGATATCAATTGATTATTTTATTTTTGATCATGTCCATGATTAAGGTTTTCAAATTTTGATGTTGTACGACATTTTTAAAATGTTTTGTAAATTATGATTTAACTATTTTTATTTTATTTTATGATTTTAAAATCAAATTTATCATTAATATTTTTTTTTTAGGCTTGTAACAAATAACATATTCTATGTTGTACCTACTTCTAAAAATTTGATATTAATTTATGATTGACAACAAAATATCAGTTAAAAAATCCATAATGTGAATTAAAAATTAAAACGAATGCTAAATATATTGTATCTGTGTACACACCATTTCAGAATTGAAAGAAAATGTTTAAAAATGTTTAATTTACATTTTATTGCAATATCATTTTTTAACAATAAACTTACCCATTTTACATTTCAAGTATGTTTATTATCATTTGTAGTTGTTGCTTTTTTAGTTTCTGGATCCATATTTAAATTTTATTTTGTTTGTCATAACCGATTATATTTATAGCGATCTTTTCTCAACTTCCCAAAGAGTTATCGTGTCAGTTATTTATTTTTATAATTTATCCTGAAGTTTACTTTATTTTATTAAATATATTGTTTTATAACTTACAGTCTCATAAAATATTATGTCATAGAAAAATACCTAATCGCTTTGAGCTATAAATGTAGCTATACATTTTTCATATTTATAATATATTATTTTACTTTTTTTAGCTTTTTAATTTATCACATTTATCTATTGAGCTTTTATTTTGGCGATAAAATTTTTATAATAACTTATATTCTATATGGCTTTAAAGTTTCAAAGTTAATTAAATATTATAAATGATTAATCATAACATTTTTATAATGAGTTATATAGGTATTTTACTATTTTGTTTATGGAAACTGTTTAAATGTTTCTAAATAATTATACAGCTTAAACTATTCTCATTAAAATTTATGTGTAGATGACTTACCTACTAGTTCATCATCATTAAACGTTGAAGCAATAGTTAATCGTATTATGCAACGTTTGTTGTGTGGAATTGGGAAGTTGGACAAACGATTCGCCTGCAAGTTTTTGGTCACCGCAGAACCCATGTCATCTTCAATAAAGGTCTGGTCAACAATCAAAATAATTAATCTAACTTAATCCTGACAAAAAATTCTGTTTAAAATTTTGTAAAAAATGTTATAAATTTGAAATATAATATAAGTACGTAATGTAATTATAGTGTATTATAAGTTATTTTTGAATAAATAATAATATATTAGGCGTACAAATATTATAACTATTTTAATCAAACTAATATACATTTCAGTTGTCCAAAAGCTTTAGTTACTACATAAGACTTGACGTATTGTCAGAACCAAAAATTTATGAAGATGATTTTGACTACCAAGTAAGATGTGTAGTGGAGGAAGACGGTGTACCCCAAGGCTTTGCTAAAATCCGACTAGTCACCAATGAACCCGAGAAATGGGCCGATTTAATTGACAATGACGGATATCTCAGACGGTAAATAACATACCTACCCGTTTTACATTATAATTACAGTATATATATAATTGTATAGAGTTAATGGTGAAAGTTGCTACCTAGTCATGGTTTTATAGAAATAAACATTTTTAAAGAGTGATAAATGAAAAATTGCAATTTTTTATTAACTCGTTTTATTTTAACTACTATTAGTAGGTATGTTTTGTTAATCCAAACCAATTCCCTTTTATTTTTCTACTGAAAAGCGGAACAAAGCAATTCAATTTAAATATTATTATGATTCTATTTTATAATTCCCCTTAAAAAAATGAACCATACAGTAATACGTCATATCCGTTAACAATTCAACAAAATAATATAAAAAATAATTATTCATTCAGTTAATTTTATTTTTTTTCTATACTTTAATGTTTTTCGAAATATTTCGAAGGTTTTTGATATGTAGAGAAAATACTTAGTATTTTTTATTATTAATTTACTTCATAACACAATATTTTTCTCCGTTATGCCGACACAACAAATTATGTTAAGTACCATTAAATAATTTGATTAATATTCTGATATAAGTTGTACATATAATCTTAATGCATTTATTATATTTTTATATTTACTATTTTGCTAGATTATATATTGATATATATTGTATATTATCTTTAAATCACTCCAGTAAATACAATGTTTAAGTTAACTCGCTAATAAATTGATAAATTATATAAGCTATTGTTCCATAAAATTTAATTTTATATACCATGATGATATCATACTTAAAAGTATTTTCTTAGCGGAAGATTATATATCGTTCAATATAATATATATATATGTTAATATAAGTTTTGAACTTAAAAAAATTATTACGATGATAAAGATTATTTGTTTATACTTTCAAATTAGTTTTTATTCAGTACGACAATAAATTGAGTGTTTCATAGAATTTATGAAATACCATTGTTAAAAGAAAACGTTTATTATACCATAAACGTATATAATATATATGTATATATATACAAAAAATTATTTGGCATAATCAAAGTGTAATATACTAATTTGTATTATACATTATAAAGAAAACGAACTTTATTGTACAGCAGTTATATGGTTGTCAAGCGAAAAATACAATGGGCACGAAATAAAATGTTCATCATATTATACTTAGCCAAATCGGTACGACAACTATTATAATAGTAATATCGTTTGTTTGTGTAAAACGGCCAACGGTGATATATATTCTACTCGAGTCACTGTAAAAACAAAGAGCCAAAACGGATAACAAAAGGGTAGGCTTTTGGGATTATTAAACGCTCGAATCTCTGCGATTGACTATCATTTGGAACTTATTACAACAACGTTTCCTAAAATGCTACCAGTAATAATACGAATAATACTTATATTGTTATACTGTTCGATACGGGTTAGGCACGCGCGAAATGTTTTTGCATTGTTCTTGTGCGTTCAAATTTTCACAAACATTTGCTTATAATGTATCATGTCAAGCTTTTAATGATCGGTTTTGGTAAACGCACGTAACCTCAAATTGATGAAACGTGTCAATTCTTAACATACCCAGAGATTTTGTAGTTTGCTAGCGCACAGCATGGCACACCATTAATCAAAATTCGAATTTTTCGCTTGACACTTATTTGATAATCATGTTTTGTTAAACGTCCTACACGAACAAACTTGACGAAATAAAAAAAAAAAAATAATAATATTTTTATACCCTTATTTGCCCTCCCCAAGACAAGGGTCATCTGGAGAAAAGTTTTTTCAGGTTCAACACGCACACTAAAATACGCTTATTTGTAAACGACAAATTTTATAAAAAAAAAAAAACAGCCCTCGGCATTTTACGAAATAAAAATAATGTCGTTTTCAATGTCATCCATCGATTATATTATAGTGTATGCCATCAGCAATTTTTTTTTCGTGTAGTTGTAAATACTTTAAAGACTTTGTTAGACTAGAAAAGACAATAATCAAACGCTCATGTGATGGTATGCAATGTATTTTTTTTCTCATGGATTTTGGCCTTTAAGTCCAGCACTCCAAACAAAATATTTTCTACTATCTATATCTATTATCTACCCACTTATCTTCATTGTATGTCTGATTTTATTGCTTTGATGTATTTTTTAACTCGGTGTTCCTACCTCCAGTATGGTATACTTAAGGGTATTTTCCAGTTTCCAGTTGAATCTTTCTTAATATCTATTTTTATAAATGTGCCTCCAATATAAGCGTTTTCGTATTTTCTTCGTATATATATATATGGTCGTATACAACAGTTTTTCAGTCAATCATGGTGACGTTGTATCCATTTAACTGAGTTTGAGTAAAATAAATAGTCTATCAGTTATATACTGCAAATCTCGTTTATTGAGTTTTTCTCTCAATGATCATGCCCCTACAACAGGTCATTTTACCTGCAGAGTAATGTACAATTGGATTTTTGGAATAAGTTCTTTGAACCGGCTATATTTCCCAAAGTCTAATAATATAAACTATTTTCCATTTGTACTCTAATATTCACTTTCATTCTTAAGTCACGGTCTTGCGCTGCTATATTGACCGCAGGAATCTGCGACAAAAAAATAGTTGATAATAGTTAATTTTTTTTTAATAATTCATAACTTTATTTTATTATTATATATTAAAATGTTAGTAAAGAATGTAGTGTTTATTCTTATACGGTTACAGTGACAAACTGAAATTGCGCTTCGTCGAGTTGCTGGCTAAGTCAGCTTCTTGCAAGAGCGACTTCGTTGGTCGACCCGAAGACGTGGACGAAAGTTACTTGTGCGGATGTCCCGGCAAGATCGTAGACGCAGGATTGCTGCACGAGATCCTAAAGAGTCCCGTCGACGAACAAGTGTTTTTCGGAATGGGTAAGTATGAAACTCTAATCTATACAGGTCTACCATATGTATACCATATACTAAGTATTCAACAAATTTATAAACACTATTTAATCACTGCACACGTGTCATATTAATACCAGAACGGAGCAATATACCAGATAACACACTTTTATAATGTAAGATATTTTAATAACCTCAATAATCATAACGCGTATCAACTCCGATTATTATAGGTAGTCTGACGACCGTTTACAAACATATTGAACACTCTGTACATTACTACAGTCGGTAGATATAAATTAAAGTGTAATATTAAACGCAGGTAGCACCGGGTCCAGTAAGTTTCCCGACCCAAGAGACCTGAGGATTGCCGTCGTCGAAGATGCGCAGTGCGTCAAGTTGCGCATATCTGGTCCGAAAACGTCCGGCGATATCGCAGTGGTCCTCCTGCCCGCCATCGAGTTTTCCGGTTGGCCAAAGTATACAGACATCCTGTCCAGAATACCACTCACGCATCCAGACATTCTCATACACCAACAGGCCACGACTACGGTGAGCGTACAATCTTTAGGAACATTAATTGTCACCATAAAAGTACGGTTGATGTCGTCGTAGTCGATATTTTATGATAATAATATAACGATGACTTGACGCCCCATAATTCCGACGATGCACTCCGTTCTGAATGTCAAATTCCCTTAGCTTAATTTCATATATCTAATTATCATACACAGAAGCTCGATATATTGTCACACCATCATTGCTTTCAATTATTATTATTTTCATTATTATACCGGATAAGCAATCAGCGAATTTCCTAAAACACGCGCGCGTCGCATATTATAAATTAGATTATATTATTCATACGAAATTATACATAATATATATATTCATATACTCACATAATAACTATAAACTCGAATGTTTAAAGTGTTTAAAGTGAATTCGTGGTAATTTTATTATTTACATATTCAAATAGATTAGATCTATGAATTGGTTATCTTAGGTTTAAATAAAAAGCACATTAACCGCATTTTTTCAAAATATGTATAAATAAAAACAAAATAAATTATGCACTTTGTTGTCCGCAGAAAATTCATCAGTGTTAAATTTGGTTAGGTTAGCACTAAGCAACTTTTAGCGTAACGCGCGTGGATAATTAATGTTTTTGAATTTCTGATTTAGTGTATAGATGATATTTTCGACATATCAACTTTTCATAGCCGCCCAACGTTGCTTTTTTTACCATTCAACACTAACATTTTTTTAAATTATTATTTTTTGTTGAACAACCTAAATTGAATTTCCTTTTCATTATGGACCAAAAACCAACAACTCATAAAGTTTAAATTATGTGAACTAAACCAACGAATAAGTTCTGTACTGTTATACGTTACATCGGCTATTCACTAAAACAACTAATAATATTAGCAATATGAATAAAAAAAAAATATGGACCTTTATATGCGTATTTGCTGATTATTAAAAAAAATATAATAACTCGATTTTTCATTAAATAGGCCTAGGTATAACTTGTTCCATGACACAGGTACTCTTTCATTAAAAAAAAAAAATAAATAAATAATCGGATGAGTAATTTCAGAGATAATCGATTACTGCAATAAAAATACGAGTTAACGATCAAACCGTAAATGATATATTGTACACGTCACATATTATTATAATATTTTACGAGAATAATATCGATTGAAATAAATACGTTGGCCTACTAAAATCGAACGTATCGCATCGATCGTTCAGCATACACCGATTAATATCAATATCATCGCGTTTTACAGGGGTACTACGCGGTTCCGGTGGCGCCACATCTGACGGTCCGGTGCTACGACCGGCCGGCCACTTGGCAGATGAGATTCCCGGCGGCCGAGTGTCTGTACCAGACGCACTACTCGGAACGGAGCGTGGTGAGCAACATCTATCACTTCCTCCGGACGAAGGTGCCGCTGCTGCGGAAGGGCGACAACGGCGTGTGCGTGGCCAGCGGTTACATGCTGAAGACGCTGCTGTGGTTCCGGCTGGAGGCGTGCGGCCGCGTCGAGGACTGGGACCACCGGCGCGTGGCCGAGCACGTGCTGTCCATACTCGACGCGCTGGTGGCCGCGCTCAAGGCCCAGCACCACCGGTCGTACTTCTACCCGTACGCCAACGTCGTGCTGAACGCGCCGCGGGCCTGCCGGACGATGGTGTCCGAGGACGATTACCAGAACGACGTGGAGATCGTCGAGGCGTACATGTACGGGCTGTTCGAGAAGTCCATGGGCAGCGACTCGATCGTCACGGGACAGGCGTTCCAGAACACGGACGCGGATTACTGGCAGAACCTGGAGTCGGTCATGATGCACAAGTGGTACCGGGTGCTGGACACCATGGACCCGAAGCCCCGGCGGTTCGAATACTCGAGGAAACAAGTGGAGTACATCGGCGAAGTGTTCAAGGGAATGTTGGCCACCAGGCACTGCGTGAGCATATATACCTATTATAGCACGACGACTATTAATAAAAATAACTAATACTTCGTGTGCTGAAAACCGTTCGATTGCGTCCGATACGTTATATCTATAGAAGTCATAACTACTGTATCGATAGCTAAAAGGTCATAACTCACAAACATAGGATTTTACGGGAAACGCTAAAACAGAGGATATTCGCTTACGTAATACCGTTTTCGATCGAATCAGTACCCACGTGTTTTTCTCGTGAGATAATTATTGATGAATTAATATTATAACCTTGGGCAATCGAGATAGATGGCAATTATATTGTTGTAACCTTATTAAGGGGTTGCCCATAAAATCCTGAAATTAGTTAAAATAATTAATAGTATTGGGACCAGACCATTTCGCCCATTTTTCCCATATTAACTGGTGCCTACATTAGACAGAATTCACTGTATACATGGTATTATGACGGAAATTTGATTACACCGATTTTTAGTGCCATATAGGATTGCTGCGTTCAAACCTGGTTTTAAAATTTGCAAGAAACTCGCCTTTTCGTTTAAAATTAAAAAACCACGAAATGACTAGAAATACATATTTAAAGCCTTATAATCTTTGCGAAAATTAGGATTTTCAAAAATGTTTTATCACAAATAAAACGTACGCTTTTCCCGCGTGTTTATTTTCGAAATTCGTACGACAATTTATTCTCGGTAAACCACGACGTAAAATGAAAAATACAAAGAAACGTAAATAGCAACAGGTTTCGCCCTTATTTTCAACGGGTAATTTACGACGATTGACCTTTTTATACCATAGATATATCGTTACATTTATAGTATATATATATTATTAGCATCAACGGCTTATAAATCTGAGACTTACTTGTATATAATATTCATACCGTATATAGTAGTATATAGTACATACTAATGTATACGTTCAAGTATACCAATACTTTTTCAGTGAAATATGAATATATTATATTAACTGTTCGTTGTTCGTATCTACTGACTGTTTTATTTCGAACGATCGGACGCAGCGTGTCACGGTCGTGTTGGTGTGCGTTTCGCTTATCGGACGGAAATATTATTACGGTAATGGAAATCACACGCAATGTCACTAGTGGTTTATAGTATTCACTATGCATAACAGGACGACGAGAGCCACGCATAGGCGGAACCCCTACCGTATAATATATCCTTAACCGTGACCATAATGTAAATACTAAATTTTTAAATGTGACGTAGACAATAATTAGTGGCCGCGTTGTTGTGCATCGAAACACGAGTGTGTTACTTGCCGAATAACTGAAACTTCGGCCGAATCAATTCGAAATACACGTTGGTACACGCGCGTGATCAGAACACGGTGTGTAACTCGTAATGATTTACAAATTAGTGATGGCCGATCTGAATTAAATTAAATCAAACCGTTTGTAAACACTACTTATGCGCGTGGCACGCATAACCTAAATGATGTGCTTTTCTCGAGATGTCATCGCATACATCAGGCTTATACATGCGGGATAATCCACACTCATAATAATTACGATGGGAGGGGGATTTGGGCGTCGAACTCCACCCACCGTGATTTACCGAATCTTCTTTATTTTAAAACAACAACACTCTAGATGCATGTATACTCGATTGACAAAATACTAAAATCCCCAAATCCTCTTTATGCTCGTCGCGCCAATACTCTACGACTATATTATATTAAATTGTATATGAATATTTAAATATCGATATATAACTGTTTGTATCCGTTCAGGTACACATTATATGTTACATCACAATGATATTGGGGCTAGGGGGTATCTTTACGCGCAAACGTTTTTTGGGGTAATAAGTAAAATTTTCAAAAACGGTATACGCCCCCTCCCTCCAATCCTAACAAATATGAACAAATCACACTACTGCAGGTCATAATATGCCATAGGTACTAGAAGTTTAAACACATTAGCGCAATACATCTGACCGTACGAAATCCTGTTTAAAATATTAGGTTTATAAAAGTAATATATGAACGAACGAACCCCGTCGAAATAAACTGACTAGAAAATAGACTTGATGATTCACTGCAGTATAGTTACAATGATTAATAGTGTTGAGTTCAGATATAGCAACAATAATAATATCTAAATAAATATTACATTACTAGCTAAATAGATATATTCTAGATTAATACGAAGATAGTTTATTCGATTTTTATCTAGATAAAATTTGTGTAGATACTATTTTTTTTATCTAAATTTTCATTTTACGATAGTTAATTTTTTATTAGTGCTTGACGTGCTATTGAGTTATTGGCCGAGTTATGTGATTAGAGGAAGGATGATCGGGAAGGCTTGTTTTGTGTCAAAGATATATCAAGGAATAAACATACGCGTAAGAACATGAATTGCACGACAAAATTTATATCAAGATATTTATGTAGATTTGCATGATTTCATTTAAATATTAAACACCAATTATTAGATACTATTGTATCTATTTATCTAGATAAGATGTAGATACTTGATTTGTGTCTATAGATAAATGTATCCATACTATAACACTCAACACTGGTTACGGTCATGATGATGTACAGTTCTGTAAATCGTTTAGGTAGCGACGGGCGCGGCGGAGTCGTCGTCCGCGTGGCACTTTCTGACGGAAGAGAAGATTCCGCGGTACAGCACCGGGTTGGTGACCGGCGACGAGATCGGGCTGGACGCGGCGTACCTGGTGTCGGTGGTCGCGGAACAGGCGCTGGCCATTTACGGGGCCGGCCGAGACAAGCAGAACAACGACCGGAAGCGGCGGCCGTTGCGCTTGGCCGACGAGAGGAAGAGCTGCGCCGGCGGTGGTCGCCGCGGTCGGTGTCCCGCGGGACGCCAGCGACGGCGGCCGCACTCCGCCGGTGTCGGCGGACCGGAAGCGGTGCGCCGGTTGCTGTGCGACGTGTACGCGGACGCCACGGCGGCCGACATCGGCGGCGACTCGGACCTGGTGAGGTTCGTGCTGGGGCGGTTGCACGCGGCGGCGGCCGTCTCGACCACGGACTTCCGGCCGCCGTGGTGCCGGCGGCGCCGCGCCGGACTGGGCCCGCCGCTGTCGCTGTTCTTGCGCCAGCTGTACGACGTGTCGCACAACACTTGTTGGCACCTGGACGAGTGGCGGCGACGGTGGGACCGGGACGAGCTGCGTTCGTTGGGCGCGTTCGCCAGACTCCTGTGCAGGGACGAGGTGCGGCCCACCGACGCTCTGTTGGACGCCATGCAAAAAGGTAAAATACTGCGCCGCCCGACTACAATAATATGTATCGTGTGGCGTGTAATATTAATATTATTATTTATCGCGTTGGCAAGGACGTGTGTGTATTTTTTAAAATTTCGATGGCGCCTTGGAAAACGATTATCCGAAAAACCAGTAGAAGCCGGTTTATTGGAAAAACCTGGATTTATAAGCATATTATATTATGGTAATTGTTGTGATGTGCGTGTGAAATATTATTATGACGTGTTCGCGGAAAAATTGTCTAGAAAAAAAAAAACGTGTCAGATAAAAACGTTACGCCGACCGTTATCGTTTATTACTTATTATTTATTACCGTTACCGCGGAGTCCCGTGATCCGAACTAGGTCAGGTCCGACGTGCTTATATAATCGAGTGTAATGTATAAAAAGCAGTCGAGTAGGTAAATGCTCTGTTGAACAGTAGCAGGACGTGTCGAGTGTACTTCGTCACTGAGTAGGTCACTGCAATAGCAGGTGTGTTAAATTCGAATTAAATTAATTATAAAGCGGTGTATACCATTAAAAACGATTCTGAGCAGAGACAATCTGACTTTTCGGCAACCGTGGTTATACCAATCAATAATTTTTGTTTAAATTCTAAAATATGGAATTATAAGCGGTTAAAGAGCTCATATTATAGTATTTTTTTTTTGTTTAATTTTTTTATGAATATTTTGTTAAATTCTTAAAATTGTAATTACTATCTAAATTATAAACTGTACAGCACATGATATTATAATATTAATTTAATATTTAATAACTAATCGTATTTATTAAATATCTAAAAACCAATCTGCATTAATTGTATTTTTCTGTATTTGTACACTTACTGTGCAAATATATAGTAATAAGTATATTATATTATGATTTAAGTTTTATTTATTTATTTAAATAATTTTCACCCACAGAGAACAAAAATACAGTGAATATTATATGATGTATATTATGTCATAATATAAAATGTGAGCAATACAATTATATTGTAAAACATTAAGTGTACAATATTTTAATTTTATCTGATAATCAAAAAATAAAATAAAAATTCTTCTATTTTCAATATGAGTAAGTGTAGAATTAATTTTGCATTCGGTATTTGAATTTGTAAATATTCTTTTTTGCATTTTATTATTTTATCTCTATATTTTAGAAATACTGTTTAGTATTTCTTACACTTACTGCTTATAAAAACAAATTGCATAAAAATCATAATATATAAACAAATTTTTCTTATATTTAATAATTCTTATATTAAACGATTTAAAAATAAATATTCATTGAAGATATAATAAAATAATATAAGTTTAAAAAATATGCAGGCCCGTATTTAAGGTACACTGGTAGCCGAGTAAGAAACTGTGCAACTATTTTATTTTTATTTATTTTTTATATGCTTTACCTATTTATTTACCTCAAATTCGTTAGTACCCTTAGTTTTTTTTTAAACTATTCAATACAATTCAACTCAATGATTTAAAAAAAGTGTTTTTGTATGAAACAAATTCACATGTTTTTCGAAATTGTCTTTGAATTTTTTCTATTGCCTTATATAAGTTATGATTTTATATGTATTATCACGTCTGCTCATCAGCATAAATATACATATTTATAAAATCTTAAAAAAGTATTATTTATTCTTTAGTTAGTGATTTGTCAAGCTATAAAAATAGTACTTTAGTACAGCTGTGCAATATATTATAAAAAAAAAATACTAACATTGCTCTAAAAATGCAAAAATATGCAAAATAAAATTGTACATATAAAATCGTTGTGTAATGAAACACGTTTTGGTTTAAACTAGAAATTTTTTTCACCAAACAATATAAATGACACAACACTATTCAATGTCTGTCATAACTCCTATTTATAGGTACAACTTATATTATGAAGTAAAAGGTTTTATTCCATTATAATTTGTTTTTATTTAACCGACTTATTGAGTTTCAATAAGTTTCATTTAGTTGTGTTTGAATAAAGTCCCGATAAGTGTTTCAAAATGGCAAATTGTCCCACAGTTAAACTTAAATGTGTATTATGAGTATTATTAATAAAAACTATCTTAATATTTCCTCTTTTATTAAACATTTCTGTTATAGAAAGCATTATTTTTTGAAAAATGATAAAACAAACAAGGTTATTACTTGGTTGATGAAAAATTCTATCTTAGAGTTATTTTTCCAGCTTGACGATAAATTTATAACTATTATTAACAAACAGCGAATAACGTTCATTGTTTTTGCGTCTCAGTAATCAGCAATCACAATTTTTTTATCACTTATCGCTAGTTGATCATTTTGTCAGTTACTCATTCCGGTCAATAACATAATGTGTTAGCTTTTACTTTATAAGTGCATATTGTAGAGATGTTGAGTACTGACTCTTTTTGTCAATTTGTGCACGATATTTCGGTGACGGAAAAATAGGATGTTAAAATATTGTTGGTTGACCGTGGAAAAACAAAAGTGTTTTTCCCAAAAAAATTGCAAATAGTACTCGTTATATGGTTTAAATAAAATAAAATATGGCCCTTTCTTACACAATTATAAATACTAATGGTCAGAATTGTCTTAAATAATAACATTTTTACGGCAATAATATAATTTGTCTATAACCTCAATCGTCAGTCGTATAAAATCGTAATCGACCACATATTTTTATGGTTTTCAATATTGTTTACAGTGACTCATAGCTATTAAATTCAATATGTGGAGTTATTCAATCGAATATATTTTTTTAAGACTCTTCGTAAAATTCCACAGGGTGGTCGTGGGCCGACAAATTGCTGTTGGCTGCTGTCGAATTCCAGGACGGCGTGGACATAGTCTGCACGCCCAGTCCGGGGGACGTGCAACGTTTCAGTATATCGCTTTCGGAACCCGAACAGGAAACATTCGCGTCCCGCAGCCTGGGCCGGGCCGCGGACAAACAACGGTATTCCGCTCGGGCGGACACGGTATCCAATAAATTCAAAACGGTTAGAGGTGGGCGAATTACGTTTTTCACATTTTAAATCACAAACCTTCCGACTCGAACCATTTCCACCATTCCACCACCGCACCACGCCATCATCATCACGATTAGCTCCGGTGAGCAGCCAGGCATAGCGACTGCCACGGGCGACCTTTCCGCCCGTAACAAAATTAAAAAAAAAAAAACATCGCATTCGTCCAATATCATCATCTCTAAACACACACACACACACACACCTGTAAATGTGTAATCCAATCATATAGCATATCATGTGCACGATAATACCATCACATATATATTATAGCCATTTATATATGTATATTGGACATCCCTACACGGCCCTTTGTTTTTGTTCGTCGCTCGTGTTTATAAAATATATGTATATATTATCTTCTGGTCATGACAGGCATGTCGTTTTTGGACGCCGACAGCTCACTGAACGACAAGAAAAACGCTCCGAAAACCACCGTCACCTCGTTCGCACGCCTACAGCGACAAAGCCCCATGACCGCGACGATCGCGTCCAACAGATACAGGAGCAACCACCGGGTGCTGGGAAACATCGTCAACGCTTTGATCAACTTGCAAAAGTACACAGTGAGTATTAGTATAATCAATACAACGTAAACAGTTAACGTCCGAGTAATAATAACAGTAATGTAAAAAATTGTGTTAAAACAATTATTTGTATAATAAATTATGATAGCGACGGCTATTTCGTGTCTTATAATCGCTCTGAGTACATAAATTTGATAGAATATAAATTTATATACACACGTTTCAAAAGAATTCTCATTTTAAAATGCTCTGTTAATGTTAGGTATATTTTTCTCTAATTCAAACAATAAGTCTAAAAATTATCATCAAATAGTATTTCACGGATGTTTAGTGTTCGATCATATTAATATATTATATCAACAGAAGATTCTGAATAACAAGACGTAATAAAAACGATAGAATATAAATGTATGACTAGTAAGCATTAGATTGATAAAATATTAGTAAAACGGTGCAGTTTAAAAAAATCGTTATGAAATACCATTCAGATACGAAGGGGACGGGTTGGACGGAAAAAGTATTAGCAATCTCACTCGACGAGTTTTTTTTTATTATATTTCAAAGAAAATAAACTATTTTAAGAACGAATAGATGGTATAAATTTCAATACATTTGATAACAATCATTACACATTATAATAATAACCACGTAGGTAATTGTACACCATTATAAATACAATTTTACATATTTTTATGCTTTGTTATTGACGATAACTGCATTTATGGATTTTAATTATTGTTTCAAAACATATTTTAACTTTTTTTCTCATGCCTTGTAAAATGTATAATGAATATATTGAAAAAACGAAACACTTGTTTTCAAATAATGAAATACTTCAAACAACACAATACGTTAATACAGCTTGCAAAATAACATAATTCAATATCACCGTCATTAAGGTCGTACTAGCACACATAGGTTTGAATAACTTTTTGATAACTAAAATAAGAATTAATTACCGGGCGAATTTAAAAATATAATATTAGAACTAATATATTTTATGAGTTGGTATTTTTTTTAGTTAACTTACTTACACTATCATAAAAAATGCAAATTCAAATTGTTAGATCTAATAAAAAAAAGAAAAAGTATCGTAACATTTAAAAATAAAATAATTTATTCTTCTAAGTATTCTTCAACTGTAATAACGGTAAAAATAAATTACAAAGTTCAATTGCGTGGTTAATTGAATATGAAATAGGTACTTCGTAAATCGCATTAGCATTATACATTTCTTATGATTATTCGAAATTCTAATTTATATTTTACTATCACGTTTTAGATTTAAATATTATGGTATAAATATGTTTTATATTACTTATGTATAATGTATGTATTTATTATATTCAATTCCAATATGGTTATTTAGACAACTAGAAAAAAAAACCCTATGTTTTTATTCACGTTCGTGACTACCTACTTATATTATAATATTTTTACATGTAACTTTTATTTCATTGTCTACTTACTATTTATAAATTTTATAAAATAATGTAAAATACTAGTTTATTATAATATTATGCATACGTATAATCGAATGAGTTTGAATATTTTTTTTCAAATACATAGATTACTCATGAAATTAATATAATAATTATTATAAATATTAAAATGTGGAAAAAAATGTTTCTACGTACTTACACCGTGGATTCAAAATCATGTAAAACTTAGCATAAAATTTTCTTTTTATTTCTCTTTATTCCGATTTCACTTTGAAAATGTGACGGCTCGCAACTTAAGTCAACTTATAAATGTATATTACTTGAAACAAATAATAATAAATAAAACAGATATCTTGTGGTGTAAAGAATTTTCGATGCTTTGCTTAAAGATAAAAATAGTGTCCAGGGAAGAAAAAACTAGTACCACAAAGTAGATCACCAACGAATCTCACCCCGATAAAGATATATTCTACTTTTTCCTTAACAGTGTCGATTTCAGAGATATAAATAACTTAAATAAAATCTATCAATTGACAAAATGCGTAGACCCATCGCGCAGACATATGATGATGTGACTTATTTTTTTTTTTTAATGGGGTTTTAATCACTATCACTATATAGAGTTTAAGACCACCATATCCGATTTAAAATAATAAACATATTTTAGTATTATAAAATGTAGGAAATAGGTCATATCCATATAGGCCAAACCTAACCATTTAGAAAGATTAAAATTAAATAGCGTTATTTTATGCTATACAAAAAGAATGATTTTTAAGGATTAATAATTGTTTTAGTAATACAGAGTTTTACAAAACTTTTCGAGTTTTCCATTTAAATATTATTTGATATATTATGAATAAATTTATTCGTATAATCGTACTTGTGTAGAATGGTGACAGACGGAATATTATCAGGACTTGGGGGTAAAAACTTGGTTTATTTAATTATCTTTATTTTGAAAAAAAAAAAAAACACAAATAGAAAAAAAAGGCAAAGTTAAGTAATTAAAACGGCTGAAGTACAATGCAATAATGTGTATTATTACGTAATACCTATCAATGAATCGTTATTCGTTTTTAATTTAAACATTTTTTTATTTGAAATTAACTATAAACTATAAGTCGTTGGTAACTGTTGTTTGTGACTGTGAAAATACTGAAATACATATTATAAATGATTGAATACATAAATAATGTATTTGTACTAACCATAATTGAGAAGATCGGTATATAATGTATGTGATAAATTTGAATTTATTGACAAATCAATGTACACGACAAAACGAATTTGAGAGAAGGATTCTTCAATTAATTCTTATAAATAGTAAAATATTTATTTAGGTATTATTATTGGTAATTTTTTAATTTGTCAAGTTGAACAACTTTTTAGATAAATATCGATTTACCGTAGAATAGTGTAACTAGATTCCCTAAAGTTGGTGTAAATATTGTATACAGTACAAAATAATATTATTATTATACATAATAACGTTTTCCGTGAGCGTTGGAATTGTTATATTTTTATATATAGTTGAAACCGAAAACGTTAAATTGAATTTGACGAGTATTGTAGCATTTTTGATTCCAAGAATTAGATCACAAGATGATACCAAGATGCGCAATTCGATCATTTGTTGAATATTTCATTTTTAGTTTTTAATAAAATTCATGTTTACTCGTATTTGTAAAGCTCACCATCATACATAGTATCAATAAAAATATTAAACAAGACGATAAAATATAATAAATTAAAAATCAAACATAAAGTGTATCACTTTGGATCACTCTTTTTCTCGTGTAACTGATGTCATTGCATTTTAGAGAATATTGTAAATGGTAAACTTTTAAAGATTGTATACATTTATAAAAAAAAAAAATATATTTCATTAATTGCTGTTAGAACAAAATCGAGCTCAAAAACACGACCATAGGCCAAATTAAAAATAAAATTAGACAGTTTTTAAACCAATAATATATTACTTTTTTACTTGCATTGAATTTTTGAAAAAAAAACTACACAAATCATTATAAGACCAATAAAGAAATTCCTCACTCCACTCGAAATTAAAAACTGATACAGTAAATTCCCGTTACAACGAATAGCAATACAACGAAAAATCCCGTTATAACGAAATTCATAGAAGTTTCCTGCCGAAAATCAGGGCTTATAAAGAGCTTATACGAATTTAATAAATAATAATGATGACGATCTTTTTGAAAAAAAAATGTAATCATTTCCTTAGAAAAATACACAATGAACGTCGTAGGTTTGACTTGCAGTCGACGTGTCGAATCGTGGGCTTTTTGAATCGGTTCGACAGTCGTAAGCAATTCTACAGCGACACGGCAGTAATATTATACGGTGTTTGGCCGGGAGGTGTTGCAGGAAATGTGTTCGGTGCTGCCGGAAGACAAGCAGGGGCCGGTGCTGGACGACATCCGGAAGATCAGCAAGGAGAGACGGCGGCAACGGGGCGCGGCGCCGGCGTTTGCGTCTTCGGCGACGGCGGTCAGCCGCGGCCGGTCGCCGGCGGACGGACTCGTCGGTGTCTACCGGTCCACGTCCGAACTGTCGTACGTCTGCGAGCCGGCCCCGGCCGCGGACGAGGCCCACGGCCACGGGGCGAGCGGCCTGCGGACCGCGGCCGACGCGGGCACTCTGATGGCCACGGTGCGCGCGGCCCGGCGCCGACAGTCAATGTCCGCCACTGTGGTGTACAACCCGGCGTTCTACGACGCGCCCGACTCGACGCCCGCGGCCACTTCGCCGGCCATCAACCCGGCGGGCCAGCCGTACCTGCGCATGACGCCCGAAAACGGGTTCAGTCTGCACAGCGAGCGGCGGCCGTCGCCGGGTCCGGAAGCACTGCAGTGATGCCGCCGCTAAAGAATGACCGACGCGATGCGGAGAATAAAATGTTTTCCACTAAATGTTAACATCATGTTTAATGACAAATCATAAAATGTATATTATTATAATATGTACTTACCTGTTGTAGTACTATCGTATTGTATTTGAGCATAGTATAATATAATCGAATTATTCGTTATCGCGTTAACGTATTTAAAATGAATGTCTCATATATTAAAAAACATGTTGTAGCAGCGGCGTAGCCAGGATTTTTTTTAGGGGGGGGGGGTTTTATTAATAAAATAAAATAAATCTACAACCCTGTTGAATTAATAAAATAATTGAATAATAATGATTATTGTCTACCAGTGCAGTCGACAACGTGAATACGGCATAACAGAATACATTTCACTACGAATAAATTATTGTATTTCTATATTATAAACATTATATTTTTGAAAAAATATGGCCGAAGGGGGGGGTTTCAACACCCAAAATCACCCCTGGCTACGCCACTGTGTTGTAGTTTCACGTTCAATGTAAATTTCCTATAGGCTGGTTCTGTAAGGCTGCTGTATTTAAATAATTATTCATTTATAAGTATTTATATTCTCATCTAAGTCTTTAGTCGATCTCCATTTTTTATACGTTTTCCTTTCGATAACTTATTACTCATACTAAAAATATGAACATAACAAATTCAGATTTTTAAAAATGACTCGATCACCTATAACATTGTTCATTAATTTTCTAATAATTCATTGCAGTTAGTAATTTACTTAAACACATCAAATTAGACATTATTTTTTTGATGAATTTTATTTTAATAAAACATAAAGAGCGTAAAATTTAAAACGTCAGTGTGTATTAGTAGGTATATAAATTTGTAATTAAAAACTTATAATTAATTATAATTTAATATATGCACAAATATTATGTTAATATTCAACTAGTATATTTTAACATTTTTTTTATCATTCAAATTATTTATGTTCAATACATTTGCAATTGCATCCTCAACCGTACACATACATTTATAGAACTTTATTGGACATGAATTTTAAAAACCTTGAGTGTTCGTCGAATTGGAGCAGATATGATAAGACGGTCCAATTTGACGTGTGAGTTTATGAGTTTGAATCTTACACCAATGACTAACGTACTATTATCTTCTAATTTCAAATAAATCACCTATGAACGACTGAGTTAATAATAACTGGAACCCAGAACTTGATGATCTGAAAATCTATTTAACAAAAAAAAATGATGAATACTTTAAAACAAAAACAAATTACGTGCTATTTGTTCGCATACGCGTCTGTTGCTAATACATCATTTTTTTTGCACACGATATAGGTATTTAACTTTGTTAAAAATTAATAAATAATAAAAGCTACAAAATAAAAAAATACCTCACCTAACTATTTTTTTTAAATTTTGTATGCATGAGAAATAAAAATAAAAACATTGTTTATATTATCTAGACTAACGTAAAAAAAGATGCATTCAAATTGATTTCAGACATTAAATATCACTGTTATAAATTATAAATCTTAATAGATTATTCAAGAACCTTTTTTTTTTACTGAATGACTTTTTAAGTTATTTAGTCGAAAACATTAGGATATCGTGTAATTTTTCCCAAACGAAAACGATTTAAAATAACGTAGTGAAATGTACACTTTTATAGTTAAAAAGTTTTTAAAAACTAAAATATTTCGTTATTATATTAATCTCACACCATTTGTATGTTAAGTATCAATTACGATTAGTTAATTAATTGGTAAATAGCAAAATTACAGTACAAATTTACAATAATAATAATAAATACCTATATATATATTTTTTAAATATTATTATACAAGCATATTATTTTCCATAAATTATTATTAAATAGGTAAATAATATATAAATATGCTATCACATTATGTATTGTTATTTTTATTATTAGTTGAGAATTTAAGCGTGTCATATGAGATTTATAAGATTCGAATTTTATTTTAATATATATTTTTGTTTTATAATCAAATACACGAGTAATATATTATTTATTTCATTGCCCCTTTTCTGTAAATTCAATAAATATTAAATATGTTAGTTATTTTTAAAATCTTTTAATGATTAAAATAATAAATAACTAATAACTATATATTTTATATAAGTAATTTTTATATATTGTACTTTTTTCTAAAAATATTAAATGTGTATATATATTATATTATAATTCATAAATAATATAATATAAGATTTTTAATTAAAAAACAGTTGTGAACTTATAATATATAATATGTATATTCAGTTTCTTAAAATTTTAAACATAATACATAATATAACCTATCTGTGATTTTATTATACGAGTACTTTGGTCTATATTTATATTAACAATAGACAGTTGACAGAATTAACTAAATGTAAAATTAATTTAAATTATGATTATCTATTAACCTATCTATTTTACCTATATCAACTATCAAGTAATATTGAATAATAATGATCCGGTAGGTATTCATAGTAATGATCATCAGATTCAATACTATTAATTAAATATTATATTTATTTGCGTGTGTTACGTAGCTGTGAAACAAGTTACATAATTTATTTGAACTGAGGTAAAAATTTTCAAACGGCATAAATAGAGCCTGTGATAATTTATAACAATTTTTGTACAGTTAAAATTTATTTTAATAATTTTTGACACCAACTATAGGGCTACTCTTATTACTGAGTCAGACGAGTTCATGTTGACTTGCAGGATTTTATTCTACTGAATAGTCAAAATGTACAAAAGCTATATTAAGATAATTAAATTTAATGGTTAAAATATTTAACTGAACTCAACATTTATTTTTCGCATATTTCAGCGTTTTGGCAATTAAATGGTAAAGCATGTTTCAGATTTTTAAAAACATAAGATTTAATTTATTATTAATTATTAATGTTATATAATAGTCTAATTTTTTTTTAACATTTTCGCATACAATTAAAAGTATTTTAAAACGTTTTAAACGTTTAAATTGTTATTATAATTTACTCATAATAAAATATAGCAGTAAACTTAATAATACGAGAAAACTATAGTTATATCATTAGACATTAATTTGGAGCAATACAATTACATTTATTTGGTCAACTATTAAATGGAGCCATTTTTCGGCGAAATCATTCATCGTATTCGTAATCGTAAGATAGCACCTAAATCAATATTATACTTTTTTATTACTATTTATTACATACAACTAAACGTTACACATTTAAATGATGTGAGGTTGATAAAAATTAAAAATCATAAAACTTATTTAGAATTTTAGATGACGTATAAAACAAATCAATCAAATACAATTTTTGATCTCAGATTTATTATAGTTAATGATTATTAGGCGGATCATAGCTTCTTAGATATTTCGATCAATATTACAGATAGCTACCTAGTTAAAATGTAAATAAATAAAATAAATATAATATATAAATACATATAAGTGTAAAATATATTATATTATTACATGTTTAATAAATATGTACTTAGTTGCCATGTATAATAATAATCAACGCAGTGGCGTACATTCAAATTTGCTCTGGGAGGGGTTTAAAAAAAATAACCAACACTAAAACCTTCTCTTTAAAACTATCTATTTTTCCAACAATCAAACACAATATTACACGTATAAATATTAATAGGAGAAATAACAAAACAAATACAAAAGTTTACATACCTAACTCATGGCAGTTAAATACTATTTAATACAGTATATACCAGTACAGAATATTAAACATATTATATTATTAATTACTTATAGTAAAAATTCTAGTCTCATTTTTTTTAATATTTTAAACTTTAATGTTTTGTTAATAAACAATTTTAATGTTATAAACTCTAACTAATCTTATCGTAATACTTACCTATGGTTCATGGAGTTTAAATAGTTCAATGAATAGTTATTAGTTTTTGACATAAACTTCTTCAACTGCAGAATAGAACAGAATGAACGAAACATTCATAATATTATTTAACGAAAATGTTTAACATGATCATTTACGATAGTGCTATAAAAATAAAATCCATTTCACCGTGTTATTGTTCACGTGAAATTCAACGATTATAACGTAATCAGTTTTTTCTCCGTTGTTCGATCGAGACGGTCGAGACAACGACAATATTAATATGTATTTTTGTCCGCACACAACTGACTGTCTACGATCAAAGTTTTATGACATTTAATGTCTATTTTGATTGATATAATATGGCATCCATAATTTCGTTATGAAATATTTTTTCGTTGTTGGTTAAGTATAGTGTACACTCAATAGTCATATTATTATCATGATGTATGTTTGTGTATACACGGATGATTAATAATAAGAAATTCATCAATAATATCAATTTTTTTTGGTTCTGGGGGGGGGGGGGTTTGAACCCGAACCCCTCCCCCCCCCCCGTATGTACGCCACTGAATCAACGAAATGTCTTATGTCAGTATAGTATAGTGTTTTAAGTATATAGAATTATTAGCTGATCCTGAACGACGTTGCCCGTAACAAATTATTTATGATCGTGAATTTGCACAATTTTAAATTCCATAAAACTGTGAACTAAAATTGTTGTAGAGTGTAGATGGATTTTTAATACAGTAATTCGAGTGGTTTTGATCAATTCAGAAATTATATTCGATCATAACGACTATTTTATTTTCATTATTTCATGAATAACATATTGTTGTCAATATACTATACGTCAATGATTTCAAAAACGTTCTTATCATATTATAATATTATCTAGGTGGGTATTTCAAATATCTTGAAATGACAATATTATTATGTCATTTAAGTGTTGGCAATCGAAACCCGACCACTCATCTCATACGCTATTAGTTTTATATTATAGTATACCAGAATATATAAAAAAAAATAAAAAAAATTGTATAATTATATTAATAAACAATAATTAAATAACTTTTTTTACACGATATAGATTACACGACGGAAATGAAATTTTATTCTAGAATAAATCTCAAACATTTTTACTACCAACTTATTAATTGTTCACCCTTGTCTGTCGACACTCCAGTTCGTTAAAATAATATCAAAACTAAATTTAACAGGCACTCACGGTGTTGCGATAACTATACTACTCATATAAACACTATAATATGAACAATATTCCGTCTCTTCCTCATCAAATCTAATGCGATATATTTTAATGTGTTTTATTATTATCATACTCATGCGTGTGTTTGCCTGTCCGTGTTTATTTCGCGAGATTGTCAATTATGATTTACAATTTATGCATTTTCACAGTATAATATACACGATGTAAATCGTAACGTGTCAAAATTTCAAAATGACGTGATTAGTTAAATTATTTTACCTGTTCATGTCTATTACTGCTCGTGTCTTTTTTGTCCTACGTTTATTATAATAATCATCATAAAAGCAATGACAGTAAAATTATCAGTCGGCATTTGTCGCGGGGGACAGTGGCGGCGTGGACTTGTTTTTCCTGTGAAGCAACTTAATAATAATATAACATAGAGTAACTAATATTTCCTTACTCCTTAGCTATATGTATGTCGTTATATGTGATTATGGAGTATAAATTATAGATTAGTCTAGCCGTCAAGGTTCTAGAGATTAGAGTCATTAAATTGGGACATCTCCTCCCCAATTTTTGCATGACGCGGTCACCTCATAAGATAGCTATTCACGCTGCCACGAGTGGGGGAAGAAAAAGTTGAATTCTATATTATTGTTAGTAGTAGGTACAAATAAGACATGTACCCAACTGATCCTAAATAATGCATACGAACGCATATTATTATCTCCGTTGTTACCTACTTGTAATGCGTATTTTAATAGAGAAATCAAATAGGTATTAGTACCTACTTTAATTTTAAAATATTTAATGAGTTATTCTAAATTAAAATTTTAAATTTATTTTGTCACAGTAAAAATAAAGTTAACGTTTTATTAGGGATTTTTTTTTTTTCATTGGATACCTATTTCTTAAAAATTACCACACAAATAAAGCTTTATATAGATTGTTATTGAGTTAGGTACTTATCCAGATCATAATTATTATTTTTTATAATTGTATTATATTTTAAATTATTTTTAACTTTTTAATAGGTATTTAAATAAAATAATATTATGTAAAGCAATTGCTAAATATTTAACTAAATAGTTATTGAAAATATGAAGCCGAGTGTACTGGTATAATTTAATACTTATTTATAATAAATACGTCACTATACTTACCTACAATATATTATACGCACGTTTTCGTTGTTTAAATGAACACGGCACACGACTCATTTATGCAGCGTACTATTTTCATCAAAACGCTATGCAAAAATGGAAACTACTTTATGTATCTATATTCTATATAATATATAAATATATATATATATATATATATGTTTTACTATATATTTCATATAAGTATAAAGTTCTTACTTATTAGTTATTATAGGAATATATAGTAACGTCGTTGGTTAAATCTTTTATACATACAAAGACGCAAAGTACTTATTTAAATACAATAATATATTATGTATGCCGATTTTATCATATAATATATTAATGTAAATGTTTTAAGTAAATATTGCTTGACGGTGTTTATTTATTAAAATTTGTATCTACACAGTTTTAGAAGAATTCTGTGAATCATCTGTACTTAAATATTTCCGATATGGTAATAAAAAATTGATGCGACTCTGCGACGCGCGTATAGTTCAGCAGCGAAACAGCACTTAAGCAAAACCCAAAGGACGTTCGCACTTTAAAAAAAAAAATATAAAAAAAAATAAAAAATAGCAAGAAACTTTACATAAATTGTTGACTTGTCCATGGAATGATACATATCGATAAAAAAAAAGAAAAAGAAAAACTACCACTGTGGTGGTCGGTAAAACGGCAATTATATTTGGCTAATGCTCCTCAGCGCTGGCAAACGAAAGTCGATAGACCGATAAATTAGTTTGGCATAAGCGACGTTCTGTTGAAGAGTATAAATGTATAATAATACCACGATTATACTGACAAAATACTTTTTTCTGTTATAATATTATTATAAAACCGGTCGCCCATATTATGTAAAAGTATACCTACTGCGAAATACGGCAAATTAACATCTCGAAAAATGTATCTTTTTATTATTTTCGTCCTTTTTTTTTTTTTTTAATATTATCAATTATTATCGTTACACTACGAGTATAAAGAATGAGATAAAATATATATTTGAATGTACAGTTAAAAAAATTTACTGAAACCCAGTTTATTTCGATAATTTTTAGATAGATAATATTAAAAAAAAAAAAAAAAAAAAAAAAAAAAATAATAAAATACGCGATTGCAGTCTTAAAACTGTTGATGGGGCCAAGGCATCAACAACGAATATTGTCGGCGACGATTACATCGAATACGTTTTTCACAAATCATAAATGTACGGATGGTGGGCAGGTGATGTATAGGTAAGTACTACTATGATTTATCGAAACACGTTGTATTCGTCAATATCAGTTGTCCACGCCCAATTCCCGCGGTCAGTCATTTTATTGATCACAAACTTATCATTCGCTGGTGAGAAAAATATAGCTCGCTACACGGGCCATATAAATAATCCATTTTTCAGTTTATTATTGGTTTTAATTGAAATATTATGTAAATTGCTTCACTTACCTCTACTCGCGTGTGACCAGATTATTGTCGCGAGACAAAGAACGGTTCGCCGCCGCCTTCGTTGTCGGCGTTTTCCGACGCAGTGGCTTTATAGTTTATTCATTTCGGACAACGACTATATTATTCTATTATATAGTATATGCAGTGCCACCGTTATATTTACATAATATTATGTACCACCATGTGTGGGCGTAGCGCGTCGTATAATAATATATTTTATGTAGATCGAGTGTTCGACAACTTTGCTCTCCGCAGTTATGAATTTATGATATCGAACGACGAACGGTTATTATTATACCTTTATTATAGTTCTACAGTTGTTATCGCTACAATAACATTCCGTCGTCTATTTTTAGTTGGATAATATTGTAATAATTGTTGTTAAGATTTTTTCTGCGAGTGGAAGAAGATCCCCGTAAAAAGTTCCAAAAAAAAAAAAAGAAATGAACAATAAGTTAAAAAACAAAACATTGCGATACGAAACGACGACCAGAATCCGTTAACCGTTTTGCAATGATGATGATAATATTGTAACGATTGAACGATTATACCTGTCGTTGATTTTAATAAAAAGCACTTGTCATGTAGTTTCATCGTCGAGCGTGTTGTTATGTATAAAGTGCATGTACTGTACTTACGATGAAATTACGCCTTAAAAGTTACAAAACTTACTTAATTAAATGATTAACATTCGAAAATATATTTATTGTTCTAATGATATAAATCATCAACCTTGATGATGCAGACATGTAGTGGGCAATTAATAGGTATTTATACTTATACACAGATTTACAGGGCAACACAAAAAATATTCATAAAAATATTATATCCATGAAATATATGTCTGGGAGCGGGGGGGGGAGGGGTGTTCAGAGGAAATAAGCCCGGGATAAAAAGTAATATATTAAGTAATATAATAAGTAATAATATTTAATAGTCAACAATACAGAATTCATGATTTTCAGTTTCTGTTGAATAGCATAAGAATATCGAGTATATTTTTTATATTCTACGTATTGTTGAACAACACCTATTCTTGGTAAATGCAATTTTAAATTCTAACAAAAAAAAAAAAAAAACATTCCGTGTTTTGCATTTGTTAATTTCTAAACTGTTACTTGGTTGATTGTATATTTTTTCTTATATGAATATATATTTTTTTTAAGTCAAACATTTAATGATGCACAATTCCGGGATATTATTCGGTTATATTACATATTTTGATGAAATCAAACAATGATAATTTATTGTGTTCTTAAAATTGAGTAAATTATGTGGACGATTTCGGCTATGGAAAAAATTTAAATTTTGGTAATTGCCCTTTTTTTTTTTAAATATTTACCAACTACCTAACACCTACATATTAAGTATAAAATAATATATGCGGGGTATCCCATGAAGATCTGACAAATGCAATAACTTTTGTTCTAATCAATATTTAAAAAAAACTTCTTTTAAATATAACTCATAGACATCTTGTATATATATATATATGCTTGCGTTGCAAATGATAAATAATACATCTATA
The DNA here is from genome assembly GCA_020882235.1 of Schizaphis graminum. Classification (NCBI taxonomy): domain Eukaryota; kingdom Metazoa; phylum Arthropoda; class Insecta; order Hemiptera; family Aphididae; genus Schizaphis; species Schizaphis graminum. The sequence goes on from CM037032.1 coordinate 15,865,281, forward strand.
GTGTGCGTCAGTCAGTTGATTTGATTTATAATAATATGACAGGTAGAAAATCGTTGTAAAATGTACGTTCGATAAACAATAAACATTGTATTTAATTTGTATTCAAGTCAGTATTGATACGCTATAGTAAATCGATAGTCTCGGTGACAATTGCACTTAAAATCAGGGATCTCCAATCTTATTTTACAGCGGACAAAATCTGAGATATGTTTTTTCGTCGCTGGCCAATATTTTTGAGGAATAACACTGGAATAAGGAGGTAATAAAATCGCAGAATAGATAAGATTATATGTATACCATCTATAATACTAGTGTACTTGCACGGTTAGAAAAATCCACCGATTACGAGTCCGATTGCATTATTAATATTTCTAAGTACCTACCTAACCTAACATAAAAGGGCTCTTACATATATTTGTACATGGTTTACCACATGACTTTACATCACAACTTTAATTTTAAAATGTAAATAATAATTAAATAGTAAATTATAAACGAAAGTCCAAAACTCCGGTGTATTTGAAAAGTGACGTTTTAAAAGTACGGACGATTGGGTATATACAACTTGACGTATTTTATATGTTCAAAGTACCGTCCATAATAATTTAAACCATTATAATAGTGATACAGAATATGTTAAATATAATTATATTATATTATTATATTCTTCGACTTAGGTTGAAATCAAATTAAAGCTTTTATAGTGCCATTATTATAACTAGTATTACGATAATAGTATTATCAGATAAAAGAGCTAAAAATTACGTCAAAAAAAAAAAGCTACGTCAAGAATCTAAATCATATATAATATAATATATTATGTACATAATATCAATGCGGCCTGCCCGGCCTGGATATCTCAGACATTATTACTCATGATAAATATTTTATGTTTTTTATCATCGACAAATCTGAGATTAGCGTTGATAATTTATCGTAATTAATATATTAAATTTTAAAACGTTTTAATAAGAATTGTATTTTATGACTAACATAATCACAATACATTTTTACGTCATCGTATAAAAATATTGTAATACTGACCTCAGATTTGTGTGAAATAGATCTTAGTTTATAATAACCATTGTCCGTTTTAAAATAAATTGATGTTCTTATCATTATTATTATACAACTATCTATAAGTACCATTAATACTGGACAGTGGACATGTATGTTTGTTTTTTACTGAAATTTAAATGATTGAGCTTTATTTAAATAAAGAATTTAAAAAAAATTGCATATTATCTACTTATTTATCGTAGACTTTGAGTACAGCAATTGAGCAATGAATGTATAAAATATATTGATTTTACAATTTTGATAAGTAAAAATTGTCAGAATTTTTCTTGTCAATAAAGAAAAAGAAATAGTGAAAAATGGAAAATTGTATACAAAACTATAGTATTTGACAAAATTGATTTTCTTGTTTTGTTGTCTAGTTCAAAAAACAAATAACCATAGATAAGTGATAGGTACTTATAATTTTTTATCAAATATTTATAATAGAATTTAATTATATTATAATTTTCAAAATATTTTGACTCTTTTTGACCTATATTTATAGACTTTTTAAAGTTTCTTTTTTACAAATTTAATGCCAAAATAAATTTTTTCTCTGGCCAAAAAATTTGATACTATATTCACTCTAGAACTACCAAAAAATCTAAATAGTTTATAAACTTGATTAATTGTTATTAACATTTAAAGTTAATATCTGGACCAAATTTAATTTAAACTAAGATAAGCGATTTTAGTTATTTTGATGTAATTCAAAAATAGTTTTCGTAGGAATATGAAACTTTTATCTATATTATTATATTTTATACACACTATCACATTTTATAAATGTTTAGATTAATTTTATGCTATTGAATATTTACAGCGTATATTACTTCTAGTAAAATACAATACTATAATATTAATAGTTATAATTATTATTATTATGACTATATTATATTTATATAATAATATGCTGACAAATCGTCCTCACTGAGAATTGTTTTTCGAATCCAATGATTTATCGTTGAGTTCAAATTTAATATGCCCATTACAGTGGCCTACTCATTGATAAGGTGTCTGGTATACTCAATTCTTGATTTATAGAAGAGCGGTTACTTACATAACTTTTCCACTTGGCACTTCCCTTTAATTTTTTAATTTATTATCGTACTAAATACCTAAAATATTTAAATTACAACCAAATATTAATACACTTTGTTTATTTTTCGTGTGATCATAATAAAAAATATTTGACTTTGAAATTAAATAAATTGCTCATAGGTATTTTTTAGTACGAGTATAATATACTATAATTAATGCATATGATTTTATTATTTAATATTTTAATTTTGGATTTTTCAATTATTGCAAACCAAACCAAATGTAGGTAACCAAAGACAAAAATATTTTAATTTCTGTATTTTTTTTACAGAGTATATTAATAAGTATAACAAAAAAAACATTGTCATCAATATCGTGTACGAGCTCTGAAATTATTTAAACTCGTGATTTTTTTTCTCTCGGACAAGAATACATTGATAAACTCGAATAAATGTATAATATCCAGAGCAAGATCACGTAGAAATCTCTATTGGCAAACGTTCCCTCGAAACGGCGTCACAATATATATTATACTTATTGGACCTCTGAATTACAAACGAGACCGAATAGATATTAGTCTGGATACTGAGATTTACGATGTTTCTAAAAATCTAATATTGTCGGACACTATGACGTGATGACCCCGATCACTACGGCCTATGCTATTGCAATTGTACGTGATCCGATGATTTCTTGAAAACTCATTCGACATTCGAGTTGAAACGTATATTGACCGTAAACTAATACTTACACAAAGCGAACGAGTTGACGTTTTCGTGATAAATATTAGATTTTAAACGATTGAAAAAAGTTTTAAAAATAAAAGGCTAGGCACATTCATATCTAAGAAACTAAACATGAAATGAAAACACAACGTTGTTGTAGAGATTTACTCGTCAATCTATGCGACATACAAGTTTAAATTATTTAAAGAACTAAAAAAATATATATACCTATTATTAGATGATTTGATTCGATATTAATAATGTTAATTAAATTTGATTCCTTCTAAGTAGATATTATATTGTTTAAGTTAAATTTATAGACTTATGTATTAGATATTGCAGCAAGAAATACGTTACTTTACAGTTATATTATATACCGTTCAGTATTCACATGAAGTACAGATAAACAAATTATACTTGTAAGTATACGATTAGATATTTGTATTTAAAATTTAATTGCAATTACGTTAAAAATATTAAATGATTGTCATAAAATTACGTGATAAATTAGTTTGCATTAAATTTGAATATACTAAGTTTGAATTTTATGGAAGAATAACATACATATATATTTATTTTATCAAAAGTATTCTATTCTTATTTTTAAATAAGTAATATTAAATTGGTATAGATATTTTCGTTAAAATTGTATAACAACGTAAAATATATTACGTATAATAAAAAAATATTTACAACAAAATACTCAACATTTTACTAATTATTAAAATCTAATGTACTTTAAAGTGATAAGCGAAATGTATTACATTACACGAGAACTCACCCCCAGCACAGGTTCACCATAATATGGTTTTAACTATATTTTTTCGTTTAAAATGTAAGAAGACCGTGATTATTTTTAAACATTGCAGATTTACCAGAACTAAATAATCTTATAATCTAAAATTGTATACGTTCTCTGTAGAATATATTTTTGTTTTAGCATTACGCACTTGAACCGGATTGAAACAACAACAATCATTACCTATAATATTGTTTTTTGGCTTATCAATATGAGTAAAAGTTTTCTGTTTACCCGATTGTCGGCCTGTCGCGATTGCACAAGTTGCTAATTATTCTACGAATTGCAACGAAAAAAAAAACAACTGCTGTAGTAAATATTCAATTTTTGTTTTATTTTATTTTTTTACCTTTTGTTTCTCTTGTACACTAAAAATGGCTAAAATAAAAATGTTAAGAGCTAATAACAACCGATAATTGTTCGAACCGACAACTACAATTACTTGTTAGCCCATCTATATATAATATATAATACACAATATTGACGTTTAGTAGACTTCGTGTCTATACTGTACATGTCAATCATTTCAAAATGTGGTACTTACAAGTGTCGTCAAATTTACTCATTGCAGTGGCATTAATCTGTATGATACAGGTAGGTGAAATATTATGTTATAAAACAGAATTCTTATACGGCCAATAATATTTATCACTGCAATCTAAATTCAGTAGATATATAGGCATAGTAACTACGAATATTGATTAGCATATTTTATATTTATTTTACCACGGATTTTAAACCAATTTTAATAGTCTTAGGTTTAAACCGATTCTAAGGATTTATTGAAGTTTTTTCAATTCGTATTATGGATTATAAATCAACGGTAACCTGGATTTTAAAGTCAAATATTTCAAACGGTCCTAAATTATAAGAAAATTATTCATATTTGTATCAAATACAAATTATTTTTCTCGGAATACATGCCTTAAATCAATTGTAAAGTTCCAAAATAATTCGATTATATGACATATTCTTATATAAAATAAAGTAAATAAGTATCAAAACCATATTTTCCAATAATGTAAAAGTTTTAAAAAGAAAACAAATAATAATTCAATTTTCTAACATTGATAGTTTTGGGTAATATAATTTATATTGTAATTTATAATATTATTTTTTTAACTTTATTTATTTTATTTATCAAATTTTTGATTTTATTTCATGTTTCTGGCTAAGATTAAGAGTTTAATAATAGAGGTAGGCCCTACAGATAGGTTGTCAATTATGAAAGAGAAACATTGTTAAAAGTTATAGATACTTTTATCTCACAAATATATTTGCGTAAAAATCTAAAACTTTAATGATCCATTTTTAGTAATACAAATATTTTTAATGGTGAGCATTGTTTCAAACTATAAAAAGCGGGTAAGTGAGTATCGCTCTGCTGTACATTAGAGGGTGGGGGGGACCTCGGACTAGGGTAGGTTAAATTTGAATGCAATGATAGGTATCATTGTATACGAAAAACGATTCTGAACGAAGATGATTTGTCAGTTTAGGATATATTATATTTAAATATTGTCAAATATTCTATTTTGAAACAAATAGTATAGTTTTTATATGTTACTATAGTTACTTTATAGTTTATAGTATCTGTTTATTAATAAAAAAAGTATTTGGCAACATACGTATAATGAGAGTATGAAATTTAATTTAAATTTTGAAATATTTCGTATAAATTCGAACTTTAAGCACTTATAAAAAAAATTTTTGACTAGCGATTTCGGAATTTTTTTTATCACTTTAAGAACAACTTATAAGAAACCTTGTATTAAATTTTCAAGATTTTCTGGCCACCCAAAAAATTTTTATCGGCATTTGAAGAAAAAAAACTTAGAAAAGTCGAAAATTTCAATTGTCTATAAGTAGCTTAAAATGGTCAAAATATTTTGAAAATTTAACTGTAAAGAGATAACCATAATATAAACATTTGGTGAAAATTTCAAGTATTTAAAATAATTCGTTTTTGAGTTACAGCAAAATCAAAAAATCGATTTTGTCGAAAAGTGGTTTTTCGTAAAATTGCCGTTTTTCTGTCATTTTTTTTTTGTTTTTCTCGATTTTTTTGAAAACTATTTGAAAATGTTTACTTTTGACCCCCCAAAGTACCAACTAGATGAATTTTCCTATTCAAAGAGGGACTGAAGTCAAAATCGGAGCATTATTACTGCTACAAATGTTGTCGTCAGACACAAAAAAAAAAAACACACATCATTGTAAAATCAATACATTCATCACTCCGTTCAGAATCTAAAATATAAGTATATAATGTATACTTTGAATTGATAAGAAAAAAAGGGAAAATATAGTTCATCTTTGAAAAGGTCAATGAAATGGATGTATTAAATTTGAATTGAATGATAAATCATTGAATGTGAAAAATGATTCTGGGTGGAGATAGTTTATCAGCCTATTATTAAATAAATATATTACTATTAATTACTGTAGTAATTTATTTTATTTCAGTAAGACCTCGTTAGCCCGCACCCGTCAGCCCGACAACTTCAATAATCTGATACTCTTTTATTTTATTTTTTCTCATACCTACACGATAAATGTTATTTGGAAATTAGACTTAATTAATATACGTAACATATCTGATATGTATTTTATTTTTTAAATGCACTTTATTCACTTCTCGATCTTAATTATTTGTTATCAGTTAACTTTATTATCGGTTTATTTGTAAGTTTGTTGTATTATACGTACTCGTCAATTTATTTAAAAAGTAAGCATACAACATAAACATTAATTTAAAACATAGAAATAATCAAAAAAATTGATCAGAAATATAACTGATTAAGCGGAGTCTAATGGTATCGGACGTGTTACGATTTATAGTATTAAAAAAAATCCTGACAAAATTTGAATGATCACAAATGTAACCAAAATATAACGAGAAATGTTTAGTTTTCTTTAACTGGTGATGCCATGTACATCTGGTTTCTTCAAGAACATAACAGACACGCATAACAAAAAATCATCAAGCAATTAAAACATTTTAAATTTTTTTTTATTTTGGCATATTTAATAAGCATATTTTTGATATTTTAAATTGTTCAATAATTTAATTGCCTATTAGCCTAAAGATCGAATTTAGATGACATAAAAACTTTTCATAAACTAGTTTAATGAACTTTTCATTACAATTGTTAAAAATTGTCTTAAAAAGCAAAATTAATCACAAGAACCGTTTATAATTTTAGATAATTTTATAGAAAAAATTAATGGCATGACTTTAAGCCTGAAGAAGATTTTATAAAAATTATGTTCTTACCTCCAAGCATGTACCCATAGTTACAGCAAACGAATCAAAAGATAATTCAAATAGTTGTAGTTTCACTAAAAAATTGTCTATTATACGACATTGTCTATTAAAAAAAAAAGGAAACATTGTCGATTTTATAAAAACCAGTAATATAAACAATGGTGTATACAATTTTTCTTATGCCTGAGAAAATATATCTACTAAGGTATAAATCTCATCAATGGAAAAAATATGGCTTACATTACAACTTTTAATTCAGCACGTTAGTTGAAATGTTAGTACAAGAAGACTCTGAAAACTATAATTTTTTAAATACATATATTTATAAAACCATTAATAGAGGTTTACTCTAATAAATCTAAATGTCTTGCAAAACATGAGGTAAAAGATCAGAACACTGAAAACGAAAATTTTCAACTGATGATAAAATTCTGCAAGACAGACGTGATATTAAGGTAGAACACAGAGAGCCCGGTGCACGAAAATTCCGTACAGTACAACATTCAACTACTATACTAGCCATAATACTTTTGTCCAATAGTTTTATTAAAATTAAATAAAATCTGAAAATACGATGATTTTAAAGCAGACGCAAGAACAGATAGTGAAAAATTCTTTACAAAATAAAAACAAACAAAAATCAAATAAAATTTGCATTTATTAATATTTAATTCTAAATACAAATATTAATAAATATTGATTAATAAATACATTATCACAATATGTACAATACACTTTTTACTACCTTATTTACAAATTGTATATTCAAAATAAATAAAAACATTATTACATTAATATTAGGAAGGTTGTATCCTTTATTTGGTCAAACCCATAATAATCCAACTACTACTGGTCTCATATAATTCGGGCTAGCGATGTCTTTATATTAGTTAAACGGAATAAACTACAAATAGGTAATAGAATACAATTAATCTAAATGTTTTGAAAATATTATTGTGTATATAAAATATAATAATACTCGTATACGTTAAACCTACCTGATCTCCGAAAAATATTTTCAAAACACAACAAAATAATTAAAACAGTAATTCTTTGTTAAAATGTCGAATTTTGTACAAATTTGAGCTTCAATTGCTCATAAAAAACATCTATTGCTATATAACTTATATATAATTAAATGATTACAATAAACATGTATAAGAAGCCTTGTTTCAAGTTTTTAAATTGATTTATTGGGTGAACATATTTTGTAATAACCCAAAGTCATCGACTCAAATTTGAATATCTGACAGTTTTTCTTTTAAACAGCATGTATATTATTCCATTTGGCGATCCATGATGTATAAGTATAATGTTATATTCCACTTCTCAGAAAGTCTATCTTTTGCCAATATGACACTTCTGTTTTATCAATAATATAAATATTTATTTAACTAAATACTTTTTAAAAACAAAATATAAATTAAAATGTATAAGTTAGTATTTTCAGCATTGGTGCAGTGTTACAATTTTGCTCTAAGTTGGATATCATTAATCATCTGACAAGCTCTTGTGTCGTTCTCTTTTATATATTATAATCAATTTCAATGAGAGTGGTGGTTTTGGGGTTATAGCTATGGTGAATAATCTGGGTGGAATTTTTGTGATTTCACTGTAACTTTTGTATATTAGTCAAAGTATTTTTTCTGGTAAACATCTAAGGTTGACTTTTAACCGCTGAAACGTGTAATCTCCGTTTAATTTTTTTATTAAATTCACTCAATGAGGAATACGTTCTTCACACTGGATTTAGTATGTTTGTTTTATTATTTTCCAAATAAATTGTGTCACCATACTTTTCGTGTGTAGTATTTTTTATACTAAGGTACATAACGAAACATATAACACACATTTAAAATATATGTATATATTTGTAAAATTAATAAATTTACCACTGCGAATAAAAAAAAAGAGTTTTGTATAACTAATATTAACATTATTTTGGTTTTTAATCAGAAATATTAAATAGATAATATTTATGGTATCTGGCCAAAATAGCGAAATAATAATGACAAAAATAAAAACAACGAATTTTAAAAAAGAGCGAAAATATATAATAGCGAAAATATACGATTAGGCATTTAGTTAGTGAAAATAATTATTAAAAAAATAATTAGGTTAGTGACAAATTATATGCTACACATTTACAAAGTTATTATTATTAGTATTATAATTTGTAATCAACAAATGATGTCTTTTAGCACAGTCCTTGTACTTTTTTTCTGTGGTTGTTCTCTCACATTATACTGTTCTCGTTTCAATTCTTCTAAGTCTTGAATTTTCTTTATTCTGTCAATAAATGTCCATATAGTAGGGTGGTTTTCTCCTAAAAAAATATACAAGCTACATATTGACGCATTGCTGAACTAAAACTGTATTAACTTGTCTTAGCTCAAATATAATACGATTGACAATCTTATCTCGGTATATTTCCAATATTATTAAAATAGTTATAATATTAACTAAGATAACATATTGTCGATAACTCGATACATCTGAGGGTACTGGATATATATTAATTGCGCCAGAAATTACAGGTAAAAATAAGTTTTATTAAGTTATAGTGTAATATGTATTTGAAAAAGAAATGATAAAGATCTGCAGTTTCATTATTATGCATAATCGCTTACTTTAAAATTCGCTATTATCAATTCGGGATTTTTACATTCGCGGTTAATTGTTTCACTATTTTGGCCTAACGGCCTAGGCCCAATATTTATATACTTTAAATCACTTTTAATATGTCCATATTTATATATTTTCAGAATGCAATATCACTCACTTTAGATCCTAAAACTACAGAGGATCAGTGGTCAACACTGGAAAATTCTACAGATCAAATTGACTTAAAAAAAATTTCGAAAATGTGTAAAAATTCTCTGAATAACTTCAACGAAAAATTAGAAAATACAAGAACTATTGTTAACAAAAGATTACCTGAACCTAATAAAACAACAGAAGATATAGTAAACTTAGTAAGTGATATAAAAACGCAAATCAAAAATTCATCTGCAGATCTCGTATCTGTAAGAAGATTAGTTCAAAAAACTGCTTTACGATTTAGAGACACATTCAAATCACTTGTATCATTTACTGAATTAGATAATGAATCCGTAAATAAAGAATTAGAAAATATTAAGAAAACAACAGTTGATGGTAAAAAACCATTGGTAAATCGTGTTGTACGATCATTTGGAAACCGGTACGATCTTATGAAATTGGCCAACAAGGTTCTTGAGATATCTTCTGATCATGAAAAGTTAAAAAATAATTATGACGAAAAAAAAAAAAATGCTAAAAAAGAATTTAATTCGTTGTGGAATTCTTTATCTAATCATTCAAAAAATATAAATGATAATGCTCTAAAGGCCTTGGAAACTTTCTTTGAAGGCATAAAATCTGTAAAATTAATGAAAAAAAAAATTAAGACACTTGGTGAAGATGCAATTAATGAAATTAAATTGGGGGATGATATTAACAAACTTAAAAATGCTGTTGAATTAGCAAAATCATTGAAATTAAAGTTCGAAGATGAATGGAATCTTGATTCAGGTGAATTAACTTATAGTGAAGAACAAAAGAAAGCTACTAATAAAACAGCAGATGAAAATCCGGTTAAGCATGATAATGAACAAGATAAATCAATTAAGAATAGTTCTACAAATGATAACCAACCTATTTTACCAGTAGTTGAACAAGAAACGATTGACAACGAAAATAATAATTTTATTCCATCTACCCAGGCTGAGATTGAAAAACCATCTAAAGATGACAACCAAACATCAGATAAAGCTATCTTTTCAGTTGAGGACACACAATTACCTACTGAGACAAAAAATAAAGATGAAACTAAAATAATAGCACCAACAGATTTAGAAAACGATGATAATACAGATAATAATGTTTCTGATAATATAAATTCTTCTATAAAAGAAACATCATTTAATCCTGATATTGCTAACAACGAGACACTTATTACACCCACTAAAGATTCGCTAAATAATAAAAAATCTAAAACAAGTCGGGAAAAAACACCAATACTACCATGGAAAAAATTAATAGAATTAGATGACTCACAGGTTAGTCAACAATCAGAGAAATGTGAAAGTTTATTGAATAACACAACACAAGACTTTGATAGTATAAAAAAATCAGCAAAAACCCAAATACAAGTAACTAAAAGTTACAACAATTTACAAAAGATAGAAAATGACATAATTCAACAGTTTTATGATAAAATGGTTAATACAAACTCACAACTGTCTGATAATTTAGTGAATGCAGCAGAAAATGTTTGTGATAATGTTACACCAATAAATACAAGATATGAAACAAAATTTAAAAATGATCCGAACATCAAACGTATAAAATATTTGTTAGGTAAACAATACGATCCTAATCAATACATTTTAAAAGTCTTAGATGATGCAAGTCATAAAAAAGGGATCGGTGGCATGAAAAAGACTACTTATTACAAAATGTTAGCAGTAGCTTACAATTTGAACCACGAAACAAAAGAAATGGAAGACGCTTCATTATATGCAATGAACAAAATCTACGAAGGAAAATTAGCAACGACTAATTTACAAAAAATGTTTAATAAGGAAAAAGCATCGAAAGCTTGTTATATACGAAATATTTTACTAGAAAAAGAGAATGAGGCTGAAAAAAAGAATAAGGATGAAAATAAAGAAAAAATAAAAGAAAATATAAGTGATGACACCAATACGGAACCATTAAAATCTGACGTCAACCTAGATTCAGTTGACGAAATACAGCCACCGACAGTAAATGATGACAATGAACCAATTTTAAATAATGAAGAAGAAACGAAAACATTAAACGAAACAAATGAATCAACAGCTCTTAACAACGAAGGTGATACTGAAAATGATACATTAGCAGAAGACGACGAAAACTTGAATGAATCAAATGCTATCAAATCAGATGAAACTCCAGAAACAGAGTCAACAGTTGATGATGACGATGAAACTGATCCAGAGAACAAAGAAAATTCAGAAAATGCTAATGGCGATGCAGATGAAGTAATGGATGAAGGAAATGCCTCAGACAAACCCAAAGCAAAACGTCGCAGAAAGCGTATAGATCCCAAAGATGGAAAAGAAATACCTGAAGAAAGTGCGACATCAGCAGAAGACGACGAAAGCTTGAATGAATCAAATGCTATCAAATCAGGTGAAACTCCAGAAACAGAGTCAACAGTTGATGATGACAACGGAACTGATCCAGAGAACATCGAAAATTCAGAAAATGCTAATGGCGATGCAGATGAAGTAACGGATGAAGGAAATGCCTCAGACAAACCCAAAGCAAAACGCCGCAGAAAGCGCATAGATCCCAAAGATGGAAAAGAAATACCCGAAGAAAGTGCGAAATTAGAAGAAGAAGACGAAAACAACTTAAATAAGGCAAATGAGATAAAATCTGGTGATAATCCGGACATAGAATCATCCGAAAATACTGATAATGAAAATGAAAAGAAAATAGAAAAAAAAGGAGACATTAAAGAAGATATACCATATGAGGATGAGGGTATCACCAATGATAACTCTAATGAAGAACCAATAGATGATAATGTAGGAAATAAAGATCTAGAAAATAACAATAAAGAAACAGAAGAGTTGGATGAAAATGAAGACTTAAATAGTGTAGAAGGTGCAGAACTAAATGGTGTCGATAATGAGAATATTATTCCCGCAGCAGAAAGCATGGGAGAAGATTCAAGGTCAGATGAAACAAGTTATGAAGAACCTGACGAAAGAAGTCTCAAAAAGAATTCCAATGAAAACTACCAAGGTAACAATAATCCTATCAAAGAACGAAATAATAGAGTTGGTGGACCTTATAGAAAAAACGTACGCGACAGGAAACATAAAGACCCAAAGAACAGCCATGAAGTGTCGGAAGAATATGACCCTGTCGAAGAACAGGATGAAGATCCACTAATTGAAAATAACCACCCGGAGACACAAGATGAAACACCTGAAAAAACGGAAGATAAAGAGGATTCCGAAACACCGGACATCGATAAAGGAGATACCAATGTACAAAACGAAGGTGATGATCCAGCAAAATCAAATAGACGCCGAAGGAAACGTAAAGACCCCTTAACTGGTCTTGATGATAATAATCCAGAAACACCGGTTGAAACACCCGATAATTCGGAAGTTGAAGAGGATTCCGAAACACCGGAATTAGATGAAGGAGATACCAATGTACAAAACGAAGGTGATGATCCAGCAAAATCAAATAGACGCCGAAGGAAACGTAAAGACCCCATGACTGGCCTTGATGATAATAATCCAGAAACACCGGTTGAAACACCGGTTGAAACAACGGTTGAAACACCTGAAAATACGGTTGATAAAGAGGATTCCGAAACACCGGACATCGATGAAGGAGATACCAATGCACAAAACGAAGGTGATGATCCAACAAAATCAAATAGACGCCGAAGGAAACGTAAAGACCCAATTACTGGTCTTGAAGTGTCTGAAGAGTATGACACTGTCGAAGAACAAGATGAAGAACCACTAATTGAAAATAACCACCCAAAGACACAAGATGAAACACCTGAAAATACGGAAGATAAAGAGGATTCCGAAACACCGGACATCGATGAAGGAGATACCAATATACAAAAAGAAGGTGATGATCCAGCAAAATCAAATAGACGCCGAAGGAAACGTAAAGACCCCTTAACTGGTCTTGATGATAATAATCCAGAAACACCGGTTGAAACACCTGAAAATACGGAAGATAAAGAAGATTCCGAAACACCGGACATCGATGAAGGAGATACCAATGCACAAAACGAAGGTGATGATCCAGCAAAATCAAATAGACGCCGAAGGAAACGTAAAGACCCTATTACTGGTCTTGATGATAATAATCCAGAAACATCGGTTGAAACACCTGAAAATACGGAAGATAAAGAGGATTCCGAAACACCGGAATTAGATGAAGGAGATACCAATGTACAAAAAGAAGGTGATGATCCAGAAAAATCAAATAGACGCCGAAGGAAACGTAAAGACCCCTTAACTGGTCTTGATGATAATAATCCAGAAACACCGGTTGAAACACCCGATAATACGGAAGTTGAAGAGGATTCCGAAACACCGGAATTAGATGAAGGAGATACCAATGCACAAAACGGAGGTGATGATCCAGCAAAATCAAATAGACGCCGAAGGAAACGTAAAGACCCAATTACTGGTCTTGAAGTGTCTGAAGAGTATGACACTGTCGAAGAACAGGATGAAGAACCACTAATTGAAAATAACCACCCGGAGACACAAGATGAAACACCTGAAAATACGGAAGATAAAGAAGATTCCGAAACACCGGACATCGATGAAGGAGATACCAATGTACAAAACGAAGGTGATGATCCAGCGAAATCAAATAGACGCCGAAGGAAACGTAAAGACCCCTTAACTGGTCTTGATGATAATAATCCAGAAACACCTGTTGAAACACCTGAAAATACGGAAGATAAAGAAGATTCCGAAACACCGGGCATCGACGAAGGAGATACCAATGTACAAAACGAAGGTGATGATCCAGCGAAATCAAATAGACGCCGAAGGAAACGTAAAGACCCCTTAACTGATCTTGATGATAATAATCCAGAAACATCGGTTGAAACACCTGAAAATACGGAAGATAAAGAGGATTCCGAAACACCGGAATTAGATGAAGGAGATACCAATGCACAAAACGAAGGTGATGATCCAGCAAAATCAAATAGACGCCGAAGGAAACGTAAAGACCCCTTAACTGGTCTTGATGATAATAATCCAGAAACACCGGTTGAAACACCCGATAATACGGAAGTTGAAGAGGATTCCGAAACACCGGAATTAGATGAAGGAGATACCAATGCACAATACGAAGGTGATGATCCAGCAAAATCAAATAGACGCCGAAGGAAACGTAAAGACCCTATTACTGGTCTTGATGATAATAATCCAGAAACATCGGTTGAAACACCTGAAAATACGGAAGATAAAGAGGATTCCGAAACACCGGAATTAGATGAAGGAGATACCAATGCACAAAACGAAGGTGATGATCCAGCAAAATCAAATAGACGCCGAAGGAAACGTAAAGACCCTATTACTGGTCTTGATGATAATAATCCAGAAACATCGGTTGAAACACCTGAAAATACGGAAGATAAAGAGGATTCCGAAACACCGGAATTAGATGAAGGAGATACCAATGCACAAAACGGAGGTGATGATCCAGCAAAATCAAATAGACGCCGAAGGAAACGTAAAGACCCAATTACTGGTCTTGAAGTGTCTGAAGAGTATGACACTGTCGAAGAACAGGATGAAGAACCACTAATTGAAAATAACCACCCGGAGACACAAGATGAAACACCTGAAAATACGGAAGATAAAGAGGATTCCGAAACACCGGACATCGATGAAGGAGATACCAATGTACAAAACGAAGGTGATGATCCAGCGAAATCAAATAGACGCCGAAGGAAACGTAAAGACCCCTTAACTGGTCTTGATGATAATAATCCAGAAACACCGGTTGAAACACCCGATAATACGGAAGTTGAAGAGGATTCCGAAACACCGGAATTAGATGAAGGAGATACCAATGCACAATACGAAGGTGATGATCCAGAAAAATCAAATAGACGCCGAAGGAAACGTAAAGACCCTATTACTGGTCTTGATGATAATAATCCAGAAACATCGGTTGAAACACCTGAAAATACGGAAGATAAAGAGGATTCCGAAACACCGGAATTAGATGAAGGAGATACCAATGCACAAAACGAAGGTGATGATCCAGCAAAATCAAATAGACGCCGAAGGAAACGTAAAGACCCTATTACTGGTCTTGATGATAATAATCCAGAAACACCGGTTGAAACACCTGAAAATACGGAAGATAAAGAAGATTCCGAAACACCGGACATCGATGAAGGAGATACCAATGCACAAAACGGAGGTGATGATCCAGCAAAATCAAATAGACGCCGAAGGAAACGTAAAGACCCAATTACTGGTCTTGAAGTGTCTGAAGAGTATGACACTGTCGAAGAACAGGATGAAGAACCACTAATTGAAAATAACCACCCGGAGACACAAGATGAAACACCCGATAATACGGAAGTTGAAGAGGATTCCGAAACACCGGAATTAGATGAAGGAGATACCAATGCACAATACGAAGGTGATGATCCAGCAAAATCAAATAGACGCCGAAGGAAACGTAAAGACCCTATTACTGGTCTTGATGATAATAATCCAGAAACATCGGTTGAATCACCTGAAAATACGGAAGATAAAGAGGATTCCGAAACACCGGAATTAGATGAAGGAGATACCAATGCACAAAACGAAGGTGATGATCCAGCAAAATCAAATAGACGCCGAAGGAAACGTAAAGACCCTATTACTGGTCTTGATGATAATAATCCAGAAACACCGGTTGAAACACCTGAAAATACGGAAGATAAAGAAGATTCCGAAACACCGGACATCGATGAAGGAGATACCAATGTACAAAACGAAGGTGATGATCCAGCGAAATCAAATAGACGCCGAAGGAAACGTAAAGACCCAATTACTGGTCTTGATGATAATAATCCAGAAACATCGGTTGAAACACCTGAAAATACGGAAGATAAAGAGGATTCCGAAACACCGGAATTAGATGAAGGAGATACCAATGCACAAAACGAAGGTGATGATCCAGCAAAATCAAATAGACGCCGAAGGAAACGTAAAGACCCTATTACTGGTCTTGATGATAATAATCCAGAAACACCGGTTGAAACACCTGAAAATACGGAAGATAAAGAAGATTCCGAAACACCGGACATCGATGAAGGAGATACCAATGTACAAAAAGAAGGTGATGATCCAGAAAAATCAAATAGACGCCGAAGGAAACGTAAAGACCCCTTAACGGGTCTTGATGATAATAATCCAGAAACACCGGTTGAAACACCCGATAATACGGAAGTTGAAGAGGATTCCGAAACACCGGAATTAGATGAAGGAGATACCAATGCACAAAACGGAGGTGATGATCCAGCAAAATCAAATAGACGCCGAAGGAAACGTAAAGACCCAATTACTGGTCTTGAAGTGTCTGAAGAGTATGACACTGTCGAAGAACAGGATGAAGAACCACTAATTGAAAATAACCACCCGGAGACACAAGATGAAACACCTGAAAATACGGAAGATAAAGAGGATTCCGAAACACCGGACATCGATGAAGGAGATACCAATGTACAAAACGAAGGTGATGATCCAGCGAAATCAAATAGACGCCGAAGGAAACGTAAAGACCCCTTAACTGGTCTTGATGATAATAATCCAGAAACACCGGTTGAAACACCCGATAATACGGAAGTTGAAGAGGATTCCGAAACACCGGAATTAGATGAAGGAGATACCAATGCACAATACGAAGGTGATGATCCAGAAAAATCAAATAGACGCCGAAGGAAACGTAAAGACCCTATTACTGGTCTTGATGATAATAATCCAGAAACATCGGTTGAAACACCTGAAAATACGGAAGATAAAGAGGATTCCGAAACACCGGAATTAGATGAAGGAGATACCAATGCACAAAACGAAGGTGATGATCCAGCAAAATCAAATAGACGCCGAAGGAAACGTAAAGACCCTATTACTGGTCTTGATGATAATAATCCAGAAACACCGGTTGAAACACCTGAAAATACGGAAGATAAAGAAGATTCCGAAACACCGGACATCGATGAAGGAGATACCAATGCACAAAACGGAGGTGATGATCCAGCAAAATCAAATAGACGCCGAAGGAAACGTAAAGACCCAATTACTGGTCTTGAAGTGTCTGAAGAGTATGACACTGTCGAAGAACAGGATGAAGAACCACTAATTGAAAATAACCACCCGGAGACACAAGATGAAACACCCGATAATACGGAAGTTGAAGAGGATTCCGAAACACCGGAATTAGATGAAGGAGATACCAATGCACAATACGAAGGTGATGATCCAGCAAAATCAAATAGACGCCGAAGGAAACGTAAAGACCCTATTACTGGTCTTGATGATAATAATCCAGAAACATCGGTTGAATCACCTGAAAATACGGAAGATAAAGAGGATTCCGAAACACCGGAATTAGATGAAGGAGATACCAATGCACAAAACGAAGGTGATGATCCAGCAAAATCAAATAGACGCCGAAGGAAACGTAAAGACCCTATTACTGGTCTTGATGATAATAATCCAGAAACACCGGTTGAAACACCTGAAAATACGGAAGATAAAGAAGATTCCGAAACACCGGACATCGATGAAGGAGATACCAATGTACAAAACGAAGGTGATGATCCAGCGAAATCAAATAGACGCCGAAGGAAACGTAAAGACCCAATTACTGGTCTTGATGATAATAATCCAGAAACATCGGTTGAAACACCTGAAAATACGGAAGATAAAGAGGATTCCGAAACACCGGAATTAGATGAAGGAGATACCAATGCACAAAACGAAGGTGATGATCCAGCAAAATCAAATAGACGCCGAAGGAAACGTAAAGACCCTATTACTGGTCTTGATGATAATAATCCAGAAACACCGGTTGAAACACCTGAAAATACGGAAGATAAAGAAGATTCCGAAACACCGGACATCGATGAAGGAGATACCAATGTACAAAAAGAAGGTGATGATCCAGAAAAATCAAATAGACGCCGAAGGAAACGTAAAGACCCCTTAACGGGTCTTGATGATAATAATCCAGAAACACCGGTTGAAACACCCGATAATACGGAAGTTGAAGAGGATTCCGAAACACCGGAATTAGATGAAGGAGATACCAATGCACAAAACGGAGGTGATGATCCAGCAAAATCAAATAGACGCCGAAGGAAACGTAAAGACCCAATTACTGGTCTTGAAGTGTCTGAAGAGTATGACACTGTCGAAGAACAGGATGAAGAACCACTAATTGAAAATAACCACCCGGAGACACAAGATGAAACACCTGAAAATACGGAAGATAAAGAGGATTCCGAAACACCGGACATCGATGAAGGAGATACCAATGTACAAAACGAAGGTGATGATCCAGCGAAATCAAATAGACGCCGAAGGAAACGTAAAGACCCCTTAACTGGTCTTGATGATAATAATCCAGAAACACCGGTTGAAACACCCGATAATACGGAAGTTGAAGAGGATTCCGAAACACCGGAATTAGATGAAGGAGATACCAATGCACAATACGAAGGTGATGATCCAGAAAAATCAAATAGACGCCGAAGGAAACGTAAAGACCCTATTACTGGTCTTGATGATAATAATCCAGAAACATCGGTTGAAACACCTGAAAATACGGAAGATAAAGAGGATTCCGAAACACCGGAATTAGATGAAGGAGATACCAATGCACAAAACGAAGGTGATGATCCAGCAAAATCAAATAGACGCCGAAGGAAACGTAAAGACCCTATTACTGGTCTTGATGATAATAATCCAGAAACACCGGTTGAAACACCTGAAAATACGGAAGATAAAGAAGATTCCGAAACACCGGACATCGATGAAGGAGATACCAATGCACAAAACGGAGGTGATGATCCAGCAAAATCAAATAGACGCCGAAGGAAACGTAAAGACCCAATTACTGGTCTTGAAGTGTCTGAAGAGTATGACACTGTCGAAGAACAGGATGAAGAACCACTAATTGAAAATAACCACCCGGAGACACAAGATGAAACACCTGAAAATACGGAAGATAAAGAGGATTCCGAAACACCGGACATCGATGAAGGAGATACCAATATACAAAACGAAGGTGATGATCCAGCGAAATCAAATAGACGCCGAAGGAAACGTAAAGACCCCTTAACTGGTCTTGATGATAATAATCCAGAAACACCGGTTGAAACACCCGATAATACGGAAGTTGAAGAGGATTCCGAAACACCGGAATTAGATGAAGGAGATACCAATGCACAATACGAAGGTGATGATCCAGCAAAATCAAATAGACGCCGAAGGAAACGTAAAGACCCTGTTACTGGTCTTGATGATAATAATCCAGAAACATCGGTTGAATCACCTGAAAATACGGAAGATAAAGAGGATTCCGAACCACCGGAATTAGATGAAGGAGATACCAATGCACAAAACGAAGGTGATGATCCAGCAAAATCAAATAGACGCCGAAGGAAACGTAAAGATCCCTTAACTGGTCTTGATGATAATAATCCAGAAACACCGGTTGAAACACCCGATAATACGGAAGTTGAAGAGGATTCCGAAACACCGGAATTAGATGAAGGAGATACCAATGCACAAAACGAAGGTGATGATCCAGCAAAATCAAATAGACGCCGAAGGAAACGTAAAGACCCTATTAATGGCCTTGATGATAATAATCCAGAAACATCGGTTGAAACACCCGATAATATGGATGTTGAAGAGGATCCTATAACACCAAAATTGAATGAAGCTCCATATAATACAGATGAATATGGGAACCTTGAAATGCCAAATCCAAGTAAATTAAGGCGGCGAAGGAAATCGAGACCACCTCAATTTGTTAATGAAAATAATAATGAACCTGCATCCTTTGTAGATGATAATACAAATAATTATCCAGTTTATGATCAAAATAATGAGTTCACTCCTTACAATTATAATGATGTTGATGAGCATGTACCAAATACTGAATATAATGAAACAAATGATATACAAGATATGAAAGAACAACCTGAATTAGTTGAATACCCCGATAATTCATATGTTCCATCAGAAGATTATACATCTCCAAATTACATGAATGAAAATGGAAACGTTGTACAACAAAGTCCATGTAAATTGAAACGACGAAGGAAATCGAGACCACCTCAATTTGTTAATGAAAATAATAATGAGCCTGCATCCTTTTTAGATGATCATACAAATAATTATCCAGTTTATGATCAAGATAATGAGTCCACTCCTTACAATTATAATGATGTTGATGAGCATGTACCAAATACTGAATATAATGAAACAAATGATATACAAGATATGAAAGAACAACCTGAATTAGTTGAATACCCCGATAATTCATATGTTCCATCAGAAGATTATACATCTCCAAATTACATGAATGAAAATGGAAACGTTGTACAACAAAGTCCATGTAAATTGAAACGACGAAGGAAATCGAGACCACCTCAATTTGTTAATGAAAATAATAATGAGCCTGCATCCTTTTTAGATGATCATACAAATAATTATCCAGTTTATGATCAAGATAATGAGTCCACTCCTTACAATTATAATGATGTTGATGAGCATGTACCAAATACTGAATATAATGAAACAAATGATATACAAGATATGAAAGAACAACCTGAATTAGTTGAATACCCCGATAATTCATATGTTCCATCAGAAGATTATACATCTCCAAATTACATGAATGAAAATGGAAACGTTGTACAACAAAGTCCACGTAAATTGAAACGACGAAGGAAATCGAGACCACCTCAATTTGTTAATGAAAATAATAATGAGCCTGCATCCTTTTTAGATGATCATACAAATAATTATCCAGTTTATGATCAAGATAATGAGTCCACTCCTTACAATTATAATGATGTTGATGAGCATGTACCAAATACTGAATATAATGAAACAAATGATATACAAGATATGAAAGAACAACCTGAATTAGTTGAATACCCCGATAATTCATATGTTCCATCAGAAGATTATACATCTCCAAATTACATGAATGAAAATGGAAACGTTGTACAACAAAGTCCACGTAAATTGAAACGACGAAGGAAATCGAGACCACCTCAATTTGTTAATGAAAATAATAATGAGCCTGCATCCTTTGTAGATGATCATACAAATAATTATCCAGTTAATGATCAAGATAATGAGTCCACTCCTTACAATTATAATAATGTTGATGAGCATGTACCAGATACTGAATATAATGAAACAAATGATATACAAGATATGAAAGAACAACCTGAATTGGTTGAATACCCCGATAATTCATATGTTCCATCAGAAGATTATACATCTCCAAATTACATGGATGAAAATGGAAACGTTGTACAAAAAAGTCCACGTAAATTGAAACGACGAAGGAAAACGAGACAACCTCAATTTGTTAAAGAAAATGATAATGAACCTCCAACCTTCGTAGATAATAATAACAATAATTATCCAATTGAAAATCAAGATACTAATGAGCCTATTCCTAAAAATGAAATTGATGTTCAAGAAGACCTTTCTGTCCCTCACAAAACTGAAGTCGACTCTCCAGATAGTAATACTGATAGTACAAATAACTCAAAAAAACCAAGAAGAAAAAAACATGTTAGGAGAAAGATGATTCCCACGAGTGTAGATAAAGAAAATAGTAATACTCCAAAGGATGAAAAATTAACAGAAAACCCTGAGACACAACCAAAGGGTATTCGAAGAAACCCTAAAAAAAAGAGACATATTAGACGTATTAGAACATACGTAATTAACAAAGAAACAAATGAAAGAATACCTATTAATGATGAAACATATTCTACTACGAATGGGTTACCTGATGCTTTACATAATAGATTAGACTCATTGGAAGCTGAAGATGATCTAGATTCAAATACAGATAATGATAATTATTCTTCATTTTTGGTAATAATAATTCATTATTATAAATTTATTATAGAAGTGTTTAAAAATTGTTTTTATTTGTTTTAGTTTAAAGAATACAATTCGGACCAATGTAAACGTAATGCATACGATAAATTTAAAAAAGTTTCATCACAAGATGCCAAGCAAATTGCTTACCGAAGCGTTTTAGATACTAGTGAGATGCGAAGTAATATGTTAGCAACAATAAAAAATGCAATCGGTAATGTAAAAGCCTCACAGACATTCAATGATGTTGATCAAAGTTTAAGGACAGTCAGCTACTCTCTGAAAACCGGTTTGAAGCAGACTATTAGTGACTTGGTTATCAAAGTGGTTCCGTTAGCTAAAGATTTTCTGAAAACATCAGAAAACCTTAAGGAACTGTATCAAAAAGGCCCACATTCCACTCATAAAATGTTAACAAACATCTTAGAGAACGAGTCAATCGTTCCAGATTCAGCAAAAGATTTATTAACACTTATTTCTCCTCAGTTTGACGTGGATAAATTAATAAATAATATCTTTGAAAACCCAAGTAATGCAAAATCAATGAAAGAGAAAAAGATCAAAGCTCAAAGAAAACTTATCAATCTATCAAAGCACATGGACACGGCAATAAGCAACATTGACTGTTTAGTGCTTTCTGCTATGTCTACCGTAGGAATCGGAGCAGATACATTAAAACTGTTGAAATCCGGTAGAGTGATTATGAGTGATAAACATCCCAGGGCGAAAATATTGAAAGATGCTGTGGGAATAATTAAATCAGGTAAGAAAATACGAAATAATATCGCAGACTTTACACCGACGTTAAAAACTTCTGATGGAAACAATGAAAGTGACGAAGATGATGATGATGAAGATCCTGATCAAGTTGCTCAGAAAAACGAAGAATTTTTAAAAACTGTACCTGACCTAGACGATGATATACATGTACAAAAGAAAGTTCCAAACAAGCGACAGTCGTTGGGTGTAATTGTTGTACATCCTAACAAACGGATAGAGTACAAAGAAGTAAATGATACATCGCAATTGAAAAAATTCGTTGGGGATCAAACGAATAAATACAAATTGCAGTCTAAAAATAAATATCCAAAATTTTTAAAACTGAACAGTAAAAAAGTAATCGACGCTATGGTTGCGGATGTGAAGAAAAAGGCTGAGAGAAATGGAATGACCAAAAAAGAAATGGTAGAAGAAATAATTAGAACTTTGAATAGTAGTTGAACTTATTTACGACTATAAATTCGAATGTTTTTTTTGTATTATTATTGATAAAAATGTAGTTATCACACATTAGAAATTATAAAATTTGTATTTAATATATTGAATATTTTTAACTTTTACTTCATAATGAAATCGTTAAAAATATACAAATTCATATGAAAAATAATTCAATTTATTATATAATTGATATTTCATTGAATAAAAATGTTATGACTTTTTAATTATTTTATAATATAAGTAGACATAATATTATATACATGATTATATATTTTATTTTTTATTTTTAAACGTAAATTTTCATAATATTTTTTTATGAATTTTATTGTAGTTCTAAAATCTCACATCATTAACATTAGTTAAATTAGTGCAAATTTAACTAATTGAATAAAAAAACAACAATTAATGACAACAGATGAACATTATAATATATTAACACTTGCTACACATGTAATAGGAAGTAGAATGCACGTACACAATTAGGTATTTTATCAATATAGTGCTCCGTCGGATAAATGGATTTGAGGTTCATCTTGGTAAAAAATGATGAAGAAGTACATCCTCTCGCCAAAATGTATAATACACTCAAACGCATATTAAATATCGGGCCATATTGGAATGTAGTTAAACATATTGAAGCTGGTAAACGCCCACACAACCCGACCCTGTTAAGTTAGGGTACGTTTTTACGAGTTATGAACATTTTAAAGTTGTGATATTTCACTAATGTAATAACATTTTCACTAACTTTTTCACACAAAATTATTATAACTATAATATCATTAAAACCATATGTCGTTGTCTAGATAATTAGATAATATTCTTACCTTTAAATTTGATAATAGGTAAATTTACTCTAATATTAAAGCTAACATCACAAAAATGTATTCTGCTGAACGAAAATTTGTTATGCTGTACTTTATTAAGACAAAGACAATACATGTGGGTATGGCGTCCTTTTAAGTGTTATTATAAAATATTAATTAAACATAAACAAAATAATTTTTATTATTAGAAAAATATGAATATATTGATATATTTTATTGATTTATCATGAGTGTACACATGTGTACTCGTATGGTGTGCTTAAAAAATATATGTTAAGTTTATTTTTATTTTCTCAATAACTAACCCCTCTAACTGTTCAGTATTAAATACAATTATTTAAAAATCAATATTATATACATACTTTTAAATTGTATTACAGTAACTAATAATACTTTTCATAATAATATAAAGAATTATTCTAGAAATCAAGTTTACAATATTATCCTGTAAATCATTTACAAAAATAATTGAATAATCAATAACAGTTAAAAAGTCTCTGTATTTAGAATTTTAAAATATAATACATGGCAAGACTTAAATTTAAAAAAAATGTAATTAAAAATTATAAATATATAATAATAATTATACCCATATGATAAACTATACTAAGTATATTTCATAATATATTTATATTGCTATAATAGTTATTTATTTTATCATTAATTACACAGTATAAATATTTTTTACTTTGTGCACAGTAAAATATAATAATCTACATAAAACTTTTAAATTCCTAAAATTTCTTATCTTATGGCTTATAAGATTTAATAAATCCAACTTTATCAAGATTTGAACTTCAAATGTCTTTGAAAATAAATTGTGCTTTTATATTTTTGAGTTTCAATAAGGAACTACTCATATAAGAAACATTGTAGCTATAATAACTGTTCATTGGCGCAGCTAGGGGGGACTTAGGGAGGCTTACCCCCCTAAAAATAAATTTTAGCCCTCCCTCCAAATTTTTTATGATTATTTAAGATTAAATAATAATTTAAGCATAAAATAGTGAGAATGTGAGATAGGTACATCCTAAGCAATATTACGTATAAATATTTTTATCTAATAAATATTATGCGGGCATATTGACTAGCGGCATCGTTGCAGTCACCATCCAATATTTTAGTTTTATTTTGGTGATTAAAAATGGACAAATAACTTATTTATTATTTTTAATACACCAAAAAAATTATCCGTATTTTCACAGTTGTTACTATTGATATGAAAATAAATAATCCAGACAATCCTCTTAGTTTTTTAGAAAGCAAAAAATTAAGTAAATTTAATTAGGTATTTATTTGTGGGCCTGCAGTATATTTTAGACCTAGTTGCGCCAATGTACCTATTGAAATAATTAATATATTTTTAACTTACTACATAAATGTGTACATCTTCGTAATTTTTGACAACATTTTATATACATTATATAATTTTTATACGTTTTTTTTAAATTTAATACTATTAACCCCGAAGGCTGATCTAAGACATCAAATAAACAGTTATTCTACCACATAAAACTAAAAGGACCTCTAACGAACAAAAAAACACCTGCTAAAAAAAAAAGCTTTGACTTAAGTTTTATAACGTAAAAATAAATCTCTTATACACTCTATTCGCATGCATCTGATTAATGAATTTATAAGAGGTTTTTGAAATAGTAATACCGTATATATAACATATTTTATTAATATTAGTTTGTTTGTGTGTGTATATATTTTGGAATAATAGTGCATAAACACACCGCATAGTTTTATCAAAATTGACTAATTTGTCTATTTATTTCAACATAATATTATGTAAATAAAAATTAAATATATCAATAGATTAAAATACCAAACGTGCATACCTAACGGTCAGTGCTCATTTTTCGAGTTCACAACTATATTTGATACCATAATATAATTAATTCCGAGCATAAATAAATATTTTTATTTTAAACTTAGTATAATTTATTATTTTTCAAAGAATATTTTTATACATTAATAGTCCATTAATTAAAATAAATAACTTAATTCAAATAGGAACTCTTATTTGGTCTTATTTTTTTTTACTTTTGGACATTTTGAATGTGGTTTTTAAAATACTAGGATCAAAGTGGTTTAGTGGTGCAGCGCTATCTATAGTACACTGTTCGTCATCATCTAATTGGCCGATTATAGGAACTCGGTCGGTCACGTTCAAATGAGGGGCCATCAAATTCATGAAAAACTGAAAAAAAAAACCTTTTTATAGCGTGTTATTTAGACAACTTTCAAATATTAGCAGTTATAATCACAGACTCACATATAATATCTTATTATTTTAATTCTTAGTCCATGGTTGGAATGAAATAATCATGGAGGTAATCAATTATCATAATATATTCATTCAATTAATACCATATAGTATCACACACAGCTAATGAAAATTCTAAAATTCTAAATACAATAAAGTATGACAGGTATTCCAACCGATCCGTTCAACTATTTGTTTCTCCGTAGAGCTTCATCAATTAATTAATCTTTCAACAAAAACAATTGAAACGGAAAAAAGTATAGAGATTTTAGAAGAAAGGGTGTGGCCAATAATTTTTTCATTAATAAATATAAGCAGAATAAAGTATATTTTTAGACAAGAAAGTGTTTAACTCTCTCTTTTCATAATTCCTATGTTATGAGAAGTCATCTGGATAAACTCTTCTCGAAAATGTAGACGGATAGAAGAGGTTCAGTTCTTTGATCCCCCGACTTAACATGACAATGTATTTTTATGGATTTACTATAAAAAAATCTTATGAACACATCAAGTTTATTATCAGATGTCTCGAAATTTGAAATATAATTCATAATAATTATCTTTTTATTACTATTACAAACTTCATATATATTTATGTATTCATTGCCATCGAAATACAAGTGACACGAAATTTTTGGGACTTACTCGTACTATATAAATATAATATTATATAATATAGAGTATTTGGGAATTTCATGACAAAGCTACCTCAATTATTTTTCTAATATGAAATTCTCATAATCTCATCCCAATATCCCATTATAATAATATTAAATTAACTTAATATATAATATAAATTAACTTATTAAGTCTATAATATCATATGTAAAGTTAAAAAAAATCTGTTTTATACTATGATCTACCTGAGGTGGTTTTGTATTGCAAATTGGAGAATTTCTTTAATTTAAATCATTCATTTGAGCAAATCACTCCTCGTGCGACCCGCCTATAGTGCGCATGCGGTATTGTTGCTCTCGTGAAATGTTCAGTTTATCGTATCTAATCTTAAAAAATTTATCGAGTGTCATACCTATTGACACATCTTCTAAGGCAGCGCAAGTATCTAGCGTTCTCAATCGACTTCCATCTTCCTCCCGAAGAATCGAAGAATAAAAGTAATAGCAATTTTTTTTGACTATTATAATATAATAAATCAACTGTAAAATACCAGCAAATAAAAAAACACCGTCTTCACGGTGACCTTTGGACTCAGATAAGATAAACTTATTATGTTGTTATGGGCTACGAGATATCTACGAGATATCAAGGTTAGATTAGTATGACCATGCCTCGTGTCAAGGGAGTTGCACATGCTACTATGACCATGACACGTGTTAGGATAGTAAGCCACCAATTAATGTATATTGCAATAATAGCGCATATACGAGTAAGGTCACCTAGACTTTAGAAGTGCATCTTTATATTGCACATTATCTAGCCACGCCTGTGTTCGCAACAACAACTACAAGGATACCTGGTTTCACCCAGAAGGCTACGGGACGATGTAAACAAGAGTCGCACCACATATATAAGGGAGCTCAAAGACCAACAACGGCAGATGTACCACAGCCACCAACACCTGAGCACCTTCACGACACTCAGCCACTTCTTAAATTGATTACATGTATTTTATTTTATACGTAATAAAACATTAATCGTTAAAGAGTTGTAACTTTCATTTCAAATATCATCTTTAAGTCAAGTATTGATATTGGCACGCAACAATGTCAACTAACAATACCACAAAAACGAAAAAAATCGTATCACCTATTCAGATAATTAACAACCGAGTAGTTAAAACTAAACCCATAATGAATAAGAATAATAATTCTCAATCACAACCTGAAAACAAACGGTTATTACCGCAATCGCCGAAAACTTCTACCTCTACCACCTCCACTTCCACTACCAAGAAAACAAAATTTTTTATCTCTCCTAACCGATACTCTGCCCTCGCCGAAACTGACCCAGTATCAACCGTCCCAACTAATGTAAACAATGATAATCAAACTGATTTTGATACACAAAGTCAGGGGTCACATAACTCTACCACACATGCACAAAAGAAAAAAAAGAATTGCCACCACTAATATTCATTAAGGGTGTAATAAACTTTTCTGAATTAACGAAAAAATTCTCAGAGTTAATTGGTCCTGATGGAAACAATAATGATGTTTTTGATATAACTTCAACCCTACATACCAAGATAAAAATTGAAGAGCCACATAAGCAATGACAAATTCCAAAATGCATAAAATGCCAATCTTATGGTCACACTAAGAGCAACTGTTCTCATTCGCCTCGATGTGTCAAATGTGGCGAATATCATCTCACAGCATCGTGTACCAAACCACGCGAGTCTCCTGCCATCTGGGCGTTATGCAATGGCAATCATCCGGCTAACTACAAAGGATGCAATATCTATAAAGAACTTCAACAACGACGCAGACATCCTTCCAATAATAAACCAACATCTCAATACTTAGCCCAGCAACCAACCTACAAATCCGCCATCCACAAGCACACACGACCGATCTTATGCAAATGTAACAGGTAACGACACTACTCAAAATAAAAAAGCTGATTCTACCTCCTCCAACAACCTAGAAAATGTTATCTCTAAATTCCTAGATGATTTTAAGTCTATAATTTATCCTTTACTTGCTCTTCTGACTACAGTGATTTCTAAACTCACAGTGATTTCAATAATTAAAAATGATTGATAACTCATATACCTCCAACTTTCTACTTATCCTATTATGGAACGCTAATGGTCTTAAAAATCACAGTAATGAACTCCTCGCCACCCTTCAGGAAAAAAGAATAGACATTGTACTCATATCTGAAACACATTTCACTAATGTATCTTATATTAATTTTCCTGGCTACTACGCTTATCATGCAAACCACCCAGATAATACTGCACACGCAGGTGCAGCTATATTTATCAGATCCTCGCTCACATTCACTCCACTTCTTAATTTTATTACAACTCACATTCAATCATTTGCTGTCCACCAAAACACAAAATTTTTACCAACCAATTTAATGAATACCTTCTACCCTGAATAATAACTTTATTGTAGGCGGCAACCTAAACGTGAAACATATTAAATGAGGCTGCCGTGCTACTAACCCTAGATAAAACTCTCTCCTACAATCTATATCTCACTCTAACATATCTATTCTGTTTCCTCCTAATTACACATACTGAACTACATCTCATTATAAAAACCCCGATATATTGGATATATTTATCACCAAAATTCCTAATAACCTCCATACGCAAACTCTCAACCTTCTAGACCCATGCTGAGACCACTCTCTAGTTCTGCTCATCATAGACTGCCAACCTCCCAACAAATTTACCACCACAGTTTTATCCCAACATCAAACTGATTGGAAAAAATTTGATACATCCTTATTGAGAAAAACTGACTTAAAAATTCGTTTAAAAACAACAAATGATATTGACAACGCTGTTAATTTGCTCACACATAACAAACAATTATCGATATGGGAGTCACCCAAATTATTACCTTCTAAAAAGTCACCTAAAAATCTTCCTGCGTATTTAAGGACTTTAATCTCAGCGAAACGGCATGCTCATGCTGTTTGGCAAAACAATAGATACCCAGCAGACAAACGCCACTACAATTGCTCTTGCACTAAAACTTAAACGCCTCTTAACTAACCACAGGTCTGAGTCATATGCTACACATCTATCATCAATCTCTCATAAAGATGGAACCCTTTGGAAAGCTACTAGAAAACTTTTCCATATCCGTAACCCACCACCTACCTTACGCAACGACTATGGCAGCTGGGCTACATCTGAGCTAGACCAAGTAAACATCTTCGCAAAACATTTAGCTAATACATTCCAACCACACCATGATATTCTATCTCAAAATAGAATCAAATACATTGAAAATGTTCTCGACTCTCCTCTGCAAATTCCGTTCTGCCCCGAGCCTTTTCTCCCAGCGAAGTTGAATTTATTATAAAAAAAATTCCTTTAAAAAAATCACCCGGTTTCGACTTGATTATCGCTGAAATAATTAAACATCTACCAAAAAAAACTATCATATTCCTTACTCAAATATACAATTCAATGATTAGACTATCGTACTTCCCAATCCTATGGAAATACTCCACTATAATTATGATCTTTAAACCTAATAAACCCCCCGAACTGTGATTCGTACAGACCGATATGTCTTCTCCCGATCCTATCAAAAATATTTGAAAAACTTTTACTAAAACGTATCCTACTTATATACCCATAGTCACTGAAGCAAATATACTGCCCAACTCTCAATTTGGATTTAGCAATAGCCATTCTACCGTACACCAAGTACACAGATTAGTTGATAAAATCTCTTACGCATTAGAGGAAAAACTTTACTGTACTGGAACCTTCCTCGATGTCTCCAAAGTATTCGATAGGGTATGGCATGCAGGTCTACTCCATAAACTAAAAAACCTACTAACCAGCTACTACAACTTAATCCTAAAATCCTACTTAGAAGACTGTTTTTTCTCAGTGCATATATGCTATGCTATCTTCCCTCCAGTAGGAATTAATGCTGGTGTACCACAAGGCGCAGTACTGTCCCTCTACTTTTTAATTTATTCATCTCTGACCAACCTAACACAAACCAAACCTTAGTCGGTGATTTTGCAGATGACAAAGCTATAGTAGTTTGCAGTGCAAATCCTAACTATTTCTATGTTCAAAATCATCTCCACCTTCTCGAAACATGGTATAGAGAATGGGGAGTAAAAATGAATGAAAGCAAATTCACCCATTGTACTTTTACTCTTTGGCACGGCACATGCCCGAAACTATTTTTTAATAACCAAACCTTACCTAATGTCCAATGTACGATATCATGGAATTCACATCGACCGTTGACTTACTTGGGCACCACACATCAAAAGCAAAATTGTCGCACTTAATAACCGCTTTCGCCTCCTACGACCCTTAATAACTGCAAAAAAAAATAAAACTACCTAACAAACTATTAATTTATAAACTACTCCTAAAACCCATCTGGACATATGGCATCCAGCTCTGGGGTGTAGCTAAAATATCTAATACCAACCGTATTCAAAGGCTCCAATCCAAAGTTCTTCGAACAGTTTCAAAAGCTCCATTCTATATCTCCAATAAATCTCTCCACTCTGATTTAAAAATACCAACTGTCACCGAATTAGCCAAACTACATTACAAGCGTTTCAATAGTCGACTAACCCAACACTCAAACCCTCTTATTACTCAACTCTCATCCGCAACTATTCTAGGAAACCCTAAAAAAAGACTAAAAAGACAGTGGTGTCGTGACCTGCTAAGATAAATTGAAAAAAAAATGTAAAAATGTGTAATATAGTCTAACTACTATCTTGACGAAGTACCTCCATTGGGAGGTCTCTTCACTCAGTTATTCCTGTTATTGTATTATTATATAAATTAAGCTTATTGTTCAAATTTGTAACAGATTGCTAAATAAAGAAGTTAAAAAAAAAAAAATTGAGCAAATTTTCAAAAAGTTATAAGAAATAGAAGAAAAAAAGCACAATGTACAGTCAACAGTGTCATAAATTCGAAACATTTAACCAAAAGTGTTGTACACTAAGTGTTAACCAATAAGCAACGATACAATTTTATTCAAATTACAGCGATAATTTTTATATTTTATAAAGTACTGTAAAACTTTAGACTTAAAATGGATATAACTTCAAACTAAGAACAGCAAAACTCGGAATTTACCATTGTTTTCAATATATTTTTGTATAGGCATATATATATATTATATGTATATGAGTATATACGTACGTAGATGCGCGTGTGCGTATATACGTGTGCATATGTGTGTGTGTATACGTGTAGTTATATAAGTTTTTCTATATTATCCAAAAGACTAGTGTATATAATGTTGGAATGTGTTGACTCGGGCAAAATGAGTGTGAGAATACTTATAGATTCCCACGATGGTCTACGTGACCAAAAAGGGCTAGATCAGCACGTCCTAAAGGCCTCGGAGAGACCGTGCGACGGGCCCTGTTGGGGGTCAGTCAGTCGAGTCTGGTCGAGAGTGTGAGCAACAGCCGTGTTGTTCAGCAGAGCATTTTTTTAACTGCAGTCTTAGCAGAACCTCTTATAGTTTTAATCAGAGCTTCTCAGAATATCTTATAATTATTAATGTGCAAATAAACAATTAATTAGTGTTAAATTCAATAAAACAGTAATATTATAAATCAAGCGATTCCCGTGTTCTTTATTGATACCAATAACAGACGTTTGAACGTATTACGTCGGTGAACTACACTTCAATATAATAAAATACGTAAATCCTCCTAAAATACGAGTATGAATTAGAATCAAGGTGTTTAAACAATGTTCTCATTTCTCAAGTTATATAAGCCCAACGATATATAGGTATTAGGTATATATTTTTAGGTAGAACTTTTAATATATACATGCAAATGTACTAAGGAATTTTTTTTTAAGAACATCAAGTCATCAACCATCTATTAAGACTTAAGTAAAAAAAGATAAAAAGAAAAAAGAAACATATGTATACGGTTGGATAATAATTTACAATAACCTACCTCGCCGATGGACGTGAGTCCCATGTCGGTGAACTTGAGTTGCCAATGGGGTAGGCCCATGTGGACCAAAGCCTTTCTGAAATAGTTGCTGAAGTTCGGAGCGAGCAAGTGCCAGCGATACGTGGTGTCCAACAACCAAACTGACGCGCTGCTGTGCTCTTCGCGTGGATGGACGTCCGACCGGTTCGCAGCCACAGATGCCACTGACGTCCGGTCATCCAGGTACACCAGGCACACGTGTCCTACATCCGAGCTCGAGTCCAATTCAAATATCTTTGAGTTCTCCGTGAAGTCTGGCGTGTTCCTGTCAGACAGCCGGTCCAGCAATTGTAGATCACGCATTACGTTTACGTTTACCGTGTCCGATTTAACATCGCACAGACGGATCAAATCGGACAGCGGATTTACGGTGATGTTTCCTATGGGTAAGTTGGAAGTGCCACCGACGGCAGCAGCTGATACATCAGACGTGATACCTAGATACAATAAATGTATTGTTATTACGAATGTAACAAGATAAGTAGTTAAAAGAACCTCCCTTGTTTTCGTTGTTTAAAAATGTAAAAAAATGATACCTACATCGTAAGTAGTAATCTACATTTATTGATTCCACAATATTCATTATACATATTATATGTTTACATTTATAGAATAAATTTTATTATTTCAATAACATTAATTATGTAAATATGACGTAATACACTGATTTCCAACCTAAATTGAAAAATTGCTGAATATCTTTTAAAATTTAAGTTTACTTATTATACAATATAAGATAATTTCACAGTTATAAGGTCTTAATAATACCTATAAGGTGCCTATTTGTATGTATAGAAAATAACTCACAAATATGGTTACATAACACGTTAGCTAACACATTCTAAATATTTTATTAAATTAACTCTATTTTTTAGGTAACTATCGCATTTTATATTTAATTTTAATGTTTAGTAGTTTTTTTCGGTATTTCTTTTTTTTTTTACTTTGTTCTACCATAGTTCTTCGATTTCTTCACTACCTAAAAATTGTAAACCAAAAAAACTTGAGCCACTTTCTTCGGTTTTCAAACTTTTTATTTGCATTTTACAATTGATCTTTGCTATTTATTTTAGTCTTTACTACTGGGCCAGTACTAAATATTGTTTTAAATTGTTTGATAAAAATTATTATTAAAGTTTGGAAAAATATAAATTAAATATTCTCAACTGTACGTCTATACTTATTACTAACAATTCCGTACTCAATAGTAATATGTATTAAATCGAATAAATATATTTATACAAAATTAAAAACATTATAATTCTACGTGGTATTATATATTAAATATGAAATTAAAAAATGTACAAATTAATCATATTTTTATCATTAATATAATTTTCCATGTATATATTAAAAAATAAATTAATATAATTTTTGCATGATTTTTCAGGTCAAAAAAAAATACTCAACAACTCAACCATGAACCGTACTTTAAAGTTAGGTACCTTCAACTCTGTACGACCAAGTCAACTTGAACCCGTCGCATGACAAGTAAAACGACTTGATGTCGTCTGGCAGTAGACACCCGTTCCGCTGCTCCCACAGACTTATTTTCGCCTTGTCACACGGTAGACTTTGT
Organism: Schizaphis graminum; assembly: GCA_020882235.1. NCBI lineage: Eukaryota > Metazoa > Arthropoda > Insecta > Hemiptera > Aphididae > Schizaphis > Schizaphis graminum. The sequence goes on from CM037032.1 coordinate 15,900,433, forward strand.
TTGATCGACAAGTTTCTCACGCCCACAGTGTTTTCTGCAAATAAACAAACTAAGCTTGAACTCTGCTGCAACAAACGAGAATCGACCAATTGATGACTGGCGAAACCACATTATAAGACAGTGGCGTAGCCAGGATTTTTTTTCGGGGGGGGGCTGATCAATTTTTTACATAGCGGTGGTTTATTAATATATACAATAAATTATTTTACCTGTTAATTTTTAAATTTTCTTAACTTTTCGGGGGGGGGGGGGCTGCAGTCCCCTCAGCCCCCCCCCCTGGCTACACCACTGTTATAAGATATGTACTCGGACATATAGGACATTACCTATTAAGTAGATAAATCGCATAACAGACTAACAAAATGAAATCTTGGTTTAGATACAGAATATTTAGGTGTATCTATGAGTAAAAAAAATACAATATAATATAATTTTAGAAGTTAGAAAATATATTAGATACATACCTATAATTTAATATTAGGTACATATTTGATTATTATTGTTTTAGTTTGAATAAGTGCAAAGTCAATTAAAATTTTTTCCTACCATTTGTCTCGTATATTCGATATACCATATTCACCAAGCAATTTTTTTTTGGGGGGGGAGGGTCCCATATCCCCATAAGTATATTTAATTCAAATTTCGCCTATAAGTACACATGTGTATTGATAAATATTGGATTATAATTGATTTTTTCAGTCATCAAATCTAAAAGTTAGTTTTATTAATGTTTAAAGTCTAAGTTTAGCCATAATGTATAATATAAATTATTGTTTAATTTAGTGTTGTTATTCAAAGGCCTATAGAAATATCAAAATTGAAAATTGACATAATTTAAAAACATTTTATAACATTTATAAAACGTAATTAATGAAGAGGTACTTACTACTGTCTACTTTACTATACAGTATAGGTAGTCATTAGGTGTTCAAGTAGCAAACTGTAAATTATATAATAGGTACTAAATTTGAACTCAATAATATATCAATATCATTGACCATTGTACATTTTTTGTACCCAACTATTATAATACACGAAAGACATTTTTAGGCAGTCTTATATACCTATGTATATAAAAAAACATGTCTATATGTATTTTTAATATTTTTATACAAATATAAGAGCAACTTATATAAAATCTTGTATTACACATTTCAAACATTTTTACCACTAAATAATTTTTATGGACATTAATGGACAAAACTAAAATAATTTAAAATTAAAAAGTTTGTAATGACTCAAAATCAAAATATTTAGAAAATTATATTATGTGTAAGAAATACTAACATAAAAATTTCGTAAAAATTCCAAGTAGATATATACAGTTTTTCGTTTTTGAGTTAAGTATTCAAAAAAAACAAAACCAATCATGTTGAGTACTAGATTTGCGTAAATATTCCTGTATTTCCTTAATTGTATTCTATTTTTTGTTTTTCCCTAATATTAAGAAACGTACTGGAAATTTTTTAGAATGTTCTCTCAATTTTAAAATTTTAAACCGTTTGTACATCTTAAAAAAGCTCATAACTCGCTTTAAAATTAAAATATTACAAAACGCTTATGGGATGCCCTAGATAATGTTTTAAATTTTAAATTTAGTAAGTGGTCATTTGACTCTAATGTAAGAAATTAATATGGTTATAACTTATAGTCATTATTGTGATTGTGAACGTAAAATTTGGCGGTATGTTGCGCGTGGATCAGAGAGAGAAAACCTCGGAGAAAACAAATAGTACGCTGGTCGCTGACATCATACTCTTGAAACAACCAAATAATATGATATACCAATAACTATGTCGTATGTGACCATTAATTGACTTATTATTAATAATAACTATTAGTTAGCTAGTAGCCTAGTACGTGTGTGCCATAACATACGGCAGCGCGTAAAAATCGATGGGTGTCGCAAGTCCGAGCGCCGCTGTCGATATGAGAACGAAAATACGAATGACTGCAGTAAAATATAACGAGCGAAAATTGTATTATAATGATACGCAAACACTACTCACCGAGAACGGACAACAGGCCTAATGTTAATTGGTCGTTGAACAAATCCAAAGTGACCAAATCCAGTTTATTGTTATTGGCCATGTCGCGGTGGAACTGCAGAGACGGCAACAATATTTACAGTTTTACTGTATAGTGTAGAGGACAAAGGTACCTCCTACGTGTAGACGAATAGTATTATTATTATTCGCTGTGCAGGTTGTTAGGGAAACACAGATAAATACTTTGACGTAGTATAGAATATATCTGTGTAGGGCAGCGTTACTGATCGCCATCAACAACCCCAATCGCATAAAAAACCACGACAAAAATCTATAATGATTTATATCGTAATTATTATTACCTATTGTTAATAATGGGCATCGTGGGTGAAGACACGATACAGAGCCACAGAGGTAAAAAAAAATACGCGGTAGGTAGTGATGATTATGGATAACGTATCGTGTGAATTTATTCTTTAAAACGTAGGTAAGTTAAAGGTATATATCCGACTGACGACAATATGTTATTTTTCATTTTAAGTGATCCAAATTACATTTTTTTTTTTTTTTATGAAACATGGAAATATAATATTATACATACTAAAGGAAATCTTCAGTTATCATGTATAATAGGTACACAACACGTCAAAAACACAATTATGCACATTTTTAGGCAGTATATGAGTATACAAATTAACAGCAAAAAATTAAATTAAAATATAAACTAGAAAACATTGTTCAGTCCTATAATATATAGGATATATCTAATCCATTGACATAATTGTCATGTTCAAGCATTTCTATGGTAACAACACCATGAAGTTAGTAGCAGTTTACAAAGATGTTATGTTTATACTGAATATAATTAATAGGTGTACCTTCTATCTATGTCATTTCGACGAGCGTAAAATAAACGCGGTTATTTGGACTACCTACATTGGGCGCATGCAATTTGACGCCACTACATTATTTAGACGAGTTAATTTTATCGGAAAACCAAATATAATGAAAATAATATATTTTGTATTATACACGGTGTATTGCGGAGATAATATGACAATTTTACATTAAAATTACATTTGAAAATGTTAGACAATCGTGACGCCTCCTGTATATAAAATCAATATCAATCATTATCCGTCATACCTACCCATCTGTCATCCATCACTTTCGATGCAAAATAAAACCCGACGTCTATATTATATTATAATTGTAACTTATAAGTTATAAATAACTTTACAGCTAACGAAATGCATCTAGGTATTGCGCATAAATTAAAGTTTTATAAATAATATACCTATATAAATATTAAAATATGACAAGTGATGATTTAGGCTGTACATTCCACACTTAGAACGTATTTTTTTATTTATTCATTAATAATTATAATATATCCGTAAGTCATAAGTATGGACTCGAAACAGATTTTTACAATTATACAAAGAAAATAAAAATATGAGATAACTGATGGTATTGTCTAATGTCTTAATATTAAATAGGAACTGCCATTAGCATAATAATATACCATTTAATTAGTGATTTTAACCTGGTTTAGTAGGTATCATAGAAAAAATCAAAATTGGGTATTTATTGAGTGAATTATTCTATTGATCAATGTAGTTATATTTATATATATATATATATAATAAATATATATATAGTTATTTTGTCAGTAAGTCGATAACACTAATTTGAGGGATGTTTACAGATAATAGACTACTTGCTAAATGCAGGACTTTAATTTCGTTTATATGTTCTGTTTTATGTCAATATTTTTTTTCTCACACCTAAATGTAGTGTCGTTAAAATTGAATGAGTCGATATACCATGTGCGCCCAATTGTTGTTCATCTAAATGACCAAGTTCGTTTGATGGTACACTGTTTATATATTTATATAAATATAAAAAATTTGTTTTTAATTTATATTAATATTACATTAAGTGGGTAGTAAAAACATATTTAAAAAACAGATTACAATGAAAATTGTATTTTCAAAACTTAAAATTCAAATAAACTAAATAATTTGTATGGATTTTGGTATAATGTGGAAGCCACATCATATACGTACAATAATTCATTTATAAAATAAGTTTATAATGGATCCCGGGTTCATCTTTAACAAATAATGGGACACAGTTTATATTTATATAAATAAAAATTGTTTTTAATTTATATTAATATTACATCGAGTAAGTAGTAAAAACAGATTACAATGAAAATTGTATTTTCAAAACGTAAAATTCAAATAAACTAAATAATTTGTGTGGTTTTTTGTATGATGTGGAAGCCACAGGATAATATGCTTACAATAATTCATTAATAAAATAATAGTTTATATTATGAACCCGGATTCATCTTTAACATATTATATACAGCATATAAATATTATGTATATATAAATATACCACACAACACAGTGAAGGCAAGAATAGAAAAACATTACTAGTAATAAAACAATAAATAAATAAATAAAGAATTTAACCAATTTAAAAAAGTTCAATGATATGATGATTATGTCATTTCAAAGTTTTATCGGCAAGTTTTTTGTTTTTTCTAACACATAAGCAGTGAAACGTTTCAAGAATTTTGGATACTCTCGTTTGTACACAGCCCTGAGAACAGAAGATGGTGCCCAACCGCCTGGATTCACTGTAAACAGAAATAGTTCACACAAATGTATATTAATAAAATTTGATTTTATACCGAGTACTATGCTGTATTGCGGATTAAAAATGACCAATTTAACTTTTAGGTTAAACTAAGTTCAAGGCCTTGTACAATTTTTTATAAACCATATCCCAATACATAAGTTTTCTGCTGGATATGTTAATTTGAAACGCGTAAAAATAACTTATTTTTACCAAACTGATTTTGTTGATTTAGAGACAGTCATATACTTCTTAATTTTTAAAGTTTATTTTAAACTGATACCAAAGAAACATCTACTCAATAAATAAGTTATACTTAATTTATAAATGGTTGATTTTATATTACATAAAAAAGAAATTTAAAAATTACAAAATCCAAAAACATATTTATAGCCAATTTTTACTAGAAAAACTGTACTTTTAGACCTATACAATAGTACTGCTCATTACATTCCCACTGAAATCTGTAGTATTTTAAGTATAAAATTATTATAAAAATATTATATTCTTACCAACAGCACAATAGGTAATTTTACATGTAATATCATCTCGTTTTATCTCACGACCCTTTGCTGCGGGAGATATGATTGTTTGACCCATAAGAATAATAGTCAGATATATACGAACTTGTTTACCTCCATTAGGCTGCAGATAAATAAAACATGATTATTAAAAATGTCAATAATCTACTAAATGTCATGTTATTAAATTGTATTGTTTTCAAAAATATGATATTAAATTTAGTAATGTAACAAGTTAATACTGATCAAAAAGAAAATATGTGAAATAGAAATATAGTGCAAGGAATTTTTTTAATAGCTTAATAACATACAGGATGTGATGGTAATTCTACTGAACTGTTGACAGTAGCCCATATATGAGGGCTGTCTTCAGACTTATTCTCTTCATCAGGAACATGTGTAAGATGTGACCAAAATGTAGCATCACGTTGTGCTGCTGGCCAAATACGTTTATGTATCTGATGGAATAATATTGTGTCTTCAGCAATTTTATCAACAACATTCATTGTTTCTAGTGTACCTGGAGATTTAAGATAAAATATTTTAGCTTTAGAAATCTTAAATTTTTAGTTAATTAGAAAATTTAGAAATCACAATATTTTAATACCTTCCCAATCATATCTGTATTCGGGATAAAAAAAATAATGACACAATTCTCGGCCTGTGATTCCTTTCACTTGATGAGTTGCTTTCAGAGGATCAACAACTAATCCATCTTCTTCAACTTCTCTTCGGTACATCTTCATTTCTCCATCTTCAACAAATAGTTGCCAAGCTCCTTTGCCGAGACCCATGCGAGCTGATCTAATTTGTTCAGCAACTACTCGCTCAATCTTAACACACAAAATTATAGATAAACTCAATTGTATGGTTATGTTTTAATTTAAAATTTAATACAAAAATAAATAAAATAAAAATTTATCAATGTATAATATCAAAAATTAACATTACTTCTGGCCAATATGCATGTTTCAAAGAAGCACTTGTGGCAGCAGCTCTAATCAGTTCACCCCAATTGGTCTGAGTTGTTTGAACATTATTTTTAGTACACTGTAGTAATTGATCTTTTCTTTGTTTGGCATCCTCAGAAGAGTTATCATTGGATGATTCAACAGCGTCATAAAATTCATCTTCAGTCAAATTAGAATGTTCCTGCATAATGGAACAAATAATGTATTATTGAGCTAAGAAAACAATAGTTACAAACCAAAACATTCAAATAATATATGGCCAAGCTATCTAATTAACCTTGTATAACAGATTCTTTTAATAAATTTTAATTTAAATAAACCACAAAGAACAGTTTTTAATTTGATGAAATAAAATAAGCTTACTAACTTTTTTAAATAAATAAATTATAATATATCATAAATATAATTTTTTTTAGGAAGTTGTAAAATAAAGTAATAGCATTATTTTTAATTTAATACTACCTAATAAACAAAACATTATTATTAATACATTTTATGTGAATTTATAAAGTTTATCTGAATGAATAGTAAATGTATTGATTTTACATGATATATATATTTCTATTATAGGCACTTAATAGCAGAAAAAATGCTTAAGGGGATTGGAAGCGTTGATTTTCTGTCTTTGTCTTACGACTTACACACGTGGAATATAGGAAAAATAGCTATACGCTCCTGACGAAAATTAAGGTACTTCTAGTTGTTCGATTTAAAATATGTAAAGATGATTGAATTGGTATACAAGTTTACTTTACATCGGCCGTAGCACTTTTTCGATTGTTTTATTGTTTAAAATAAATATTTTGATGAGAATAAATATTTTAAATTTAATAAATTTGTCAATTTTTATTATTAAATATATATTGAAAATATTAAAAATATACTTTGACCGATGCAAAGTAAACTTGTATACCAATTCAATCATCTTTACATATTTTAAATCGAACAACTAGAAGTACCTTAATTTTTGTCAGGTGCGTATAGCTATTTTTCCTATATTCCACGTGTGTAAGACAAAGACAGAAAATCAACGTTTCCAATCCCCTTAAATTGTTGTTGCAAATACTTATTTCAATTTTAAATAATGAAAATACTCTTAAAACTATAAAACTATTAAATATTTTATTTTATAAAATTACCTTTTTAGAAATAGAACTCATTATAAACTTTACCCAAAAACCGGCAACTTAAAAAAATTAAATAGTTAAATTTAGTTTATAACAGTTAACGTTAAGTCAATGTTAGGTACTGATTAAAAGTAATAACTAATAATTGACTAACATATAGAGGTAGCAATTTATTTATTTTTTTTTTTTTATCTTAACATTATTCCATATCTACTTTTACCACATATTGATAATACAATATTTGGACTACGACCAGTTCAATAAATATGACCTCGTTAAAACACAAGTTCACTATGATCATTTAATAGTGCATTTATTTATTTTTGTAAACATCAGTTGTTATGAATAATTTTTTAGTAATTTTTCTAAGCCTTATAATTATGGTAATATTGAATTAATTTTTTAATACCCATTCATTACAATATATTATGAATTAAATGATTTTACTTAAAATGCGATTAAATAATTTGTAAAGAAAATTGGAAAATATAAACAGATAGTTAATTATACATACAGTTAAATCAGCTCCACCAAGTACTTGGGCTCTTTCCTGATCGGTGAGCCCATCGACTAGAGATAATGTTCGCACTACTTCCTCTAAATCTTTCCGGTTGTTTATTTCTTTCTCCAACATAGATTCCCATGCTGTCTCTCTTTGATTCATAACCTGGACAAATAATCAAATATAAAAAATGAAATAGATTCATTTTATTTTCAGCTTTTAACATACTTCAATACAATGTTTTAAAATCTCTAAGATTCCAGATGATGTTGCCTTAAATGCTACTGCTTCACCTTTAAAATCTAAAGCTTCACATGTATATTTTTGATAGGATTCATTTTTTGATACACCTTCTAACATAAAAAAAAAAAAACAATAAAAATTAATACTTTTATTGATAAATAGGATTAGGAACATAAAAAAGAAACATTTAAATTCTTCTTCTTCTTATCGTGTCCGGAAAATTTAAATTAATACATACAGTATACATGTACTATGTACACATGAATAAGTATACTAACTAACTAACTAACTAATGAATATTGTTGCTAAAGTTTTGTTAAATGAATAGAATAAATAAGTAGGCACCAAATTTAATGCACATGCCTAAACAAAATGGTTTGAATCCATTTGTGAGTTGAAACGTGTTATAAAATAACTTATAATAGGTACTATAAATTTAAATCATTAAATAAACATAGTAAAACAAAAAGTGTTTAGTTTGGTTTCACCAATCACATAAAACTTTGTTTATTTTAAAGAAATTCTAAAATTATTTTATGTTAATCATTTTGTTTGAATACTTTTAAATTAAAACCTAACAATCCATTTATATTTTATAAATTAAAACAAAACAAAACATATCTCAATTGTATTTAAATATTATTAATTTATATTTAATCAGAAGTATTTGTATCATAATAATAAGTCGTTAATTATACCTAGTAATATCCATTGACCTATATTTTGTAGATTCTAACTATTTTTTTGAAATAATAATTATAGTTATGAACATATATAACAAAACATAATATTATAATTGTTCATCTTTATGTAACAATAATTTAATCAGTTTTTCTACTGGTGACAAATGTACAATTGTACAATGTAAAAGGTATAAAAGTATAAACAAGATGATTCATTCATCATAAACCACTAATTATTTCAAATTTTGTTATCGTTTTTAAAAATGTTTTTTTAATAATTTCCAATCGAAATAAAACGTGTTTTTAAATTATAATTTTTAATATTTTTTTAATATGTTTTACCTTTTTGAATTACAACATATTTTTAATTTCATACTCCAAAGCAGAACATTTTTTGAGAAATATTAATACATAGAAATCAAAATTCAGATGAGTGGTTTATGAGTTATAAGCATTTAAAGTGTGGGCGAGCGTACGGGATTCTCCACAAAATGCTGCCCTACTTCTCCATTCACCAATAACTTTAAAAGCACAACTTATAAACTGTTGTTTGAATTTCGATCTTTATGAATCAAAATATTCTGAAAAGTATTCTGCTTCAGAATATGAAATAAATATGTGTAATTAAAAAAAAAAAATAATAACAATAACAATAAAAATATAGTTTTTTTAGAAAAATGTTATTTTATTTTGACTGGAATTTATGTAAAAATGTATTATCAAAAACTAATAGATTTTGAAATTATGAGTGGTTGGTAATAAAAGAATCACCTTGTATACTTACATTAGATAGGTACATGAATAAATAAATATAATAAAAGTAAATAGAATCTTAATAATAAATACACACTACTTACTATTTATATACTAAGATAAAAAATTATATGTATGAATTTTAACAAGAGATTGGAAATTTTAGATTAAAATATTAAATGCAATATACTCCATAATAATAAACTGTAAACTCATACTTATAATATTGATGACTTAATTAAAATATCATGGGCAACAGAATAATGAGTGGTGACAAATAGTTAAAGGTTAAAAATTAATATATAATACACAATATTTGTGTTAGTTAGTTCTTTATTTAAAATTGTAAATACAAACAATTAAGAATAAAACCTAATATTTTAAAACACTAAAATATATAACTAGTAAATTCAAAATAATTAATTTCATAGGCAAACAATCATTAAATTTTATTTATTAATAAACAAATAAGTTGTAAATTTAATTTAATATTTCTAAAATCATAGTTATGGTAAGAATCATTTATTAGTTTACCTGAATTTATGTGAAACAATAGTGATAATATGATAGATGGGTATGAATTTCTAATAAACTGAATGACATATTAAATACCAGGTATTATTACTATAGTAATATTAATAAAAGTTTTTACCTGCACAACCTAAGGCTTAGCTTATCTAATCTATTCATACTTATCTTCATGACAAAAGTTCTCAGAAACTGAATAACCAAATTTCTTTCAAAGTTATAATAGAATATTGTTAAAATAAAATATTTAAAAAAACAATAATCATAAATACCTACTTAATATGAAAATATAAAGTAATGTTTAGCTGTTTTTATTTAACATCAGTGTAACAGTACTGTCGTATTTAAATTAATTTTTGTTACTAAATAATATTTTTTTTTAAAAGGCATGTTGCATGTAAATAAACCATATTATTTACATACCTAACACTATTACACAGCATAATTTTCTATATGACAAATACTATTGTCTATTGTTATATTATAGCTCAACATTTCCAACTTAAAAAGGTCACAAATAAAAATTCAACTGAAATATGTTTGATAATAACTATATAAAAGTATTATATATGAAGTTAAATACTAGTAATAGTACAACACAAATATTACAAGATATCAAATAAGATTTATGAGTACTGCTAAAAAATGATGACAATATCATACTTATATATGTTAATAATTCTATAGAATTCTTTATTTTAAATGAAAGAATAACAGTGATATTTTTATTAGGTTCCATAATTTACAATAATAAGATATTATTTATTTCATTACAAATAATCATATGTTTTAGATTCTGAACCAAACAAAGAATGTATTATTTTGTTTTTACAATGTAGTTTTTTTTTCTGTGAACCAATTTGTGAATAGATGATATGCTCACACACTTTTAAACAGTAACACTTTAAGAGATCAAACACAGGAGCATAAAAGGTACTTTAAACTACTTAGATTATTTATTGATTTTTTTATAGATTATCAAAGGGTAAGGAAAAATGATTTATATGCGTCAATATCTTTTAAAGAAGTGGAAGTTATCAATTTTTTAATTAACATAAAACCATTTTTTTTAATTAGTTAACTTACTTGAGCAATTACCATTCATTATAAAAACTGTTATGATACTATAATAGTATTATATTATTTAATTAATATTGTTTATTAACGTTAGTAAAAATAACTGAATTATTTAAAATATATTTAAGAAATAATATATTAGTGTTTAATTGTAAACATCTGGATAGATTTTTAATAATATTTGTATTTTATATCATTTATTTGGTAAATATTAATATAAATATAGTGACTATCATTATTAATGATATACAAAGTCTATTCTTCAATCACCTTCTTTATAGTAATTAATAATTATTATATATACCTAAATAGTACATTAATAGATATGTACACTTCAAAAATTGACTAACTTACTTTAAAAGTGAATAGACATGTGTTTGTAAAATTTATTGGTATACTTAAGTATTTTTTTTAAAAATTATTAATTATTTTTTGATTCATCATATTTAAAAATACCCATTTTATACAATTTTTTTTCTTAATAACAGTAATCACAAAAACAAAAATTTAATATAAAAATATTTTAACTTCTTTCCCAAAAAGCTTGAACATTTGAACCTTTAAACACTGCATCATAATTATATCAGAAATATGATTTTTATGTTTTATTATATTGTAAACATTATTTTTATCATGCATTTTTAAAAATAATAATAAATTAACACCGATAAAAAGATTAAAATAATAGGCGTGTACACATTTACTTCCTTAATGGTTATTGCCTTATTAGTTATACATACACTTTATTACACTCTTCAATTTTTATTATTATCAAAAAACTAATATATTATACAATTTTATGTTATCAGGTATATTTCAACATGTTATAAGACTTATATAATTACATAGTTTAGCAAGAATTACTATAGTTCCGATTTTATTCATTTAAATCAAACAATCAAAATATTAACAAATATTATAATGTTTTAAGTTTAATAATTTAAAAAAATATTTTATACATATATTTGGGTATGAACAAGTTTAATTTACAAAGTATACTTTGAAAAAAAATGTAAACTGATTAATAGTTTTATTTTAATTTAAATTCATAATAATGATTTTAAACTATAAAAATAAAGTTGGTTACCTATCACTATTTAATATTTTTTAACATATTTGTATTTAAATTTTTATTACTTTGTCCTCCTAACCCTATTAATTAAAATAGGTAGGCAATTTATACTTATTTTTAATTACCAATAATTCAGACAATGGAGTTCTGATAAATAAGACATCTCACATCTGATAAGTAATCAAATGAATAATGAGTATTTGAAAAAATTAAAATATAATTGTGATAGTACCTAACATTTTTGAAACCAATATAAATATAATGTAACAAATATAATCTGTGGCAGCACAATAATGATGGAATTACAATTCCTATTATAAATTTCCTTACTAGTGGGGAAAGATATTGTATATCAGTTGTAGGGAATATAGTAAAAGATTTAGTTTTATCACACTAATATTCTCTTACCGAATTTAGTATATATTACAAGTGGATAGAATGCATACTCAACTAATTCTAAAATGTAGTATACATGTCACATTAGTCAACTAGACATAGACGAATACCCAATAATAAATTATCTTACATACTTTATTATTACATTTGACATTTAAAATACTTATAAATTTAAAAAAGTGTAAATAAATAATTTTTCCATTATATACTTCAAATTGATTTCAGAATTAGTTATTACAAAAATTTGGATAAGTGAGTATGCAAAAAAAATTAATTAAACATGACATAGAATTAAAGAAATTTTACAGAAAAGGTTTTTTTTTTTAAATTTAATATTTTTATTTTATTTGATAACCATTAATTAAATAAACATGTTAGTTTTGAATATGGTACCTATAACCAATATCAAATGTCTAAAGTACAATTTAATATTTTTAAAAATTTTATATAATCAATTGTTTTTTAAAATAATTTTGATAGGTTTTTAACTATGAATGAAATCTTTAAATAGCAGATCAGCTATTCCCAACATGTGCGTTACAAGTTTGTTATAGAGACATCACGACTCATACAAGAATAAAAATTATATTTAAAATTTAATATAGTTAAAAAGACAAAAATTGTTTTATGTATAAAATTACTTAGCATACTCTGTATATCATAAGCTAAATTATGGAATGATAGATAAATAACTCATGACTAGGACACTTGATCAGTTACTAATGAAAATTAGTATTCAATTTTATCATATTCCTCGTGGTATTCACAGAAATGCATCATAACTAAATTTGGTCTAACAAGAGGGATCCACTAGGTAGCTAAAAAGGTTGAGAACTACTAACTTAGATCAATATAATAAATGAATAGTTTAAATTTAAAACATTATATAGCAGTTAATTCATTACACAGCAGATGTTAATCATACATATGATAAAATTGGTAAGGTGACATACTGGTATTGCTTGATAACCGCCAACAATAACTACACTCCATCCCAAAAGAAAATAATCAGTCGGCCGACCGGTTTTCGTCCATGTCCGCGCATCCGTCTATATCCGTCAGCTGGTTTAGGTGGGAGAAACAGGTCTACATGTGCGAAAAGTGATTATTCTCTTTCGGGATGGAGTATAGTTATTACTCACAATCCTTATCCTGAATAGGGTATACTAAGTAGTTTAATAATATTTAGCATTATTATTTGTAATTTATAGTTATAAATCACAGTTTATTGTAAGATATATAAATTACAATATTATATTAATTTAGTTGATAGAATCTTAACACTTGAAGATTCAATTAATTTGCTTGTTATATACATTTATAAAGATATTAGTAAGTGAAGCATTGAATTTAAAAAAAAAAAGGGTTTATATTTGAATATATTATACATTTTTTAAGATAAATAAGCTTTCAACTTACGTAACTCAGTCCTATTAATAAGCGATTAATAACTACTAATTAATATTTATACTACAATTATCTACTGTTGATTTCTATATTTAATTTATTCAACTGTTAATATTACTGTTGAATATTTTGAATTTATTATTTGGATTTATCACCTACCCAGACAAAGAAATAATAGAAATAAATGATGAAATACAAATTAAAATCAGATAAGTTAAGACATAAACCAAACAAATAATTTTAATATAATATAATCAAATCAATGATTTTAAGGAGTAACAAAACTCTACTTAATTTTTTTTACAGAATAAAATTATGCAAATCAAAATATAAAACATTAATAACGTTATTATTTACCTATTAATGTTGTTAATGTATACAAATAATAATACAAAATAAATTAAAATTGTATTATTGAATGTTTTTTTTCAACATTAAGTATAGCTTGGTTCTTAAATGTTCATTAAGTGATTTTTAAATGATTGAATAAGCTTGATTTTTAATTTTTAGTAGGTAATTGTTAAACTTTAGAATATTTAATTTGATTTATTGATAATATTAACAATAAGTATATTTTTGTAATTAAAAATAAGAATGTTGTTATTAATTTATTTAATATTTTAAAAATATTATGGGAATACCACACTGAAGATTTGTTTCTAGTGTTTCTCAGAGGACACTCGCATGCCTATTAAATTATTATATGTAAATTGCATGATTTAAATAAACTGTCTTTGAGCCTCCTTTAGGAGGTACATTAACTAGTGGATAGATTTCATAATGCTAAACTTTATACAGTCTATAAAAGTATTAAGTTAAGAAATATTCTACTGATAGCCTAACAGTATAATACAACCAGCAAAACAACACTGTAAGAAATACACATTTTACTATAAATTTTTTTTGGGGGGTTATATGGATAGATAACTTGATACATTTTAAGATAATTTACTGATATTTTTATTTGCTAAAAATTGTTATTTAGAATCTAATCTTGAAATAAAAACTTCCAATCATAATGTTAATAAATAATAACTATGTAGTCAAATATGTTTATTTTTTTTTATTATTTATAGATAAATGAGGGTACTAATGAAAAGTATGAATTACATTATTAAACATAGTAATCTCAAATGTATTATACATTAACTTTAATTATCATTTAATAAATAATGACTTTGTATTAAAATGTCATTCATTTCAAAATAAAATAACATTATAAGAAAGCCTAACCTAACTAGTTGGTTTAAATATTTTGTAAGTAGCTAATTAAATCATTTATCTTATTTAATATTTAACTAAATAATACTGAATACAAGAAAAATTGATAAAATTATTAGTTAATAGTAATTTACATTTTGCATGGAAAAAATGTAAATAAAATAATTACCATTTGAAGAGGCGAATTCTGCTAAACATGTATCAAAATACATTTGAAGTCGATCAATTTGGTTGATTAAAATACCTCTAAATGCTACAAGTTCATTGAGTTTATCTTGCAAACCCTTATTTTTCTTGAACACCGGTGACATGTTTGACATATTACTAGATAATATAGAAAGTGAACTGCCATTGCGCTTCAGATTATTTTCACTCCCGTACCCAGATTCGGCTTTAAGTGAATCTATAACATCGATCCAATGATTTTTGATTGCTGATGTGTCAGCTCGTAAATACCAAGCACAATCATTTAGCGACACATCAAAACGGCAATCGTCTACTTCGTGCACCTATAAAATGAAACTACTATATAATTGCAAAATAGAATAGAAATAACCAAACAATTATGATACCTTGACAGTTGCTTTCAATAGACTTATCGCACCGCGACATCCACATTCGGTTTCCGATTGCGATTTAAAGTATAACAAGGTGCCGTTTTTCAATACGAAATAACGCTTTTGCCAGCCATGTAAGAAGTTGGTCCACTTATTCAAGTTCCCTTGCAGATCAATCCTGACTCTATCTTGGGTGTCCTCGTCGTCTTCGTTGATCTGGGCTATAGGACACTCTGCCATTACAATGGCTCAATTTACTTTACACAATCGCTATAAGTACATTTCTTACACGCATACATTTAACTATTATACTATTGACGACCGTCGTTCAATAACATCATTAATTGAACACAACCACGCCTATGTAATGATTGAATTGTATAATAGTCCATTAAAATCACTTGAACACCATAATAAAACGATGTACTTTTGGTAATTGAAAATAATATTATTATTGAATTCTTTATCAATGTTATTATCACTACCTCGGTGAGAATTCCCGATAATAATTTGTCCCAATCATGGGCTGCTACAGTGCATCCGCAATAGACGGCGAAATACAATTGCGTTCAAATCTCCTAGCACCGTGCATCATCATAGACATATTATTAAGGTGTACTCTATTGTCAGCCTTGTAAAATACTTGAGTTAATTATGTATTTCATTGAGATAGATGAACAATAATTATATTGGAGAGCGCTTTTACCGACATCGTTCGAGAGACGAAAACGAGACATGTCTTTAACGCTACCAAAGTACCAACGTGCCACCACTAAAGAGTGAGTAAAAAAATATAGCTGCCAAAGTGCCAACTTCCGAACGTACTAAAAAACCTAATAAACGCCTCATAATAATTTGAGTACCTTCTTCGGACTTCTTCTTGTCTGATTTCAAAAATTAAAAACCATTTGAAATCGTCAACAAAATTGCAATACAGCAATGTAAACTTTTAAATAGGAAAAAATAATAGGTTAGTACACAAAGGAAACGAATAATAATTTAAATTTACACAATAATAGGTATATGAATGTATCGGGCTTGGTTGTAGGAAAAAAAAACATAAAAACCAAATGAAAAAAAAACCATGAAATTAAAAACCAAAATTTTATATTTTTTTATCATATTTAGGTACCTATTATTATAGAAAATTACAAATAAATATCTTGTCAGTAGAATAAAATATAATATAAAAGTTATGGATACCTCATTGTATAATAGAGAACAGTTATAGGTTAGTTATAGGTAATACAGTTATTTACAGTTTATACTTATATTCTATTCTACTGACAAAATATTTATTTGTAATTTTCTGATTTATTAACTAACTCATTAATTTTTGTTCTTTATTATACAACAGACAGAATAGGTACTTAAAATATGATAGCAAAATATAAAATTTAGTTTTTTTTTCCGCATGCCATCGGGCTTAGTGCTTAGGTAGGTTAGGTATACCTATACTATTTACCTTTAAACATGCCTAAACAATAACATTAAAATTCAACTTTTATTGAATATAAATAGGTAATTCTCCTTTAGTAATCCTTTAAAAATAAAAGTAACAATATTAAAGAATAGGTAGGTACCTAGGTACCTAAGAGTTCATAAAAAACAATTTACCATCTATTGTTTTAAGTAGATAATAATATACCAGTCATCACTCGACACTCGCCAATATTCCGAAACATAGGTAACATAAAAACAGTCGTACTGTCATAAAAGTATTACTTACCTAATATTGATTATAAGTATAATATATACCTAATACTTAATTTAAAATATTTAAATAGGTACCTATACCTAATATTGTAATAGGTGGTTATTCATTAAAAATAAGGCTACGTTGTAGTATTATACATAATTACACACATAGGTAAATAGGTAATGTGGAAAATGGGAAACAAATACAGATTCAACAAAAAAAAAATAGCATATTGCTAATTATAATATTTAAATTTTAAAGATTTTAAATAATATTAATTTAATTAATTTTTGTCTCTAAAAACTTTTATTTTTAAACGCTATCTTTAATTACTTATTTACCATAATGATGCGTTCTAATATTTATATAGCTATCATTAAAAGCAGATAACAGGCTATGCTCATGAGTCATGACTAAGAGAACCAAGGTCAACATTTTATAGAATAAGTATTAGGGAAAAAGAATAAATGTAATTAATTTTATATTATATTTTTCCTTGCTAACATTTAAAATAATTTATATATATTTTTTTTACATTTGTTTGTAATATAGGTAGTTTTTTTGTATGATTACAATAATTTGAAAAGATTTTTCCAATTCTTTAAGAATTAATGAAACAGCGAGAAAAAGTATTTTTAATTTTCCTCTTGTAATAAAAGCAGTAAAAATTAGGTATATTTTTTGTTTAACTATATACAATCCTACTGCCTATCAATTATTACCATACCTGATATCAATACAAAAGGGCAAAATATTGTTCTATACACATTTTTCACAATATATCCAGCAATATATTCTAATAATTTGCTGGTGTTTCGCTTTTAAATGTACCTATACCGGAAAAAATATTCTTATGTAGTTATACTTATCATCTAACAAACCCAATTCATCAGTAATACCGTTGTCATGGGTTGATTTTTTTATAACCTATATTTTTAATTGAGTTAGATACATTATTTCGTTGTACATTTATTATACGTTATAAATAATAATGAAGTGTTAGCCGTGGTATAAATCATAGGACATAATATATATTATTATTATAATAAAAACTGATAAGGGTTTACCTTTAGAATAATTAATATTATTTATTTATTTGTTTATTTTATTTTATTTTGTTAAGAACTATTGTCACTTCAGTAAATATAAAATAATCAATAATAAATATTATATACCTAGGTATATATACTTCCTTGTATTTTGAAAAATTTCAAACCATTTGTAAGTATGCAATTTAAATTGTTTTACCAGATATAGAATAGTATTGTTTGAAATAAGTTCAATCAAAACGTCAACAACATAAAACAAATATTGATTGATATAGAATTTTCATTTACTACATACATTTTATATATACCCATACATATATTTATCTAGTATTGTCCTATTGGATATTGCACTGTCTGCACTATACACGCGAGTAGAGAATATCTAAGAGAGGCAGTGGAAAAAGGGGAGAAAATAAGAGAGAGAGCAATATAGACAGAGAAATTTAACACTAATAGTCGTTGCATATTAATGACAATATTATCATCACTGGTGAATTTAAATACTATAAATTATCAATATTAATTATATTAAAACAGACTGCTGCAAAAGCGCCAAAGCTCAGAGTACTAAATCTGTATGCACATAAACATGCAATTATGTAAGTATAAATAAATAAAAAGTTGGAGGTAATACATCTATAATAATATAATATATGTATAAATAGTTTCTTTGAGTGATGAAATGTAATTATTTATACATCATAAATAGCTGTCTCTGGTATATTTTAAAATATTTATATATTTATATTTTTTTATCCCATGCCAAGAAATTCTTAATGGTAAATCGTTTTCATACAACGCAAATATATACATAAATAGGAAATGGGAAAATAATTGCAACCTTTAAAGGGAAACACCTCTTTAGACCCACCCCGCAACGCGATTACCTATATCTGATTCAAAATAATATTAAAACAAAAGCATTTAATATTTAACATAAAAATGTTAGTCAAATAATAATATCATATTAACAATTACCTACATTAGTTACACGTATTTAATGTCATATTTCAAGAACATTTTAATTTGAATCTCTGTACTTACAAATAATTTGTTTTTATGAAAATATCGTAAAAGGTGATATAGGTAGTCCTAATAAAGTCTAGAGTATACGCCAATTAGTATAATATTTACTAATTTAGTATATAGTTTAATAACATAATTTGAAAAATAAATAAAAAACTATATATCTTACAATAATTTATCTTTTTCAAAATTCTCTAGAAACAACTATTATTTTTTCCAAATTTATAAGGACAACTTTTCTGGATTTGTCATCATCAGTAGATCTTTGTTTAATCAACTACAACTTGACATTATAATTTTATATTTAATAAATAATAGTTATATAATTTTTATGGAATTGAATACGTATAAAATAACGATTTCTCATTGAATTCAAAAACGAATGACCGTAGATATTATTATAATTTCCTACACATAATATAATTGATTTTTTTTTAGTTATTTATAAACATTTTAAATTCTCATTTTTATTAATATTTTATTTATAAATATCAATAAAAAAATATTGCTAGGTCGAAAATCTTAAAAGTCGAATTAAAGGTTCATCCTTGGTATCTATGGTTTTTTAATAATGTTATTAAATGTTAAAAACTATTTTATATAAGTATTTGATGTTGATATTTTAAGTTTTTAACTACATTTGTCAAAATAAAGAAAATTTGCAAATTAGTTTGTAGTTCAAAATTTAAAAAATGCTTAATTTTTTTTAGCTAGATAAGACTTGACAATATAATAGAAAGTTGCTCATATGTATAGTTTACATTAAAACCAAAAAATTTTGAAATAAATATAAAAACACAACTGTTTTTTAGACATAGGTAATTCAAATTTGAACATACTACACGTTTAAACGATGTATATAATTAACGATGTTAATCAAGATGATATACATTTATAATTAATTTAATTAATTTATCAACATTATTCGTGGGCACTGGAAATATTTACTGATTTACATATAATATATATTTTATTATATACTCATAGTAACATTTAAAAAATATTTTTATTAATTTTAAGCCATTATACCTATATTAATCTATTATACTATGAAACTAATAACTATTCACACTGTTTTACGGTAGGCATGGTATTGGATCAATAAACAATAATATAATATTATGATATAAATTTATATTATAAATTATTATAACAGCTAAATAGGAATAATATATTATATACAATAAAAATTTAATGATTTAAGAAAACAATTAATCAGTCTAACTGTTATATTAATAGTAAAATAAATAATTACTTTAATGGCAATTTTAAAAATTATGTCATGAAATAATTTTATGGTAGTATAGGCTGACAGACAGTATCGTTTTTTATACACAATGCTGCATTATTGAATTCAAATTTAACACATCCATTACAGCGACCCACTGGAAACCTATTGTACCGTAAGTCCGTAAAGTAATACCTATTCGCCTACCATTTTTAATTGAATTTTAATTAGGTACGAATGTACGATCTTACATTATGAAATAGTCAAATAGAACAATTATTATTGTACTCAGTTGCGGATATAATTGTAATTTTTGGTTGGTCAATAACTATCTTCCTCTATCCATTATTAATAGTCCAAGAATTTTCGTTAATAATTACATAGGTACAACATTATAGTCAAATATTAAAATGTACTACGATATATTTTCATGATTTATATTTTAAAATGTATGTTATTATTATTTATCTATACATATATTTCTAAACATATAGGTAGGTACTTAAGCTATTATAAAACGTCTTAACTACAAAACACAATTTGTATTCCATCTTTTATTGAATGCATTTTCATATGCAAAATGTAGAATATTGGACAACATTTTTCTCAATACTTCTAAAAATGTTCACTGAAAAGAAAAATAATATACATCACTATAATATGTAAAACTAATAGTTTTATTTCTTATTTGCTCTGAAGTCAGGACTGGAAATAACTATTATTAATGTGATCATTTATCAAGTTTTTCGAAACTTGAAATACGAATTATATCAACAATAACGTCCGTTTTGAAAAACGTATAATATAATAATGTGTTATATACATTCAAATTTATTAATTCATTAATTATTATCTTGGTTAAGTTTATATCGGGGGCCGTAAATTTTCATGACGTGACGTGTCAACAATTGTATGATTATTGTTTTTTTGTTTCTTGCGTTTCATAAAATTATAAAAATATTATGCGAGTATTTAAATAAGAAAAAATGTAAAAAACGTGTTAATTTAAATTAAATATATTTATTGAATTTTGTTAGTTCACAAATACGGTATTTTTTTAATATAAATATCAGTATATAATTATTTATAAGATGCATCAAAACGTACATTTTAAAAATATAACTTAAAATTAGTTTTTAGTAAAATTAAAATTATTTAGATATTTATTATGTTATTTTTATTTAGAAAGTTGACTTAGATACTTGTTATAATAATGATATGAAATATATATATAAGTATTATAAGTACTTAGTACACTATACAGGGTACAGAGTGATAATATATTTAAGAGTCTACGCTTATTATCTAAAAATATATGTATATTTTTTTACTTTAATTTAATATTATTGCCAAACATTAAAAAAAAATATACAATTGTTATCATTATAGTTTTTCAAGTTTGTTACTTTTATAAAACAAACATGTATATTTTTTAATATGTTTTAAATTTTAAAATGCAACAGAATATTTTTATTTTACATACAAAACGAATGAGTACCTAATTAATTATAGTTATAACTTGTAAGTATTTAAGATTCTACTATTTTCTCAACTAATTTTTGTTTAATTTAAAAATAAAAATATATTTTATAATTTTTATTAAGCAATGGTATGTATAAAGATTTTAAAGTGAATTAGTGGTGCAAAAATGAATGTTTTGTATCAACAAAATATATAAATTTAGTTACCTACCTACCAATAATGTTATAATATCAAAAATCAACATGCACATTATTATTATTGGTATAAAATGAAATAGTAGAAGCTAAAAAATTTGAATATTGTTTTATTATTACCAAAATATGTTATTTAAATGATCCTCTATTCGGTATATTCATGTATTTTATGTATTTAAAATTATAAATATGAATTTAAAAATCAAAAATGTAAAACGAAATAAGTGTATACTTACTAAAGAAAAATTATATGCAGTATAGTACAACACTGCAACAAATTCCTGATTTATAGGGAGCTACTTAGTCTATTGTTTATATTATAATCTTCTGTATTATTATTTTTGTATAAGAAGTGAGTAGTGACTGTAATGTTTATAATAAAATATATCATGTATACTGTGAATAAAACGCGCATTACAAGTATTTTTCATTAATTTAAAATGACACTTGTGAATCGTAGTATAATTAATTATCTATTTATACTAAATATATTGTCAGAGGCACATTCGTCCTTTATTAGTATAAGTATAATAATACATAGTATATCGTATAGGTATTAGGTATGCACTACAGTATATACCCACATATTTTACGATCATTCATTTGTTTCTTTGTTTATGCGTGTGTACGGTAATAATAATAATAATAATAATAATAATAATATTCATTCCGTTTTATTGTTTGTTGGATATAATATTACATAGTGGTTATAAATGTATAATATAATATTATACATGTATAATAATAATATAATATGTGCCAAAATATGTTCCACTACTCACTACTCATATGGCTACAGTATTTTTTTTTTAACTGATTTGTATTAATTTTAATACTGTAAATATAAAAAAAGATTATTAGTTTCTAGTTATGACAAGAATTTAATATTAAATTTATATTTATATTATGGATCATAATTCACGATAATTATTTTAGTTGAAAATTGTATGAAAAAGTAATTCAATAAAAAAAAAAATCAAACTATGAAAATAAATAAATTATATTTAAAATTGTAAAAATGTTATGGTCTTCAATAGAAACAAGAAAAAAAAAATAAGTAGTATCAACTTAATGACTATCATGCTTAAAAATAACTTGTCAAATGTTTCATAAAAATTACACCATGCGTACTTGCCGTAAAACTAAAAAGCAATTTGTTAACATCATTTATTAGACTATCACAAAAATAAATAATTATTGGTTTAACGTTATGGTAGGAAAAATATACTTAATTTGTATTTCTAAAGATCTATCAAATTGTTTATTTTATATAATACTATTGTTCATTTTTCTTTTCATGTTCAATTACAGTTAATAACTATCATTTAAAATTATTTTTTCTTATAGTAGTATTATTTAATTGATCTAAAATTATAAATCAAATATTTGGCTATTAATTTATTTTCTATACAATATACCTACTATAATATTGTATAATAATATGTTATAATTATTATAAATATATAACTATATTATAAGAATAAAAATTGTTAGAAAATAATTTAGTTCAGAAAATACGGATTAAATAAAAACGAAGTGCACTTGATATAAGTGTTTGTTAGCCCTAATAGTAAAACTTCTGAGGATGAAGGCCAGAAATGTTTAATGAATCTCCATTAACTTTAAATTTCAAAAATATAATTTTTTATTTTCTCAGTGTATTACGTAGCGATGTTTATCCATAAATGGTGTTTGAAAAATGTTCAACATTTTAAATATTATCAAAGTAACATCCAATAATGTTGTCCAATTAGTATATCATAAAAAAAATCTGTACAATTAGTAAATGTCTTACGTGTATACAAGCAGAAAATAGCCAAAAAGGTTTTTTCAGGCTTAAAGTCCCATCATTAAAAAGAGAAAAAAATAAACGTATAATAGACGACCGTATTAAAAGCCGAAAAAAAACCACAGCTCTCTACTATAAAATAAATATTTAAGTGTTGTAATTCAAAATTAATTAAAATTAATGCATTATGAGACTGATTTATGTACATTATTTTATATTTAATAATTTTTTTGATGTGTAAAAAATTACTTTTTTACGGCAACTATCAATAAAATAACTGGGACGAAGATGTCTTATAAATATAATATAAAATACATTATGTTTATGAGTTATGACTTATGTTTATACAATTCGTTATTATAGATGTCGAATGGTTGTCGGTCGATTGTTCATCTCCTGCTTATGATAGGGATATATCATATATTATGTACACGGATGCAGATATGTGTTGCGATAACTTAGAGCACATAGACATAATTAATATTAGTTTAAATAATGTGATAATGTAATATTATGTTAAAATAAGCTTATTTTACTTATAAAATTAAGGATGTTGAACACATTACAGTAAAATATACTGATTACTTTCATAATTTAAAATTTTTGATTCTTAAATATATTAGATTTATTATATTTAATAATATTATGTAGAAGTGAATTTTCTAGGATTGTAGTTGTGTATTATGTGTATTGTGTATTATAATATGCATACTCGTATAATAAGTAACCTTGGTATTAGAATCTAAAATTGCTTTGTCGGAAATGGTTTTTCTACATAAATTACACACATTTATCATTCTCGACATTTTATTGAATATCCAGCTAAATAGGAATTGGTGGATATATTAATTATGAGTGGACCCATCAGTCGGATCAGTCTGCATATATATGCATTTGTGTAATCATGTTTCAGTTGTATGTTATTTCCTATTATATCATATTATTTATTTAACAATTTAAATTATCTACCTACAAATTCTCATTAACACACAGGAAATAATATTATAAAATATGATGGGCAGGTAATCAAAATGTAATAATTTACGCATTTTCCATTTGAGAAATCTGCATGTTTTATAACTATCGTGTATATAGTACACAAAGGTAGAACAAAATCACATATGAATTTAAAATGCTTATACTCTGTATACACAATTAAATTACAGTTCTTTATAAATAATTTTGATTTACGAATTGCAGTATTTGAACAATTTTTATAATCTCGTCCTTCTGCAGCATTACGACTACAAGGGTTATTATCATAATATACTTGTAATAATATGGCTAAAATAAAAAAATTAAACAAACGCAATTGTACGTAGTTCAATTTTATAGTTTTATATTTTATATCATGTTTTATTATTTTATCAGAAAGATTCATATTATTATTGTTACAGTTAATGCTGAACGAAGACAGAGTAATATGTACATATTATACTTATTACTTTCAATGAGTCTGTCTGTCTTTGATATAGTTGTGGCTTACTGTTAAGAATTTTTAGGTTTATAAATCATACTTTGATTTATTATGAGTACCCAATTAAACATTTTTTTTTTGTATTTTATATATTCGAAATATTATTCATTTGTACCTTAAATACACAATCATAATATACAATTGTAGAGAGATTTTCTATTGTGAAAATATTCAATACTTTTAAAAACAGCATTATGTATGTCGAATAAAATTAAGTTTCATGAAAAGGTAAAGATTTATTATATTATGTATCTATATACAGTTACTTTCAGTACCACTTTATAGTTGATTACGACGATTACGTAATTTTAATTAATTATTGTGTGCATAAAATGCATAATACACACACAAGTTGAAAGCACACTTATGTTTAACTGAAACTCTGTTTGTGATTTTGTTTATACAGCAAATAATGGTGACTAAGAAAATGCAAAACACAGTTCTATATCGATTTTGGTCAAAACATGAAAAAAATGATAGATACACATATTGTTCCTGATAAAACCATAAAGAAAATATAAAGTAGGTACTAGGTACGGGATTTATACATAATATTATTGGTTGTATAATAAATTTGATAAAAAACGAAAATTAAAAAATTAATTAAATGCTAGATACCTCTACCATCATGTTATCTGAATATAATTTACATAAATACATACATTTTTTAATTAATTATGATGTTTTAGGGTGGTCGTTAAAAAAATCTGTATAGTATGTTAAAAAAAATACTAAGTCATAATCATTCGCTTACAGTGCATTTTTAGAATAGGTTATAATATATGTATATGTATATATTTTTGTAATTTCCACGGTTAACATTTTATAATTGCATTTTTTTTCACATTGGATCCATATTTATTTTTGTGATGTGACGTGTTTATTTCCTCCAGCCACCACTAACTATATAAGCATATATGTATAATATACATACACACACGTACAAATACACTTCTAGGATCGGATGACATTATCATTTATGTTACATACACAGAAACTACAACATTAGTTAAGTTTAAAATAATTTAAATTTTTCATGATGATTAAATAACTTAATTCATTTAAATGTATAGTAAAATGGTAATACAATAATAATAAATCTAGTATAACTATCAGATATTTCAACAACAGTAATTCAAACCATATTTTTTTAGTTTTGCCAAATAATAAGTAACAATAGTGTTTGAATTCAGAAATGTTTAAATTTTTATGATGATAAATTAAGTCTTTGATTTTCTGATTGATTGAAATTATAAATAATTGAATATAATATACTTTAAGTAATATAAATGGAAAATATTATGCGCTATTAAATATTCATACATGTATTTTAATGTACTAATTCGCAAAAATGTAGTGAACTCAACTTAAAAATATATTCCATGAATTCACTTAATTGCACAACGTATCAAGGCTGTAATTGGAGAGCTCCAATGGTTTAGCCTCCCCCCTTCCCCGAAATTTTTAAAAGTAGAAAAATTTTAGTGTCGATTATAGTTTATTAACTATATAATCGTGTGCACAAACCAGTTATAAATTTAATACCACTGTGTTCCAGTGGCGTACCATGATAATAGTTTTTATATAGGTACTTAAGTATTATAGTACTGTTGGATATACTAAAACTAAAGTTAACTTTTTGGAACATTAATATTTGTATAAAACATCTAGTCAAAACTAGAATTAATTAAAGGGATTTGTGGATACTAGTTTTGATGGATTTAGGGTTTTAACTTTAACATAATATTACATAATATGCCATTTATATGTTTAAGATTTGTTACTAACATATTTTTATTTATAATTTTACTTAATGTGGTTTTTCAACAGATAACAACTAAGGGTTTAATTTGGTTGGTTTTATCATACAGTAAAAAACAACAACAAACTAATGATTTGGTAACAAGTCGCCAAACTGGATAGAACCTTCTTATAGTTATTTTTTTGTTTATAGGAATTGTTTAACTGTTTAAAGTTTAAACTAATTATTTTACACGCCGATAGAAAACATCATACATAATTCTTTTTATAAATGTGGAAAAGATTTTGGCTGACTGTACGAGCCGTAATAAGTGATCATTTTGTTGTTATATAGCGAGTGTATCGTTCGTTTTTTGTCACATACTCGTAATATTATCATAACGTGCATTTTAAAATTGACTAGATGGTATCGACTGTAATTAATTAAAAAAAGTCACATCTATTTAGCGAGTTAATAATATATTTTGATTAATAAACATAGTCAATAGTTAAATGCTTTAATGTTAAAATATGTTGTGAATTATATAATATACACTGTAATAGCTTATAACACCAATGCACTATAATAAACCTACATTAAAAGTTGATTGTTTTTCATTTTGTACATTTTTTTATTTTTATTTCAATGCGGAGTGCTTCTTTTAAATTCCATATCCATATGATATTTAATGTTTTGTGCGCACACAAAAATGGTCATATCTGCTACAGCTATGTTTTATGAGTTCGTATTTTCCTTTTTGCAACAACTGCAGTATTAATAACTTTTGAAACAAGTTTAGGGAAATTTTTATTTTGAATAAATTAAAAATTACATAAATGTATAAATTAAAGAGTATAATATATATTATTATCCTTATTTTTTGTTTTATTTTTTCAATTATTTTGCTTTTGGATTAAAATATACTTTACGAGTTTGGACAGCAATAAAAACTAAAAAAAAAAAAAACAGTATTATTTTAATTAAATTCATATTAAAATTATCATTTTAAATAGCGAAATATAATACCAAGAACTGTAACAATTATGAGATCTATTTTATATTATATTGTTGTTCATAAATTATTTTAAAATTTGACGTACATTTTTTTATAACAGGCAATTAATATAATATGCTCGTACATTTTACAGACAGAGTCGTTGGTGTACTAGGGGCCCCGAGTACCACCTTTGAAGTAGTGGCTGTTTATATGATCATAATTGCGTTAATAATGCAATTGAAATATAATAATTGTCATTTAACCCTTATGTTACGTTATTTTTTCTTATCATTAGAATTAGAAATAAATAGTTTTTGCGTTTTCATGTTAAACATTGAATTTATTTATAATCATTTAATTATTTCTATACTTTTTACGTTTATACATGGATTGGTATTGTTTTTTGCATAATTTTAAAAATAATTGTTGATTTTTCTTTATTATTATCATATGCACCAAATTTTTGATGACGTATTTTTCAATTCTTTTGTTTAAGAAATATTCAAAGAAAAATTAAGTTCTAGTATTTAAAAATGTAAACAAAATATTTAATATAAATTAAAATGTAATAAAATATGTATTACCTAACTCAAAAAAAGTTCATTATGCAAAAAATATGAAACGAATTTCTTAATCAGAAAACTATTTGAATAATTTTGAATGATTTATTATATAAAACATGATAACTTCTTTTAGCCTATTTAATGGTTTTGTAAGGTTTTCAACCGTTTAAGGAATAAATGATTCTACATAATTTATTGCAATTGTATTAAAAATCTGTGATGGACAGTGGCGGCTATCCTCAAAAAAATATGTGTCGCTGAAAATATTTCTGATGACCTAACACCCACCACAACCTACAATTAGTATTAGTTATAAAATACAAATTACCAATATTCAATCAGTGTGTCATATATTTTTCCAATTTTTGATAATTTTGCATGTGTTGCTCAAGCAACACATAGACCATAGGATAGCCGCCACTGGTGATGGATGGGAAATTTGCATTGCCTCATAATTGTTTCGTTTAACTATATTAATAATTTATATCGTTAGAATACAATTAAATGGTATTTTTATTGTCACCTATCGTTTTTTCCAAAGATTTAGGTATATATTATATAATATCATTTACACATTCGTGCTAGCTGCTATAGTTAAGAATTAGGATACTTTTACGACTCTTATTTAAAATTATTTACTGTGATGCTTATAAAATCTTATACAAAATACTTCGATTGAGTAGTTACATGATTTCTATAAGCACTTAAATACTGTCAAACATATTTATTAAAAAATCGTCTAAATAATTAATATGTAAAATGTGTAATTAAAATTCTAAAATCTAGAATTTGAATAAATGTATTATTTAAGCATAACGATGATAGCTAGTAAATTTGAATTTAATTTTTTTTTCATTTGATTATATAAACACGTATGCAATGTTTTTATTTTCAAAACTTGACGACAAATAAATTATAATCATTTGTTCAGGGAGGGAAGGGGTTCAAAAACTTCAAAAGAAGCGATTAAAACGATTTTATATAGTAATGTTGTAGTCTCGGGTCCGAATTATAAAACAATAACAAATATAATTGTATGTACATTCATATGCGTTTTTCGACATGAGCAGTTAGAAGAGGCCGGTTGCACAAATCTAATATAATGCTGCAAAATAATCCGTAGTTGAATAAACTGAAGTAATAGGACGACGATTGTTTCGTCGTTGTTTCCGGCGTCGAGGTGAGAACAACGCTATTATTAGCCAGCTAGGATAGTTATACCGTTTCCATGGCCACAAAGCTGCCTGTGTATGTAGGGAGCATTGCAGCGACAATTATTATTATTATTTTATCGCGGTGACAGGCTTTCTACGCAGCTATAGGATTATTCGACTGCACGGTATTTACACATCAATATATAATCTAGGTACTATACACGTACTTATATATTGTAATATATCATATTATATATTATAAAAACGATGAAGATATTAAAATTCTAAATAGGCTACCATATTCAGAAATGAAAGACAATATTATATAATTATATTGTTTTATTGTAGGTAAACCATCCAAAAGTTTCAAAAGAGTGGTAAAAATAAGGGCAATTTCTCCACTGTTTTTTTTTTATGACATCGTCTGCATTGTCATATAGTTATATGTTAATATAGTATATATAGTAATATAGTAATCATTTTTTCAATTTAAAATAAAATATTTTTTTTACCGAATGACTTATATTAAATTAAATTATGAACGTCAGAACACTCAGAACTAATAACTACGTTTCTTCTATAAATTGTTGAAATGTAATGGTGGGCCAAGTACGGTGTTAACTAAGTTTTTATTTCTTTAATAAAAAATTTAAATATTTATGAAATAGCAAAGAATAGTTTGTGGTATCAGTGGCTTAGTCTGAGGTTTTAAGTGCTTTTTTATCAGTAAAAAGTTAACTTTTTTTATTAAATTTATGCCACTTTTTCTGTTATTAGGTAATTAATACTCAATTATTTAAACATTAAGTTTAATAGATCTTCGATTATTAAAAAAAAAAAATTCCAATTCCAATTTAAAAATAAAAATGAATTTTAAAGTAGTGCATTATAATATATATTAAAAAAAGGAAATTTGATAATTTTAAATTATATATTAATAAATTAAAGTTAATACTGCCTTCTATAAATTTAATATTATGTCAATTAAGTTTTAACTATCTACATCAGCGATTCCCATACGGCTTATAATAAATAATTTATCGTTATCAATGAGTATTTTTGTTCTATCTTTCATGAAATTCACAGTAGGGAACCGCGGCTGAATTTGTTCTAAAAAAAGATTCATAAATATTTTTCATTCTTCGCCTATATTATGAAACGAAACATGTCATAAACCATACATTTTCATTAATCGGATACGGAAAATAAAATTGAAAATATTTTGCCCCCCCCTTTCTATGACAAATCTCTAAAACGCCCCTGACCACAATGACACATCATCACTAGTCAGCAACTATACCTGTTTTCAATATAAAATAATACAAATAATAAACGAAATGCGTTATAAAACATCAACAATTAAAAAAAATTAAACTTTTATAACATTTCAATTATTGAACGGCCGTTATTTAATCACCACCGCGTTACCGCACGTCACAAATAACCGCGCCGCCGTATTATATTTTTCGATTAGTTGTCCGCGCCCAAGCTAATACATAATAATTATTATTGACACCGTGTCAAACGAATTAATTAAAATGTGAAAAAAAAAATAGTAAAAACAAAACGAGCCTACGAAGTACGAATGACCGCAGTAATTTGGCTCCGCACAGCACGTCCTGCCGGTCGATCGATCGATCTCGGTCGACGGATTTTGATTAGCCCGCATGGGGCTACTGCAACCGCATCCCGCGCGCGTACGTGTTGTACATCACGAGCTGAAAATATAATGATATTAATTTGCGCCATGACGGACAGTAGTACGTATTATTCTATTATATTATGCGCGTGCCGGCTATGAGTTAGGATTCTTTACGTCGGAACGCGAGTCGTTTTTATTTCTCTCCTCTCGCGCACGTCCATCACGAGTGTGGATCTCCGTCACTGCCGCCCGCCGTCATTATTCTCTAGAGGATAACACGCCACGACGACAACTAACGACGACGTCGACTCATTGTGAAACGTTTCAAAAGCAAACAGTTTCGGTCTGTATCCCGTACACACACACACATACCCGTACGCCCGCTCGTATAGGTATATAATACAATAATAATTACTTAACGTCGGGACCGTATTCGTATTAAGAGAGAAACGTCATCGCGATTATATACTGTAGTGTTGTAATCTCTATGTATAACGGCGGTGGCCGGGGGTGTTGATTAATGGCAGTCTCCGCCGCCCGCGAAACTTTGTATATTATATATATTTTTATTTATAATAAAACTGCGTGTAGTCCGGCGTAAATATTATATACATGATATATCATAATACCATATATATATATATATATATATATATATATATATAATGCACGAGGCGTGGACCACTGTGACGGCAGTTATATTTTCACGGGACGTCGTTGTTGTTGTTTCGTAGGTCCCATTGCGCGGCGCGTGTTTCGCCGGTGCTTCTTCCGCGAAAGGAACGGACTTTTGAAAAACGATTCGCCGAGCACCGGATTCGACCACCGCCACCCTATATACAGCCAACCCACCGCCCTAGCCGTCGAATGCGCGAGACGCGTACAGCCCTGTGAGACATTTCGCAAAATTAATTTTAACACTCAGGTCTCTGCGGATAACATTTTTATTTTTTAAACGTTATCAACTCATAGCGTACATCGTTATAATGTGTGTGCGTGTGGGTTCTGTGTAGTGTGTAGTGTATGTACTTACTGTGTAGTGTGTACTTACTGTGTAGTGTGTAGTACTCACTGTGTAAGTATACTGCTTACACGTTTCAATATAATACCAAACAAAATTATTTTAATTTAAACGTAATATATTATGTTCATTGTTCGCGCGATACGTTTGACTGCATTTGAACGAAATATAATATTTCCACGACGCTACCGTATTATTTGTACTGTAAATCTGTAAGACTATAGAACTACGTTCTTAAGTCACTATTAAAATGATTTGTACGACATATTATTATTTATCTTATATCTAAAAAGAAATATTATAATAATTTTCCGAATACCTACATTTTTTTTAAAAATTTGAACCATACAATTAACCACTTAAATAAATCATTAATATGTATTATTTACATTTTTAGCTGTATTATGAAGGCTGTATCATTTTTTAAAACTGATTATTTGTTATATAAATGTTCATTATTTTTAAACAATTCTATATATTATTATGATACGTAGAATACCCACTTTCTGGAGCTTAATTTTTAATTTTTCACTCGATTGAAATATTAATTTATTAATCTCATTTGTTCATGTCTGAATTATAAATATAACATTAATTTAAGTTTTTAAATAGTGTACTGCGCCCAGTAATATACCAATAGTATATGATGATAAAAATTATTACATGAAATTCTATATTAAAACTCCAAAATTATTATAATCACTAACCTCGTCCTTTATATCCAAATAATATGTTTTTAACGATCATTAATCTTTCATAAAAATAAAACGTGCAAATTAAACAGCACCACGTTGGTTGTTACAATATAAAAATTACGATAAGTAGTAAGCATGCGATACATATTATGCAGTATGTACCTATCATAATTTTCAATTAAGACAAATTAATAAAAACAATTTACAAGTTTTTTTCCTGTCAGACTCTGCGTAATGATCGATTTGACCTCCAGATAAGGGTTCAGCATGTATAAAATCAACATTTAAACATACAGAATACATACCACGCATGTATACTACATTTTAATGAAATTACCGAAATACTCTCTAGCCGGGTTTATAAAAATCAAATCATTTAAATTAATTACAAACAACTGTACCATATAACAATGCACGTTAATATATAGTATGTACTTATACTTTTTACATACGCTAAATTCAATAGAGTTAAAAATATCTCTTGTAAACATTTAATTTTTATCTTCATTTAAATTTTTAATTTCAGGTACCTACGTAGTAACAGTAGCTTAAAACTATATAATACACTAATATGCACTTCGTTCAGACGCTTTACAACATTCCCCAGCGATGTAGGAAATTAGAATTTAGAAGTGATTATTATGCTAAGCTTGGACTCTAAAAAATATAATAATTTCAAAAGATGTTTAATTTAAGCATAAATTATGGTCTAATTAATAATTATAATATTTTAGTTTAGCTAACATAAATTAATGGAATAAAACAGACTCGCTGTTTTCAATGTGCCTAATGACTTGTACACAATTAGTTTTGAGAAGTTGTATATAATATTGTGACAAAGTTAAATGCTTTACCGGCTAGTTGATAAAGTTAACTAGTAACCATAGTTACAGAGAGCGATTATAAGTAAGTACATATATATTCATCGGGTATTCAGGGCTGTTTTACGAGATAAACCGGCAGCAATATTACGTGCGGTATATCCGAGTTGTAAATATACTCAACTGCAGTAGGGGTCAAACTACACAAAGTGAACACTTTCTTTAGAACTTTGTTGTAAGTGATATTAAAAACACATGGACTCATAAAAATAAGCTATACATGTTTTTTTTATTATCTAAAAGTTTTGATCAAAAAGTAAAACATTTTTATGCGGAATAAAAGAAAAGAAAATGTAATATTTTAGTTTTACAAATATTTCAAAAAACCATCATTACCTACAGGAAAAAAAATGATTGTCAAGTATTATTTATAGATTTGGTCTGTGAATAAAACTATAAACCAAACAAAACATAAATTAAAATAACTAAAAAAACCATTTTTACTCTTTATAAACTAATATAAATCGATGTTTTTAAGACAAGTAGTATTCATTAGACTTAAAATATTCCATCGTTATTCTAAATAATAATAATGAATAATACTATTGAACATTTTAGGTAGATAAATATAAAGTTATACAATTATTTTAGTTTATTTATCGGTCTTCGGAAGAATATTACCTAAGTACTTGTGCAATCAACATAGTTTTTACATTTTTTAAGATTTTTTAAGCTTGATAAATTGTCAATGACGAACATAAAGAGTTTTAAAGAATTTGCAGGAATCAGTTTTTATCTAAATAATATTTATTATTAGGTATTAGTTTCATAACATCTGTAGTATAAACTGAACTCATTTCAAGTACACTTATAAATACGATATATGATATAAATAGTTACAAAGTCATAGTGGTGAATCTAATAAAAATAATAATAACAAATAATTCACAATAAGCGGAAACTGGTTTGTTACAGATGATAAACAATTATTAAATACAACTTTACAAAACGTAACTAACATATTGATTACACTTTTTATTTTGCTTTAACTAATGGTAACTATTGTTCGTTAAGTTATTGCAATTTATTGCCGTTGATGCGTATGGCATAAGTAAGGTTTTAAATTTACGTGTCTAGTTGTACAAGGTTACTAAAACAATTATTAATTAAAAATTATAACTAAGTTATTATTATTGTATAATATATAACAATAACAGAAACGTACAAAAAATATGATAAAATCCAAATAATTAGGTAATTAAATAATAAATACCTAATAAATTAATATATTTGCCATTATGTTAAGATAATTTATTATTATTACGATTAATGTTATGTCACAATAATTGTTTTTATTCTTTATACAATTTTTCCATTTGGATCTAAACAAGTATTGTTAATGCTATCTGAAAAGTATAGGTAATATGCTTAAAGATTATACTTTAAACAAAAATTGAATAAAAAGTAATTTAAACTTCTTGTACAATGCATTGATTCAATGGACTGATCGACATATTGATTCTAATTGCTAGTAATAATTTTACTAAACAATGCTCAATTATGATTGAAGTATTGATTTAAAAAATATTATGTTATATTACAACTCTGTATTAATTTGGATCCAACGGATTCATTGATAAGAAATAATAACGAGTATTATTATAACGCAAGTATACACTAATCATCCATGTTGAAAAACTGCATAGCTCGCGGAGATATTTTTGCGCAACAAAATGTCCACATGAATTCAAAACAACGAATAGCACGCGTCATTGTGATCTACTATATTATATTCGAGATTCTAGGATACCCGTTCATTATATTATAGTAGTATTATAGACAAATAATAATTGGGTATTTTTTTTTTTTTACCAGTATACCTTTGTACTATTGCTTTGTTATTATTATACGTACATATATAATAATTTTCGATTTTAAAATTGCTGACCTATCGGATCATATTAATATGAAATAATAACATTTCGAACGTTATACGACGACGTGCAGGGTGCAGAGTTATACATATCTATATAATATATGTACGTTCTAATCCCAGTAATATAATGTATTAATCATGTGCGGTATTAACCCGTGTATACGTGATCCACTTGGTTGAATGTCGATCAACTGTAGGCATAATATCTGCAGACGGTGAACGCTACAACTCTACAATATTATTAATATTACGATATAATATAATATACGTATATGAATTCGCGACCCGACGTCGAACATAATATACATAATATCTTATAAGACATTATACACGTATTTCTCAATCGTAGCAAAACCGTCGAGCCGGCGTAATGTAGAAAATATCGTTTTTCTTCCTTGGGTAGCAGCGGCCGGTATCGGCGTTCGGGTTTTCCGGACCGGCAAACTTGTGGAAGTAGACGAGTTCCGCGACGAAAGCGATTGTGCTCGCGGTCAGTCCGATCGTGAGGCACATGAACGCGATCACCACGTTCTTGAAGGTGAACACTTTGTGCGGGTCTTTACGATGATGGTAATCGGATATCGGACGGAACGGTTTCGCGTGCACAAACCAACTGTTGACGATGCCGCTCTCCACGAACGTAGTGATTATCCGGTCCACGACTTGTATGAACGGCACGTCTTTGCGGACCAGGTAGACGATGTGGAACGACCGCGGACATTCGTCCACTATGTGCAACAGCACTTCGTTGTTTTCCACATAGGTGCTGGCGATTTTTTCCACCAGATCGTTTTTCCTGCCGATCGCAGCCGAAGTCTTGACGTGGCCGCGACGATATTGCCATGAAAGAAAATAACGATAAAAAACACATAATATTATTATTAAAATATTATTATCGTCATATATAGAGAGATATCAACAGATATATTATTTCTGTTAGTGGACACTCGTCGTCACAAAATCAAGGTTAACCGTTAAAAAAAGTTGAGAAAAAAAATCGTCTGTTCGACAGTATCATATATATTGGCAACCTCATCGACAGTTAAAATGCATAGGATAACTACATTTGTTCAGAAACAAGACACTGTTATTTGTAAACATATTATAACGTCTTAAATTGTCAAATTATCCATATTTTATTATTATATAATACGTCAATTTGTCTGCAATTCAAATAATTGCACACGTCTGCGTCATATCACACATATGTTGCAATGCCATACGTACATATGATAATAATATATTATAATATGACCTATTATAGTTTTGTTTAGTGAAAGGTTCATTTGCATATTGTTTTATCAAATGAAAATAATAAATTACCGCCGATCGGTCATTACGCGAACCTATCGTTATTGTTATTTTATAGTATATACAGTTTACTTTCAAATTTTAGAATATATTTCATTCAACATAATATTATACAACATTTCATTTTAAAAGCCACATTACCGAAAAATCC
Organism: Schizaphis graminum; assembly: GCA_020882235.1. Taxonomy (NCBI): domain Eukaryota; kingdom Metazoa; phylum Arthropoda; class Insecta; order Hemiptera; family Aphididae; genus Schizaphis; species Schizaphis graminum. Next base: position 15,938,104 of record CM037032.1, read on the forward strand.
ATTTATAAGATTTAAGAATATTTAATGGGTTTTATTGAAAAGCGAAGTACGTAACCCACTAAAATTTACGTCATCTTATTGACCTTTTTGTATATAAATATATTCAAAATCTTATCTTATTAAGTCAAGCACATACACTCACGTCCCACATCAATACATTATTATTTCATAAAATACCTAGTTACTCAATGCGTTTGTTTTATTGACTTTTTCTCAACTCAACTATTCAAAATGAATAAATCTTTTATTTTTAGAAAGCTTGAAAAATTGTTTATTCTTAAATTCTTTTATCATTAAATTTTTTTTTTGTAGTGACTCGTTTTATAATAAAATTTATAATAATAATATTGATTTATAGCTATAGTTTGTACTTTAAATGTTATTTCTACTCTACAATGTGTCCTAAAAGTCCCGCATCACCGTCAGTACCTCCATGGAAAATCAATATACATTTTTATAGTAATACCTTAGTATGGAAATTCTAATTGAGTGACATAAAATTCGATTTTTTTAAAAAAAAATTCAAAAATTACTAAAATAATTTTTTATGCAATTAATTTTTTTTAATGTATAAGATATTCATTTCGTTAATAATAATATTAAAAAAAAATACTAAAATTGAATAAAAATTGAATAAAAATTGACCAAGTTAAAGCCAATTCTGTTTTTGAATAATAATAATAATACCTAAATAAGGATTCCACGATTTAATCAATCTTGATTTTTTTTTTTATGGCAATCTGTAAATATCTAATTATTGGTAAAGCTTTTAGTTAAGATTAAAAATTTCAATTTTGATAACCGCTAATTTGTATGTAAATTTCCAATATTAAAAAAAAAAATAGTAATAATTTTTTAATATTTTAATGATAAAATATCTATTTCAGCCTGATAATTTATACATACCTAATTTATTATAGTTTTGATTTGAATATAAATTACAATTTGTGTCTTATTGTTTACTGAACATCGAAACGGGTTATCTATTTTTAAGTATTTTAATTGTCGTGAAATGATCCTAAAATTTCGAACTGGGAATAAAAATTTAAATTAACTGTATTGAATATTTAATTTAAAACCGACTATAATAATAAATCAATTTCATGACGTGAACGAACTCCGTTCACAATAATACGTATATATTATGTCAAAATTATTACCCGTTTGTTCGCCACTACGCCGAGTATGTCCAGGGACTTATTGTTGATGATAGAAAATCGATCTGACATTTTCACGTACACCGGTCTTTCGTCGGACACGAACAGCAATATGAGGTTGTTGGAAGCCGACAGTACCGGCATGCCGGTGTCGTACAGTTCTTGCACAGTGGCGACGTCCCGTTCGTATTTCGGATAGCTCAGATACTTGACCATGACCGCTTGCAGACTGGTAGCCATAATGAACCCAAACAAAACGGTGGACACGACCATTAGACGTTCGGAAATGTTGTTCGGCACTCGATTGAGCGGCACCATTAAGAAAACTCTGAACAAGTTTATGGACAGAAGTGTGAGCGAGTACGATGTATTTGTTGTGCGCCGTATGAGAACCCACGCACTCAGAGCTACGACAAACGAACCGGCCAAACAGTACCAAAGCCGTACGTCGAACGCCGTAAATATCGCGCGCCATTGACTCATCTGTTGCGCCTTGGGCACGACGAAACACAGCTCATCGAACATCACTGGTGTCGTGTATTGGATCGTGTTGTTGGATTCGTATGCCTTGAATAAATAAATCGAAAAATAAATACAACTGATTTAGATATAATAATATATGGGTGGACACAAAAAAAAATTCAATAAAAATTAGGTAAATAGTAACACGAATAATAAAATAATTGTTCTCACCACGTTGTGTTGATTACCTATTATTATCTTTTTAAATACATTTATTTAGAGTGATGAGGTGAGAAATTCTTTATAATTTGTTGGAAACACGCTCTTTATTTATAGTTTATCAAGTCCACCAAGTATTTATAGTTTAACGTTTCATAAGCTTTTGCATAGACTTCGTTTAAATAGTTTTCGAGAATGTAAATAGGAGTAAAATGTACCTATACCTATATATATAAAGGTACCGGGTAAAATACTGGTATTTCCATATAAGTTGAGGATAGTTTGTAGTTTCAAAAACTCTCAAACTCCGTGTAAAATGTAACACTCTTATATTTTTAATGTTCATTTTATACCTGACCGTATCATTAACTGCAGTATGTAATTTGTACTTCTAATATACCTACTAATAAAAAAACCAAAATAATATCACAGTAACCTATCACAATCACAGTAAGGCCAAACGCAATCTATTACGCATATAATATTACACATATGGCTAAAGTATTGACTTTTTTATTGATGCCATTTATCTAACCGAGTATATGATTCAAATTTTAAATAATAATTATTCAATAAAACATTGAAAAGAAGCGTTATTACGATAGCTGGTAGTCCGATGATAAATAAATCAACTGCTTATTATTACTGTGCAAACAAAAGTACATTAAAGTTGTAGTTTTAAATCAAGATTTTGAAAAAAAAAATACTTCTATAAATCGAATTCTTTCATAAAATATAGCAGAGATGTTCTATCTGATATTAAATAATAACGAAGGGACAGACTCCCACGGCTCCGCATATAGGTTCTACCTGAAAATGTGGGTCTTTCTATAGTTCTAGGACAACGTAAACCTTAACTGATCTAGTTCACGGCCTCACGGATGTATAATAAATTAATAATGGCGAATTTACACTTCGCCGCTATAACATAAATCGTGATTTCCGAAAAACAATCAATCAAAACAAAGAATCAACATACATTTTAAAATATTTTTTTTTTGCGAAAATCATGATGGTTCACGCTATAACTGCGCAGTCATCAATTTGTGCAGTGTGAATTCGGCTTTAAGAAGATGCTACCCTTGCAGGATGTGCCGTCTCCGTCTTCAAACATCAACAATTCTCAAACAACGTTTTCTGCGCAATCGGCTTTAATATTAGAGTGAATTTTACCTATACAAAACTCATCGGTAAGCACATTATAGGTTTTTATTGATATTCTTACATTTAAATTCGATTATATAATATGTGAATTCACTCTATTTAATATTATTATAAATGTGACGACATGAAATTGGTTCTACGGAACACAAATTTGTCATATTGACATATTTGTCATAATTTGATATATCGACATGTTATAGCATATAAGTCCGTTAGACAACACTACGTCATAGTGACGGGGTGTAGAGTCATCTTATAACGCGAGTGCAAGTGCAACGCTTCATGATGGCGAAATTATTACGTTGAGAAAGACTCCGTTGAACGCCATGTCCACCTTGTTGTACACCAAATCGCCCAACAGGCCGGTGTACGTGAAGTTCGAGTCGGGACCGGAATCGTTGGCGGCCGCGGCATTGGACTCGGAGCCGACGGATTCGGAGTTGGCCTCGGCCCAGCCGTACTTGAGGCCGTCGCTGGGCTCGCTGTAGATGGGCGTGAAGTTCATGTGCTTGGCCAGCGTGGCCGCGACGATGCCGTCCATTCCGCCGTACGAACCGTCCGGCAGCTTGACCGCCTTGAGCCGCGTGGGGAACATGCATATGCGGACACGGTGTCCGTTCAGGTCGGTCATCCTCAGGCGGGCGACCGCGCGCAGACCGGCCACGTCCACCGGCCGCTCGGTGACCGAGTCCTGGAACGGATTGTACGTGTACGCGACCGAGTACGCGATCACCACCACGTTGGCCACCGACTTCTTTTGCCAGGCGGTCTGGAACAGCGTCTTGATCGCTGACCGGACGATCACGCCCTGCCGGATCAGCCACACGACGTAGTGCGACTTTTGGTCCCACGCGGCCGCCACCTCGCCGCCGTCGATCAGTCCGAGCACCGCGTCCACCGGCCGCCCGTCGACGATCACCAGCACTGTCCGGCCACCGCTGTCGGCACCTCGCGCCTCGTCCGGCCACCGGTTCGCCGCCGGCGTGTGCATCAGCACGGCCGTGCCGACCGTTTCGTGCACCGATCTCAGGAACCCGGCGGGCGTCGGTCCCAACGCGACCACGGACAGCGCGAACGGCTGTTGGGCCAAGTCGACGGCGGTCATCCGGCACACGTCGACCACCGTCGGCCCGTCGCGGCGATACGCGACCGGCCAGCTGTCGTCCGCGGGCGGCAGGCGGCCGACGACCGCGGTGGCCGTCAGCAGCGCGACGGATCCGCACAGGAATCGGAGAGCGACGTCGGTCATGACGAGTCTGCAGCGCGACGACGATATAGTGACCGCGATCGCGCTCTAAACGAATATATATATAAGCATAATAATAATGATTATGACCCATGGCCGCGCCGTCGTCGTCGCGCATTATATATAATATTAATGTCGCACGATTTAAAAAACGTTACGATGTCATTATTGTTTTGAGATTGTCAAACGCTTGTCGCCGCCGCTGCCGATAACGTCTACCGCCGGGTTAGGGAGTTCGGCCCGTAAAAACGACAACGACAATAATGTACACGTCATCATTATAATAATATGCCGCACGCGATGCAACGTTATGATATCTCGTAAACTGTTTTGTACGGCCCTACCACGCGAATCAGCGCCGTTCGCCGTTTTCAAAATATCGCAATAATAATAATGACGCTAAAACGTCTGCGCGCGACGATGAATAAAATATTATTCATAAACAGTACATGCGCGATAACTATACTGCAGAAACGTGGCGGCCACACGACTACGGCGTTCGGTTTTGATTTGACGTTTCGTTTCGAACGGGCGCTATAACGCTGAGCGGCACGCCGTGTTGTAACGTAATGATGCATTATTTTATGCACCGACTACAGCGGGCGGTATAGTCATTAAATTTGCAGAAGGTGCGCGCAATCGGATCTGAAGGATTTCACACGAACGTTTTACCGCCGAACATATTAACATTATACATATACATATAAGAAACACGCCCCCCCCCCCCTCCCCCGCGGTCGTAAAGATGTCGTCGATTTCGTTAAAATCCAATATTATGCGCAACGCACGATCATATAAAATAATTACTATCTCCGAACATCACGCATTGCGATAATTCGACAAAAAACCCTAAAATAATTCAAAGGCGATTGTGCGTGATTTAATTACGGTTAATAATTTCACTTGCAGATACTCAATAATACTGCAGCAGCTGCCATCATTATAATGCAATGTAGTTTCGATATCATTAGAATTTTAATGCAATGAGATAAATACGATAATGTTACTGCAGGTATAAAGGTGCTCGAAAAAATAAAAGAGAGACGGACTTACTTACGATAGGCACTGGCCGACCACGGATTTAAAGACATGAGTTATTTTTTCTTTTTATTATTACCTAGTAAAATATAAAATAACAATATTTTTATGGTTGTAAAACACAAAATGTCTTTTAATTTATTTTGATTAAGTACATATAAGTGGCAAATGGTACTTAATTAATATAAAGATTATATCGTATCCATACCCAAATCTACGTAGTTCTCGTATAATACCTATTTTTCTGCGTCTTACTGGTTTCTTACAAACTGTACAGGCACATTGATAGTCAATGTTCAAAAGTTAAAATATATTATGAAAACCATAATCCATAAAATATAATACGAATGAAATTAATATCAATATGTATAATTATTATTTAATAGTTGTTATTATTGGTGTGCATGACAAAATCTATTTTTAACTTCCAAGATCCCAATTTTAAAATCATTTAACTATTAAATACATAACGTTTTAACCTTACAGTATATGTATCATACTGCAATATACATACCTACTATACACATAATATGTATAAAATACATGAATTTACTACTATAATGAAGAAAAAGTATTCAAACCTAAAAAACAAATTGGCCTGCTTAAATGCTGGAACCTCTATTAATAAATCTGAAATACGCCACTAAGTTCTCGTACTGTTGTTTAATTGAAATTTTATATAGTCACACGATTTTATTATGTACCTATTCGTATAAAAAAAAAATAAATCCTATGTAAATTGTATTGGTTTATTTTTGTAATATAATATTAAATGATTCAAATGAGTTAAAAATACAGTTTTACTATTTATTTCATGTTAAAATTATGATGGGTTTTTGTTATTTAATTAAAAAATGTAAAAAGTTTGTATAATCAATGTATAAATACAAATTGATATTAAAAACATTTAAAACAAATGTCTAGTGAAATAAGGGCACCAAAATATTAATAGGACATAGACCATTAGGACGTCTTGATTTAGGCACTTATTATAGTCTATGTGAGACTTATGTATGATGATCTATATTAACTAGTTAAATGTAGTATTAGATTTATCAAATTACGAGGAACATGAAAATATAAATTAGAACGAAAAGCACAAAGTAAATAAATTTGTAAATTTATTATCAGCTGATAATGTATGATATTTAAATTGTTCAGTGTATAACAAATTATTTAAGAAACTTGCGCTTGAAATTTATAGATCTGTAACTGTAATAAACATTTAAATGAAATATGATAACGAACTGAGATTAGTTACACACAATACCTATCATAACATTATTTTCAACTGAATTTGAATTTACAACCAATAATTACAGTATGAATATACATTTTACCATTTTTATTTAAATTAAAGTGATTGAATTTGAAAAGTTCTTTCATATATTTATGTTTTAATTAATAGGGCACAGGAACCTATACAAAAATTAAAAAAAAAAATTAATCTGTTTGAAGTGTACCTGGTTTTAACTTTTAAGGATATCTTAAAATTTGAATATAATATTAATAATGTACACACCGTCATTCTCAATTAAAAAGTTAAAAGTGTATGATTAAAACTAAACCATATTTTTTTTATTAGCTTTTAGTAAAAAAAACCATGTTTATATAGGCTAGAATATGAGCTATTTAAATTGTAAATTGGTACAATTATTTTTATATGTTAAAAGTTAAAAATGCAATGTTTATTTTTTATGTATGAGCCAATATTGATTTATAATATTTAATAAATGTTTGATGTAGTTCCAACCTTATAAGAGTAAAAATGTATTGTTTAATTAATTGCATTGAATTATAGTTTATGTCAATATTACTTAGATATTAGTAGAATATTAATAAGTAATACTTTTGAAATATTAATAACGTAATACATATTTGTCTGTAAAAGGAATCATTATAATAATATAGTGCTTGCTGTTCATATTAAATATTAATATACATTAAAAATAATTGTTAAATAAGTACCATCTATATTACTGTGCGTACGAGAATAATTATATTTATTATTATTCTTAAAGTTGTCAAACTAACTGTTTGATAAATGTTAAATATTCATTATAATATACAATAACGAACTATACGAAGTATTTATGTATAGGGACAATAATAATATTTCCATAGTCAAATACTCAAATATTAATCAAACAAGTTTACTAATTACAGCTGTAACACCACAAAGTAATTTGTAATAATAACGAATTACATAACCACTAAAATTTTAGCTTAGCGTTTTAAGGAACGTTGCTATCGCTTACCTGAAATGCTTTAATTTTAAAAATAAGGTTTAAATACCTAGTTACTAACCTAATAAATAAACATAAAAATTAACATGTACCGTATTATGTTTAAACTAACTTGTAATCTAATAATCTTTGGTATGAAACAGTGACTAGTTTTGATGGTTAATAAACTAATTATTTATTTATACATAGTAACCAGTAAGTATAATATGAAGAATTAATAAAGTATAACAATGAACACGGGTATAAACCAGTAAAATATCTACAGTTTTTATATTTAGTTATTTTTTCGATTCTTGCCAGTCGCCACAACTGTAAATATTTTATTTGCAATATGGTATAGTTTTTGTGGATATGTTCAAATCAAAATGATATATTTATATCGGTGCACATGAATTTTGTTCTGATATCCCTTTTCCACATGAATTGCAATCCAACGATATTTAACCGCTACATGAATTGCGTCGTAAAAACATTATTTTCCTTCCCATTTTATACAAACTTAGAGGACTGTCAATAGCAAATTATTACTATCGGTAGGTTAAAAAATAACGATTTTTTCGTTGTTATACAATTATAAGTTAGTAAATTAAATTAGTTAGTTTAAATTATAGGAATTTAATAAAATAATAAAATTACAAAAAAAAAATGTAAATATAAAATTAAAAAAAGCGGGTAAGTGAGTATCGCTCTGTTGTACATTAGAGGGTGAGGTGGACCTCGGACTATGGTAGGTTAAATTTGAATGCAATGATAGGTATCGTTGTATACGAAAAACGATTCTAAACGGAGATAATTTGTCAGTCTAGGATATATTATTATATTTAAATATTATCATATATTCTATTTTGAAACTAATTCAAACATTTAAGTAAAAGTTTCAAGATCTTACGTTCAGTAATTTTTTAAAAATAACAAAAATCGAAAATTATTTATTAGTAAAACGTTATTTTACCCGTGTATTTTGATTTCAAATTAAAATTAAAACTTTAAACACTCGTAAAATTTTTTAAATTGAATAATCCTTAAACTTTTTTATAATTATTCTAAGCTTAACTTATTGACTACGATTTTTCAACCACAAAATTACTTACCAATTTCGACATATTTCGTATAAATTCGAACTTTAAGCACTTATAAAAAAAATTGTAACCAACGATTTTGGATTTTTTTATCATTTTAAGACCAATTTATAAGAACCTTGTATTAAATTTTTAAGATTATCTGGCCTGCCCAAAAAATTTTTATCGTTATTTTTAAAAAAAATACTAAAAAAAATTAAAAATTTCAATTGTCTATAAATAGTTCAAAAAAAGTCAAAATACTTTGGAAATTTATCAGTGTATAGAGAACACTAACATAAACATTTGGTGATTGACATTTACAGTGATCAGTTTTTGAATTACAACCATATAAAAAAATCGATTTGGTCAAAAACTGATTTGCATAAAAATTCACGTTTTTCTGTCATTTTAAATTCTGAACGGAATGAGGAATGTATTGATTTTACAATGATGTGTGTTTTTTTTTTTGTGTGTGTCTGTGTACAGCATAACTAGTCGAAATAATGCTTCAATTTCAAACTTTGGGGGTGGTTTCCGATGGAAAAGTGGATATCCTTGGTGCATTATAAAGGTGAAAAGTAAACATTTTCCAACAGTTTTCAAAAAAATCGAGAAAAACAAAAAAAAAAAATGACAGAAAAACGGGAATTTTTACGCAAAACCAGTTTTCGACAAAATCGAATTTTTGATTTTGTTATAACTCAAAAACTAATCGATGTAAACATTTAAAATTTTCACAAAATGTTTATATTAGCGTTCTCCATACACAGTTAAATTTCCAAAGTATTTTGACTTTTTTTGAACTATTTATAGACAATTGAAATTTTTAATTTTTTTTAGTATTTTTTTTAAAAATAACGATAAAAATTTTTTGGGCAGGCCAGATAATCTTAAAAATTTAATACAAGGTTCTTATAAATTGGTCTTAAAATGATAAAAAAATCCGAAATCGTTAGTCACAATTTTTTTTTATAAGTGCTTAAAGTTCGAATTTATACGAAATATGTCAAAATTGCGAACATTTGCAAGTAATTTTGTGGTTGAAAAATCGTAAAAATGTTTTCTTTTATAACTAAGTTTTGAAAAATTGGTACAAGGTTCTCCATACATTTTTCTTCAAATATCTGTAAAAAAAACTCTACCGGATTCAGACAAAAATTTTTTATGAGAGTTTGAAATTTAAATTTTTACAAAACCGCGTTAAAGAACGGTTTAGCCTCAAACGATTTTTGATGTTTGTTGTTATTTAAATAGTATAAGTCGTAAATACTTGAAAATTTTACGAGTTATTTAGATTTCCATTTTCTTTACGTGATTTTATTTTCAAAATATTTTGACTTTTTTTGAGTTATTTATAGGCATTTGAAATTTTCAATTTTTTTTTATAAATGTTGATAAAAAAAAATTTAGCTGGGACAAATTACTTGAAAATTTAATTGAAGGATCCACATAACTTGTTCTAACTCTCATTCAAAAATTATAAACATACATAGGCACAATTTTTTTTTTATTAGCATTTGAAGTTCAAATATTGACAAAAATTTGTCAAAATCATGAATATTTTTCACTATTTGGTAGTTAAAAATTTATAAATATTTTACTATCAAAAGCTATGAATTAAAAATTTAATATTATGCTGTCCATAAGTTAAGCTTAGAATAATTATAAAAAAGTTTGAGGATTATTCAATTTAAAAAAATTTACGAGTGTTTAAAGTTTTAATTTTAATTTGAAATCAAAAATACACGTGTAAAATAACGTTTTACTAAAAAATAATTTTCGGTTTTTGTTATTTTTAAAAAATTACCAAACGTAGGATCTTGAGACTTTTACTTAAATGTTTGAATTTGTTTCAAAATAGAATATATGACAATATTTAAGTATAATATATCCTAGACTGACAAATCATCTCCGTTCAGAATCGTTTTTCGTATACAATGATATACCATTGATACCTATCATTGCATTCAAATTTAACCTACCCTAGTCTGAGATCCTCCCCACCCCCTAATGTACAGCAGATCGATACTCATTTACCCGTTTTTTTTTCCCCGTGAATCGTTAAGCAGATTATTTTTTTTGAAAATGTTAATAAACTGAAATCTTACTAACCAATAGTTTTTGAATTATTTAATGTAGTGTACTAGGTACAGGTCTACAGTAATAGGTTTGGAAGTTATGTAAGGGTTTGACAAACATAGGAATTAATATTAATCGAACAACATTTTATATTTTTTAAAAATTGCCCGAGTATAAATAATACACTATGACGTACAATATATAATATATAATATAATATATATATATACAGGTATGTATTATAATATTTAATACATAAAATATTTATGTATATGTATATATTTTTATTTCAGTATAATTTAATTTTAATACGATAATAATAATAGATAATATAACATATATCAACTTATAATAATATACAAATATACTATATATAAATATAATATAATACAATATAATAATATATAATAATATTATACAATATACATAAATGAACAGTATAAACTATGAGGAGAAAGAAACTATCTAGCAGTTTTCTATAATTATTATAATATGATAGGTATCTATATATTATTTTAGTCAAGATTTTACAATATATATTTTTAGTCGACGAGTAGAATTAATTCTATACTTGATGAGATTTGTGATATTATTGCATTATTTGTTTGGGTTTTTAACTTTGAATACAATGATCTGTACTTGTAATGTTTGGTAGCTAATTGTTAGGCCGATTTCATATTTAGATCCACTTGGATCTAGATACGTACATTTAGAAAAAATAGAATTTACCATATTTTGGAGAGTTACTACTGCGTTACTGGTATAATATGAACTTGAGATGGTTTTAATCAGTGCTAACCTTTGATCGTATATTTTTTTCCATAATATGGGATAAGACTTATATTATAAGTCTTCCAAGAAATTTATATTTAATAAGTTTAGAGCGGATCGAGCTTTTATAATTGAGTATAGTAAATATAATCTGCTATTAAGACGGGAGTTCCCAGTCTATCTTTTATTAAGTGTAAAATAATGATATTTTATGTTGGAATAGTTTGAAATTGAAGAGATAGAAGGTTAGATTTTGAAATGTTTATTTTGATATACCTTTAACCAAATGTTGATTAAATTTAAGTAGCTTTGTACTCGGTTAGGTGTTTCTTCTTGGTTGTTATTGTTACAAAATATTTTAGTGTCATCTGTGTAAGTAGTCATAACGGTATTAGTTGTCTTGGATATATATCTATCGTATACATGTTGAATCGGTGTAGTAAGAAATTACTTCCTTGCAGGGATCTCAAGTTTTTTTCTGGCAGAAATTGTTTGAAATTAAAATACTAAACTCGATGGAATACCTGTAGTACATACAAAAATATACTTGGACCCTAAATTGTTTTTTCAAAGTAGGATATTATTTCATCACTTAGTCTATGTATTTTTTGAACACTGGAATGTTTGGATCTGAAAGGCTCATATAATTCTTATTATTTTGATAATAATTTTTCCAGAGCTTAGCAAAAGTCAGAATTAAGCAGATTAAAATATATTATATCTGTTTTATAACTAAAATATTAATTTTGAGGGCAATATTATTATATTTAGTATATTATATACATTTTGAGAACTCAGAGACTACTTGTTTGAATTTCAATTTAGATATTAAATGAAACTTTTTAAAAAAAATCATCTGATTCATAATTTTAAGTAAAAGAGATTGATTTACAAAAATAAGTTTGTGTATAAAACCCTAAGTTATTAAAAACATAATTCTTATAAAGTGTACTAAAAAATTCTAATAAATCAAAATTTGAATAAATGTATTATTAAAGAAAAACTCGGAAGTGAGCATCATTGGTGAATCACTCTGTATAATGTATACAATATTAAATCGTTCAATAACGAAATAAACAATCCTTTATGAAATAATTAAATGTAATTTACTTTTTGTATGACAATTAAAAAATATAAATAACCCAGTAATCATAAATGTATAACAATGCTTAAAACTGGATGAAAATGAATTGATCTGAATTAGGCTGTTGAATTGTAAAACATTTTTAGTTTACAAAAATTATTAAAACTTTTAACTACTTGTACATGTATTTATACTATTCTAAGTGTACTGAATAATATTTTTTAAACAAGCCAATTCAAATAATTCTTATTGTAATCATAACATAACTTTTAATTAGTTTGACTTATATTATTATTTATAAATATTAAATATATAGCTATTCAAATATAAGATAGCTAGGTAGTATATTTTATTTCATTTGAAATGTCTAATAAGTCTATTTATATATTAAAGACTTAACAGATGTTTGAACATAAGTATTTAACGTATAGAGGACTAACTAGTTACCTTTAACGTTTCTGAATTTGAAGTATTCCAATGAAATTATGAAAAATATATATATTTATACATATCCTGATACAGATTAAATTAGTTACTTTATTAGTTACATATCAGTTACCAATTGGGTCTCTATTATTCGTTTTGCTATTTGTCACCAAAATATGATACATGCAGAAGGTGTATAATTTATATAGGAGGCATATTGCGATACCTACCTAATGAGTATTTACATATTTGCCCTTTATTAGTAACTACGGCCCGTATTAATAACAATAACTAATAAATAATAAAACTACTGTAATTTTATAAATATATTATAATTTAAATAGTTATTAAAAATATTAAGTATCAAATAAGTATTAAATAATTAGGTACTATGAATTATAAGATGATTTTTTTTTATTTAAATTTTTTTTTATTTCTTACATAAATTAGATTTTAAATCCTAAGTACTATAATTAAAACTTATAATGACAATTTAAAATATATGTATTTCGTATAATTAATAACATTTATGGTTAGGTACCAATTATTCATGAACAGTCATGGAATTTATTAAAATTTTACTAAAATTATATTTTATATATTTTATACATATAGTCTGAAAAATTACTCAAGATTTTAATATAAAATATTTATAATTTTTTTTTTTTTTATTAAAAAAACAATATTGTTGACGACTCTAAGGAATTTAATTTATTATTTTCATGTAGTTTTCTCCTAAGTTGGCTACTTTTATTTGCTTATCAAGAACACACTTTGAAGTTATTTATTATGTAGCGATAGCCATATTGTTAAAAGTACTTGGATGAACAAATTTAACATTTGAAGTTCAGGACAATGAAACTCAAATTAATAATAATCTTAAAATACAGATGTCTTAAAAATGAAAAAAATAAAACAGTATCATATTGAATATTTTAACTAACATTATTTGATTACGTGCAATTTATTCTTCATTTGTTATCATAATGAACAAGCTAACAACAATTTTAATTTAAATGTTCTGTTATACAAATCTCTAAAACATACAAGAAACAATTGAACTACAACTTAAATTAAATTTTCTTTGTTTTCATTTTACTTATATTTCGAAACAACCCTTCAAATAATTTGTTTTGTAAACAGTTCAAATACGATTATTAAATTGTCGTTCTAAAATGGATCAACCTTGTTGCTTATGGTAAAGAAAATACTTAATCTTTAACAATTCTGGGATAGAAAATAATATCACACAACTTAGAATTACTTTTATTTTGTTAGTTATTTTACAATTTTAACATATATACTTTGACACTTTGTTGAAGATTGATGTATCTTGTATGGAATATAGTAAAAGACAAATTTTAGTTTAATAAAAATGATATTTTGTACTAGTGTAATATATAAAGGTGAGTGGAGTAGTAAATTATTATTTTGCTAGTACCCCCGTACTACTCTATTTCACAAAAATTTAAATATTTATAACTCATAAACTACTCGTTTGAATTTCGATATATATATTTATACTATATATTGAAATACTCCGAAAAATTCTCTGCTTCAGAGTGCGAAAAATGTGTGTTGTCATTTGAAAAGTAAAAATCATTAAACAATTAAAATGATAAAAAAAAATTCATTTAAAATATTGTTTTATCTCGACTGGAAATTAAGTAAAAAAATAATTTAAAAAACTTAAATAAATTTTTAAACAATGAATATTGTTCGATAAATGAATCACTCTGTAATTATGACGTATTTTAATATTATGTGTTATTTCTGTAGTAGAAACAATATTATGTAATGTACAATTTGTAGGGATTCTCTGCGAGATATAAATTAAAATATTAAATAGCATATTATAATTTATAGTAGTGAATACTGATTGATATTTTTAAAAAGATCCTCTAGTGTAGAACAATGTGATCAACATATTTTTAAACCATTAAAAAAGTACAAATAATTAGTGATTTTGTATATAATTTAACCTTCATTAAGAGTATTGAGATATTTGATACGATTAAAGTATAATTATCCTTGGATTTGCTATTATCCATTTTGATAATTTATTATATTACATATATATATACGTATCAGGAATACCTAGCCTATTCGATGATAAAATTTAAATTATTGAAAATACTAGTATATAATATTTCAGTGATATTATATTACTGTAATAGATATATATGATATACGTGATAATAATATACTACTTCAATCCAATATTTCATTATAATTTAAATAACCCATACTCATAGTATTTAAATTTTTTACATAATACGGTGATCATAGTGTTTTTTAAAAATGATAATTGATGAGTGTATAATGTAGATTTTAAATTGTAAACATAATAAACTAAAGAGTAAGTAGTAACTATTAAGTTAATACAATTTATTATAAATATGAATGGAAAATATTTCCAATCGTCTGCTTTTAAAAATAAATATGTTAACATTGTAAAAAAAAAATCTATTCTCAACAATATAATAATAATAAGCAATATTAAACGCCAACCAAAAATATTTACTGAATATGTAAATCCTATACTACATAGAGTAGTGTTTGAATTTTTACAAAAATATCTTTAACAGCCCAATACCATGTTTTTATAAACTGTGTTTATTATTTAACTTGTAAGGTTTTTTAAAGCTGATTATGTTACCTATACTATGTTGCCTATATTCTAGTATCGGAGTAGTCATACCATAAACAGCTAGTGTAGGTGTATAATATAATAAATAAATATAATGCATGTTTTTGGAATGTTTGAAGGATATATTTTGGAAAAGCCTACTTATATTATAGTTTTATTATAACACTAAACAGTATTATTTTTCAGTTTTCATAGATGAAATATATCAATAAGAACGCAATTTATTATTAAAATATAAAGACTCCCCTTTCCATTATTTTTTTTTTACAGTGTAGTGTTCTTAAATTATATTTTTCATCAAATTATTATTTATTATTGAAAAGAAATATGTAAATTTGTCAATACTTATAATAGTGTGAATAAGTAGTTTTAATTGTTTCCGTATTTTTTAAGTCATAATATCATAAAAACCAAACACTGAAGCACCACGGGACATCTCGTATTTTATATGTTATATATATTATAAAGTTATATATGATAATATTATTTTATTTATTACTTATATATTTTATTGACTACATGTCACTGATTACGATTAATGAACTATTGAAGAAAGTATTATGGTACAACATAATATATAATAATATGTACCTACTAATGGTACGAATTTATTTCGAACCAACAGTTACTATAGAATGTTGATGCTGTCGGTAAGTGCACTGCATAATCATAGAGCAGATGTATTGGGCTTACCATCGATCGTTTTAAGAATATGAGATTGATCCAACTACATATAAATATAAATAATCGAGGTAATAATACAGAATCAATTGGTATAATTTATTTGGTGTTATAGGGTAGATCGATAATGTTGTGTAATATGGCCTAGTCATATCTCGGAGTCAGCATTTCAAGGATTATAATTCTAAAAACAATATATATTTGCAATTTTTAAATCTCTGTATCAGAATAAAAAAACTTCACCATAACCCTACATCTAAACCAGCACTTGTGAATATTTTAATGAGTTTTTTATATTCTACAACGAATATATTTAAACAATGGTCCTACAGGGATATGAAAAATTTACATTCGTCAACGTTATTCAAGTTAGAAAATGATGCTAGTATACATTAAAATAAAATATATATTATATTATAAACATACCGAACGAGCTAATTAATACGTGAAACTAATTATTTAAAAAAATATTAAGGTTATTGAAAATATTTTTTTATATAATTTTAAGTCGATAAAAAATTTAATTTTTATAAAAACAATATAAATGTACTATAGTTTTATTCTCATCGTTTTTCATTTTTTTAAAACTATTTTTACAACGTGTATTTCTAATTTCTTATTTTAAAGCAGAATATTAGAATTTTGGAATACTACTTCAATATACTAAAATCAAATTTAGACGTGTAGATTATGAGTTATAAATTTTTAAATTGACGATGAACAATTGGAGTAGTATTATAATATAAGTATACAGGGATATTTCGTAAAATATTGATCCATTATTACTCTTATCAGTCTTGTATAAACTTTAAATGTTTATAATTTATAAACTAGTCGCCTAAAATTTTTATTTTATAGATCGAAGTATAACAAATATTATTCTACTTCATAATATGAAATGAAAAATGTAAACTGTTATAAAAAATGTATAACCACAAAAAATAATAAACCATATAATTTTTACCAAAGATATTATTTTGTAACAACTTTAAAATATGTAAAAATATCTTCGAAAACATTAGTGTTTTCTAGAATAATAAATGTCTCGTGTTAAATGGATTATCCCTTTTAATGTGTATACATATATATGTGCGTGTGTGTGCCGTTGTATATAGGATCGTCCTAGGACGTATAGAATAATAATTGGTCAGTCTGTGGATTGCGGTTAGACGCAAGAGGAACAGCTTCAACATTTATGGCTATAAAAGTACTGTATACAAGGGTATTTAGCTTGTTAGTATGCGTCTCACCGTCCTAACAGCCACGCTAGGACTTAGGAGTTTGGACTAGAAACTCAATTATTTATTTAGGTACACTATGTGACCCACTTTGTTTAAATGTTCAATCACCTTATGGTATTCATTTTAATTGTCAATTTTATTAAAATTATACATTTTGGATAAATATTATATATGGATATATAATACTATATAGTGTGAATTCAAACCGTATTATAACTTATAATAAAAATTAAAAAGTAAACCGGTACTATAATTAATGTCAGTGGCGTACCCAGGATTTTCGAATGGGGGGGGGCTAAACAAAGTAAATAAAAATTTGACATCTTATCACTAGCTTCAATAAAGTCTTATAGCTGTTAATTGTAATATTTCATTATTATATACTTTTTATAACATATACATAATATATTAGTGATATATTTAAATAGTAGGAAGTAGGGACTGATTTATTATTATTACAAAATGTACTCCATAACACGGCCAATGGGGGGGCTGAAGCCCCCTAAGCCCTCCCCTGGATACGCCACTCATTAATGTAAGTTATGTTAACTATATAACTTATATTAAGTTATTAGTGATTATTACTTTTTTTTATAAATGTTTTAACACTTATGAGTTATGATTTATTATAAAATTTAAATGCATATTTTCTAAGCGTGTCTAATATTAAAAAACTGGGAAAGTCGTTCTGTTATATAGTAGGGGTCAACAGTGTCTATATTAATTTTAAATTTGAATTAATTATTCAATGATAAATCATTGCACATGATGGAATGATAATTATATATATTTATATTGTCATTATTAATTGGTTTTACTATTTTAGTAGTAATAACAAGGTAAGTTTAAATAGGTAATAATAAATAATCCCTTAATTTAGTTTAATACGTGTTAAATTAAAACAATGAATAGCAATATCGCTTGATACGAAATGATTGAGTCATTTAGACTTAACCCTTAAATGCATGATTTTTTTAAATTAAAAAAAAAAAATGTTTTTAAACTAATTTTGAGGTGTGGAATCTGGAAAAAATAATTAAAAAAATGTACAACAATTTTTTTTCATAAAAAAATCATAATTTTAATATGTTGCATAATTACAACAATATGCATTAAAAGAAAATCAATTTGAAATCTGCAACATAACAAAAACTTAAAACTGAATATAAATAAAGAATATGATTGAACTGAAACTATTTCTTTATTAGGTACTTGTTAACAAAATAAAAACTTAACACTTATCACATAACTTTTTGATATTTGTCATTATACATATGCATATAATTTTTTTTAATTATTGATTTTATGGAATTTTTTAAAACAATTTTGTGTCTTATTATAACACAAAAAAACTTGACACTTTTCACATTGTGTATTTGTGAACCCTTTACAACCTGGAAATTTACATCTCCCTCGTTTGTCTACCAACTTTTGCCAATGCGATATCATATCTGTCCTTATGTCTTTTGTTGGTCGAAATGATTGTGGACGAGTACTTTTAATTTTTACTTCCAGTGAGCTTGATCGCCTTCCTTTTGTTGGTCTAATTTCTCCAAATTTAGAAAATGTATAGGCCAAGTCTTTTCTCCATCAAGCAAGTGTGTATTGAGAAACCTGACCTTTAACTTCACATACTCTTTTATACAATATCCACGAATTGACAACGGTCATATCCAATAAATGATAAAAAAGTCGTATGTACCATTTACGTGATTTAATTTTTATTTTGTATCTACCAATGTGGCTGTCGAGGAGGTCTACACCTCCCATGTGACGGTTATATTCTTTTATCGAATGTGGGCAATCAACTTCAACTTGTTTTTTTAGTTTTTTATCAAACCGTTTTTTTGTTACTTTTGGAAGTTCTCCACAATACGTAGATAAAAGAGTCACTGTCTTGTTGTCTTTCCACAACACTACTGATATAGGTGCAGATTCATAGGATGTTACCTGTTCAATTGATGAGCCTCTTGATAATTTTTTGATTTGTTTATCATTTGGTAGTTGACAATTTGGCAGTCTATTTCGCCGTACTGTTCCCAAAGCATATATTCCTTTTTGATAAAGATATTCCATAAGAGGAATACTAGAATAGTAGTTATCACAGTATATTTTATAATTTTTGTACTGTGGCACATCTCTTGTAAGTCTTATAACTACATTACCACTAGCACCCAAATCTGGTTCGTTTTGACGACGAAACCTTGCCTCATTCTCTTGACCAGTGTAAATTTCAAATTTGTACGAAAAGCCTTCGTCATCACACAACACAAATAACTTATAACCCCATTTGTGGGGCTTTGCTGGAAGATATTGTTTGAGATAGCTTCGAGCCTTTGTAGCACAAAGTTGCTCATCTACAGATAGATATTCCTTGCATTGAATACTTGAATATTTAGAGTTTAAATGGTCTACTAGTGGCCTAATTTTATGTAGACGATCAAAATTAGAAAAAATGTGTGCAAATTTACGTAGTAAAAATACGTATATAAGTGTATAAAATATTGTGATTATGTATTCAATTTTTTTTTATTATTACGACAAGATCAACTTATGAGAAACTTTACATTAAAACTTACTTTCTTTTTTTTATTAAAATAGAAAATTTATAATGTGTAACATATGTATAATAAGCAAATAGAATATAATGATATGGAGAATATTTACATGATACTACAGTATGATAAAGGAAGCTATCTAGTGACAGAACCCATGTGGTATTATGGTTGAAGATTAATGCACCAGCGTCTTTTTAATCGACGGGGGAATTTTTTGACAAGTTGGATCCGCCTTGAATAGCTATAAATGGGTTAGTGTGAATGGCTAGTTTAAAGTGGAGAATGTATTTACTTAAAAACAAAAATTGTATAGGTAATACTTAATAAAAATAAAACTAAACTAGTAGAAAAGATTAAGTCTTTATAAAATATAAATCACACATAAAGAGTCTAGAAAATGTTTACGATTTAATGAATATTCAATTTTGTGGTTATTTATTTTTTGAATTTTAATAAAATAAACAAGATCTATTTTGTTAAAAATTGTAGGTCTTATATGAAATTCCATTTTTCTGCTATTTGTTTCTTTTTTTTTTATTTCTTAATTGTTCTGACAAGTACTGTATATCAGTGGCGTAATTGAGAGTGTTTTATGGGGGGATCAAAATAAATTTCTATGGCAAACTTGTGTAGGTATTAGACAATATATAAATACAGCTCAAGGGGGGATCTATCCCCCGTAATTACGCCCCTACTATATATTTTTACTTGTGAATTTCTTGAATATCAACTTAATTTAATTTTTATCAAAAACCATTTTTAAATTTGAACATTAACAGATTTATTGCTTAAAAAAATCATGAATGTTATGATAGTTACAAAAATAAAAACAAAAATCATTGTAAAACCAAATATATTTATTGTTTCACAAAGAACCTAAAAGCTTCGATCAAATAAAATAAGTCACATGAATACATGATTTATTATTCCATTGTGTATTATAGAGTTAGTCCCGACTAGCATCAGCTTACCTACTTTAAAACACTATTCGGATCCTCTCAGAATTTATTTGGCTTGATAATCATGTATTTGGTATGCCATTAAATGATAATTCATTGTTTCAAAAAAATAATAATCTATTCATACATGCATGGGCATATTCATGCATTTTTCATGGCGGGGGGGGGTTTACTATGTTAAAAGTATTATAGTATAATAGTATAATCTAAAAAGGGTTGTCGAGTAAAAAAATGTTGGGAAACACTGAATTGTACAATCAGTGGTTCGACCTTAAGAATTTTAAATTCTGTCAATTAATGGAAGAGGTCCAGACCTGATCCCTCCCCCTTGAGTATGTTCCTGCATATACACACATACATTGATCAAAATTCGGTTTAAAAGAAACAGTAAAAAATAGGAACCATATAAAAACAAAAATGTATAAGTAATATTATATTCTGCGTATTTTTCATTTAATATCGATTTCCGAGTAGATATTATTTTTTCGTTTTTTTTTTTATGTTTTATGACGTTGTCTTATTATAATTAATATTTTAAGCATAATTGAACTGGAAAGATCTTTGGCCTATGAAAGATTAGGAGAATATTAGTAAAAGTGTGAAAAATTTAAACTGAGGTTAACTGTGCAATCTACTAACTGTTTATAATTTTATCTAAATGGGTTATGTTTTAATCGGTTAAAATGGATTATTCAATCGATTGTTAATATTTGTTATAAACTTTTTTTCCCCAATATAAACATAATTTTTAGCGGGCGGATTGGTGCTATTTTTTTGTAATAAGATGTGCAATTATTGTTGGTAACGTAAATCATTTAAATGATTTTATTTTAAATAGAGATAGAAATTTTAAATAATAACAATAATACTGCCCAAAAACTTCTCGGTCCATTTTAGTCTCAAATGAATTCCGCTCAAAATATCAAATGAAAAAAAGCGGGTAAGTGGGTATCGCTCTGCTATATATTAGGGGGTGGGGTGGACCTTAGACTATGGTAGGTTAAATTTGAATGCAATGATAGGTATCATTGTATACGAAAAACGATTCTGAACGAAGATGATTTGTCAGTTTAGGATATATTATATTTAAATATTGTCATATATGGTTACTTTATAGTATCTGTTTATTAATAATCAAAAAATCGATTTTGTCGAAAAGTGGTTTTTTGTAAAATTGCCATTTTTCTGTCATTTTTTTTTTGTTTTTCTCGATTTTTTTGAAAACTATTTGAAAATTTTACTTTTGACCCCCCCCCCCCCAAAGTACCAACTAGATGAATTTTCCTATTCAAAGAGAGGCTGAAATCAAAAATCGGAGCATTATTACTGCTCCAAATGTTGTCGTCAGACACAAAAAAAACACACATCATAGTAAAATCAATACATTCTTCACTTCGTTCAGAATCTAAAAAACTCGGTATTTAGTTCTAAAATAATAAAGCCTGTAACACTATAATATAATATAATGATTTCAAGAACAATTTGTAAACATTATGAAATATAATATAATATTATATGAATATAATAAATTACAAGATACCTGTTTGACATAAAATTAATCGATAAAAATATATAATATCTTTGATATCATTATTTTTTAAATATACGAGTAAAAATGTTGAATAAATGAAAAACTAAAAAATAAATAGAATATATGGGTATATTTCACGTTTTATTGAAGATTAATTACATTTTATATATATTTACTTTTGACCCCTCCAAAGTACCAACTAGATGAATTTTCCTATTCAAAGAGGGGCTGAAGTCAAATATCGGAGCATTATTACTGCTCCAAATGTTGTCGTCAGACACAAAAAAAAAAAACACACATCTTAGTAAAATCAATACATTCATCACTTCGTTCAGAATCTAAAAGAAAAATAATTATAATAAAATATTGTAGTCAATTGTGATAAAATTATTTTCTTAGCTTTTTTTGGTTTGAAATAGTTTTTAACGGTTCTTTTACACTTGTGTTTCCAACCTTTTTTTAAACTACGGGTCTAATTTTGATAGGACCTTAATTTTAATGAGACCTTTTTTTTGCTTTTAAGCAACGTTCACTTTTTTTGCAGATTTTTTATTTAATAAATAAAAACATAACATTTTAATTAATTAGGTTAAGTTGTATATGTCATAAAAAACTTTATAAAATGCATGTAAATATATTAAAAAATTATTAAAGTATGTCCTAGTGCATGAATAGGAAAATCATAAATTAGAAGAAGAATTTAAGTGTAAAATTGATAATTTAAATGTATTTTATTGATTTGGTTTAATCTCACGGGTCGCATTTATACCGTTTTAAATTATTAAAAGTGTATTAAAAAATACATGTTATACATAAAATATGTTTATGGGCCTTAAATAAAAATAGGGTAGCCGTGGGAGAATTAAAAAAAATAAATATATTACTATATTAGTGCATATTCCTTATCGTCACACTTAATAAATATCACATTAACATATTTTTTTTTTAAACCCTCCCAAATCTAGCACTTTAATTTTTAAGTATACCCTAAAATACTTTAAACGAGGGGTCTTCGACCACAACCCCCTTAAGTATTTATTTTAGGTCCAAGAATATATTTTATACATGTAGCATACATTTGTATTCATTCAATAAATGTTTAAAATTTTAAATACTTTTATTATACAAGTGCGGTCTACGAAATAAAAAAAAAATGTTATTATGGCCTATTATCTAAAAAAATTGAAGACCAACACATTAAGTAATCAAATATGACATGTTATGTCAAACATAACATTCGTCAAAAATTGTATTATTCATTATTAGTTTACTGTATACTACCTAAATATACTTTTTTAATAGATTATTAATGGAAACTGCACGTATCGATATCAATACCATATCCATATCAACAATGATACCAAAACTGATCGTTAAATTATGTATGACACATATGATCGTGTTGCAAGAACGAGAATCTGCAGTATGCGCTCATAATTATTAAAGCATTATGTATATTTTATTTAGTGCATATAATTAATTTTTTGGATGACTTGGCCTTTTCTAGCTCTCTAATAGCCCCTATGTATAATATTATGTTAATTGGTATGGGCCACAGGGAGTATGATAATTATATATTATATCATTTTCAAAATAATATGATACTATGCAGGGGCATAATTACGAGTACTGAGTAGGGGTTATGGTTATACATGTTATTTACTGTAACTTTTGCTCATCTTGGGCGTAATTAATAAATAAATAAATAAATAAATAAATAAATATTATTATCACCACGACACCACATAATCTATATTTATATATTGACTTAATATACAAATAGCTTAAATACAAATTTATAAATTATTATAAAACGAAATCAAATATAATCAGTGGCGTGCCCAGGAATTTTTGATGGAAGGGGATATATGTTATAAGAAATTACCAGATTTAATTCCATTAAAAACACACAAGAACTCTATAATTATACCAAAAAATACATAAAAATTGCATAATAAATTGCATTGTAAAAATACAAGTCATATAAAAAACTTTAAATTATTAATTATAATTTAATTAATTTAAAAAAAAATTGATGAATGTATTACTTTTTTGAATTAAAATTAATAATGAAATATATTTCCAAATTATGTTCATTAAAATTAAATCTTTTATTACTTAAAATATGTTTGTACCTACAAAGAAAAAATACGTTCTACTTCTACTACACTAGTTATTAGTGTATATTAAAAAAACTCAATAATTTATAGGTGTTATATCTAAATAAACATCTGCTTTACCCGACATGACTTAGTAAGATTTAATAGTTTTATATGTTATATCCTTTTATTTTTTTTTTCAATTATATATAAGTACATTTATCTATAGTTTTTTTTTTTGGTTTGGACCAGGATTATTTGTTAAAATATTTTCAGCTTTTCTAAACCTATTCAGTATTCATACTTATTAAGTAGCTTACTATTCGATTCTTCCAAGTTTTTAAGATTAATGGGTAACTCAAATAAGTGTAATTGTATGAATACTATAATCCACATTTGACTACATTATATTGTACAAGTTGTTTCAGATTTTTCACACTGATGACCTATGGGGATTAACATCGTTTTTAAACTTTTAATCAAAATTAAAAAAATTTCAATATTATTTGCATAGAAAATTACAGCAATAACCAATAACCATGTTTCCGACCTTGTAATAATAGGTTTGGGAATCGGGAGGTAAAGGTATACCTGGTATTTCTTTTCTGTATTTATTTATTTTCGATGGTATTACTTTTAAGAAAGCTTTTTTTCCCTAAAATAAACAAGTAAGTTACATATGTACTTAGATTTTATATATTAAATTAATTACCATTGAAAAATAATTTATTTATGTAATAATGAATTTAGTTTAGTTAAGTATTTTGTTCATTAAAACACCATATTATTTAAAAAAAAATTAAAAAACGTGAGAAATTGCAAAAAATTGCATCATAAAATTAAATAGGCAGAGAATGAGAGAATATAGAGTATATAATTATAATAAAATATATATATTATAATAAATATAATTTATAAGTAATAACTTATTACTAATAATAAAAAACAATGACTTTATAACAAGTAACAACTTTAATATCTAATAATTTGTTTTCCGAAAGTCAGCAAAACAAAGTCAATGGGGGGGGGGCATAACCCCTAACCTCCCCTCCTGGGCACGCCACTGAATATAATGTTAAGTTTTATTAGTATATAATTAGTTTATTACTCGGTATAAGTATAAGTATGATTTTTAAAATAAATAATTATTTCGGTTTCATCGTTATCTAAGTTATCTTATTGATTTATATAACACGAGGTGCCTTACCACATACGGTACCTAATTACTAATTAGTAATTGCTGCACCTACGTCCTACATGATACATGCTACATACATACGATATAGTAAATAACATTTTCCGATAATGGGTAAAGTAAAATTACAATTCCAAAAATATAATCTGATAACAAAAGTGTAACATTAAAATTCACAATAATTGGTATGAACAAATAGTGAATACAACGAAATACGAACGCGCGCTGTCACACAGTATCTACATTGATTTTCATGACGTAGTTTACACACTAAACATTATATACTGTGACACTCGGTAGCAACTAATATTTTTTCTAAACAAACAGTAATTTATTGTTAGAATTTTATGTTTTTCTAAGACAAAAATCAAAATGGAGCAAAAAAAAGGAAATAAACTATTAATAATACGACACTGAATTTAACAAAAATAGAATTTAACAATTTATAATAATATTAATAAAAATTAAAAAAAAAAATTTAATTCGATTCTACCTGTACAGAGAGAGGATGCACCGATTCTGCGTATCCCCCTGCGTCACCATGCTATATCAAAACTGCTTCGCTTATGGCTGGGTATCATTGAGGAATGCGCAGAAAAACTTAATTTGATCGGTTTGCGGGGTGTTCTATCACTGAACAGAGTATATACATTTTATTGTTAATTATTGGAAAACATAGAGAAATATGTAATGAGATATAAAATATATATATGGGGGGTGTGGGGGGAGCAAAGCCTTCCACAAGTTGATTTTAAATACTTATTTTTTTATTCCCCCTCCAATGAAAAATTCTCAATTACGCCACTGATACCATGATAATATTTTATCTGTTTAATATTATAGTAGGTGTAGTATTCATATTGTTTTGGGTTTTTTCCATGTCACTAACCATTTGAATCGTACGAAACTACAGAATAGACGCTAAACGAGAAGAAAATAACGTAAGTTGGCACTTTGTGATGTTGGATACCTGAAAAACAAATATTTATTTATAAGTAAGAAATTATAAATACGAATGCAGTACGATCGATATTGTGCGGATTTTCGGCATTTCAGAATTATTATATGTTGTATAATTGTTGTGTTCACTCCGACAAAACGACGTATTATATTGTACTCATGACGTTTATATAATTTTAATCTTTTAATCATATGTACACGTAACATAGGTATAAGATATATTATACTTTCATATATTATATAATATATATTTCATGACTCGTGACAACATTATAAATTATAATAGTGAAAATGCAGTATTATATTCATTAATGTTTTTAATAGGGTTAAAAACTGAAGATGTTTTTGATCAGAATTATTGCATTTCAGTAAGAATATGATTTACTGTAAGGAGTACTAGACAAGACTCTTATAGTACCTATGTTTTGTAGAATATAGTCGACACCTGTCGTACTCATTATGTAATTACTAATTTTCAATAATTCCGTTTAACTAAAGCCAATAACGTCTCTTTGTTTTCGCATACCTACCTAAAAAAAAATTTACATAATATTATAATGCTTATACGAGTGACAACAATTTATTTTCAGGATTTCTAGAGCCAATTATAAATATCTAAAGACACGATTCTAAAGACACGATTTGCAAATGAAATGATGTTAATATTCTCTGTGTTTTACATTTATGCTTAACGAGATTAATGCTTCTATCTGTAATTTAAATTTATTGTAATTCTCTGTTTGATTAAAATTAAGTCAACACTAACATTAGTTAAATCGAAACTATCATAATTTTGATAATATTTTAACGTAAAATGTCTTAAATAATATGATTACATATATATATAATTCTTCCGAATACGTTTTCAGTGATGAATTATAGTTAGGTAGCTATATATTGTATATTATAATGACAGTGTTTTTTGATCCTTTCAAAGTCATTATAAACGGTTTATTGCTTAAAACGTATACATATAGTATACGAATTACAAAAAAAAAAAGTAATTTTGTGAAGGATGGGTTTCCGAGCACTCCATCCCCATCGCCCTTGTCACTATAATATATAATATTATGCTTTTGGTTTATGACATTATTCGAGTTATAATATTATATATACTAAACGATTGGAAAAATGTTAAAATAAATTATGTGTATACTATATATGAATGTACAAAGGCGGAAAATATTTTTGATTATCTATATATTATTATGATAAACTACAGTTTTGGAAAGTAAGAGACTGTTTGATTAATGAACTATACTTTACTATACGATATTCATAATAGACAATACTCACGAACACCTTAATAATTTATATTAAGTACAAAGTTAACTACTAACAATCATGTTATTTTCATAATACATTCCAAAATAAATTTGTGTCGCGACGATAAAATAATTATGTGGGTAGGTGCCAACTAAACATTATTTAAAACAGAACAATTGTTTCAGAATTAATAGGTATCTCGATTTGTTAACAAAATAATATTCAAAGATAAATAATTGCCTTTAATTTATTATACACGGTTTATACCACTCTATCGCAATCACTGTGTACAAAACATACAAAATCTAAATATTTTATCGGAAGCCAAACGAAAGGAGTTATAAGTTATAATATTTGGTGCATGAATTGTGTATTTCAGGTGATAGGGTGGTGACTACTGTGTCGACCATCGCTATCGAGTCACGGGTCATTGACACGATTCGTCAATAAAAATTTTAAGAAACGAAAGCGTTTCCGCGTAACGTCAATAATATCAATATATACATTATTATAGTTATTCTTAGACTTTTCCAGAAATGCAGATTCTACGAACCGACCGAGCAAGCGCGTTGGTCGGCGCTAGTTTCTCGAGTTCTCGACATTTAATATATCGTAGTCAGTCCCTATTTTTATCGTACTAAACGATAAGACAAGTACCAACATTTTATTATTTTCATTAATATGACTATGATTTGTAACGATTAAATGCAACCAAACCCCTATTCGCAGACAAGAAATTAAAATATCATTCCTTGGCTACAATTTTTTTCTTAAAATGTTCATTTATAATGATATATATATATATGATATTTATATTGATTATACGCGGGTTAATAACTATAAGAACGGTGTTACAATAATATTACAATAATAAAATTACGATATTAGAAAACTATTGTCGGCTATATTATTATTAAAGTTACAGCCGAAGCAGTGCATGTGCAAACGCCGATGGAGATTTGTTGCTACCCGCAAGTCATAAAACGCTGGGTTTTCGACAGTGTTGGGGACGGCGGAGGGGGTGGGGGCGGTTTACGGGTTACAGCGTACAAGGGTCCGAACACATTCCGACCGCGACGGGCGAGCATACGAATTCTCACCGTTTTTCCTTTGTCCACCGTCGTAATAATAATAGTAATATAATAATATGTGCGAGACGGCGTCTCTCGTTATTGGTAAACGAATATTTCCCATAAAACATTCCGCCGCGCGCGACCTTGGGCTTTGATGACAAGAGAAGAGGAACCCGATCAGACCACAGCTGCTGCTGTAGGGACGACAACGACAACGGTGTGCCAGCGGAGGGAAACCGAACAACCGATTGTAGTACTTGTATATTACTTATATAGTTATATAATATTATTGTCATTAGATTTTCGCCCGTCGGAAATTAAATGTGAAAAGTTATGAGTTGTATTGCAATTTTTATCCACTCCTCGCAAATCGTGCGGTTACCCATTAGATAACATTAATTATATTTCATCTGTGTGCTCAATTATTGTTGTTATTCAATTTAAAACAGTCATTAATTATCACTTATTATCATCGTCGTCCATCACAGTCATCACAGGCCACAGCAGTTATCTATTTCTGAATTTTCGGTAAATAATACCGTGGTTTATACGTTGGTTGGAATTTGCTTTTCACCATTTATTTTTTATCTTAAATATTATTTTATGCAAGGGTCTGAGATAGTTAACATACATTACATTCCACAAAATAATAATGCATATGGGATATAAAATAATGATCTTATAGTGATGTATACCTGTATACCTAAATGGGTATGTGCTAAGTATTTTTATACTTCATAGTAGTCAGTAAAATATATATAATAATATGAAAATATTATTAAAAGGATGCATGTGTTGTCTCCTCCTTACAAACATACATTATAGAAACTTTGCATTCAGTAGAACCATTGTGTGTAGTGAACTTAATATTAGAGTGAATGCCAAATTTAAAAATACAAACATTCTATGTAGGGTAACGTGGGGCAAAACGGGGCCATGGGGCAAAATGGGGATATGGTTAAATTTTAAGGAAATAATGAAAATATTAGTACTTATTGCTTAAGTATTGTTTTTTTTTTTTGGTTTATCGAATAATCGTCTTAACATAATGAGTTGTGTTTTTGTTAAAAAATTAGGAACATTTTTTAAAAATAAGATGTGATGCAACTGAATAGTGTGAACAGTTTGGAGGTAATAATGACTTTGAACAAGTACATAAAAAAACAAAAAAAATGTTCGGTGAAAGTAATTTAGAAAATATTATTAAGTCTACTGCTAAAAATTGTAAATAAAATGCATATTTCGTTATCTCGAACACATTTATAAATATATTGAAACATCGTTTTTAATAGTTCTCTAACATCATTAAAAATTTGTAATACTTCATACAAAGTTAATGTCCAGAGAAAACATAGATGGAAATCTTCTTTCTACTAAACATATGTCAAGATTTATGAAGTTGACATAGAAATGAAATGGATAAAAAATTGGATTACCGTTCATTTTGTCTGGTTTACTATCAAGTGTATGATGAAACTGAACCTTTAAATTAAATGAAATACTGAAGTTAATCGTTCATGATATCTTGTGACATTATTTCTTCGTATTTAATGTATACACTTCGTATACAATATTTTATATACTTCTAGTCAACACTTAGTCAACAATAAAAATGCAGAAAGAAGTTGTAGTGGGTTTAAACTTCTCAAAATATTTTCATTCAACTATAGCTGAAGACCAGCTATTAAATTTAGTAATATTGAGCATAAATCAATATAATATTTTTTTTTTTTTATTTAATATGAAAATATACAACTATACAATTAAGCACAACAAGTAATAGTGATGAAGAGGATTACATAACATGACAATATAATATATAGAATAAAAAGTTGATTTTATTTATATAATAAGTAGGTACATTTGTGATAATGAAGAAGCACAACAAATTATTGTAATGTTGTTTATTTTTGCTTACAATTATTTTTATTTTTATATATTATAATAAAAATATTAAATTGATGTATGTATTATGTATTATTTTTGTATTGGATAAGAATTTAGAACTGCCTTCTATTATGAAAATTAAAACAGTTATTAAAAATTAAAATTAAATAAATATACTACAACTATACGTATAAAAATAATATAATAAATATGTAAAATCCATTCTCATAATTTAAAACACTAAAAATATTCTAGTTAAATATTCTAGTTAAATTTATTGATTATTCATACATTTTAATTTAATGTAACAAAAAAAAATAAAAATAAATTAATGATACCTTAATTTTGTAAATAAGTTTTTAAGTTTACTTAAAAATTATTTATAGTTATAATTTATGTCTTATAGTTACATTGAATGTTGGTATCAAAATGTGATATAAATATTAAATAAGGTAAATCGTGATTGACTTTGTAATAAATATAGACATACCTATTTATAGTAAACATAGTTGGTTGAAGCTTCTCCACAGTGACCTCTCATAAATGAGGCAAACTCGCGGCAGTACTAATATTATACTATCCTAGATATGCCACTGGTATAAGTTGTAATATAAATTTATTTTAACGTCACAAGTTTATAATATAGTTTTAGGCGAATACTTAAAAATATATTTATTTATTTAATATACATTAAACATTGTTATGTAGGAATAAATTACGAATATTGTAAATTTGCATAATAGTGTAATTTGAATATGTATTTGTTTATGTACCGAGTTGTATGACGCATACAGCTAAATACATAATTTCAAATGTTGATCAAAAAATTAAATCCAAAATTATAGTGCATTATAAAGGAATTATAATACACTTAAAACTTTAATATAAAGTAAAATATACAAAGTATTTTTTAAATGAATATTTTTAACCGGACTTGAAAAATATACTTACACTTTACGATATCCCTTCAATTTTCAATATAATATCTGCTATAACTAATACAAATATTACGGACTTACAAAATACAACTTATTATATAATTCTTTTCAACTTTAAACACTTTAAGATTCAAAAGTTATACGGATATTTTAAGTTTTATGCAGTCATATTTAATAAAACTCAGTAAAATTTATCAATAAATTCTTCATGAATAAAAAAAAAATATATTTTCCAACAGAAATCATTACCATTTTAATGTATTAAAATAATATTCAACGTTCTTAAAAATTATTTATTTATCATTTTAAATTTTTGCTCTTATATAGGTATATATTAAAACAATATTGTTGTTAAAAAAAAACTATAATTTATGATGATTTAAGTCGTGTATATAAAGTAAGTTGCTTATTAAGGATTAATAAATTTAAAAAATATATCTATCTTGAATATATTTGAATAAATATATAGAAAACAAGAACTTTTTTAAAAATGTAATCTTGGTTTAAGAATGATATTCATCATTATTTTAATCACAATATATTATAATGCAATGTAAAAAACATTTTTAATATCATTACCTTGAATATAGACAAATGTGCAATAGATACTATAGGTATACTTCACGTCCATTACTTTATTTCATTTTTTATGAAACGTATACAATTTCTCATTAACATATTACATTATACATTAATTACTTGCATAATATATGTATGCATTGTAATTAAATCAAAATTATAAAATACAATCTTTTGTAAATATATATAAAATGTAATTAATCTTCAATAAAACGTGAAATATACCCATTTTTTTTTAGTTTTTAATTTATTCAACATTTTTACTCGTATATTTAAAAAATAATGATATCAAAGATATTATATATTTTAGATTCTAAACGAAGTGATGAATGTATTGCTTTTACAATGATGTGTGTTTTTTTTTTCTTGTGTGTGTCTGACAACAACATTTGGATCAGTAATAATGCTCCGATTTTTGACTTCAGCCCCTCTTTAAATAGGAAAATCCATGTAATTGGTACTTTGGGGGGGTCAAAAGTAAAATTTTCAAATAGTTTTCAAACAAATCGAGAAAAACAAAAAAAAAATGATAGAAAAATGGCGATTTTACAAAAAACCACTTTTCGACAAAATCGATTTTTTGATTTTGCTGCAACTCAAAAACGAATAATTGTAAATTGTGAAATTTTCACCAAATGTTTATATTATGGTTATCTCCTTACAGTTAAATTTTCAAAATATTTTTACCATTTTTAAGCTACTTATAGACAATTGAAATTTTCGACTTTTCTAAGTTTTTTTTCTTCAAATGCCGATAAAAATTTTTTGGTTTGCCAGAAAATCTTGAAAATTTAATACAAGGCTTCTTATGAGTTGTTCTTAAAGTGATAAAAAAAAATCCGAAATCGTTAGTCACAATTTTTTTCTATAAGGGCTTAAAGTTCAAATTTATACGAAATATATCAAAATTTAAATTAAATTTTATACTCTCATTATGCGTATGTTGCCTAATACTTTTTTTATTAATAAACAGATACTATAAAGTAACTATAGTAACATATAAAAACTATACTATTTGTTTTAAAATAGAATATATGACAATATTTAAATATAATATATCCTAAACTGACAAATCATCTTCGTTCAGAATCGTTTTTCGTATACAATGATACCTATCATTGCATTCAAATTTAACCTACCATAGTCTGAGGTCCACCCCACCCCCTAATATACAGCAGAGCGATACCCACTTACCCGCTTTTTTAATGTCTGTAATCTGTATTATGATTAATATCTTTAACTTACAACATATTATAGTAATAAAATTAGAGTGAAATAAAGGTACTTAATTGTAATTTATAGTACCTATGATATGTGCATGCAGATTATTTAAGTTAATCAAATCGGTTTTACGGAAATAATAATTATATAAAAAACCATTTAAGAATAAGAAAATAAATAATACCAATATATACTTGTATTGGTATTAAATATTACAATACATGAAGATTTGTTTTATTCTACATAAAGTTAGATTACAAGCCTTTTGAAACTACAATAAACCCTGTAGGTTACGGAGTGATATTAAATCAATAATAATATTATATTAATATATAATATTATTATGTAGAGTGTACAGCCTAAGATTATAATAATAGATATAATGCTTTCAATGGGCATTATATTGGACAGGTACGTGGTAATAGAACTTATCTCAAGATGAAGAATAATACAAACACGGATCAGACAATAATATACTATACAGATAATACAAATAAATTGACAGATTGAACTTGTATACCTACTTAGAGTATGTCTAACTTATTGGAATTGTGTTATTACATGAAAGACTTTAAAAAAGTCTTATGTTGTATTATATATTTTATGTATATTTTTATATACGTCGACTATATTCGATATTATTATACTTATTTTTTATCATCACAGTTTCAAATACAAACTAATTCAACAGTCGTGCTCAATGTTAATCTCATTTTTTTTTTGACAAAGAATTTATTCGAATTTTGATTTCTTATTGTTTGTGAAAAAAGCGAGAATATGACGTGTCTATCTGAGAGTTACTCGTGATCCTTATAGTAGTCAATGTGTTTAAGAGGGTTCTGCGGTTTTTCAAATAAAATATAAGCACTTATCTATATTGTAAATTAATAAATAAATTATTACTTTTTTAAATGTTGATAATATACTTATTCTATACAGGTACCTAAATAAAGATTCAAGCAAGTAGATTCTGAGTTATTAAATGTTAAGTATTATTGTAATACGTATTGGTTTAAAATATATTATTGAACTTAAGATGATTTAGAAAATATTATAAATTTGGATACTCTTTGAATTGTATGAACATTTAAGTATTTAACAATACTCAATAGTATGATTCTCAAGTTTATTTAAAAGTTCGAAAAATTATAGTTTGAATAGAAATATGACTAAAGAGTAAAGAATAAAAGAATGATAGTATGCTTAGTGAATCACCCTGTAAACATACGACATGGCTTTACGTTATTACTATATAAGAACAAACGAAGCGTTTTATCAGCTGACACGTAATATTATAAAGTCAGTGAATCGTGGTGGTGTGGTGAGGGTTGTGAAGACACCAATATTCAATTAATGGCACAGCGGGGGTGGCAACAGTGGTATTTCATCAATGGCGGTTTTTCATTCTATTATCGTTATAATAATATTATTATACATGGATATTAGCATTGATTATAAATACTAATAATTTATAATCAATGATATTAGTTGAAAATAACACACATATTCATCTTCTCTTCAACATTTTGTGTTAAAGTTCTTGAAAAGTGAAAAAAGTAGTTTTGACAATAATAATAATGATTAATAATTAATAACAATAGTTTATTTAATTAACTAAAATTGATTACCTAGTAAATAAATCCAACTATTTCTAAAGCACATAAATTGCATAAACCCTCCTTTATTAATCCAGACCAGTGTACATTTCTAATAGATGAAAATAAAAATTTGTCTTTTTAAAAACTAATAAATTTAAGACATTTGCTTTTCATTTATGGTTAAGTTTAATTATTGTCTAAACAACCAAACTAAATTTTGAATTTTTTGAAATAAACACCATCTAAACGTTATATTATGTTATTAAATATATGACTGTATACATTTCGTCTTTAGTACAGAGTATTGATAATAATATTGTATTACTATTATAGCGATTATTATTTTGTTCACTTGGTCGGCTCAATTCGAAACTCGCAACCCATTCCGCGTGATAATACAATAATAACAATAATACGAGCTTAGCTCGTTGCGGCTGCAGTGATGTACCCATATTTGCCTTTCTAAATCTACGTATATATTGTATCAGTTTTATAATCGGGAATCGAGGAGTATTGAAAACCTATATTATAATATTACGATTATATTTTATATTTATTATTATGATACTGCGCGTAATTGGTACGAAAAAAGTAAATTTTTGTGCGTCGCGGACGAGTAGCTGCGGGTCGTGTGGGTGGCGGTGGAGGTGGTTGTTAGATGGCGGTAGAGAAGCGTTTTATTATTACGCTTCGACTTCCCCTCCTCCCCACCGCGGCCGAATGTACCTCACCACCGCCGCCCCAAAACGGCGCGATCCTCTGTGTCAGGATAGGCGTGCGTCGCACGGCGTCGGAAAACGCGCGCGAATCGCGTCCGCCCGCCACCGCTGTCGAAGCCGTCGTAACCGCCGCGCGCGCGTTGACACAACCCGACAACGGTCGCGTACTCGCGTTGCCGCGGCTGCCGGCAGTAGCACATTGGCCGATCGGCCGTACGTCGCGTCCCTCGTCCGTCTCGTCCGTCCCGTCTCGTGCGTGTGCGGCATTTACGTGTGGTTACCGACTGGCGTGCGATTTTTTTTCCGTTCTCGTTTGCTATTTCGTCGTCGTCTGATTTGTGCGCGCGTGTGGTTTTCTGTCGGTTTACAACACTCGAAACGTTCGTGTTGTGTATGGTAATAAAAACGAAGGGAACCATTTCATTTCCATTCGGATATTGCCCGACATCCGAATAAGTAAACACATCGCGTATCTTCCACACGCATACCTACCCTACACGTCGTATATTATATTATTACACTCACGAGCGTGTGCCGTCCGACGACATGGAACGATTCAAAGTGATGAAAGCCTCCGGGTCAAAACACAGCCTAAACAAGTATTACGGTGCCACCGCCGAGGACATGGAGAACACAGCCGGATTGCTGGAGATGACGAGCGTGCTGGGCAACTCGCAAATCGACGAGAACGCTTCAGGTAGACTGTTCATTACTGTATTATATTATACTTATTATAGTTGTTAATATTAAAATATTATAAAATATGATAGTACCTACTTTAATAGCAGTCCTAATATTGTTACTGTCTTGGTACTACGAGTACGTAGGTTAAAATCTTGCAAACTTATAAATTAGTAATATAATTATAGTTAGGATATACCTATTTTTATGGGTTATACTACTTTATTGCCAAACTCTGTTATATATATATATATATATATAATCGATACGAAACTAATTTACGTTAGTTAACTACATTAAAGAAATAACAAACCACATTTTTGGAAAATATCATTTGTAAATTTAAAAAAATAAAAACTATAATTTCACATATTAGTATTATTTATTTAGCGTTATAGATAAATGATTGTATGCATTTGTAATATTAAACTGATGAATTTTTTTCTTATTATTGATTTAAATAATTGAATAACTGATCTGAACTAAAATCAATATTATTAATATTATTAATATTGAATATTGTTTTA
Organism: Schizaphis graminum; assembly: GCA_020882235.1. Classification (NCBI taxonomy): domain Eukaryota; kingdom Metazoa; phylum Arthropoda; class Insecta; order Hemiptera; family Aphididae; genus Schizaphis; species Schizaphis graminum. The sequence continues at coordinate 15,975,420 of CM037032.1, forward strand.
TGTATTGGCTTTTGCCTAATTTTTATGTCCCGTCGTAACTTAGAACTATTTTTTACAAATCTAAAATCTTTTTGAGGACTAAAAGATGAGAACGATGTTTGTGTTACACAATACATTTTATTGAACTTGATAATAATAAAACGTACTATGTAGAACATATATTTTATAGGTAACACAATATTAATATATTTTATATGTATCGGACTAAGCATACGTCATAATGTGAACTACCCTATCCATGCGGGTGGAGACGCCTCCGTAGAACGCGCGTTGTAGATAATTATTATACCTAACATTGTATCCGATTGCGTGTGCGTGATAAAAAAAAATTAAATTAAATTAAAAATTAAAATGATTAGTTTTCCGAGAAGTATTCTCTTCTATCTATCTCTCTTTCTCACTCCCTTTCTCTTTTAAAGTGTCATGCGATGTTCGGATCAACAGGTTCCTAGCACTAGATGTGGGGTGTGAGGTAGGGTTTTTGCAATATTTATTTCAAATTGCTTTGGAAGTGGCGGCCGATTCAAAACGTTCATCCTAACGTTCCAATTTGATATTCCTTGGTATTGCGTACCGTTTTTAACGAGCGTTCGTGCGTAAATTGCCAAGTGTAGGTTTTAACTATTGAAAGGGATGGTGAATAGTACCTACATAGTAAGTAGACAAAAACAAATCTAAGAGAAGATAATAATGTTATCCATTATTATTTTTATGATGGTTAAACACAATATATTTATTTTTTTACGCTATAGTAGGTATTTCTAGGTTGCTTTATTATTTTTTTTTTGACAAAATCAACGATTTATGGGAAAATGGATTTATCATGTCCACAAAAATGTTGTTATTATTTTGGTAATCGTCGGTCTTAGTGAATTAACATTTTATTTTCAAAACCTCGGCATAACAATATGAAAGCGTCAAATATGAGATTATATTATTATTTATATACATTTAGTTTGTTTAAAAAGTAATAGTTTTATATTCAAAAGCATATTATTATGGTATTTCAAAATTGAATTTAATGTTATCCTTATTAGACATAATATATTATAATATCTTATAGTTTTATTAATTCTTCTATGAAAAATCACCCAAACATCTTCAAAAAAATATATACTTACCTATACGAAGATTCCCCTCTCCACAAAAAGAAAACGATGCCGTGACATTCTTCCCACTTAATGAAAAACGTGTAATCTAATGCCACGAGAAGTGTCGTCAGTAGGCGGCTTCTCAAATTCAAGCTTCGTGTTATTATATACCTATATTTATTATGTTTTTTACGCAATTTGTATAGATTGTAAAATTGAAATAAAATTAATTTTACTAGCAAATGTTATTGTTACTTGAATTTTTATTTCAATAACATTTATAATTTATTATTTATGTGTATACATGTTTTTGTATTCGAATTAAACTAGTCTGTTGACATAATTTGGCGTCATTGTTCAGCTCCTGTGATAGTATTTGATAGGTAATATTGGTCATATTTTTATGATCGGTTAAATTTAAGTTGCTATGTAAAATGTAAAAACTTTATCTTCTTTGTTGTCCGTTCTTGTGAGAGAATCACATAGTCGTACAGAAATACTGAGTACTTATGTAATTTTGAGTTCACAGAAAATAGATATAAACAACCGAAAAGTTAGAATTTGAGAATGGAATTCTCTAAGAATGAAAACATTAGCGTTATTAAATGTAATATGGTTCACATAGACACACATAGTAGATCTTTATCTTGCTATTGATGGTATTGCTTGAGTTGTGTACTTGTGTTTGTAAAACTATCCAATGGTTGAACCACCAAGCAATCAGTAGCGAAAATTGTACTTTTTCCTCGACTTTTTCTTAGTTAAGGAGGAAGAAGATTAAAATTATATTTATTTAATTTTGTTAGTTTAACATTTTTTAAATATTTAGTAGGTATTTTTATTTATGTTTACATGCTACTCGTTAAGTTTTATTACAATTCTTCTTTTTATTAGGTAATATTCTTGGAAGGGTTGATCCGGGTAGGGGTAAGGCCTGTAACGGAGAAGGCAGAATGTTGTGTATATATTTTGGATTCTGGGGGGAGTTATAAATATATTTCGTTTTTTTATGTTTTATTTTGTGTACACAATAAATAGTCAAAAAATGCTTCAATGTTCAACGTTGAGGGAGGTTTGTCTATTTTGCTCGCTATTTTGTCACTAGGCTACTAGAGTTGGGACTAAATGTATGTGCGGTTTGATGAATTCGCCTACCTCGAGGTGATATTACACAAAATAGTGTTTAAACACAAACAGCCGTTAGCGGGATATTTAAAAACTAATATTTTTACTAACCTTTTTACCACCTTTTTTATCACAAGCCTATAGATTATTCAGTTCTATTCATTATCGGTTATAATAGTTATATTATCAATCGAATTAATTCTACAAAACAATTATTACATATTTTATTATTTAAGATTCTGAATGGAGCGATGAATGTATTGATTTTACAATGATGTGTGGTTTTTTTTTAATTTTAATTTTTAATTTTTGAGCAGAAATAGTGCTTTGATTTTTTACTTCAGCCCCTCTCGAAGGAAAAGGAAAAGGAAGATGAATCTCGTTGGTACTTCAGGGGGTCAAAAGTAAAAAAATTCCAATATTTTTTAAAGCGTCAGAAAAAACCTTGAAAAAGTAACGGAAAAATGGGAATTTTTAAGCATAACCAATTTACGACAAAATCAATTTTTTTATTTTGCTGTAATTTAAAAACGAATGATTATAAATACTTGAAATTTTCATCATATATTTACATTGGCATTATCTATTTACGATTAAATTTTCAAAATATTTTGAATTTTTAGATTCTGAACGAAGTGATGAATGTATTGCATTTACTATGATGTGTTTTTTTTTTTTTTTTTGTGTCTGACTCCAACATTTGGAGCAGTAATAATGCTCCGATTTTTGACTTCAGCCCCTCTTTGAATAGGGAATTGAATCTAGTTGGTACTTTAAGGGGGTCAAAATTAAAATTTTCTAATAGTTTACAAAAAAATCGAGAAAAACAAAAAAAAAATGACAGAAAAATGGAAATTTTACGGAAAAACCACTTTTCGACAAAATCGATTTTTTGATTTTGCTGTAACTCAAAAACGAATTATTGTAAATACTTGAAATTTTCACCAAATGTTTATATTATGGTTATCTCTTTACAGTTAAATTTTCAAAATATTTTGACCATTTTTAAGCTACTAATAGACAATTGAAATTTTCGACTTTTCTAAGTTTTTTTTCTTCAAATGCCGATAAAAAATTTTTGGGTGGCCAGAAAATCTTGAAAATTTAATACAAGGTTTCTTATAAGTTGTTCTTAAAGTGATAAGAAAAAATCCGAAATCATTAGTCACAATTTTTTTTTATAAGTTCTTAAAGTTCGAATTTATACGAAATATGTCAAAATTTAAATTAAATTTCATACGCTCATAATGCGAATGTTGGCCATAGTAACCATAGTAACATATAAAAACTATACTATTTGTTTCAAAATAGAATATTTGACAATATTTAAATATAATATATCCTAAACTGACAAATCATCTTCATTCAGAATCGTTTTTCGTATACAATGATACCTATCATTGCATTCAAATTTAACCTACCATAGTCTGAGGTCCACCCCACCCCCTAATATACAGCAGAGCGATACCTACTTACCCGCTTTTTTAAAGTTATTGATAGACAATTTAAAATTTTTGATTTTTCTAAGTTTTTTGAAATGCCGATAAAAAAAATTTGCATTCCAAAAAATCTTTAAGATTTAATACAAGAATTATAATAAGTTGTACTTATTTTAGAAAAAATCAAAAACCGTAATTTTCTACAAAATGTCGTAAAATAGCGATATATCCTAAACGATTTAAAATAGGTATTTGTTGTTATTCAAAAAGTATAAGTCATAAAAACTTGAAACTTTCATCAGTAGTTGAGAAAAATTAATTAGGTACAATTTAAATATAGGTAATGATATAATACGCATCCTAGACTAACAAATAATCTCTGTTCAGAATGGTTTTTTGTATATGTATAATGGTATCTGTCGTTGCATTCAAATTTAACACATCCATTATAGTGACCTACTCTCCACACCTCTACTATAAAGCAGAGTGATACCCACTTGTCCACTTTTTTCTATCATAATATACTTTTGAAATTCACGTAATAACATTGCCTGAAATATCAGATTTTAATTTTTCGGCGACGTTAGGGGGTGGAGTTACCAACCGCATAAACATTTGGATCCAAAAATTGGGTAGTACATTTAGAACTCATTAGTGATTTCACTGCAAATTTATTCACGATTGTCCATATGTACAGTGAGTTGCATCTGAATTGCGTGCTTAAATTTTTTTACTAACGGCCAGTTTTTACCGAATTACATAATATACATATATCATATAGTAAAAATATATGGCTAGTAAATTTGGTTTACAGTAATATAAATTTTATCAATGGAACTTTAATATTATAGATTATAGTGAATTTTTAACGATCTATATAAAACAATATATAATAATAAATTGGCATTCAGATCGCTTAATTCAAAATTATTTTATTACGTAGATTCTTAGTAGTGCGATCTTATAATGATGTGAATCATCCTTACGAACAATATTTTTGAATTATACAGAATAATTAACATCGTTATTTATCGATAAAACGAGTAATTTCGTTTAAACTTGAACATTAAATGTGTATAAAAAATAATTGTCTTTACAGAATTTTTAGATTTCATCGTTTCAGTATGAACTACTTGTGAGGAATATTAAATTACATGTTAAAACTATAGACATAAAACGGAAAGTTCTTAAAAATGTCTAACTACAATTTTATTATTCTTTAAAGTAAAAGTATGGATTGTAGCGGAATAAATTTATAATACTATACTTAGATTTCTTGAATGCATAGTATTACTCTATGGCAATAATATCAGAAACATGAATTACCTATATAATAATCCGAATTGACAATAATCGTTCTGCAACTAAATGTATGCTTATTTATAACATTATAACTAAGTAGTTATATAGGCTAAGATACCGTCTCCTCTCATAATCGTTTATCGTATACAATGATACCGTTTTGAATTTAAATTTAACCTATTCATATCGATGGCCCACTTGATACCTTTTATATAGTACTATGTAGCACAGTAGTACACACTTTTCCACCTACTGTAAAACAGAGAGGTATTCAGTTGTTTTTTTTGTTGTTTGATTTTACAAACTGAAACTTTGAATTGAAATATTTTATCAAATACATTATTGCACACGTTTATTTGTATATATTCTTTTATTTTTTTTAATTTTAAAATTTTCGATATTTATAAATCTTGAAATTTTTCACTCAATAATTATTGTTAAATATTTCATTCATATTTTTTACAAATCCGTTCTGTTGAAGAACCTCGCATGCAATTCAATCTTGATAATAATTTTTGACGTTTTGCATGTAATTCGGAAACATCGGATCCATGATGATGGCATCAATTAATCAGACACAAATGATATATTTTTTAATTGGTAAAGATGATTATTTCAATTTCTTCTATACTCCTCACTTCTACCTAAGTTAAAATTACAGCAAAATTAAGTGTATAGTACATTTTACTTAATTCTTGAAATTGTCCTAAGTATTATTCTTAATAGTGATAGGTGACATTATGAACTTTATATATTACATATAAAATTATATTACTATTATTATATACATATAAAGCTCATGGGCTAAATCGGTCGTCCAGGCGTCAATCATTATTTGGTTCTAGGAACTATTCTCGCTTAAATAATTTAATAAGTTATCTAACTAATCAGATTTGACCACCGAATTATGTATTTTGTCTCCAGTTATAAAATTAATTTTATACTTAAGAAGCGATATAACTTTTAAATTTTGAGAAAATTGAGGAAACTGTCAGCTGTTTTATCGTTTTTTTTTTATTACGTGTTCTAATGTGCATGGTTCAAAATTATGTACAGGTGTCATTTTAAAGAAGATTTATTTTTGATAGTTGATTTATTTGTAGTACGAAAAAATTTATGGTATAACCATTTTTAACAAAATGTTAACATAAAAAAAAAAAATGACAATTTTTGAATAAATATAATGAGTTTCTTTTTAGTTCTATTGATATAAGTTGATGATTTTATTTTTTGAAATTTTTTTTTATTGATTTCATACCATATAATCTATTGCATAGATATTGATATTATATGAATTGGCATTTTTAAACTGGTTTTATATATATTTGTTATGTATAAGTTCAGCTTTAATTAGTCAGCTTTTTTGTATTTTATAGTGTATTTAATTAATGCTATAAGTTATAAACACATAGAGTTTAATTCAATGCATATCACATTAAAAATATTAGCCATTAATTCAAGAATAGCCAGAACATTACCATATTCCAACCTTTTAAATTAATATACATTATAATTTAACAATAATTTAATATTTTTACTTCAATGATCTCTTCATATGGATAAACTTGATGAATTGTTAAATTTGTGTGCATGGCAGCAATTATGACATATTTGCTCATTATTATTGGTTATTCTAAATTATTTTACATACCAACTTAAGTTTAAACTTATGTTCTAGTTCTAATTGACATACTTATATATTTATATTTGTTACTATAATTGTGAGTATTATCTATTGTTAGTATTCATAAGATACTAAACAATTTATTTCTGAAAAATGCAATATAAATATATATAATATGACGCTTTTTACATATAACGTCTATAATGCCTGTATACTTAACTAAATTATTTATTAAGATTAAATTTATTATGTTTCACAATAATGTAGTACCTATATATTGTAACTGAAATTATTAACTATTTTATTTTTATAACTTTGTAAAAAATAAAAATATTTTAATGATTTCATTTTATTAATATATCTAAGCAGAGAAATGAATGTATTGATTTTATAATAATAAGTTATATTTTTGTTTTTACGTGTGTGTTTATACATAATTTATAATATAAAAAAAAGCGGGTAAGTGGGTATCGCTCTGCTATATATTAGGGGTGGACCTCAGACTATGTAGGTTAAATTTGAATGCAATGATAGGTATCATTGTATACGAAAAACGATTCTGAACGAAGATGATTTGTCAGTTTAGGATATATTATATTTAAATATTGTCATATATTCTATTTTGAAACAAATAGTATAGTTTTTATATGTTACTATGGTTACTTTATAGTATCTGTTTATTAATAAAAAAAGTATTTGGCCAACATTCGCATTATGAGCGTATGAAATTTAATTTAAATTTTGACATATTTCGTATAAATTCGAACTTTAAGCACTTATAAAAAAAAATTGTGACTAACGATTTCGAATTTTTTTTTATTACTTTAAGAACAACTTATAAGAAACCTTGTATTAAATTTTCAAGATTTTCTGGCCACCCAAAAAATTTTTATCGGCATTTGAAGAAAAAAAACTTAGAAAATTCGAAAATTTTAATCGTCTATAAGTAGCTTAAAAATAATAAAAATATTTTGAAAATTCAACTGTAAAGAGATAACCATAATATAAACATTTAGTGAAAATTTCAAGTATTTACAATAATTCGTTTTTGAGTTACAGTAAAATCAAAAAATCGATTTTGTCGAAAAGTGGTTTTTCGTAAAATTGCCATTTTTCTGTCATTTTTTTTTTTAAACTATTTGAAAATTTTACTTTTGACCCCCCCCCCCCCCCCCCAAAGTACCAACTAGATGAATTTTCCTATTTAAAGAGGGGCTGAAGTCTAAAATCGGAGCATTATTACTGCTCCAAATGTTGACGTCGGACACACACACAAAAAAAAAAAAACACACATCATAGTAAAATCAATACATTCATCACTTCGTTCAGAATCTAAAATACTTTGATTATCAATATCTTATATGTTAGGAAAATGAATGTAGTTATAACCTTTAAGGAGGTTAAAATTAAAGATTACTTTTAATTTCTTCAATAACTAGGGAAAAAATACGCAAAACCAGTTTTTATAAAATAAATTTTCTAATTTTGTGTAATTTAAAAATAAATAAATAAATAATAGTACTTACAGATTTTCATAAAAAATTGGCATTAGAATTTTCTTTACATTGTATATTATATAATTTTACATTTGCAATTTTTTCTCTATAAATATTGATAAAAATATTTTACCTAATTAAAAATGTGGAAATTTTACATTTTTATAGAACTTATTACTTGAAACATAATACAAAATTCCTCACATATATTTATTATAACAACTTTATTAAGCGGATTAACTATTATGTGAGTTGCCAAAAGACACAAATACATATTTAATATTGATGTACATAGAATTGTTACACAATTATACAATTATAGTAAATACTTATTAAATATAATTATAATAATTATAAAAAGATAAAATATCTATTAGGTAGAATTGATAACGATTTAAAAAAGTATATATAAATACGGATTTGATATATTATTAGTTCTTAGTGAAACTAAAAAAATTGAAAAATACAAAATAACATAATTTTTTTTTTTTTTTAGATATTATGTAAAATAATAATTCTAATTATTTTGTTTTATCTTATTTAAAAATATTATTTATGAAAAATTGAAAATTTTACGTATTTGATTATATTTTATATTCATGTAGTAATATTTTCAAAACAAGTAGGTTAATAATGTTATGGTATTTTTAAAGCTATTGCCCACCATAAAAATTATTATTATTACTCACACTAGGTATTCTACGGTAAGGTGGTATTGACTAAAATTTTAATTACAATAATAAAAATATATAAATGTATACAAATTGTAAGAATAATTCAATATTAATAATAAATAAATATGCAATGTTCACGGTAAAAATTAAATAAACCTACCGAAACACTAGTAGTAAAATCAATTACTTTAGTTACAATACTTTAATAATGATTTATCACTGAATTCAAATTTAACACATATGCAATATATGTCTCTGTAACAGTGACTTATTCAATGACTGATACACTCGACACCTCTCTATCAACTGTACGGCAGAATGGTTACATACTTTCTTTTTATGTGCTAAATTAAATAGTTCTTAAAATTATTATACATTGTGAAATTTTCAGTAAAATAAAAAGAAATCTTATACAGTTATAGATAATATACAATTCTTTTACTTTATTGGCTTTATTACTTGTTTTAAAGTTGCATTGAGGTAAAGTTTTTAATATTCCTTTTAAAACCCAATAAATAATCTAATGATATCAAAGCTTACTTTTTCGCTATACAATACTAGATGAAATAAATTCACAACAATTAATTTTCTTAAAAATAAATGCGAATTCTTTTATGTAGTATTTAAATTTAAAATGTTTCTTGTAACACTTACACATTTTATTGATTGCATATTTTATACGAATGTTACTGTCTACTGGTTACTATAAAATATCAATTTTTAAATGTTAGCCATTGTTTGATATAACAACTTGAAATATTATTGATTTACTGACAAAAATTATCATCTTCAGAAAATTTAAACTAAAAAATATTCTCTAAATTATAAATCTCAACCAAAACAACCCATATATTTATTTTATTTTATTCTTCAAGAAGATCATAAGCCCTATATTACTTATATATTATACAATGTATAATATATATCGGTAATTTACTAACATTATGAGTTATTATATATTTGTTTATTTGTCTATTGATATATTGTTATTTTCTTTGGAAAAAGTTATGAAGAAGCATAATATACCATTTACGTACGTGTTTTAACATAGGTAATATTTTTTAAGTTCATAATCATGACTTTTTTAGTATTACCTAGTCCTAGTGTATATAATACATGCTGTATGTGTATGTTGTACATGTTTATAATATAGGTACCTTACTTCAAATATACTTAAAAGTTAACACGTAATGTTATATCATTAATTGTTGACAACGTTAGTCATGTTTCTTTTATTATTCTTATTTTTAGAAATGATATGTCCATGGGTCCTAATTGTGTTCTAGGAGTCTATTTATTTAAATTCAAGGAAGTTATTGTTTGGCTTCATTATTTATTATATCTAATTTAATAAATCTTTAGAGTATCTACAATTTTTCTCTTTGCACTCGAAAAGTAATTATATATTATCATATAACATCATCAGTTATTTCCCCATCACAATTTTATTTCATATTTTTAAATTATTCATAATGATAGTAGGTACTGGATTACAAATTTCATTCATTCTGCTGTCGATCATATTATTTTTTTTTTTAAAACAGTATACTTTTCCTTGAGAATCTCCAAATATTCTGTATTCTCATTTATTCGCATACACTCGTACATTTTTTCTACTAAATAAATAATATTCCTATTAAACTTTCAGAGAAATATATTTCATGGCGAATAGAAATATATCTGGTCTAGCAAGTATCGGATTGGTTCCAACCCGAAACCTCGTTATAGTCGAGAACTGTGACAAATAGCAGTATTTTTCATAAGCTAATCAGACGATTATCGTTGTGCGGAAGAGATTTTGGTCTTTCGCCAGAAACATTATTACGTAGAGTATAAATCTATGACTTGGACTTTATTCTCACATATACTATCTACCTATAAAGTACACCGGTGTATATATTTGTAAGTAACTCTAATTTTTCGATTATACGCCTTACGTGTGTCTTCAAATATGGTGGCGTTCTTTGGAATTCCTTATAATGATGACTGATGAGTTGTAACAACACAATGTCTCTTATTCTTTCCTCAATACTCCACCAAAGGCTTGTTTCTCTCAAGTGTCGTTGATCGCAGACATGTTTTTAATCTTTCATTCTTACCTAATATTTGCTGTGGGGAATCTGATTCTCCTACACTATCCCTTATTTTTTTTTAAAGTACTATCAAGTTACACTCGTTCACATGTTACTTTCTTTATTCCTTATAGTTTCTTTAATCATTGTATTATTATTTATCCAATGTAAATCACAAAAAAAGGCTATAATTTTTCCATTTTAAGTTTAAATTAGGTGTATACAACTTGATTCATATTTTGTAATCATCCATTATATTTTCGTACCTACATAAAAATAAATATAACGTTGAATACTATCTTAACTAATTTAACTTATAGTTATAAAATATAAATAAAAAAAATAGTATAGGTAATCATAAACTTTTTACTCTCGACCACATTTTATGCGTTTTGAAAAACGAGCTTCTAACTTTAAACTAACCATAATACATTAGACAAGTACCTAACAAATGCATTCATTGAGTTATTTTTTAGTATATATTATTTTCAACTTTGAAAAAACATCCCTAATAAAACTAAAATATTGTTCTCAAATAATCTACGTATATATAACGTGGACACGTAATCACCATATTATGTTATATTATTGTTTTTAAATGTGTTATTAGTTGTAAATATTTAAATAAATAATTTATGAGTTGAGTCACTACTCCAAATATCTAAATATAAAATAATTATAACTTTAATTAACTACAAGTTTGAAATTTGATTTTTATAAAAGGTATTTTGTAGTCTTCAGAAAATCATTTGGTTTAGGAATATGAATTTAAAGAATACATCATGAGTACTGGCCTTCAAACAAATAAAAACTTAAATGATTGGTATGATAAAAAATACCTAATCCTTTTTTTTTTTCAAAAATCCTGTTTTGTAGTTCATTCAAACTATGTAAAATAATATTTTCAAGAATGTTAGTAACTGTCGGGATAATAGTATTTACTGTTAAGGATTGTAACGTTGTATATTTTTAGGAAACTTTATAGTTTTTAATATTATAATAAATTATAATAATTATGTAGTGGCTAGTTGTATGACTATCGTGTAAATTTTAACTTAAATCTATGTATAACATAATATTATAGATATTTAAATTTAAAAACAAAATGTGAATAAAAAAAAAATTATAAATTAAATGAAAAAATAAAATAATCTATAGTTTATTCAACATTTGGGATATGACAATTAATTACAGATAATAGGTATTAAGTACACATTATCCTAGCAATGAACATGTTTCTATTTATTTTTGGCATTAAACTCAAAAAGGTGTTTCATGTAAAATGTAAATATAAATATTAAGTTTACTTAATAATGATAAATTAAACATGTGGTTACGTCTTTAAATATTATTTTTAATAATATTACGAAAAATTTGTTTGTATCTATTTTTTGAATTATTATTCGTTATTAAAATATTACATATTTATAAGTTTATTTTACGGAATAGTCATTATAATAATTAAAAACCTCCCAATGGTTATTAAATTATGGTAACTACTTCTTTTTGCGAAAATAATTTTGTAGTATTTAAATGATTGAATCTAATAATAGAACCAATCAATTTTTCACGATTATTGGCAGTTAAAATTTTTATTCATTTTGAACTTATTAACCGATAAGTTTTATATGTTTTGCATTTAAAATATGCTTTTTCAAACAGTTTGAAAGGTTAAGTACTTAAGATTTATTTATGTATCATCAATTATTATTAGTAGGTACTCGTGTGATATTTGAAGCATCTTATTTTATTTTTATACAAGAAAAAACGTACAGTTACACCCTATATAATTGTAGTCAACTAGATATACAAAATTAACATCTCTATTATACTAAACGTGTATTCATAATACAATTAACTAAGTATAATATACAATACGAGCATTAATATTATGCATTATGCAATACATACTTATATATCATATAACTATATTTGTTAAATGTTGTTGTATTAGTAATTCTTTTAGGAAAGTTAGTAAATTTTATATGTTTGATTGAAATAGAACATCGGCGACAACGGCCATTATTTCCAATATATTAATTACAAAAATTTTTTTTAACGTAAACTCTTAAATATAATATTTTAAATTAGATTTTACAAATCAAAATTTTTTTAAAAGATCTACTATGTGCTATACACATTCGTAGTTAAGTGTTTGAAAAATGACATAATTTTAATTTTTAGTTAAATTAATTTAATTTATTTTCTAAATTTAAATTATTCAGTAGCTAATATAAAAAAATGTCTGAAAAAAAGTAAAAACTACAATATTTTTTTAGTTGATAGTTCACAATTTACAAAACAAGCTTACCTAGTTACAACCATAATATCAGCTGTCTCAAATATAAAATTCTAAAGGAATATGCTATGTGAGTGTAGACGATTCTAAGACTAAAAAAAACGTGATATAGCATATGGAAGTGTTGACAAGAAAATCCTTAAACTCTTTTCACGAAACTAGTAAAAAAACTCGTAAAAAAATGTTGTCATGTTTGACATCTTGTTAGAAAAGACAGTGATGCGTGAATATACCATTTTCATATCGCATTTTTAAATTATTGGGTTTTTAGGTAACGCGTATCATTTATTTTTTTTTAATGAGGAAATAGTTAAATACAACTTTCAAGTAAAACTAGTATATGAAACCAATGCCTACGTTATATTAAAGTGGTATTTTTTTTCGTGACTACCTAGGAATTTTAATGAGTGAAAACGAAGCGATGAAAAAGTGGTCGTGACTTGAATGAATGTAAAGGGTTTAATTTTGTCCTTTTTTTTATTTATGTAAAGAGTATAGTTTAAAAAATACATTTTCCTATCAAGAAAATAATACATTAGATGCATAATATTAATATAATAATTGTTATATTGTTGGTTATGATTCTAATTCCAACTTAATATAATTCGTTTTCAGTACAATTAGACATTATAATGCATAAAATGTTATTACAATATATTTTAATATTTAATAAAAACGTAATTAACTATATAATTATAATATTTACATATTGAAATAATTTTAACAGTTTTAATAGTAGTTAAAGTTGAGAATGTATAAAGATCAATCATCTTAGTTTATTTTTTATTTTTTATTTATTAAATTTTATTGTTTCAACATAATCTTTGTTTTTACAATTATTTTTTTATATTATTCAATAAATTACATCATTATAGATAGGCATAATAGAGTAATAAGAATCATCTTATTTAATAAAACTATTAAGTATATCATGTAAACAATATAAATATGTATAACTAATTATAATGATTTAAATGTATTTAGCTCTAATAGTTAAAGCATTGAAACAAAATTAGCATAAATTAAAACAAAAGTATATGACAATATACACATTAGTAATATTTTATCGCCTATCTATTCAACCAAATTTAAAATATCATAGCATTAATAACTGTTTAGTTATTTTTATATTATTTATTTTATTAATAATTATAAAATAGAAATCAATCCTAATGGTCACAGTAGACTAAGATTTTGTTAAATAAAAATAAAAATGATTATAATTGGTAACCATATTAATAAATATAAATTAATTTTTTAATCTAAACTATTACGATTTTAAAATACATTAATATTATAACATTTTAAAAAATATCGATGATATTTATTTATTTATTCAATTATGATTTTTAAATTACAACGAACACATAGATTAAATAAATACCTATATATCATTTTGGTTTAAAAATTTAAAAATTTGGACTTCAAACGTTTTTGAATTGATGAAAAACAACTTATGAAAAATCTTTTGTAAATTTTCAAGCAAAAATAGTAAATAAGTTCAAAGTTTCTATAAATAGTTTGAAAATACCCACAATAATTAAAAAATAATATATTATGTCTATTAATAGCTTTAAACTGACTAAATATACTTAAAATTTAATTTAGTATAAAAATAATTATACTAATATAATAATATTTTGTGAAAATGCTAGTCCTATGATTATTTATCACTGAATAAAAAAAAAAATTGATTTGATAAAAACTAGCAATTTGAAACTACTTTTAGTTAGATTTCTTTCTAGGTTTTACTCAATTATTAAGAAAATTATGACATTTACTTATTTTATACCTCCTAAGTAAACAAATTTTCAACGTAAAATAATTTTCAAAGTTGAAGATAATCAAGTTGTCTTTGCTCCAAAACGTAATAATAGACTTTAAAAAATCACATTATATAATGTCATTTTCTGCTCAGCATCAAAATGTTGTTTTTTGATATAAATATTACTACTGATTCTATTACTAAGTACTGAATATGTCTAAGTCATTGTAAATATAAATCTAATCTGTAATTAACGAAAAGTTAACCGAAGTTGTGTTGTATAGAATCAATTTATATTCTGGTTATGAATTTTGATATAGTCATGTGTTATTTAATATATGTTTCATAGTAAGAAAAACTTAAAATAATAACGTAGAACATAAACGTAATATTATGTTATTGTTCTATTATACAAGTTGATATAATTACAATCATAATTATTTAGTTTAAAACCAGCATAGAAATATCTTAAATAATTTTGAATTAACATTTGTGATTAAAGTTAGAAGTGAAGATTCAAATAATAATAATAATAATTAGGTTTTTAAAGATAAAGATGTTAAAACCAATAAGATATACATACAATGTATTAAATACGTAATAAAAACTATAACTTCTTATTTTTTAGTTACTTTATAGTTTTATAGTATATCTGTGTAGGTATTAACATTATTTTTTACTAAAAATATACTAAAAAAAAAAAAAAAAAATACGGTAATAATAATACGTCGTCATGGCGTACATATACCGTTTCAACAATAACAAAAACATGGTATTGTCAAAAAATTTTGTTACATTAGAATAATATTGACTATTTGCTATTTAACACAAATCTTTAGAATAAAAATAAACTTAGGTTAAACAATGTAGCATAACATACGTGTAATAAAAAAAAACATATTTTTTAAAAAAAATATTAAACGTAAACAAATATTTAACAAATTAAGTAATAGGCATCTTTTTTTTCTAAAATTGACGAATTATATAAAGATATATGTTATTTTTATTTGACTTTGTCACTTGTTATTTTATAACACTAATTTTTAGCTCGTTGTGCTATATATCTTAATTTTAGAGAATATTAAAACTCTTAACTTTCAGCCTCTTAAATTTTTTTTAAAATAATGACGTAATAATATTTCTAAATTGCTATTTTATATATTTAAATATTATTCCATAGTTAACATTTTATATATTCTGTACTCGAATATATATTATGCGATTTTTTTACAGATTTATTCAATACGCCATGATAAATTGAAAAGAATTATATATTTTTCGTGTTTTTATTGTCAAGTATTTTCCAACAATATTGAAGTAAAAACTTTCTACAAGTTTTCATACTTTTCATTTTTTCAAATACATCAGCTTATTACCATATAGTATTGCTTTAAAAAAGGTTTGTAGCATTGCTAAAAATACATCATATCATCATATCTATTACCAGTGGTGGATTTAAGATTGAAATAATAGGTAGTCGGAAAAAAATATAAGGAGATTTCGATTATCAGTGAGTCACGATACTTACTTTTACAATACATTTTCGTTATAATTTAGATGTGCTCCAAAACATAATGTAGGGAGGACGACTATATAACCGTTAAATTGGACATAGTCTATTACAATATAATAACTTATTGGTTTTTTTTTTTTTTAATTGAAGATTTTGATAAAAATCTGTAATCTGGTATTGTAATTTAAATTATATTTCGTTACAATTATTCATTAAGAGGACGCCACAACCGCATGTGTTGTCTCCGTCTTACAAACGTATAACATAGCAAAATCTGTTTAGCGCGGGACAAGTTTTCTCCCTCAATATTTATAATAGAATTACCAAAATTTCACAACGCATAGGTAAGAACTTTATCTGTGTCGTAGCGTCGTTATTTTTTTGATAGCACAAACCAATATTTTTTAGTAATTTAATGAAAAAATAAAAAATAAATGTATTTTCTTAAGCTTATAAGTTTATAACTTTAATTATATTTATGTTATCAAAAAAATAACGACGCTACGACACAAATAAAGTTCTTACCTATGCGTTGTGAAATTTTGAAAATTCTAATATAAATATTGAGGGAGAAAACTTGTCCCGCGCTAAACAGATTTTGCTATGTTATACGTTTGTAAGACGGAGACAACACATGCGGGTGTGGCGTCCTCTTAAACTGACTCTTTAGTTGTTTTAATTATATAGAACAATGCGTATGCATCTTGTAAAATCAGATAACTCGTACTTCTTATATTTAATTTTATGTAACTATATGTCTATATGTATATTTTTAAATATAATATAATAATAATATTAGCATAGTTTGTAGAAGTTGTAACTTTTTTAATTAATTGCATACCTGAATTATATTAAAATGGATATAAATTTATGTTCAGTATTTTGGTTTTTGTGTTTGATCAAGATTTTCATGGTAAGACTTTTAGTAAATTAATTTAAAAAAAAAAGCGGATAAGTGAGTATCGATCTGCTGTACATTAGGGGGTGGGGTGGATCTCGGACTAGGGTAGGTTAAATTTGAATGCAATGATAGGTATCAATGGTATCATTGTATACGAAAAACGATTCTGAACGGAGATGATTTGTCAGTCTGGGATATATTATATTTAAATATTGTCATATATTCTATTTTGAAACAAATTCAAACATTTAAGTAAAAGCTTCAAGATCTTACGTTTAGTAATTTTTTAAAAATAACAAAAATTGAAAATTATTTATTTGTAAAACGTTATTTTACACGTGTATTTTTGATTTCAAATTAAAATTAAAACTTTAAACACTCATAAATTTTTTAAATTGAATAATCCTCAAACTTTTTTATAATTATTCTAAGCTTAACTTATGCACAGCATAGTATTAAATTTTCAATCCTTAGCTTTTGATAGTAAAATATTTATAAATTTTTAACTACCAAATAGTAAAAAATATTCATGATTTTGACGAATTTTTGTCAATATTTGAACTTCAAATGCTAATAAAAAAAAATATTGCCAATGTATTTTTATAATTTTTGAATGAGAGTTAGAACAAGTTATGTGGAATTTTTAATTAAATTTTCAAGTAATTTGTCCCAGCTAAATTTTTTTTTATCAACATTTATAAAAAAAAAAATAAAAAAAATTGAAAATTTCAAATAGCTCAAAAAAAGTCAAAATATTTTGAAAATCAAATCACGTAAAGAAAATGGCAATCTAAATAACTGGTAAAATTTTCAAGTATTTACGACTTATACTATTTGAATAACAACAAATATCAAAAATCGTTTGAGGCTAAACCGTTATTTAATGTGGTTTTGTAAAAATTTAAATTTCAAACACAAAAAAATATGACATATTTCGTATAAATTCGAACTTTAAGCACTTATAAAAAAAAATTGTGACTAACGATCTCGGATTTTTTTTTATCACTTTAAGAACAACATATAAGAAATTTTGTATTAAATTTTCAAGATTTTCTGGCCGGCCAAAAAATTTTTATCGTTATTTTAAAAAAAATTACTATAAAAAATTAAAAAATTCAATTGTCTATAAATTTCTGAAAAAGTCAAAATTCTTTGAAAATTTAACTGTGTATGAAGAACGCTAATATAAACATTTTGTGAAAATTTCAAGTGTTTACATCGATTAGTTTTTGAGTTATAGCAAAATAAAAAATTCGATTTTTTTGAAAACTGTTATAAAATATTTACTTTTCACCTCTATAATGCACCAAGGATATCCACTTTGCCATCGGAAACCACCCCCAAAGTTTGAAATTGAAGCATTATTTCGACTAGTTATGATGTACACAGACACTCAAAAAAAAAAAAAAACACACATCATTGTAAAATCAATACATTCATCATCACTCCGTTCAAAATCAAAATAATAAAGCAGATATAATAAGCATTTTTATTATGTACAGTACGTTTAATATATTCGTAACTATACACAATTTTATTTTGTATTTATGCTTTGAAACAATAATAATTGTAACTCACCAATTTTGAATTCATAACAAAATTCATTGATTTTAGATTTATAAAATGATTTAGTTCACAATCCTGAAATTTATTAAAATTATTCATAACTTATTGTTAAATTAATTTGAATGAAAAACTGATAAACTGAATATTATTATGGCTTATATTTAGTATTACATAGTGGTATTACAGTTGTTATTTTTACAAAAATTATTTGACGGCTGACTAGTTCTGATCTTAAAATAACTATATAACCCATACCTACTGTTTTATTTTAACATAGGATGCCAAAGTGATGACGGTCGAACTGTACAAAACTGACAATATGGGTCTAAACGTATTGGTTGTCTTCCAAAACTCGAGTTTTGTTTTTAATTCACCCATATTTATTGCTTATCATAATTTTATCTTTTTTTATTGTACTATACCTACTTCAAACCTTTTTAGAAAAGTTATAAAAACAAATACTCATGATGGTTATTTTTACATTATTATGTACCTATTCAAATCGTCTTTGTATTCGATATTTGCATTTTGATTAACGAAAATGGATTATATTCCTTGTGCAACTTCAAATTTCCTTGCAAATTGTCGCGATTTTGACATATTTTGTAAACATTTGAACTTTTAATGCTTATAAACAAAAATTGTGACTAACGATTTTTTTTTTTTTTTTCCATAATATGAAAAACTTAATAATAAACCTTGTATTAAACTTTAAAAATTTAATGGAAAGAAAAAATGTAGAAGAATCAAAAATTTCAATGGTTTATAAAAAGTTTAAACAAATTCCAAATATTTTGAAAATTTATTCGTAAATATATAACGCTAATATGAACATTTTGTGAAAATTTCAAGTATTTATAATGATTTATTTTTGAGTTACAGCAAAATAAAAAATTTAATATTGTCGAGAAGTGGTTATGTGTAAGAAATCCCGTTTTTCCGTTACTTTTTCAGGGTTTTTCCTGGTGCTTTTGAAAACTACTGGAATTTTTTACTTTTGACTCCCCAAAGTATCAACGAGATTCAATTTCCTTTTCAAAGAGGGGCTGTAGTAAAAAATCAAACACAAAAAAACATATATCATTCGTTCGCATATTTATTATCATTCGCATTTTTATATCAGTTGTCAATTTTTATTAAATACCTGTTATTGGTATAACACTTACAATTTTTAGCTTACTAAAAATAGATTATATAAATAATTATTTGTAAGTTCGTAACTCTTCTTTTTTAATATAATGTTGGTATACTAATACATGTGTTTTATTAAATTAGTGGAAGTTTATATTTATTTTATTGTATTTATTCAAGTTGTCCACCAAAAAAATCAATAAATAAACTAATATATTTCATTCAGTTGGTATGTGTTGATTTGTTTTTATCAACCAACAATTTTGAATTACATATAACACATATAATTGATTTATTAAAATTATAATATATTATAGCTTAAATAACCATATATTTAGATTAAATTCTAATATTACATATAGCATACACATATTAAATTACATTTATATACCTTCATAAGCGTGCGAAGGTCTTCTTGACAGGGGAGGCAATACTTTAACTAAAAAGGTCCAGACTCCAAACCCCTCCACTGATTTTTACCTTGATGTGAAGCAACGATAATTTAAATAAATCCTCACTCAAAATTAAGTGTATGGTTCTAATAAACTATGGTATTGTTCTATACGGTTAAGAGTTAGGTTAAATCAATACAAAATTAAATTAAAACTGTATTGTTATGTTACATATTCAAATTACTCGTAAATAATATATAAATCTTGTAAAATTCAACAATTTATTTTAATCAATTATAACATCAGAGTACATATTACATTCGATTTAAAAAAAATCGATAAGTATTATATCTATAAACAAATTATAAAATGTTGTATACTTACTATTTATGGATAATATTTGATAATAAATAAATTGTAGTTTAAAATATAAACTAGGTATTTAAGATTTAAGACAAATGTTTAAATATTTAATTCTTAGCCTATAATTTAGCTTTAAGTCATGTCAATCAGTTATCGCAAAAATTCGCTTTTATGAAAACGCACTTCTGTTACTTTTTAAATGGTCTAACAATCTGGGTTAATATTATTTAATTAAATATGTTAAATATATTTATTTTTTTAATCATATCATTTTTGGAGATTATATCTACGTTGAGTGGTGAAAGAAAATGTAGCGTTATTTAAATTTTGTTGAAAATAATTAATTATTATTAATTGATTTTTTTATTCTATGTCTTATTTTGAAGCAATGGTAAATCGCTTTAGAAAAATGGCGCTATTTGGAACCCTCTTAAAACGCATTTGTTGATATTCCATCAACAATTTTCAATGGTTGTCTGGAGTTTTACTTTACTCTAGGAAAACAACCGAGAAAATCGTAAAATGACACCTACAAAGTATTAACTAGTATCGATTTCCATTCGACAGATGGGGTAACTTGACCATTTTGTTTGAGCACTTATTTTGCCTTGAAAAGTGTCTTAGAAAGAGATAAAATAAAAATAAAAAAATATTTATAGGCAACTGTGAATGATTATATTATCGGATTTTATTTTAGTCAAAAGTATATTCATATGAATAATAAAAACATGCATATAATTATTTTACTGTTATAATAATTAAAAATATAAATATGTTTGTAGTGTACATTTTTTTATTGACTCCTTATTTATGGGTAAAGAAAAAAATTGTCAGTGTTAAAGCGTTTTTAAAAGTTGGATTAATTATTAATCCACTAATTTTCAATAATGTATTAAAAATAGAAAAAAAATTCTAAAATGTAAAGGCTTTTAAGTTATACAGTTGTTTTGCATGACATGGAACTATGTAAAAATAATATTTTCAAAGAAGTTAAAATTTCGAAATAATATCTGTATATTAAACGGGTTACCTTGTATGTCTTCAGTGATGACACTTACATTGATGTTATTTTAATATGGGAAACATTTACAAAATAATTCTGTTTAAACTTAAATTGCTTATTAATAGAATGAACTTGTATCTTAATTTATTCAGGGAGTATTAATAATCCTCACATTTTTTCAAGTCACAGTACATTTTGGAAACCATTGAATTAGATCTTAATATTTGCACGTACTAATAAAAGAAAATACAATTCAAAAGTAAAATGTATTCATCATTATAAGGAATGAACGTTGACAAATATTTAGCTGGTGTAAATTTGTTGAAAATATGAGATTTCTATATTTTTTTTCAATAGTGAATGTTAGAATATGTATCAAATTTTAAAATAACTATTCAACGGAATCGATTTTTCATACATTTTAAATATACTGGTTTTTGAAACAAAGACGCTCTTATATTATTCAGTTATCTTTATTCTTTACAGTTTAAAATATGATAAGAAACAAAATAAGTTTATGATATTAAAATGTAAATAATATACGATAGGATTTTATTATTTAACTCAATTTAATAATCATTTTTTAAATGCAATATTTTATAGTTTTACATCTGAAAACCCACATTACAATAGTTTACTCAACCACTAATCACCACATATTTAAATTTTGAGCTAAGCTTAAAATTAAATTAAATATTTGAAATGTATTTTATACAGTTTTTATTAGCTCATAAAATCATATGACCTTTAAAGTTTTCAAAAAATTAAAAATTAAATGTTGATAAAATATAACTATTGATTTTCAATGGGTTCATTAATAATGAATTATTATTATAGATTATCATTAAATATATGTTTATAATACGAGTAGTAAGTTGAGCTCCGATTTAATTCGTTTTTGAAATGTGATGATGAATAGATATATCACTATTGATTTAAAATGACTCTCCCTATTTGCTCTCCTTAGTTTGTTTTAGAGTTCCTCAACGTTATTCCCGTTCTGTTGCTCCTTTTTATGTTCCTTTCACCTCTACTAATTACCTTAAGAATGAGCCTATCACACGTATGATGTCAAATGCCAATGTGGACCCTTCGTTTCTACTTTGCCTATAATTTACTGTATAGCTATCAATTTTTTAATGTATCATATTTTGTACAATTAATTTGTAAATAGATGTATAATGTGTATATAATATGTTCCAAGGGTTTATCCCGTATATTTTATAAAATAAATAAATAAATAAAATGTATCACAATTCTGCACTGAGATTTAGTTGTTGTATCTATTGTATTTTCTATGGATTTTTTTTATTTTAAATCACTAATATTAGTACATGAGTAACGAAAAAAAAAAAATTCAATACAGTAGAATCTCGATTATCCGAACTAATTGAGACCGCACCTAGTTCGGATATGCAAAAGTTCGGATATTGGAAATTAAAAAAAAAAATTTTTAAAACAGTTAAATATTTTATATTTTTATAATATGTACATACATATTTGTTATTATTAATATTTTATTAGAACTACATACATTGTTTGAAATACATTACATACATATAAGATAATATTTGTTATATTTATTTGACAAAATTATCGATTTTTATTTGACGATGAGCTGCAACGCGCTTTTCTGCAGCCAAGTCGCGGATACGAGTTTTAATGTTCGGATAACAGAACGTTCGGATACGATAATTGCAGTTCGGATAATAGAGGGTTCGTATAATGGAGGTTCGGATAATCGAGGTTCTACTGTATTACAATTTTTCTTTTATATTTTATAATGAAAACAAATAATTTATAGTCGGTATACGTAGTTAACTTTAATATTATATCTAGTCATTGTTTTTAATTCAGCCTATCGATCAAAACTTAAACGTATAATAAACTCGTTGATACATTTTCCAATGTTTATTTATTTTTATACTTTTTATATACATTGTTTTAATTTATCCAACTTATACTTTTATTTTTGCTCATGAAAATATTTAGATGACCTTCGTTTTGGGGCTATACGATAAATTATTATTAAACACAAAAGTAACCGGAGTGTTAATGTTTTTATTACGTTTTCGCAGTTTGTTATGAGTTTATGTGTTAAGTCTTAAATATTCTAAACTTCAACTTCATTAATTTGCTAAAAATGCAACCAAAAATTAAAAACTATTGCAACTGAGGTGGTATTAATTCGTTGGTCAAGATAAAACATTAATGCCTAACCCAAGGGCACCCACAGGGGTGGGGGGCGAGAGGGCCCATGTCCCCCCGTTTTTTTGCCAAATTTTTATATCACAGTATATTTATATAAATATTTTAAAAATTTTGTAGCATTTTATTGTTTTAATAAAATAGATCGATAATTGATTAATCATTGTGATAATGATAAAAAATTTCCGTGTGATAACGTGTTACCGCGACCGTGGTCTAAAGCATCTAAAATTCTAAAGTCTGATTGACAGTTACCTATCAATTCAATTTATATTTTATTTTATTCATAGCCTTATTGATAACCAAGTACCTACTAGTCAAACTTGTTACTTTATAACTTTATTAACGTTTATACAGTTAATCATATTATGGTGTCATCAGTTTGTTTACTAAGTTTGTAATGAAACTATAAAATACTATACCTAATATAATATGTTATGGATATTAATAAATATATAAAATAATATATATAACATAATAAATACCCCACGGTGAAAATTTCTGCGAGTGCCCTTGGCCTAAACTAACACTAAACTGGCAATCACATATTCACATAAGTTAGATCTTATAATGCTAGGCTCAAAAAGATAATATATTAACGAGGGTGGTTTAAAGGTGATGGAAGTGGTGACGTATGTTTCCTGCCCATACCTGATTGTCTGACACTTGGGTCTTGTTCACGTGTACCATTGGATATTGGGTCAAATGACCAGCACTCGGAGAAAACAGTGTAAGTACATTAACTAAACATTTTGACATATTGGCTTTTCAGTAGAGTTTAATGTGAAACGCATATAGGCGGTAACTGATTATACCTTTACGGTTATGCTTTATCACCCCTCCAGACCGATTTATTCTGATTTACTTTCACTGCAACAAAAATAGTTACGATAACATGAGTTAAAAATTAACTGAAACATTTGATAAGAATTTATTTTATAAAATATGTTATTGTTTATAGATATTTATTATACAATAACATATTGCTTGAAATGTTGGCTAATTTTTATTTTTAAGAAAAAAAATTAAATGTTCAAAAAAGTTATATACATTGATAATATTGAAAAATTAATTTTTAAATCTGTCGAATTCTCAATGAATGAGAGTAATTATTTATAATTTAAAAATACAGAAAATTGTAATTTTTACAATTTTAGGTTTTTACAGATAACTTATACAAACTAGTTGCTATTTTTCTAATATTATTGTACGCATTTAACACCATTCATATTATGTACTCTGGAATATTAAATAAAATTTAATTATTTTTTCAATTAAAAAAAATAAAATTATTAATTTAAAACTGAAATACAACTATTCAAATCAAGACTTTGGTCAAGTGAAGTTAATCAATCACATCTATACATACGCTTGCATAATACATCGATAGAATTTTAAAATTATGATAAGGTAATCCTCATCAGAATATAATATTATTTTGATGACATATTAAATGTTCTCTTAAAGTAGATATCAATTGAAGTAGACTTAAATGTAGTTAAAAATATATTTTATAAAATAGAAATTTATGCCGGACATTTTCAATAATTAGAAAAAAAAATATATATATATATATATATACCTATAATGTAAACGAGAAATGTGTTGATTATTAGATTTTCACGAGTTATTTATACATTTTATTAAAAATTATGAAACCGCACAATTATACAATTTGCTTCATTTTTGAAACTATGAATATTTCTTTCATTCGTTAAAAAATTAATTAATATCAATATGTTTTCTTTATATTACCAAAAAGTAACTCTATGAAATATTAAATTATTTTTAATGTATATTTTTTTAAACCATCATAAAATGAAAATTATTTGTAATAAATATCTTTAAAAAAATACACTAACATATTTCTATAATATTTTGAATTAGGATATCTAAATTTCTACTTAATAAACATGTCATATAATTGTATTGTATGAATTGTTGTATCTATATTTTATATTTCTTTTAGCTTTTATTTACTATCAGAATGGTATAATTTACTTAATGGAATAATATTAATGGGTTTGATTTTTATTGGGCTTTTTTGTAGTTTTTTATAATTATAATTTCTACAATTTCAATAAATAGAAATAGAAGCGGGTAAGTGGGTATCGCTCTGCTGTAGATTAGGGGGTGGGGTGGACCTCAGACTATGGTAGGTTAAATTTGAATGCAATGATAGGTATCATTGTATACGAAAAACGATTCTGAACGAAGATGATTTGTCAGTTTAGGATATATTATATTTAAATATTGTCATATATTCTATTTTAAAACAAATAGTATAGTTACTATATGTTACAATAGTTACTTTATAGTATCTGTTTATTAATAAAAAAAGTATTTGGTCAACATACGCATTATGAGCGTATGAAATTTAATTTAAATTTTGAAATATTTCGTATAAATTTGAACTTTAAGCACTTATAAAAAAAAATTGTGACTAACGATTTCGGATTTTTTTTTATCACTTTAAGAAAAACTTATAAGAAACCTTGTATTAAATTTTCAAGATTTTCTGGCCACCCAAAAAATTTTTATCGGCATTTGAAGAAAAAAAAACTTAGAAAAGTCGAAAATTTCAACTGTCTATAAGTAGCTTAAAAATGGTAAAAATATTTTGAAAATTTAACTGTAAGGAGATAACCATAATATAAACATTTGGTGAAAATTTCAAGTATTTACAATGATTCGTTTTTGAGTTACAGCAAAATCAAAAAATCGATTTTGTCGAAAAGTGGTTTTTCGTAAAATTGCCGTTTTTCTGTCACTTTTTTTTTGTTTATCTCGATTTTTTTGAAAACTATTTGAAAATTTTACTTTTGACCCCTCCCCAAAGTACCAACTAGATGAATTTTCCTATTCAAAGAGGGGCTGAAGTCAAAAATCGGAGCATTATTACTGCTCCAAATGTTGTCGTCAGACACAAAAAAAAAAAAAAAAAAAACACACACATCATTGTAAAAGCAATACATTCATCACTTCGTTCAGAATCTAATAAACGATATTAAGTAATATTCTAATTATTTAAGATTCTGAACTGATTGTATATTATAATAACTGACATACAGTTACATAACTCAGTAACATTATATTATTATTTTTTTTTTGTTTATTCATAAAATATATAGTTTTAGGTCTTGACATTTAATATTTATTTAACAACACATATATACATGATTTTTTGAGTATGAAAATAATATACAGAGTATAAAAATCAACTATATATTTTTCTTTAAATTGCTCAATATATATTTATTAGAGCCATAAAATCGTTTCATTAGTGTATTTAAAATACATGTGTACCTAAATCTGGTAGTCACGTTTTGTCAGGATCATAAATCATTACGGGTTTTCCATGTTCGAGGCATGGGTGGATAAAAGAGAACAGAAGCCAACGTTTTGATCGGAAAACCATAGAAAGCCAATTAAAAAGCCATTAACGTTGGTAATTCGTCATAAGGCCTGGAAAAATTGTTTAAAAATTTTACAGAAAACACTGAAATTCGCATATTGGGGGTTGTTTACGAATTCAGAACCCTTATGTGTTTTAGATTTTCCATCTCGTTAGTCAGATCAGACTCTATCTGAAATATTTAACTTTTTAAACCAGATTACCCTCACTGAGACTATGAAATATCAAATCTGATTCACATAATTAAAAAAACATAACTAAATTTAACGAAACTTATTTATATAAGTTATATAATGACAATTGTAATTTACAATAAGTAATTCAAATTTTCAACAGTACGAATTTATTTAAATGAATGTTAGAAAGTATAGGTACAAAGACCGGTGATTTCGTCCCGCTCATCTTAGTACAGAACATTCGTGAAATAATTAATTTAAATTTTAGTAACAATAAATCATTTCAATTGAAATATTTTTCTATTGATATTAGAGTTTATTTTATCTATTTATTATTTGTTAACGGTGGCAGATAGTTTTTATACGTTCAGAAAAACTTTGATTAAATGAATTGAAAAAGGATTGTTTTGTAGCGACCACAAATATTCAATAACTTTATTTTATTATTTAACTGATTTGCATTTCGTTTCACCATGAATTTAAAATATTGTACCCTGTAGAGTGTAGGTATTCAGAATCGATATTAATAAGTAATACAGCTGAGACGTCATCATAATTTTGTGCAAACAACTATAAAGTAAGTGTATTCATAGATTCGTATTGTTTAATTTGTAAATAAATTTGTAATGTTTATACTATTTGATAAGTAATCAAATAACTAACTACATTAAATAAATATTGTATTTTATTATAGTATAATAACTATGAGTATAATTGATTTATTTCTAGTATATAAAACTGTTTTAGCTTAAAGATAATTTATATTTAAATACAAACTAGTTATTTGATATTTCTATATACATTTGAAGTTTTACTTTAAGACAAATTTTTCAAATTATTTTATTATACTGAATCTGTGTACACAGTTTTATAATTTAAAGTTTTCAAAATATATTTCCATTTTAAATGAAAATATTAGGTATCTATAATACTGATATATATAATATAATATATATATATGTCTGTTTTTATTATAGTTTATAGAAAAAAATATTGTCGTCGTTAAATTAGTATGTTATTTTTTTTTGTGACTGTGAAAATTACTTATTAGTTTATGCAAAACGATCTGGAAAATAAGATAGTTTTTAACTTTTCATACTAAAAATATTTTAGTTATCTGCTAAAATAGGAAGTATTTTTAAAATTAGAAAAAAAACATATACTAGAAACTTTTTGCTCATTAGTGGTTTAGTGCTTTAGCAGAAAATTAAATTTGCATAAAAAATTTTTGATGTTGAACTACAATATTATCTATGTTGTATTAGGCACATCTATCAGTTTAACATTTACCAATAGTATAATTATTGAATATAGGTAGCAGATATTCGTGATGAACTTAATTTTAAAATTCTGCAAAAATATTTGCATAGTTAAATTAGCTGGATTTTTTTTTTAAATAAGTATTTAATGGTTTCTAAATACATTTAGATAAAAATGATATATTTTATGTTAAACCGGTTTTTGATAGAACCGTTTTAATTATTATTAGCTGTAGTACAATATTGAACAAGTAACTATAATATCATATACTTTTAAAATTCTTATTATTTATAGTTAATTGAGATTTATATTCGTGAGTAAAACAAATAGAAAATTTAATACAGCGTTCCTTATAAAATAGTTTTTATCAAAATTGAAAAGCATCGAGAATACAGTAACAATTTTTTTTTTAGAGCTTAAAATCAATTTTTTATAAGAATCGTTAAGATCACAAAATCATAAAAATATATTGCCATCTTTAATTTTATCGTATAAAGGTAAAATTTAATACAAGATTTCTCATAAGGCTTTCTACTGGGATTATAAAATAAAAAGTTTATCATTATGCAATATGTAATTTTTTATAAGCAATTTAAGTTAAAATTTGTATGAAATTAGATATTCACGCGTTAAAATATTATAATAATTTATCCTTAACGACTTTTTATTATTTTATTGGAATTTAAATGAAGTTAAAAAATTATATTTTTAATAAATTACTATTTTTATTGTATACAGTATACACAATGAAATTTTCTATTTAGATTAATTTTGAGCTATTTATAGTTATTTGGTACATTAGAGTTTTTTAGTTTTATTTATTGCATTATTGGTCTAAATGCTTAAAAAAATTAAACAACATTTTTGACAATTTATAAAAATTTAAAATATTGAGTATACTTAATATATTTACATATTTTTTTTTTTTACAATATGCATTCAAAATTAATATTTTGAGGAGATTGGGTATTTAATAAATAACTAATGAATTTAAATAATATATTTTTTTGTAATTCAAAAAATATTATTCATTTACCATTTGTCATAACTATATAGAATGATATTCTCAAAATATTTAGGTTAATTATTTTATATTATTTAATATACGAACATATTCACACCGTGTTATTGACTTATATAAATTAATAGCAATTAATAACTTAATTCATAATATTATATATGATTTTGTTTTAGCAAAAATTAGTTAAATCTATCGTAAAACTATAATATCTAAAAATAATAAATTACTAATAGTGGAATAAACGTATCATTATACAATATTATTTTATTTTTAGGGATAGGATAATAGATGGTCTCCGCTCAGAATCGTTTTTCGTAAACAAATTATTAGAAATTATTAAATTAAAATGTATCACATTCATTATAGTGACCTTCTTAATAACGATATGCACTTCACACTTGCGATACATTATAGTGACTACCCTATATTATTTATAATACTATTAAAACAACATATACATAGATATAAAAAAAAAATAATAATAACTACTGTCTTTTCGTTGTATTATAATATTCCTATTACGTCAAAATCATTGAATTAACGTCCATATTAACTGCTAAAAATAAAATATGAGTTTTGATCTTGTACCTGAATCTGATATTATAAATGGGATATGGCTGAAACGCTGACAGTTGAGATATCGACAATTCAAAACACCGACGGTCGAAACGTCGCGTGTCGACAGGTGCAAAATCTCGACAGATTAAATAATGTCGACTAATCAAAACAACGTTGAACAAAATAAAAACACAATAAAACATGCTATAAAAAATTACCTGATTTATAAAATCTTATAAAATATAGGATTACATTTTTATAATTCATTTAAAAAACAAAAAATTACCTAATAAAATATATAAATTGTAGTTCATTTAAAAAACTTGATCATCATTTCATATTAAAATTATGTAATTCCACAGAATAACTAGAATCTTACTTATAATCAAAATATTTTTATCACCTTAATAGTTACACTAACGATTGCTGTAATAATATACTTAAAAAGTAAAGGATTATAAATATAGATGTTATATACAATAAAGTTGGTTATTGATACATATTACGAATAACAAATAACAAATTGGAATAAAATCTATGAACATATAATTCATTATATGAATGCAATCAATTGTGTAGTACATTTACTTTTAATTTTTTTTTTTTATATAAGCATATAAATGTACGTAAATTAAAGTAATGAATGAAAATAATAGACATATGTGTAGTGCACTGGATATAATTATTTGTACATTTATTTTATTGTCTATATTTTTATAGTAAGAGACAGTTATGGTTCAAACATTAAGTCATATTAGGTCAATGTTAAATGTCACACTGATAACAGAAACCTATATGAGATATTTTAGGAAATATTTTCTTTTATTTATTCGTTTTTCGTTTTTGAAAATAATTGTTTTTAAGTTTTTAAATTAGAATAATTAGATAGTAATAATAATAATAATAAAACAGTTTTTCTATTACCTATACGTATACACTATGAAGGTCCAATTAATCTAAATTGTAAACATTTTATTAAAACAATAAGATTTAATGACTGTCTAATAAACTTTAAATTTACTAAATCATGTTGAACATAATTTATTTACTCTGTACATCTTTTCTGTTTTTTACAGTTAATGGTGTGGTTCCAAAATTAAATTTATTATAGGTTGTTCCTTTACCCGTAATATCGTATCTATATAATATATTTTTAATTGTTATGAAAAAAGTATTCTTAGATTTAAATCGATACTCAGATATTTTTAATTAATTAGAGTATGCACAAGAAAGTTTTGATTAAATATTAAAAAATTGTCGAAGGAAAAATCAAGAAAATTATATTAAAGTAATAATGTTTATAACTTATTTTTAGAATTTACTTCATTTGAACCAAGATATTACTTAATAATTTATTAGGAAAAAAAAATGTTTTATCGTAAACCAATATAATTTAATAGTATTTATAACTGATTTAGAGTCTGCTATGTCTAATATTGAAATATCCTTATTACTTAACTAATTTTACTTATAAAACTTTTAACATTTAAGATTATTTTAATCAAAGAACTAATAATAATTAAAGATTTTTTATTATTTGAAGTCTAAAAAATCAGTAGTAATGGAAATATGTATATGAAAAATATTCATTCCTCAATTAAATTGATTAATAGTTATTAGCAATATTGTTTCATCTTTTATTATATTATTATTGGTTTGTTTTAGTTGTATGCTTATTGAGTGATCCACAATACACTTAAAATTCGTATTTGTGGTTTAAATTATATAAATTATGATAATAATATTATTATGTATAAGGTTACATTACCATATTAATAATGAAAATATAGAAGAAAAAAAATAACTATATTTAGTAAGACTGTTGCTACTTTATATGTTATATTATTTACTATAAAATATTCTTAATAATTGTATTATCTTAAAGCTTAAATAATTATATTATATTTTTGGAAATAAACGCTAGACGCTTCTTAAACATTTTATTAAAGAAATATAAATTCTCACTATCATAAAAATTAAACTTATGAGAAAAGTCATCTAAAATATTCCTAATTTAGTTGTATTACCAAAAGTTATTAGCCTGGCGCTGCATATTATTATAACATACATTTTACAATAATAGTGTTCTTGGGTTCGACAATCATAATATGCACTGTTATGTTATGATTTTATAATTTTAATTTCCAATATTAAACATCTCTTAATTTTCTATAAACTATCGTCGTATATATCTTACCAGTTGTTTTGGAAATCATATATCATCATAAAATCAATACACCTTTTCCACATTTAATTGTTTATTACAAGGTTATGAAACTATTGTTTCGTATAAGTTTCATGAGTTTAAAACTTAATTGAATTACCAATATATTCAAAAAGTACTTAATAATTTTAATCAATAAGTACTAGTAAACGTCAAAGTGACCACAGTGAAGTGCGTAATCAATATGAGTTTGTTAACATGAAATCAAATATTCTTCGAAAGTGAATATTTAATACAATTTGAAATAATAGATATTAATTTACTAGTGTACAATATCTTTAACATAAAAACCTAGACGAAACTAATATTATACAATGAGGTTTATGGTGGTGTGGCAAAGACTTTATCAGTTAAAGTATTTGTTAAAAAGATTTTTGAGGTTATAGGTGATAAATTTAAAACTATAATAATTAAATAAGTTTTATATCTGTAATCCCTACGACTTTTAGTAGTTGCCTTTTTTTCAATTTAAATATTTTAATGATTAAATAGACGCAAAAGTCAAATAACTTCCTATTTAGGACATATTGAGTATAATTTAAAAATCACATTATAGTTGTATAATATTTATATATTTTGGAGTCATGGTTTATTATTATAGTGCCACATGTTTTTTTTCTAATTTTCGTTGAGTTATATGTCAACTCTATACATAAGCATTCATCAACGGTATTCTACAAAGTTTTACGAATAATTAAAGAACTGTTAATATGAAGATAATGGGACTCACTTTAACTCAGTGTGTATATATAGTAATTTATATTGAACGAATTGATAATGATTGGGCTCGCAAGTGGTATTTGACTTAGTAAATGATGTAATTATATGTGTTGCGTGGTTGAGATTATGTTCATAGTAGTTTTTATTTCGTAATACAATTTAAAATTTTTAGTTATTTATTTCTTACTACTGCATACATTTACAAGCTATTACATGATCTACAGAAATAATTTTAATTTTAAAAATCTGCAAAGCTTTGTAATTGTTAAGAATTTGTTAGGGACAAAATGTATTAACACACTTTGCCTGTTAGGTTTCTCAATTAGTTAGCGCAATAGGCAAGTTTGCGGCGACTATCTTTTATCGTATAATATTCTCCCGTTTTAAATTGCGTTTCCCTTACTTGGTGCAAATAAGATGGAAACCTAATCAATTATTGAAATTGAAAACACTTCTTCTGGTTGATCTGACTGACAATTCGTTGCGTATTAAATCGAACGGAACGCGCTGAAAACCGAAGGTTGTGCACGGATACCACAAATCCCTTTCAACGTGAACGACATCAATTATTACGTGGGTCACACAAAGGGCTAAGCTCATCGAATGAAATGTCGGTCGTCACTATGTCAATTTTGGGAAAACAGGAAACTGGGACAATCCCAGTCGATTGGTGTCTAATCGGGAACGATCACTTTATTTGATAAAACAAAACATTGTACTTATGTTTTTGATTAATACTAACTGTCTATATCAGTTTAATATAATTGGTATAGTGAATATATTTAAAATATTATATTTTTTTTAAGGTAATGCATAATAATTTTGTCAGTGAATTTTTTTTCAATATTATAATCTTTAAACCAGGGGTCGGCAACTGGCGGACCGCGGAAGGCAAAACTTTGGACCCTGTCAACACATTGTACTTCATTATGTATAAAGATTTGAAAAAGATTTTTTTCACTGGACCTCATTGATTTATTATTTTAATCTTTAGGACTCCAATAGAAATTACTTGCCGACCCCTGCTTTAAACTATAATATTATTTGTTGCTATAAGTTATTGTTTAAGATTATAAATAGTCTAACACTGATGATGTCAGTATAAACATAAATATTGATTGAAATATTTGTCCAAAAATGGAATTAAAGCGCACAGGAAGCAGAACAGCACATCATACAGTCATTAAATATGAACTTATTTTTTTTTTCAATATACTTACTTACATTAATTTTGATAAAATATGGTAGAATTATATGCCAACTTTTTTTGTTTTTTAGTTAAAAGACTGCTTTATAGTGTGAATAAATAGTTTTAAGTATTTACCTATCAAGACATTTTCTTTTTTATTAACTAAGGATTTTTGATACAAAAAGAAAATATATACTAAAGAATAAAAAGAAATAAAGGTTTTATCAGCAATTTCACATTTACCACTTACCCTTTTTCAGATGGCTATTTCCTTTTTTACTTATTGTTTTCTATGCTTTTAATCCAGCGATTCTGCAGACGTCGATTGATTGATTTACAACTTGTAATATTTTTAACATGTTTCTTATTCTTTGTTTAGTTTTAGTAAGTCGTAAGTGAAAATGAAAACTTTCGATTAAGTTCTATCAATATGTTAAATGTAATCGCTTTCAAATCGCCTAATAACTTATTATTACTTAATACATATAATTTTTAATTTTAATATTTGACCATTAGCGAAATATAAATTTACATTTTTATAATTTATATATTGTTAGCTCAATTAATTGTATATTAATGTAAAAGTTTTAATTCTTTAAACCCAAAAATAAATTATACCAAATTAAATAAACATAATATGGACTATATTAAACACAATATTATGAACTGTATAGGTAATTGTAATTTAAATACTTTAAAAGTTTAAATCATAATAAAAAAAATATATTAAATGCATTTATATTTTATAAGTTTTTAAGCTCCAGAGTAATATAATTTAAAGTCAATTACAATTACGATTTTTTAAACTTTGATATTACCTATATTAATCTAAATTATCTTTTTATTTTAAGGTAAAATGGTTAAAATTCAATAATTTTCTTGTTAACATTTTTAAATATGTATCTCCTATACACATATAAAAAAAACTGGTGATAAAGATAAGAAGAAAATAATTAATGAATATTCACGTAATTCAATTACATCATTTAAATAAAATGTTGATATAAAAGTTTCATAAAAAAATTAAGTATCTACGGTTATTCGCTTTTGAAAACAAAATAAGAAAATATGTTTCATCAAAAACCGTTTTTCCCTATTTTGTTTTTGTTTTCCCGATTATTTTAAAAAATACTAAGAAAAAAATACTATACTTTATAAAATACTAAATAGATTCATTTTTTTCCCAGAAAAGAAAATTAAGTTGAAAATTAAAATATTTTGTCCATTATAAATCATGTACTTATTTACAAGAAAAAACAAATCATTGTAAAACCATTAGATATACTCATTAAAACTATTTTAATACTTTCAAAAAGTATTTGTATTTTTACTTGTTTTATCAATTACATGTTATTTTAAACACCTTTGAAAATCATTGTATGTATCTATCTATACTTGAACGCTTTAAAATGGTATTTTTTTTATAACATTATAGCTGATTTTATCCATTATTTGGTGTATTTATTGTATGTTAGAATGTGTATGAGCATTTATTTTGAACAGTCGATTACAAAACAAAATCATATCTTTTTATAAACAATTTTTTTTTATCAATATTTAAAAATATAAGTTGGTTTAAAGTACTATTATCAAATAAAACAACCAACTATTTTTTTTTTTTTTAACCGTCCCTTTTATAAATTATAGTATTATAACATTTATGATAAATGTACATTTATATGAATGCAAATATTTCTTAGGTTCTGAACCAAAAGGTTAGACATCTAGAATGTACATTTGTTGAAAATTATATTAAAACTTTTAACATAAGTATATATATATGTGTATATATGTATTTATGTATAATACTATGTTTTTAAATATTGTGTAGTAAAGTGGACTTTAAGATTAACTTTTTAGTTTTGTGTCCAAAATCTATATTGGGTCTATTTTATTACTTTATATAAAACTTCCAATGTTTTAAATATAAAAACAATAATAACTAAAAATCATAATAGGGGGCGAATATTTTTAATTTTGCCCTGGGCTCCAAATCTTAAAGTGCTGGCTCTGATTATAAGAATGTAACCTTTTAGTTGTTGAGAATAATTTTTTTTATTATTTCTATAATTCATTTTTTTTAGTTTTTAATAAAATTTAAAATCAAAATCATTTAAAAAGGCTTATACAATTTTTTTCTAGACTAAGTTTGTATTGTATATACGTAGTAAAACTGTAATTGTTGCTAAAATGATTTAATTGTAAATATATTATATTTACTTTACTTAAGTATTATATATAATATTTACTTATACATTGTATATAAGTGTTTTAAGTATATAATATTCAGTATCAATATATTTAAAAATACATTCTTCATTAGAAAATACATTTTTTTAGTGTTACGAATACTATATAAGTTATATTAGATTCAAAATAATACAAAAATTTACTTTATCTTTATTTATTAATTTTTTTTGACCATGTGCCATTATTGTTTCAAACTTTTGATAACAAGGTGTAAATTTGTGGTAGATGATATAATTAGGATGGTAATTAAAAATGTTGAATCATTTTATGTATAGTTTTAAGGAATCGTATTGTGGGAGTAATAATACAACACGAATGTCATTTATATGAAATATGTTCCATTCATCATACAGAGTGGCAAACTATATTTTAATCATTAAAAGATGCTCTTAAAACCACGTATGTTTGCAAAACTTGTAATTAATTTGTTGTTAAAACTCACAAATTTAAAATTATATGATTATATTTTATATGAATAGATGTTGAAATCTGTAAATAAATATTTCAAGTGTTAATATAAAATATTATAATAGTATTAAGATAGACGTATGTTGAATGTCCACTGTATTTGAATTTTTAAAGGAAAACAGTTTTGTGCTATTTAATTTATTAGGTACCTACCTATGATTAATATAAATGATAATTTAAATATAATAATTTTTACCGTTTATTCAGATTTTCTTGTGGAAATTGTTTTTGAAGGGCTGTTTGAAAGACATTTATGAAAGTATAAAATTTACGATTGCACCATTATATAATTTATTACTTTAACAATTTAAGTTCCATATGGCTCAATAAATAAGTTTATCGATTTAAAATTGAAGACATTGTATACCTAAAAAAAAAAATAAAATAAGCAAGTACTAGTGTTTTACAATGGCGATCAATCTGAGAAATTTATTTTTTAACCTTGTATTTTATTAATTTACTGAGTTAATATAAGTTAATATAACTGTAAATTTAATTCATATTTGTTTTTACAAGATTCTACAAAATCGTGTAAAAATATTATTTTTTAAATATGGTCCCTTTCAATATTTTTTCGGATTCGATGAATAGTTTCTTTCAAATTTATCTTGAAAGCAATTTATTCCTGTAGTATCATTGTTCTCAAATTTATAATAGTAATACAACACTTTCTCAATTCCCTGCGGACTAACCAAGATGGTGACCCGCCAAAAAGCATAATACATTACTCTGCGTATAAAGAATAATTTTTCTTAAACATAAGGCGACATTTTTTATAATAATAATAAACAATATTATTATGCGTATTGAAGTCATAAATTATTAACATTTAAATTGAATACATTTATCTAAAATATCATTAAAAAAATATGTTATTTTTAATACGCATGTTATAAAATTATTATTGTATTATGATTGTTAATATATATAATTATATCAAAACGTTCTTATTGTTTTTCCAAAATAAATAGCTACTAGTTTTGTATAAATTAAAATAATATCTTATATAACTTATAACATTGTTGAGCTATATTAATTTAAATATTTAAAGCTATTAAAATAAAAAATAAATAAACATAAAAAAAAATACCTTAAATAAATAAACATTTTTTAAAACATTTTTTAAAACATTTGTAAATATTGTTATTAATTAATGAATTTATTATATTTAATTTTAATTTTGTTATTTTTAATTATTAAACTCATGTGATAAATATTATTTTTTGGTAAATAAAATTTGTGTCTATTTTATTATTAAATTATTTAAATTTGTATTTATCAAACTTAAAAATAAAATAGAAGTATCCTTAACTATATTTTGTAAATGAAACTTAAAAATAATTAGTCGTGTGGCTTGTCACTAGTTAGGATCAAAACAGTGTAACTGAAATCATAACTAAAAATTCCAAAAGTTCAAATTTCTTCATATTAAATTCTAATTAATAATTATAATGTTAATAAATAAAATCAAGCTGTTTCTAAATAGGCCGGCCAATTTCTTTGATGCATCTAATAGATACAAATTAAGGTATTAAAGGGTGGATGTTTTTATATTTGGGTTGAATAGTTAAGGTCGGTCACACCCGATTTTATAGAGTGTGAAAGTCTCGTTAGAGTTGAATTGGGATAACGCCCTAGGACGTAATTTTGTAATGTATTAAATCCACTTTAAAGTTGGAACATATCATATCATTCTCTCGAGGTTTTGTTTGCAAATAACGAATACATTTAAAAAGAAAATAACTTGTTTTTGTAAAGAATTATAGTTATTGGATATTATATATTTAACTTTTTACTAATACATTTTAAAATTATGTATTTATGTACGTAATTTATTATTAATTAATAATAGTTTAAGATTGTAGTGCTTCTTGAGATTTAATAGATTCTTGGAACTAACTAGTTAGTTAAAAATAAAGTAATATGAAAATGATTAAAAAGGAATATATACATCAAATCGATTTTTCAGAAAATAGAAAAATATTGTGGTTATTTTGGTCATAGCATTATAATATTTAAGTAATAATTTATACATTTTTTTATAACATTATTATTTTATGTGCTTACTGCTTAATAGTCGAGTTATGTATTTAATAATAAATTGAGTTTTATTTTTAGTATTAATCATAAGCTAACCAATAGTTATTCAATATATATTTAATTACATTAATAATGATGAAAATATATATTCTAATATATTCCAATGTAATATTAATATAAATACAAAATTATATTTTATTTTCATATTACATACCTAGTTGATGTGTTGGTATAATTTTTATTATTATTATTCTCAAGTTAAATTTAACTAGGAATTTATTATTGCATATATTAACGTCATTGATAATATTAAATAAATATTAAATATTCATTATAAATTATTCAACACAGTATAACTTATAAACATAAAAATTCTATCAAGAATAAATTCTTAAATAGGTAGGTAATGAAATAATTTGTACATCAGTATTTAATGTATAAAATAGTGAGAAATACTAATACAAAATATGATAACTGTTTTTAAAAATGTCCTTAGTTTACTGTAGGTACCTACCTATAATGTTAAAAAGCTGTAGGTTATTAAATATGTAATAAATATTAATAAACTTGTATTATTAGTAAAGGTTATTCAACAAATTTTCATAATATAAGTTAATTGATATTATTGAAATATGCTATAATTATTTTCGTACCTTTTAACCGTGCAATTTAGTTTTTAGATACAGTAATTCGGAATCATTTCATTATGTAATTTATTTACAATGTAAATGCAATTATTCGATGAATTTTAATTTTTAGAACATTATATATACAGTTATTAATTTATTTAAATTTTACTATATATGATGTAGTTTAAGTAGTAAACTCCGTTTATTTTATAGTTATCTTTCTTCGTGTACTAACCATGTTATATATTGATGTGGTAGTAGCGGCAGCAGTACTTGTCACTATTGCGTGACCCAGTTGGAGTGAAGCCGATTCAATGCCATTCCCCTTTTAAACACTTATAGAACAAGTTTCCTACAATATAGTATACATACACCCTTGTCTAACTACCTTACCGCACAGGTATATTTCGTTTACCTTCAGAACGACCGAAAAACAGGAGAACCACTGTGTATCAGTCACTTTAATAGATCTGATACACAAACCAACCCTGCCAAACTATATAGTTAAAGTTTTTATTATTATTATTCATGCGA
This sequence comes from Schizaphis graminum, assembly GCA_020882235.1. Lineage (NCBI taxonomy): Eukaryota > Metazoa > Arthropoda > Insecta > Hemiptera > Aphididae > Schizaphis > Schizaphis graminum. Next base: position 16,015,868 of record CM037032.1, read on the forward strand.
ACAACAATAGAAAGCCAATATTGATAGAAGCGATCGTAATAATAACATTTATTAGTTGTGATACCATTATTGGCTTGATAATATTCAATCATCATCTAAATAGATCATACAATATATATATAAATACTGATTTAAACTTGACATAATTTATGAACTTTATACTTGCATCTATAGTTTTCGATTCTGACTGGTGCATGGTATGCATTATATTGATTTAACTGCAATCATAATTTTCATTAAAATACTATTTCGGGAAGTAAAGGAACTTCAAAAGTTTCATGATGTTCCAATGATTACATAAAAACCAAGTTTACTTAGTCATTTGAAAATGTTATTTTTAAATTAATACAGTAATTTCTACAAAAGAAGTCAAAAACTAAAAAACCTGATTATCACATTAAAGAAAAATGTATAGAAAATGCCGTAAAAACAACCTAGCCCAGTTATTTTGATTAAATTATTTATTAATTATCTGTTTTAATAATTGTATACAAAATATTGAATCGCGATTAGACGAGTTGAGCGATATATGTTATTAAAATTTGATCTGATTGTTCTGCCAACATTATTTAAACTTTTAAGATATTCAAAGCTTATAAAATAGATACAACCATGTGATTTTTTTTAGTTTTTAGATTCTGAACGGAGTGAAGAATGTATTGCTTTTACAATGATGTGTGTTTTTTTTTATGTGTCTGACGACAACATTTGGAGCAGTAATAATGCTCCGATTTTTGACTTCAGCCCCTCTTTGAATAGGAAAATTCATCTAGTTGGTATTTTGGGGGGGTCAAAAGTAAAATTTTCAAATAGTTTTCAAAAAAATCGAGAAAAACAAAAAAAAAGTGACAGAAAAACGGCAATTTTACGAAAAACCACTTTTCGACAAAATCGATTTTTTGATTTTGCTGCAACTCAAAAACGAATCATTGTAAATACTTGAAATTTTCACCAAATGTTTATATTATGGTTATCTCTTTACAGTTAAAATATTTTGACCATTTTTAAGCTACTTATAGACAATTGAAATTTTCGACTTTTCTAAGTTTTTTTTCTTCAAATGCCGATAAAAAATTTTTGGGTGGCCAGAAAATCTTGAAAATTTAATACAAGGTTTCTTATAAGTTTTTCTTAAAGTGATAAAAAAAAATTCGAAATCGTTTGTCACAATTTTTTTTTTATAAGTGCTTAAAGTTCGAATTTATACGAAATATTTCAAAATTTAAATTAAATTTCATACTCTCGTTATGCGTATGTTGCCAAATACTTTTTTTTATTAATAAACAGATACTATAAAGTAACTGTAGTAACATATAAAAACTATACTATTTGTTTCAAAATAGAATACATGACAATATTTAAATATAATATATCCTAAACTGACAAATCATCTTCGTTCAGAATCGTTTTTCATATACAATGATACCTACCTATCATTGCATTCAAATTTAACCTACCATAGTCTGAGGTCCACCCCACCCCCTAATATACAGCAGAGCGATATTCACTTGCTCGCTTTTTTTATAAATTAATATGAGATATTTATCTTTAAAATACTTGAAGCCTTATAAAATCTTAGTATTTCTTAAATTAATAGTAAAATAAATATATTTCAATAACTGTATTGAACCAGTTATAATTATAGTTTAGATAGAACTGCTAATCAAAAATAGAACTACTAATATATAGGTGTATGATTTATTAATAATTCACAAAATGTAAATTTTAAATTCTCAAATAATTATAGTGGTGGTTGGTAGTCATGAGACTATAATGTAATGAAATATTATAGGGTAAGCACATTGTATTCGCGTTAAAGACACGATACCCGCACTTGAACAATTCCTTTCAAATGATAATGAGAACTTTCTCGTGTCCCTTGGGTAACATATAATGTTTTTTACTTTTGCAATTTAATGTATAATACAGTTAGTAACTATTTCTTTTGTTTAATAAAAATAAGATTTTTTTTTCGTGAACTTATATTGATAAGTGTACACGCACACTTAAATACACATTTCTTCCAGTATTAATAAATATTTAAGTTACAATAATACATGTGCATTATACAATATTATATATAATATGTGTATATGAATAACAAGTATCTTGCAAACTTGTTAATATTATTTGATGCGAACAAAATAATGAAAAACCACTGTTTTATTAAAATTTATGTGACCATTCTTTAAATTTATAAGTAGGTATAGTTTATTGTTTTTTACGCAGTTGTGGTTTTGGAAGTTATACCTAATTGTATTACAAAATAACATTAAATATTTTGTATCTTAAAAATTCCCTAGATTTATAATACAATATTTTTGAGAAAGGCTAACCTTACTTTTTTATTTAGTTACAAACAATACTTTGTATATGCCGCTGTGAGAGTAAAATTATGTTTAGTTTTGCTTTTTAGAAAATAAGCAAAATAACATGTTATTATAGCTAATAAAAAATAATAAACAATAAAGAAAATGTTTAAGTAGGTATATGAAATATAAGGTAAAAATAAACAATAGAATCAAAAATGAAAAAGAAACCACTGATAGATAAATAACTTAAAAATAAATCTAATCACTTAACGAACCTAACATTGTCAGCTGTATTATGAAGAATAAGTTTGAAATTATGAAAAATTACATTAACTTTTTCCAATGATTTTAATTAAAAAATTAGACTTTTTAATATTCACATCTGGAAATTAATAAAAGAAATTTTAAGATGCGAAAATATAAAATATTTACATATAATTAAAAAAAAAATAATTAGTGCTTATTTGTCATTAATTTTCAAAATATTGGTACATTTTTTGAATACATCGGAACAATTTTATTTTCTGAGAGGGGGAATGGGAGGAGCTATTATGTGAAATTACCACTTCGAAATGATTTTTACTTTTTTAACTTATTAAATTTTATTGGTTTATTTGCCAATATTACAAATCAATTTGAAATTATTTGCAATTAATTTGGAAAAATATTAAATATTGACTCATTTTTTCATTATTGGCTAATTTGATTATGATGATTGAGGGAGGAGGGGGGTTAAATGTATGGAAATGTTAAATATTACGTTAGTCTATTCATATACCTACGACTGATATAAATAAGTCAGTAGTGAAAAAATTGAAGCAATGAATGGTGGTAGTTATAAAATCTTTTCAGTTTTATTCATTTTCAAGAAAATGCATTTTTATAGATTCATTCGTTCATTGAAAGCAGAAGTTTTATTTTAATAAATTGAGACGAGAATCAATACAATAATATGTATATCTTATCTGCAGAAAGCAAAATATAATAAGTTACTTCGTTAATTCTAAAATGTATCAAAATAAAGAATTTAACAAATAAAAACAGAAGTAGGTAGGTAGATATGTTTTAATACTTCAAAAATATTTTTAATTAAATATTACTGTAGTGAAATGAGATTAAGAATTTAAGATTATCAACATAATTTTAGTTATTTTTATCAAAGATGTTAGATGGTATTTTTTGAGATTAACAATAAAACCAAAATATGCTGAATCTTAAACAGACAAAATCATTAATTATCTACTTATCTACTATCATTAATGTTGTATTGTAAAACATATTTGTCTTAGTCATTTTCATATTTTTTAAGTTAAATAATTTTATCATTATTTAGCTAAGTAATTGATACTTTGAGTTTTTTTTTATTATTATTAAACTTATGGTTGATTTAACTTTTAATTAATTTATCAATAAGAAGTATTGATAATACTCGTAAGTAATAACTAAATAAATATTGAGTGAAGAAGTAAAAATAATTTTATATATTAGGTGTTATTTAATTTTCAAACTTTCTAACAGTTTTAACGTTATTTAAAGTGTTTTTTTTTACAGATTATTCATAAATCCTAATATTATAAAAATAAATTCTTTAGATCTATAAAAATAATTTTTCATTTACCATTTTTATTTTATTCAAATATTATTTTAGATTCTGAATGGAGTGATGAATGTATTGATTTTACAATGATGTGTGTTTTTTTTTTTTGTGTCTGACGACAACATTTGGAGCAGTAATAGTGCTCCGATTTTTGACTTCAGCCCCTCTTTGAATAAGAAAATTCATCTAGTTGGTACTTTTGGGGGGTCAAAAGTAAACATTTTCAAATAGTTTTCAAAAAAATCGAATTTTTTATTTTGCTATAACTCAAAAACTAATCAATATAAACACTTGAAATTTTCATCAAATGTTTATATTAGCGTTTTCAATACACAGTTAAATTTTCAAAGAATTTAGTCTTTTTTTGAGTTATTTTTTAGACAATTGAAATTTTCGATTTTTCTATGTATTTTTTTTTTAAATAACGATAAAAATTTTTTGGCCGGCCAGAAAATCTTGAAAATTTAATACAAGGTTTCTTATAAGTTGTTCTTAAAGTGATAAAAAAAAATCCGAAATCGTTAGTCACAATTTTTTTTATAAGTGCTTAAAGTTCGAATTTATACGAAATATGTCAAAATTGCGAAAATTTGCAAGTAATTTTGTGGTTGAAAAATCATAAAATTTTTTTCTTTTATAACTAAGTTTTGAAAATTTGGTACAAAGTTCTCCATACATTTTTCTTCAAATATTTGTAAAAAAAACTCTACCGGATTCAGACAAAAATTTTTTATGAGAGTTTGAAATTTAAATTTTTACAAAACCACGTTAAAGAACGGTTTAGCCTCAAACGGTTTCAAAAAGCTTTCTATGACACTTCTTTCAAATATCAGAACTCAATTTAATATTAATATTATTTTTTTTACATATTTTAGATAATATAATTATGAGATCACGTGGTCACTTCCGTTTGAGATGACCGGAAATATTGTTAGATATTGATATAAACTAATACTAATACATTCCAAAATATTCACCGCAGAAAAAGATATACTTGGAAAATGCCAGGGGATATCGGTAGCTATCAAATCGACTATATCATAGTGAGGAAGAGGTTCAGGAATCAAGTACATAGATGCAAAACATACCCAGCCGCTGACGTGAACAGCGACCATAATCTTCTCATAATGAAATATAATGTAGTGTATAAGAAACTAACAAGAAGAAATCAAACAACAAGGAAATATGACTTGAGAATGTTAAAATATAATACCATAAATACAGCCTATACATCCTACACCAACGAAAAATTAAAGTTAAACCCGCTATGAGCTTCTTTCATTAAAAATATGGGGAAAGTATTTTTAGGAATGAGGGTTAAGGACGTTAAGGTGATATGTGTGGTCTTGGAAATTTTTTGTGGTAGAATTTGTGTCAGATCTTGATGAAGTTATAACTGTGTTATTTTCAAAAGTGGTTTGGTTTGTGAAACTGGGTTGAGGTAGGTATTTTAAAAATAAACTGTATAATAACCTGAGGATATTAAATATTGTTATAATAATTATTATAATTTATCGGTTCTTTATAAAGGTAAATGTTTTAAATTAAGAGAAGGTGAAGGTTTCATTCTGTAGCCTTTTCAGAAATATTTACGTAGTTTCCACGTAGGTTCATTATAGTACTTCGACTATACGAAGTAGCTTCAAAGGGTTATCAGTATAATGTATTAACCGTATATATGTATTATACATATAAATGTTTATTGCATTTGTATAAATAAATTACATACTCGCACTGCCCTTTTTGATAAAGAACATTATTGTTGTAGCGGATCTCTTAAAGTACAGACTGTAACAGTATTTTAATATTTATTAATGGTAATATAAAAATGCAAAAAAATAATAAAGCCAATAATTGCATTAAATCAAAGAACTATTAATAATATAATAAAAATATTAATAACGCTTTGAAAAAAAAAAACTAATCATTGTAGCTCTTGACAGCACCCATATTAAATTTAAAAAAAATTTATATTTCAAATACTCTTATGTTTATGAAATAGGTAATGTACTGTTTTAAATGTGAATTGCATGTGTATATAATTTATATAAATTTACGAGAACAGAATAAATCTTATTCAAGTAAGTATACGTCGTAAAAAATGTATATATTCCTATAAAAAATAAAGGCATTTTGTATGTCGTATGTACTATTCTTAATATATTGTACAATATCATACAATATACATGTTATGCATGATTTTGTATCATTAAAATATGTTCCAATTTTTTCCCTTACATATTCCACTTATATTTAAATTTAATACAATATTAAATGTTAGATATTGCAAGTACTTAATTAAAATGTTTTACATAATGTGTATTATAATATAATATATTAAATTATATATATATTTTTTAATATATTAATCCTTGGCATCAATGACAATTAGTTGTCAGATTTTTTTGTTATAATAAAGTACAATACGATAAATTTTGAAATACGTGTTTTCATATGTCGGATATCACTAAAAACTCAGGTGATCTCCTATATGAGAATTAGTAACGCCGGGCACCATTCAGTAAATACGTCCAAACATGACGCCACACCATGGTGATAATATTTTAATTATATTATCCTAAATATTTGAATTTTAAATTTGATGAACTAATTGTTAATATCAATTTAAATTATTTTAAAAATGTTGGCTTCATCAATATATTGAAGTAACAATAAATCAATATAATACAAATTAAACTAGAACATTATGATATTAAATTTAACATATTATTTACTTCAAGTATACACGCTAAACAGTATGGCAATTTATCGCTGGTCAATGGTCATATTATAGGTATTTTTGTTTTAAATGTACTTCTGCAGATAATACTTATAACACTTGAAGCATTCATAGACAGAATTCTAGTTTAGATCTTAATCTTTTATGCTTTTAAGGTGTCAAACGAGAGTGTTTATTTATTTTGTTATCGATTTAGGCTGTTCATATGAGAAAATCGTCATTTTTCAAATTACGATGGATGTTACTGATCGGATGCGACATTTCCACGATATTTTGAACACACATTACATTAATTTTTCAATTTTTTTACGTTTCTCGTTACTTATGTATTCTATTTCATTTTTATAGATTTCATATTTTTTTTTTTTTACCAAAATCCAATAAAATTACTTTTTCATAACATGATCATGTTTTATGACCACGACATCTTCAAAATAACAAAAATAATATTGCAACAAATATTATGAAAAGCATAATATAAACATGTATTCAAAATATGTTCATACTATGTCAATAAAATAGATTACATAGTTAAAAAAAATGTTAGACTAATTTACATATAAATGAGTAGTTTTCAAAGTTGGGAATTTCACAATAATAAATAATTATGTATGCATCGAATAAGTCAGCTGAGCAAAATTATAAAGGACTAGTTATACGTGCGATCGATCAGAAACGAAATTCAATTAATTAATAATACGAGTGCATAACATGTGTGATTTTAAAAGTAAATAATAAATAATAATATTATATTATATTATAGAGTTATTAATTATATCAATGAGACTAAATTTAATAATTTTAATTATGCTATTTTGAAATTATATTAAACGTTTATGATTTTTATTTATATTTTTTTTAATTTCATAAATATTATGTTTTATTACTTGAATTTAAATTTTTATATTACAGTATAGGTCTGAACTAGAAACTTCAGTTGCTGAAATTTCTTCAAAATATTTCGATGATTGTCATTAAGTTTTTTCTCATGGAATTATTAATTAATATAAATAAGATAACTGTTTTAATTATACAAACTATAAACTCGATCTGTTTTCTTTTTACTCCAAATAGCAGACATATAAATACAATTTAAATACAAATTGCTATTGTAACACATAAATCTATTGTTTCATTTAAAACTTAAAAACTTGTGTTGTTTACATATTTCAATAAGATACATTTTGCCAAAAAAATATTTTATAAATAATCTAAATTAGCATCTTATTCGCTATTTGTTTTTTTATGTTCATCAATTATGTTATTGTGATCTATTGCCGATATTTTCAAGTTCCAAAAAAAATATTTTATATTACTTCCGTTAATATTTTTCTTGCATAAAAGAACCGATTAATTTTCCGCTGAATCATGTGTCGTGTTAGAGGACTTTCATATAACTGATAAATCTATATCCAATGTACGAAAACAACGAATAGACAGTAACGATGATAGACGTGGGTGTAAAAAGAGTGTTCAATACTGGGTCTCATCGATCTTTACCCGTGGTCAAACCTTTCAAGAACAGAATTACGACCAAGACATAATAACGTATACCTTAAGATGTAGTCTACCATAAAGTATGCTTTGTATAATTCTTGTTGATTTAGTAAGCCTATTTGGATGCTTCAATCTCCAAAATCTTTTAATTTATAATCAGGGGACTATGAGCGATCACTATATTAAATAAACGAAACGTAAATGCTAATTATTATAATGGCTATTAAAGATGTATTGTTCGCTAATAAGTAGGTACTATAATATGTACGATTCATATTTTAAACTATAAAGAAGAAAAGTAATTAATACTTTACCGTAATTTATTAATAATTTTACATTTTATAGTTTTTAAATATAGATACATTTTTTTTTCAGTGTCGTTAATTTTACACTTAAATACCTTTTTAAAAACTGTACATACATTTAAAAATAAAAATATTTGAAATATTATAATATACTAAATAATAAATAATGGTTAGTTCTATAAAAATATATTAACTTCTACTTCTATAGTTATTTTTAAAAATTATACATTTTATAACATGTATACAAATTTATAAAGATTTTTATTTTTTTAATACGTAAAAGTTATAGAGTACGATGTATCCAAAATTAAAATATTAAAGATTTATTGATATGTTTAATTTATTTATCACTATTTTATAGAATATAGTCTTTATATTCATGGTTTAACGATGTTTTAATCGCTATGGGAATAATCGTATTTGAAAGTATTTGGTATTATTTTATATTCATAAATTCACAAGTCATATAAATGTTATGATTTAAATTTATTTTCCCATACAAAAGAAATCATTTGGGTATCTTAAATTTAATTCCCATGTATAAGTGCTATTTTTTTTACAAATAATTAATGCTCTTCAAATATTTGAATGTTTAACATTTTTTAGTTCAGTAAGCATCATAACAGCTGGTTGAATTGAATCCATTTTAATTTTGTATCATTTGAGTAAGCAATGTTTAAAGAAATAAAGTGTGTTGTGGGTTGGCTTGTTTTGCCTTCAAACAATATGTTATTACTTTAATACCCAAGCATTATTTTATTCGTCATTATTTTAATAATGATGTTTTAAAATATTAAATATGATGGTAGGTACAACTATTATGAAAATTAAATGTATAATGCATCAGTAGTTCTTTTGAAAATTAATATTTGAGTAATATATATAATATATATATATATATATATATTTAGTTTTTTTTTAGCGATTGTTTGAAAATAAATCATAAATATGAGTTTGCATATCAGTGATTTCACTAATCATACTATAATTTACTACAGTCTGTATTTTAAAAGTTCGAATATATTATTCAGATTCTGTTAGGTGTGGAAATATTATTTTAAATAAACTATCAAAGCATATATTTTGTGTATTGAACAATTTAGGTTAGTGAATTATATATAAATAATTAATAGTAATTATTACAAATTATTATATTATATTATGCATCCACTTATATTTATCTAAATAGTAAGTGCAGTTAATTATCCTGCTGTTTTATAATCAAAATGTTATGAGCTTACAACATATTCTGCAAATGTCAAAATAATTATGTTATACTTCCTTTACTTTTAATGTGTAATGGTATACTTATATCATATACACTGAAGAACTAGATAATTGACACACTATTTTTTATGTAGTCTACTACGGGCTCAGGTTTTTCTTTATCGCACTAAATTTCTAAGAGAATATGTTTTGATTGAAAATCGATTCTAAAATAAATTCATTTTACCAACCAATTAGAGTATTTATTTTGTATTTGAGACTTTGATAGCGTTATTTTAAAGGAACAATTGGTTAATAAATTAAATTTATTGTAGATTATACATATTTCATACATGGAATAAATTACTAAAGTTTAATTATTAAATGATTAGTGCATAGAATTCAATATTTTATAAAAAAAAAAGTTTTAAAATTTTTTAAAACAAATTATTATTTTATTTTATTTCTAAATTTTAAAATATAGTTAGGTTGTAAGAATATCAGCATACTATTAATTTTATACACATTTTATCCTTTATGTTTAAAATTTTATATCATTCTCTCAGAAAAGTTTTTTTTAAGAAAATTAAATCATTTTATGAATATTATTGTTTTCCCTATTTCACTCAAAATATAGAACATAATGTGCATTGTGTACATTTTAGTGTAGGTATATCACGAATTTACAAATAAAGGAACACAAACATAAATTATTTATTTAGACATATAATTAACAATAATACAATAGTACACATTATGATGGGATTTGATATATGTACAGAAGTCAAACGTTTCTGTAAGATTAAAATAATTTTGAAATATTTTGGAGGTACTAATCCAGGAATAAAATAATAACACTTTAACATTATATTCAAGAAAAATCACTAGACTAGAAAAATAAAAAGCGTTGTATAATATAAGAAATGGCATTCTTTATTTTGTCCCTCAAACATAATATGAAATGGTTTATATATATAAAAAAATATATTATTAAATGTTCATTTCAACTAACAGTCAATAAAAGAGTAAACGAAGTGTAAACAAAACGGGAATACAATTTGAATATGTTCCCATTCATGACATAGTATAACAGAGTATAATATACTGTCCTTGGCAAAAACAAAGTACAAACGATAAAAACAACCGTAAGCAGTAAACGTTATGAATATGTGTGTGTATGTATTGTATAATATTCACGAAACACCTAAACAACAAAAAACAATTGAAAATATTAGATTTTTCACTTAAAAAACAACCAGGTACCTGTAACTTAAAGGTAATATAGTTCATGTATCTATTATATTTTATGGCTGACATCTTAAGATACTTATGTCTTGAACATATTAAGCAGAATCTCTAACATGGTACAGTTATCATTAAAAAAAAGCTATTTAAACTATTATTGCCTTTTTTTGGCTTTATTGTTGCACTATTTAATTTATCATTTCATGAAAAATCTAAATTAACCAAACTGAAGTACCAATCATAACATAATTAATGAAAATACAAAATATTACGGTTAGATAAAATACTTTTGTCTGTATATTTTTGTTGGTAATAAATACACAACCTTATGTGATTTAGTGTGCACATGAAATTCAATTAAATAAGATTTATAAGTCTTCATTACTACCTATTGTTGCCTTTAATGGTAAACTAGCTATATTTTTTAACTTCGTATTATTTTTTATATCAACTATTTTTAACAATATTTCACAAAACGAATAAAATCACAGAGCTACATAATTATACTACAAAATAAAATATACCTATACTGTATATAGATATGCATATTTTAAAACTACTGTTTAAAAAAGTAAAAATCGTTAAAGTAATTTAATTTTATGGTTTATTTATTATTACACTTAAAAGAGAATAAATTACTTAATATATTTTATTAGCTAATAATTAATAAATGAGGAAAAAAATAATATTGTTGAATAATCGCGTTTATGTAAAAAGCTTTAATTAACTTTTGAAAAACTTCATATGATTTTTTTTTCATAGTTGTATTTAAGATTTTATCCAAAACAATGAAAATATTGTTTTCAAAATAAAAAGGCGTTTTTTTTTTTTTTGGTTTTTCTATGAAGAACTTCTAGATTAAAAAAACTGATTTAAAAGTTTAATAACATTTTAACTGTTATAAAATTAAGTGTTACTTATTTACTAAGAAGTTATTTTTTGACTGTCTGTAAAATTTCCTTACAAAATCCGTATAAACACTTTTAAGAGATTCTAGTTGCTAACCATAGATTCTTCTATAACATTAAATTGGTCTCTTTGCTTAAAATATTTATACATATTAGTAGACAACATCAAGTAATACGATAGTAGTATCTCATATAATAATATGAGATAATACTTCCATTCTATTGCAATTAAATCTTATTTATTTTTAAATTTGAAAATAATAATAATAAAAATTATATAAAAACTTAACTGTTTATTTTTAAGTCGTAATAAGTAAATTTTATTACTACATGTCTAAAGTACCGTTCACCACTACTAAGAATAGATTAGGTATACGAAACTTTCAGAGCACACATAAAAAAATATGTTTACAAAATGTATCGTTAAATATAACAAAACAGTACTGTTAATAAAATATTATAAACGTTCTACCACTAACAATATAAATTATTTAGTCTTTTAATATAAATATTAGCTTTAAATATTAAAATTTTCAATTTATAATATTACTATTATTAGTATTATTCATAGAGTATACTCTATGGTATTATTACAAATTAGATATCAATTATTGTTATCAGTTGAACTTATCAAAATCGTTACAATTTTAATTATCAATACAACTTTTTATGATCGCTGAAAATCTTTACACCAAGTTAAGTTTAACACATTAATAATTGTCATGTTAGATTTATGGCAGAACTTTTGATTGTATACCTTTTATTTTTACAAATAAATTTTATGGCCTGTTTAAGTGAAAACAAATGTTTTTTTTTTTTAAAGATTTTATGTATCGGAAATTTATAACGGCATTTCATAACGATAATTTAATTCAATAAAAAAATATGAATAATATTATCTTAATATAGAAACTTTCAGAATTTATTAACTTAAATACATTTAAAATGTATTATTATGCCATTACGTGAATTGTAGCACTAACTACTAGGATATTTGAAAATTAAACTAGTTCTAAACAATAAGTTGATAAATCTTTCAAAATATAATTATTTAATTATAAAATGATCATTGCAATTTTTGATTACATTTTCTCAAGTAAGACTATGACGTATGTCGTATAATATTCTGAAACCTCTATAATAATATTCTCAACTGTTTCATGGTTCACATTAAGTTTCTTTATTATTATACGATAATATATCTATAAATATGTTCAAAGTATCCTGTTCTGTTCAAAATGTCACATGGTTCTATGTAGTACCCACAATTATAATATTATTGATGTTTATTCAGTGGCTTAATAAATCACATTTTTTTTAAATTATACATAATATTATATAAACATATTGAATTAAATCACAAATTTTTTGTGTATTATAAATTAAATTATTCGTTGGTTTTATATTAGTTAATTTTATTAAATTTAATTATTTTAACATATTTTATTAATATCTTACTTTTTTTTTTATAGATTATAATCGTATAATATGCTGGTTGTAAACGTCAAATCTTAAAATAATAAGATGAACAAATATTAATGATAATAGGTACAAAACAATTTGAAGGAATATAAAATATACTATATGTAAATTCTTATCAAGACAAGTAATCTTGATTTTAAAGTTATTAAAAAGCTCATTTTGGTTTTTAGTGTAATAAGAAAATATATTAGTTTGAAAAAAAAAATGAAAGTATATAATCCTCTTTGATTGCTTTTCCATCTCTCTTTGAAGAAATATATTTCTGTCTCGTCGATCCTCCTACGGTTATTTCTTTCACCATATAAAACTTTTCTTTAGAAACTTTACTTCAATCGTTATCTACACAATTTTTTTATTAATAAATAATAATACTGTTATGGTCTTAAGAAATACAATACCAATTTTATATTTATTTGTTTTAATTTAAGTTTTTATCACGTCAATACTCAAATATATTGTTTTGAGTCATAAGTTATAATGCTAAAAATATTTTGATAGATCAAAGAAAAAAAAATTATCAACTAAAATAAAACACAATATAATTTTTAATAAATTAATTTAGTTTATGGTACTTAAAAGAAACTTAAAATTATTGTTTGTTACGCCAATACTAATTCGAGTTTGACATAATTAGTATTAGGTATTCCAGTATTCGTATTTTAGGTGACCACTATATATTTCATTTTCTATTTACAACATCATACATAGAATGGTCATTTAAATATTTCTACAGTTAAAACCTATATGAATGATATATTAGATATTATTATAATGTAACATACTGATTTTGTAACAGCACTTATTATATTTTTGGCTATTCTTATAATTTTGAGGATTATAATCTGAAAATTCTTTAAGAAATTAGTATATAAGTAGTACCTATATAACTATTAAAATAATGTTATATATTTTTTTAAAGTATTTTTTTATTTTTACTAAAAAAAAGATCAATGAAAATGTTAGATTACGGTACATTGTAATTTTTGAACAAATCTACATGTTCGTTTCTAGTTAAGTATTCCAGTTGTGATTGGATACGCATACAAAATAAAATAAAGACTATAAGCAATAAAACCCTGAGCTCACCTATCTCAAAAACGATATGATACCCAAAGGGACTTCTATATAAAAAAAAGAAACTACGCGCGTTCCGTAGAAAAAAATAAGTCATTCGATTTACATAAAGTTTCCGGTCGAAGGGTAAAAGTATTTACATTATCAGCAAAATCGCCTCCTTTATCTTGAAATATCATTTTGGGTGTCAATCGAGCTGAAACTTCAGATAGTTTTTTAGAAAATATAGACTATATAAAATAGGGAAAACGTATAAGTATACGTAAATCAATTGAACAATTTAGTATAATTAACATTTTATAGAAATAAAGATATTCGTTGTCTTTAATGTAATTAATAGTTGTTTGTTATAATGATATAATATGTTATTTATATTAGAATATACGTGTAATAAGTTTTAAAAATCTATCAAGGACAAATTAAGATTGAATATATTCATTTATAATAATATTATAGAGTAGGTAAATAATTCTGTTTGTATATTATTAATAATATAAGCTTTAAGTATACATCTGATACGAGAATAATGTTATACAAATTAGGTTATAGGCAAGATAAAAGTTATTAATGTTAATGAATGATGATGTTTTTTTTGGCTGAAAAAATTGTAGAGTAGCTAACGTTTTTCAAAATATGTATTATATCTACTAGATATATTCATAAAAAATGTTCTTTGAAAAGGTTACATAAAGTAGTTATTTTTAATAATAAAAAAGCAGGTAAGTGGGTATCGCTCTGCTGAATATTAGGGGATGGGGTGGACCTCAGATTATGGTAGGTTAAATTTGAATGCAATGATAGGTATCATTGTATACGAAAAACGATTTTGAACGAAGATGATTTGTCAGTTTAGGATATATTATATTTAAATATTGTCATATATTCTATTTTAAAACAAATAGTATAGTTACTATATGTTACAATAGTTACTTTATAGTATCTGTTTATTAATAAAAAAAGTATTTGGTCAACATAAATTTAATTTAAATTTTGAAATATTTCGTATAAATTTGAACTTTAAGCACTTATAAAAAAAAAAATTGTGACAAACGATTTCGGATTTTTTTTTATTACTTTAAGAAAAACTTATAAGAAACCTTGTATTAAATTTTCAAGATTTTCTGGCCACCCAAAATTTTTTTATCGGCATTTGAAGAAAAAAAACTTAGAAAAGTCGAAAATTTCAATTGTCTATAAGTAGCTTAAAAATGGTCAAAATATTTTAACTGTAAAGAGATAACCATAATATAAACATTTGGTGAAAATTTCAAGTATTTACAATGATTCGTTTTTGAGTTACAGCAAAATCAAAAAATCGATTTTGTCGAAAAGTGGTTTTTCGTAAAATTGCCGTTTTTCTGTCACTTTTTTTTTGTTTATCTCGATTTTTTTGAAAACTATTTGAAAATTTTACTTTTGACCCCCTCCCCAAAGTACCAACTAGATGAATTTTCCTATTCAAAGAGGGGCTGAAGTCAAAAATCGGAGCATTATTACTGCTCCAAATGTTGTCGTCAGACACAAAAAAAAAAAAAAACACACATCATTGTAAAAGCAATACATTCTTCACTCCGTTCAGAATCTAAAAAAAATATTTAGTATTCGATGTTTATTAAAAGTAGTTGTTTGGGTTTTTCACTAATTAAACTTAATAATAATACTTATGACATATTGATGTATCCATTCAAATAGTAATGAAATATACCATTACCCAAGAAGAACTACGTAGATAATATAAAAATGGATAAAAGAAGCAACATTTTTGCTGAAAAAAAATTATTTATTTATTCCATTAAATATAATAAAAATGAAGAATAATTTGTTTTCTTTTTCACTTCTTATAAAATTATGAACTGAAAAAAAAGTGACATTTGAGTTTGGTAAATAAGCTACTTTAGTTCTGTAGGATATTGTAGTCTTTACAATTCCCAGTAATATCTTGTTTTGATACTGAAAAAAATTTATGTAAACATTTTAACTTTAAATTTTTATAGAAAACTGAAGTAAGTATAGGTTATTTTGCATAATTTTTGTCAATTCGATTCTTTTTGTTGAAACAATTTGTTTTAGATTCTGAACGGAGTGATGAATGTATTATTGATTTTACAATGATGTGTGTTTTTTTTTTTTTTCTGACGACAACATTTGGAGCAGTAAAAATGCTTTGATCTTTGACTTCAGCCCCTCTTTGAAAAGGAAATCGAATCTAGTTGGTACTTTGGGGGGTCAAAAGTTAAAAATTTTCAATATTTTTTAAATGAGTCAGGAAAAACCCTAAAAAATGACGGAAAAACGGGATTTTTTACGCAAAACCAGTTTTTGACAAAATCGAATTTTTTATTTTGCTATAACTAAAAAACTAATCGATGTAAATACTTGAAATTTTCACCAAATGTTTATATTAGCGTTTTCCATACACAGTTAAGTTTTCAAAGAATTTTGAGAATTTTTTTGAGCTATTTATAGACAATTGAAATTTTTATTTTTTTTAAAATAACGATAAAATTTTTTTGGCCGGCCAGAAAATCTTGAAAATTTAAAACAAGGTTTCTTATAAGTTGTTCTTAAAGCGATAAAAAAAAATCCGAAATCGTTTGTCACAATTTTTTTTTTATAAGTGCTTAAAGTTCGAATTTATACGAAATATGTCAAAATTGCGAACATTTGCAAGTACTTTTGAGGTTGAAAAATCGTAAAAATTTTTTCTTTTATAATTAAGTTTTGAAAATTTGGTACAAGGTTTTCCATACAGTTTTCTTCAAATATCTGTAAAAAAACTCTACTGGACTAAGACAAAACATTTTTAGGAGTGTTGGAAATTTAAATTTTTACAAAACCGCGTTAAATAACGGTTTATCCTCAAACGATTTTTGATATTTGTTGTTATTCAAATAGTATAAGTCGTAAATACTTGAAAATTTTACAAGTTATTTCGATTGCCATTTTCTTTACGTGATTTGATTTTCAAAATATTTTGACTTTTTTTGAGCTATTTGTAGACAATTGAAATTTTCAATTTTTTTTTATTTTTTTTTATAAATGTTGATAAAAAAAATTTAGCTGGGACAAATTATTTGAAAATTTAATTGAAGGGTCCACATAACTTGTTCTAACTCTCATTCAAAAATTATAAAAATACATAGACAAAATTTTTTTTTATTAGCATTTGAAGTTCAAATATTGACAAAAATTCGTCAAATCATGAATATTTTTCACTATTTGGTAGTTAAAAATTTATAAATATTTTACTATCAAAAGCTAAGAATTGAAAATTTAATTCTATGCTGTCCATAAGTTAAGCTTAGAATAATTATAAAAAAGTTTGAGGATTATTCAATTTAAAAAATTTTATGAGTATTTAAAGTTTTAATTTTAATTTGAAATCAAAAATACACGTGTAAAATAACGTTTTACTAAAAAATAATTTTCGATTTTTGTTATTTTTAAAAAATTACTTGACGTAAGATCTTGAAACTTTTACTTAAATGTTTGAATTTGTTTCAAAATAGAATATATGACAATATTTAAATATAATATATCCTTGACTGACAAATCATCTCCGTTCAGAATCGTTTTTCGTATACAATGATACCTATCATTGCATTCAAATTTAACCTACCTTAGTAGTCCGAGGTCCACCCCACCCCCTAATGTACAACAGAGCGATACTCACTTACCCGCTTTTTTAAATTGTCACGAGGTTTGTAGAGATATGTATTAGGGTTATAAAATAAGTAAAATACATGTAAATCCACACTTCTATTTATTCACATTTTCATGTGCATGTATAATGTATATCAATACCTTTATCGGTGATATGCATAGAATAGTATACAACGAATCATCACTCAAAAACTAAGTCTTTCTGACATGATCTGTTTGTACTATTGTGTGTTTAACGGGTAAGTAAAATAAGTTGGTTGAATAAATTATTCAAAATCCTATGGTGATTTATATACGCATACTGTAACGTTTCTCATTTATTTAATATTTACTTTTTTGAAAACGCTGGCTCATTATTTAAATTTAATATTATTTGATACTATGATGCATAACAATTATTTGAGTAGAAAAACGTTTTAATTATAATGTTATACAAGTTTCAGATTTTCTAAACAATTATTTTTTTACAATACTAATACAGTATGCATTTTTAGTTCTAAAAAATCTAGGTTATTTATTTTGCTAGTTGTTTTGAAATAGGTACTCCTCTAAGTAAACTTTTTAAGTTTACATTGTTTAATTACAATTAATATTTTGTGTTATTAATGCTGCTTCTCAAACACAGGAATATAATTTGGAAAGGTTGACAGACCAATTGGTTTTGATAAAGTATCATGTCATAATTTATCCAATCATCAACCTCCAACTGTGATAATTACACTTCGATGACCAAATTTTGTCGTATTCTCATGTTTGTGGATCTACTATATTATCACTATATTCACTCTCTTGCTATTCTTATTTACTTTCTCACAAATCATCTCCCATATGCTAAATCTATTTTAAAGAAGCTCCATGCAATGTTCAATATAATATCCTGTTTGACTATCCTTTCCTTACTGATTTGAGGTTCTTATTTTTTTCTTCCACTGCTTTCTTATGTATATATCACCTATTCAAATTCTTGGTTCCTATAATTTCTTCTTAAACTTTATTTATAACTAAGACTTATTGGTTCTTTGGTATTTAATGAATTAACATTTAGATTATTCTATTGTTATTTATCATTTTTATTTTTCACTAACTACTTTATTATTATTATTATTATTATTATTATCACTATTAACATAATATTGACGTGCTTTAATATAAATATACTTATTTTATAAATAAAAATTAATGTTATGAAGTATTATTTTTAATGTATTTTAATAATATCAAAAAGGCTTATAATATAATACAACAAATTGATCAAAGCAATATGCACATGTTTTTTTTTGCTTCATTCTGAATATAAAATAATGTTAGAATAAACAATAAATAATAACCATAACAACATTATTACTTACAAACTCTCCTATAAAGTCTCCTGTGTTGTTGTTACGATTATTAGTTATTCGATTTTATTACTAAATAGTATAATATTATAGTTGGCTTATAGGGTTTATAAAACAAAAATAACGTCAAATTTAAAATAATACATAACATACCAAAAATCATAATATTAAATTGATAGGTGTTAGAAGTGGGTGTAATATACAAGTATCTTACAGTACTAATAAAAATATATAAAGAATATCGATAAATTTTTGATAAATATAATATATATATATAAATAATATGATCGGATAATAAAAACAATGAATTAATTTTTATTTGTGATGATTTTTTTAGATATACCTATATAATAAAAAAATTAATACAGTTTAGGTTAAAGATAAAATTATTTTGTATAGATAGTATTAGTTTATTATATCATTACCAGGGCTCGGATTTTATAGCACTAAAAATAAATGAAATATGCGCTATAATATGATCTAAACAATTTTAAAATAAGCGCTAAATAGACCCTAAAAACATGAAAAATAGTAAAAATTAAAATGTGTTTTGTTCATAATTAAAAAGAATTAAGATAGATATAAGCCGTACAGCCGATGAGTCATAATTACTGTTTGATAGGCCAATAAGCCGGACTATTTAAAAAAAGACTTTAATATGAACGAAAATGTCAGTACTTTTTAATATGTATTCAAAAAAACAAAAAAAATAAAATAAATGACAAAAATGTTATAATTTTCTTATCACGTAATATAAACTAGATTTATGAAAATACAAAATAAAACGTAAATATTAAATAGCACCAAAACTCGAAAAATAGCACCAAAAACCTAAAGTAAAATACTTCAAATATGCAAAAAATAGCATTATGAAATTTCATACTTGGAGTCCCTGGTGCATCAGACAAATGTATAGTTCACTCTGCTATTTTTATTAGTATCCTATAATAATTAGCAAATGCTATAAAATCCGAGCCCTGATCATTATTATACGTTAAACGTTTTGCAATCCGTATTTAGGTAAAAATTTCCTATTACAGAAATAATTCAATGTTTTATAACTATATTTTAATATATAATATAAAATTAATATATTTAACTAAAAATCGTTCATTTATTATTTCATTTTGTATGAAATTTAATTAAGAAAAAAAAATTCTGAAATAATTTCTATATTATTAATCATTTTTTTTTTTGTATATTCAATCATGTTATTTTTATTAAAATTTGTAATTATTAATAAATCATGATTATAAACCTCAGATAACCACTTAAAATAATGAATAACCCAAAAATGCAAATTAAATAACTGTTTTAATGTAGATTTTTTTCATTATAATAATATTATATTCTTTTGTTTACAGATGCTATTATGTAGTTTAATTTAGTTTACATATTTAATTTAAGTTTAACTCTATGTCCAGACAACTATATAAAGAAAAACATGTCTATTTCAATATTTAAAATTAATTTGAAAGTTATTACAAACAGTATCTTGTTATACTTTATAAATAATTAATATTATAGTTATTGTAGAAGTAGTACTAATCAATAATCATATTCGTTAAAATATAAACAACATACATAACTATACGTAATACACCTATCGTGTTAAATTGATATAACAAGTTGCATACCTACCATTGAATCTATCTTTTTCCAGGTCAACCGTTATGATATTTCGGCATTTCATTTTACAATAGTCAATAATAATAAATCGACTCTCGACTACCTCTATTATAATATAGAGTGTGTTATACAATGTTTGTAAGAGTGTAAATATTAACTAAATACTAAAACAACATAACAATTATATAGGAATTGGCCTCTAGAAACGTTGAATGAATTTAGTAGATAACTCTGATAAGAACATAATTTAATCAAAATATATGATCCAAAATTATACGTTGCATACCACAATGTTATATTATGATATCCATATTAAATCATTTAATAAAAATTAACCGACAAATACAAATTATAAATATCAGAATATGATATCTTGTAAAATGTATATTTTATTTAAATTATAAAGTACATTTTATGTCACATTTCCATTTTACTTATTGCATAATATTGAAATGGTTGGATCGACCATCATGATATATTTATCTTGTTCAACGATAAAATCATGTATACACATATAAGGCTATGTGTGTCATTTTACATTAATTTTCCTATATTACCATGAAGTCTCACTACATCTAATTATTTATGATTGATTTAATAAAATTGATGATAGATAATAATTTCTGGCCCGCGACAAATAATATGTATGTCAAACAGTCTCGTATCATAGTTATAGCTCTGTCACATTTTACTCATACATTTTACGTCACATTTATACCAGATCATCGGTAATTCAAAATATATGTATTAAATTTTGTATTAAAATTGTATTTGTTAAATCTAAGTGTCTTATCAAATTAAACAACAATATACTTCCATATTCTTTCATTTTGGTGCTGATCTGTCGCCGATACATAATCGCAAATAGATAATTCTATTAAGTAACATAAAATTATAATATTTTTTATATATTAGCTATACAAGAATACAAGTTAAAATGTTATAATTTAAATAACCTAACTGTTTTCTATTTTTTCACTATGCGACATAATCTTATGAAAGTCGATGAGTTTTAATAATTAATTTACTCGTAATTTATGATATTGAGTAATATTGAATTGAAACAACAAATATGTTTTGATTTTTTGAGTTAAGTTCTTTTAGCGTTATCAAGAAGATCCACGAGAAGGTAATTTTTCAAAAACTGCGTATTTTTTTTTAAATTGTTTATAGGATTAAATGGTAAGAATACCACAGATTTATTTTTAACATATTATAATCACTAATTTTTCATTTAAATTTGTATGATTCTGTTCATTGGAATGTTTTAAAATAACATTATTAGAGAATAATTATTTAAAAAAATACACTGGAATGAGTTTTTACAGCAATTTGAAAGTTGAACTTGTTCAACGTGTTTTATACTCGAAACTTAAACTTAGAACTATTAATTATGAATTATTTGTTTTCACTTCGACATACATTCAGTTTTGGACTTAATAATTATTATCATAAAAATCTATTAAACAAATAAATGATTAGCCAAGTACATTAAAACCTAGGTACAGTGACGTAGCCCCATGCGTTCGTTTGGAAAGAGAAAATTCTTAGTAAATTCTATAAGTTAATGAACAATCAAGTTATTAGTTTTTAAAATAATCATCTAATACATTTATAAAGCTATAATATAAAACTATAAAAAGTATTCCGCTTTGTCTACGTGCGACGAGTATAAATAACAAATTGAACAAAGTTTGAATCACAAAATAATGTCATTTTAATGAGCAACTAATTGTACAAGGATAACTGATATATTATGTTGTTTGCTCCCATGTAAGCTCAGAAAACAATTTATTATACTTCTATGCCTTTAAAATCATAAAAATGTGTAATATAGTTTACAAAGGAATATTAGAAAAAAAAATATTTAAATGCTGCTTTTAAATAGTCAAAACAAATTGAACAAGCAACATCGGGTTGGACTAAGGAAAGTCAAAAATATCATGTATATACTAAACAAAATACTGAAAATATCATTTAACGAAATACATTACGCTAAAATTTATATTAGTAATACAATTTAACTCTGATGCATTTTGAACGGGCAAAGAAATACACGGGAACAGCTTGTAGGTATGTAGTATATTGTATATAATATATCAATTAAATATTTGAACATATTTAAGAGCATTTCTAACATAGAACTTATTATTCTTTATTCAATTATTCTGCATGTTATTTAGTTTTAACATGCATATAATGGAAAACTCATGCATCTACATACTCGACAAATTTAATTGAAATTATAAACTTTTATAATTAATTTTGTTTTGTTACTTTCTGAGGAAATTTCCTTTATTTACATTTTATTTCTCAAAACGGCAAATTATACATTTTTTCCATTTTATTTTAAAACAATTTGCATTTTAATAAATTAGAATTAATTTTTACGGTTTATAGTTTTACAGTTTTTTTTTCATTTTTATAATACAATTAATCTTAATTTAAGGCTGTATTCATACAAAATTGTATAGTCTTATTTGTTCTCAACAGTCTTATTCTTCTCTTTCTTAATCGAATTTTATCAATAGAATTTATCCATATGCCTAATCTATAATATATATTTAGCAATATAATTATTCAAAAATTACGTTTATAAGTAAAAATTTATTAAACACATATTGGTTAAAATCAAGTATCAAGTTTAGAATTCTTCAATTTTATAATTTACTTCTTGAAAAGAATTTAAAAACCTACTAAAAAATGTATTTCGTAATTTTTTTAAATTTGAATTTTATAACGTTTAGTTATAAAATAAACTCAAATTAACAATGTATAATGCTTGTAAAGTTATAAAAATATAAACAATTTATTAGAATATTATGTTACTCAAAAGGAGGTTAGGTAAATTGGATCCGCGATAATTTGTGTTCATTTTAAAAGCGGTAAGTTGAGTTCCGGCTATAAAAAAGTAGTAGGTATAAGTTGGATCCTAGATATAATCCATTAGCGCGACTAGGCCTAAAATATTAAAAAATTAAAACTTTAATATATTTTTAAATTTATATAATCTATTTTTGAATAATTTTTTAATAATAATACATCATTTTTGCATATTATAGTGGTGTATATCGCCCAGGAAATTTCTTAATGGAATATTAGAAGAAGCAGAAAGAAACTGTTCCTATGGTAACGCAAGAAATTTCTTCAGGATCATCAAAAAACATCAACACTTCAACCCAAGTCTAAAAGCGATTAAAAATACAGATGGGAGTATTATTATGGAACCTGGGAAAAAGGCTGAGAGATGGAGAGAATATTTTATAGAGTTACTCAATAGCGATATACCAGCACACCCTGTAGGAAAGACAGTATTTCAAAAAGCAGAACCTTTGATAGACGATATAACCCAGGAGGAAACTGATAAAGCAATAGAAAGCCTAAAAAATTGGAAGGCTCCCGGATCAGACAACATACAAGCTGAACTAATAAAATATAGTGGGAAAGAAATGCGGTATTTCATATTTAAAGCATGTCAAAAGACGTGGCAGGAGGAACAGATGCCTATAAGCTGGCAGGAAGCAATAATCATACCTCTACATAAGAAGGGTGACAAAACCGATTGTTCTAATTATAGAGGTATATCACTGTTAAATACGGCATACAAAGTTTTTTCCAAGGTGTTACTGAGCCGATTAACACCATATGCAGAAGAGTGCCTAGGGCAGTACCAATGCGGTTTCCGCAAAGGTAAATCGACAGTGGAACAGCTTTCAATAATTGGACAAATCATTGAGAAGAAATATGAATATCGTCAGAATTTTTGGCAGATATTCGTGGATTTTAGAAAAGCATATGACAGCATCCATAGGGAGAGTCTGTACAATATTATGGAAGAATTTGGAATACCTTACAAGCTTATATCACTCACTAAAATGTGCATGGAAGGGACAAAATATCAAGTAAGGGTAGATAACATACTATCTGACACTTTCACAGTAGAAACTGGTCTTAAACAAGGTGATGCACTATCCCCGCTACTGTTTAACTTAGCACTTGAAAAGGCGGTAAGAATGATGCAAAATGCCGAAAGTGGGGTAGCGGTTAATGAACATCGAGTGCAGATTCTAGGTTTTGCGGATGATCTGAACATCCTTGGTGAATCACTAGAGGATGCTTTAAATCAAACGGTGGCTCTCGAAAACGCTGCAGCAAAAGTAGGGCTACAGATTAATGTGGAAAAAACAAAAATTCTAGAGATTCTCGACAGCGATCCATCACAAGACATATTTGAATCAATAGTTTTCGAAAAAGTGGAAGAATTCCAATATTTAGGAGCGCTTCTTTGTACAAAAAATGATTGGTCACGAGAGATCAGTGCAAGGATAGCAAAGGCAGAAAGAGCCTTTTTTGCATTATCAAAATTCTTTAAGTCTAAAGCGTTGTCTAAGAAGACAAAACTAAGGCTATACACGGCAATAATAAGGCCTACTCTCACTTATGGGTGTGAAGTATGGACAACAACAAGCGTGACGAAAAGGAGACTTAGAACCTTCGAAAACAAAATATGGAGAAAGATATGTGGACCAGTTCGCGATGCAGGAACAAATGATTGGAGAAGAAAGTTTAATAAGGAATTACAGGAAGAACTGGGCTTAGCACCAGTTACTAGCTACATAAAGGGACAAAGGTTACAGTGGTTTGGGCACATAATGAGGAGAAGCGAAGAAGAAACCATAAGGGCAGTGATAGAATGGCAACCAAAAGGGAAGAGACCTCGAGGCAGACCAAGGAAGAGATGGCTTGACATAATAGAAGAGGATCTAAAAACTGTAGGAGTTAAAGAATGGAAGGAAATTATACAAGATCGAGAGAAATGGAGGGACACGGTGTTGGCGGCAAAAACTCTAATAGAGTTATAAAAGCCAGTGATGATGATGATGATGATGATATCGCCCAGACATCAATTAAAATTTTTTAAATATTTAACATTTAAGTTTTTATCTAAAACATAATATTTATACGTACTGAAATTTATTTTCCAGGTCTCAATTTTTTAATTATTAAAAATTTTAAAATATTATTATTTACATAATATATTTTAAAATTTGACGTACTATATTTAGCATAAAAAATTTTTTCTGTGACCCAATTTTTCAATTATTTATATCATTATTATTTATACCATATTATATTATTTATTTAGAATATGATATTATAAAAACCATATATATTTTAATTCATACATTGTTTTCCGAGACTCAACTTATCTACTATTTTTTTTTCCCGGGACCTAACTTACCCGCTCGAAAGACGTATCTTAGATTGATGTCTAATCATTAAGATTTCGAGTTAATAATCAAGTATTACAAACGTTTACCTAAGGTCGAAAATTGCGAAAACAAAGACTGAATTGTAAAGAAAAGGAAATATTACTGGCCGACACACGAATGAAACAATATAAAACGGGACTGAATGAAAAAATTATCCGTTCTATCTGTAGGAGGTTATAAATTTACGAATTAAAGAAAGTCAACTTGATATTACTGCTGGTAATATTTGTTTTGAGGTAATTACGGCAAGGTATTTCTCGTATTTTAGACACTGTGCAGGGTCTTTTGAAGGTGTTGAAAACAATGTTATCGTTGTCAACAAATAATACTGAGAAATTTTATAATAGTGGACAACTGGAAAACAAATTTTTGGACATTTCCTTCTGAATTATTTAATAACAAATACTCCTTATGAATTTAAATATTTTGAATTTTTGGGAAACTTTAAATTATTATTATTCGGTACTTGTTTATTTTTAATTTGAATGGAACTGGAACTGTTTCGTAATTTGGTGATTATACATTATTTATTTCCTAATACATATATATATATATATATGTACTAATATTTTGCAGTTAGCCGTTGTGTAAAATATTAAAGTGACTGTGATAAAATATGGGACCAGACAAATAACGCAGCACACGTATACAAATGTTGTATATTATTATGTTAAAACGAAACTGGATTTATTATAATTTAAAGTTTAGACTGAATGAATGGGTAGAAGTATTAATGTTATGTATATTTTTATATGTAAATTTTTCATTCTTGCAATATAAACTTCAAATAATAATAATAATCCATAAGTGCCTATTATACTATTATTCCAAAATTAGAATAGTCTGGCCATATGCTAATTTTCTATAAAGTATTCGTTACTTTTTCTATCTAGAAATAAATTTAAAAAGTTTTTAATGTTTAAATTTTCAATTTTGATTACCAAAATATAATTTATATTTTCATTGTCATTAATCAAATGTTTAATAGCTTGTATCAAATTGTAATTTTCTAGTTTTTAAAAATAAGGTAAAACCCAAAACCAAAGAAACCTCTATTAAAATCAGCAGATTTATTGATCCATTTTAATATTAAAAATATTTATTAGAAATTAAGTAATACAAACATAGAAATAACAATAAATTCATTTGTAAAAACTAAAAACTATGGATCATTATTTTAAAATAAATACATTTAATTAAAATAACATTGTACCTATATACTTCTTAGTAGAGTTTGGGAATTGATGTACTTATAATTATCGAATTATGCAGTCAACATCATCAAAATATGCTTAATATGCAGCTGATTTTTTTTATGTTTTTAAAAACACATAGTATAATTTATTATAAAAATTAAAATTTAAAAATTAGGTAAGTACATAATAAAAATCATATAAGACAAATTGATTATAATTTATAGTTTATAAAAAATCTGGCTCATCATATATTGACTCATTTAGATATAACGTAAACGCGTGATGTGCGATTAGTTAGAACCGTAATTAACGAATAAATACATACTAATTATTTTCGTCGTACAATTTAAAATCTAGATACGAGTAATGAGTGTCATTAGATTTTTTTACAACTATACAATTGTCGATATTGTCAATAAAAAGGTTGATTCTTAACGACAAAGAAACTATCATAAACAGACGTTCGAGTCAGATACGACTTACCACGACCTTAATTTATTTAAAAAAATATTTTAATAATAGTATATAAAATAATATGATCTTCTCCGATAATTATACTGAACGTACATGAAAATTTAAAAAATACAAAATATGCACAGATATGTTGAAAATTACTCAAATATGCACTTTTCCTAAAATATTACGAAATATGCGTATTTAAATTTAAACTTAGTATTTGGTTTCGCCATTTCATATAACAAATGTATAATCCGCTTAGAATAATCTACGACCACTGTAAAAAAAAATGCAAATGCAAGCAGTCGGAGCACTACTTATTAGTATGATAATATAGAATATCTTATAAATTAGATGTCTGTTAGTATTGTTAGTAATAATTTACAATTAAAAAATAAGTTATTCAATTTTTAAAGGCACATAAATGTACATTTTGTTCAAGATTTTAATAAATAATAAAAATTAGGATTATGTTATGGGTTGTAAATGATACAAAAAAAAACTTAAAACAGTACCTAGATCAAAATTAAAAGTTGGAGGCTAGTTAATGTTTACATTTTATTTGAAATAAATAATTAGACCCAAGTTTAATTGTTAAATGTTTACTACTTGAAAAATATTGATGAGCTTACAATTGACTTTTGATAATATTAATATTTATTTCAAACGTTTTAGAATTGTATTTTAAGTACTAATTCCTGTTATATCGTGTATAATTAATCGATAATTAAATGTACAATTAAAGCTTAATGATTATTTCTATTGTTCATTGAAGTGAACAAATGGATTTAGTAAAATAAGGACACAACTTATTAGGATATTATACATTATATAGTAGTCGCCGCTTATTTGAGTTACTTTAAAACCAGAGTATCATTTGAATCCATTAAATAAATGAGTCAATAAGTAGAAAGACCCAGTAATAAAAATTTGTATCATGTATGTAAAAACGATTATAGATATGTATACCGTGTGTCCCCGAAAACAGGGTACCTACACTTTATTATCCTTTAAATATTTTCAATTCTGTTTGCGAGACGTTAAACTAGACAAATGGATCATAGATTCCTAAGACTTACAATTTTTTTAACTCGTGTAGTTTACGCATGCGCAACACAACTTCATTTTTTTTTAATGGCAACCCCTATTTTTAATATCATTTTCGAATTAATATATTTTTTCAAGCAATTTTGATGTATCAACATGTATTTTAAACCCAAAATTGGCAAAGTTAGAGCTAGGTATAACTTTGAAAAAAATGTATTAAATTAAATTTTTTTTAATTATAACGTATTTTTTCGTTAAATAATTCATAGATAATAAATAATTTATTACTAATAATAAATGTATTAAGTATTAAATGATATTTAGAACGAAAAAATACATTAACTAAAAAAAATTTTATTGTGTAATAATTGTATTGAAATAGAGAAACTAATAAGCTATCTAATTATTGATACGAAAAATTTATTTTTAAAATAGAACTTTTTACGATTTGTTGATAAATGTATAAAATATATATTTTTTTCCATTACATTAAAATTTGTATCATTATCTGAAAACTACTATATTTCTTACAATTATGCAATATGTAAAGTTGTAGAGCTTATACAATATAGGAAGCACTTTTATTGTCATAAAAAAGTAGTTTTCAAAGTAAATACATAATTGAAAAATCGATAGTACTTCTACGTTTCGTTAGCTTAGAATCGAAAACGAGAATTGC
Source organism: Schizaphis graminum (assembly GCA_020882235.1). Taxonomy (NCBI): domain Eukaryota; kingdom Metazoa; phylum Arthropoda; class Insecta; order Hemiptera; family Aphididae; genus Schizaphis; species Schizaphis graminum. The sequence continues at coordinate 16,045,514 of CM037032.1, forward strand.
ATGCAATAATATGATTAACTTTTATATAATAGTTTATTTATTTAGATATAATAATATCGTTGATGGATGTAAAGTATGTATTCCACTTTTGGAAAATATATATTTTTATAGCTATAGCTTACGCGATAATATTATAAGCATTTAGACAATATGGGAATATGTTACATTATATACTTCAATTTTATAGTTTATACATTTTTATAAACGTACTATCTGTATTTTAATTTATTCATAAACTATCAAATATTTTATAAATAATTGTAGTTATTTGTATACCTAGTAAAAATATGCTTTATGTTTGAACGTTTATTATTTACAAAATATACAATAGTTATTTATCCAGTAAATGGTAAAATGTAAATTTTTTTCAAAAAATATTTTATTACTAAGTTTGTGTATTTAAGCGATGGATACCAACAAAAAAATTGAACTTTATTTCATATATCAAATGAAATGCAGCGCAAAGTTATTTTTTTGGTTTATTAAAGATTAAAACATAGACTTAATTTCTCTAATAGTTATTTAACAATCATACTGAGTATTATAATATAAATCTGATTATCCAAGTTATCAAAACTAAATATTAATTTATCACACTTGCGCCAAAATGGCATAATTTATAATAAATTAATGTTTACTATTGTTTGTAAATACCAGATTTGCATTGTACGAAACTTTTCAAGTAAGTTATACTTTGTAGGGAGTCTAAAAAAAACCTACTTATATTGAAATTAAAATATTTGCATCAATTCACTTTGTTAATAATATTTCATTATAATTGATATTAAATTCAGAATTTTTGTAAATTTCATTTGATTCACCTAAATTGTTTACTCGAAAATATTTTAAATATAAATTAGTCAGATTTAAATGATTTATTTGTTTTAACGTTTGTTATAAATTATAATGGTGCAATTTTATTAAATGAAAAACTATATTTTGAATAAATACCGCTTTTTAGCGTCAAGATAAAATATAATAAAATATGTATGATTGAAAAAAAATCATAAGTTAAAATAGGTATTCAATAACCTCATTTCAGAGAGTACTGGAACATTCAACCATTGTAAGCATTTATTGAATATTATATTTACTGATGTTTATTTATACTTAAACACAATTTAACAAGTTGACTACAATGAGCATCATACATATCTGATACTCAACCGCTTTTACTGCATTGCTACACGTTAATACCAGTTTTTCTTGTGTAGCCATGATATATTTTATATTTTGAGATAAACTTATCATATTTTTATAGTTATTGATGTTTAAATAATAGTAGAATTAAATTATAATAACAGCTTGTAGATATAATGTGAGATTAAATTTTGATACTCATAACTTACAGTGTCGAATTCGTAAATATTAAAATTACCTTTTAAATTAATATTTAAATTAAATTCATAGAAGAATAATAATATTTTATATTTTAATCCCAAATTTTTTTTTATTATAAAATTATTTTATAAAATAAAAACAGTATTTTAACATAATAGTATTGAAAATTAATTGATAGTGGAAATTTGATTTATTTTAATTTAAATTTATTTTAAACAACGCCAGTCATATATTCTAGTACTGCAAGTAGTTATAATTGTTATAAATTTAGTTTTTTTTATTCTCTATTGAAAAAAATTAACATAACTAAAGTTTAATAATATGTATGCTCAATTTTAACAATAACTTATGGCAATCGATTTGTTAAGAATATAATATAACAAAACCGCGTACCTTTAAAATAAAATAAAAATAAAATTAGTATTATAAATAACATTACACAATAATTTAAGTACAATATATAATAGTACTCCTGTACACTAAATCATTTTTTCTGTTCAAAATTGTTTTTACTTATGGCATTTTATTTGTACTCAATATTTACTATATTATATATTAATTTAGTAAAATAATTTCAAGAATACGATTTACTTAGAACATAATTATATTTTCGATAGATACAATAATTTCCTTACAAATTTATTAATAGTTTACAATACATTTTCAATTTTTATTTTTTTGATGAAATTTAGTGTCTGGTTAATGGTTTATCGTTCAGACTAATATTATTTTATTATTGTGATTATTACTATCGAAGTAACTTTTATTAGCTATTAAAATAATATTTTGCTTTAAGTCAATACATGCATACTATAAATTGTACACTTCTGCTACAGTTTTTTAAAATGTAAAAGATAAAATGTACGTCTATATCAATAAAATCATTTTAAGTAAGTATACATAATAGATATTTACATATTTTCTATAGGTTTTAAAAAGATAATAATGAATAAATAATGAATGTTGGTATTTAATTTAGTTTTTATCAATGTTAAATGTTTTTATAAAAACTTATTTGTAAATTATTATAATATTTACTATTGGTATTTATGTTTTAAATAAATCTCACAAATCATGACTTATATTATTTAATTTCAATATTTGGATGTTTTAATTTAAACTATTTTAAATTACCTAAATAAAAAGTCCTTCATTGCTATAATACATCAACGCCACCTAGCGATGTTCGCATATTCCTTAAAGGCGTTTTGTAGCGATCTCTCTCGGAATTAATAAAAACATCCAAACACTACTAAAGGGTGCAAAGATGGCGTTGCCTGTTTATACTACATCCACTCTCCGTAAATTTATATAATAATATTTTAGGATTAAATATTTGACATTTAAAAAATGTCTAGATTGTTTGGCAATAATAGCTAAAGTAAATATGTATATGCTATTTTTTTATTTTTTGGGGGAGAGGGGGGTTGAATGTAGGCTAAGTTAAATGATTCAGATAACTTAAAAGTTAAGAACATGATGATTCGTAGGAGGTTGTTGTTGGTTAATGATTATTGAAAAATAATACAATTTTAAAAATTTAAAAACTATTTATTTCCATAACTTATTATTTAGGTATAGGATTTTACTGTTTACTGTTATGGCGCATGTTACATATAATAAAATAAATAACTAGTTTTTGGATTTCGAATGTGTGTATTTAATATTTATTATAATTTCATGGACTCCTCTTAATATTAGTAATTTACTTTATTATTACTTCAAAACATAATATTTCTTTATAATATATAGATACATTAAATAAATAAGATACACATGCACTTTTCAAATTATACTAATCTAAACTGAAGATTAACCCATATTTTTTTAACTTGAACTTAAGTTTTTAAATACCTATTATCTTAACAAAGAATTGTTGATACTATTGTATTTATTCTATCACGGAATAGGTACATGCGTAATAATCGTGCTGTGAAATATAATTTAAAATAAATACATTTGAATTAATGCATTCGATAAACCAGTAAAGTGTTGTTAAAATCACTTAAATATATTATGTCTTCAAAACTACTTCGTAGTTTTTATTGTTGCTTAGGAAGAAAACAGACAAAAATCCGATTAAAAATACTGACAGAACTAGAATTTCAGGCAATAGATAGAGCTACATTAAACTTTTTAAGTATCTTCACTGAACAAAAAAAAATTTACAAAATCAATTCCAAATATTCTAAATAAATATTCTAAGGATCTAACATATTTTGTTAGGGTAAAAAACATTTTTGTATCTTTTTTCCATCAAACTTTGGGTAGGTAACTGAGGGTGTATTCAATTATATCGATTACAGTTTATGTTATTATATATAGTAGCTACAGTACCTTTGGTTCTATAGTTATGCATAATATGAATTATTCAATACTTTACAATGAATTATTTAACAATAGTGATGCATCAGTTATTTATTTTAATGAAGTTTATTTTTATTGTTATCAGATTGTACCTATTAATTGTATTATACTATAATGTATTCACAACATAATTGATAAAACAGTGGTTATGCATGTCTACTGTTAATAAATAATTAGTATTTATATTATGGACGAAGTAGAAAAATGGGGATTCTATTCAATGACCCGGACGATATAAAAATGATCAATGCATACGGGATATATTATGTTATATAGATCATCACATAAAATTACATGGATATTTTGTAGAATGATAGTTGATACAAATCAAGTCGGCAATGTAAAATATAAATTTATATTTCTAGTTGTATTTAAGGACATACGCATAAAACTGATTTAAAATATCTTTATAGAAATTTTACAATGGCATAATTATAATGTGTTAATCAATAATATATTTTTCGGGTATATTATAAATATTTTCATCAAGTGACAATATGTTCTTGTAAATACTTATTGAGAATAAATTTTGAAACTGAAAGTACATTAAAATCATAAATTCTTATTAATTGTTTTTATTAGTCAAATTATTTAATTTTACTCTAACTTAAAATTATTAATACATTTTAAGTTAATTATTTTTTATTAATTATTTCACTAATTATTTTCCATATATTATTTTATTACTTATTTTCCGTTTACATGTTTATGATATTTTTTTATGTTATTTTTAGTAAGATAATGCATTAAAACTATTTTTTGAATTTATATTATTGAAACTGTTCATAATTTTTTATATTTATTTTATGCGTGACTTTAGTTGTTGGTTAACAATAATTATGTACCCGTTAAAAACAAAATGTGTTTTTTAGATATGAATCAACCAATAATTTAATAATAAAATATTTTTCAATTCTGTAAATAGAGAATATAATACTATATATTATAATGATTGTATATTTTAAATACTTTTAAGTATCGCTTAAATTATTAATAGTAAAAAGTGTAGTATAATGTATTATTGAATAACAACTTGTCACTTGATCGCCAATTTTACAACTTAACTAGGGCTTTATGTGTAGTCCAGATCGATATGCAGTGTAATTGATTTACTAATAAGTAATAAGTTAAAAAAAAACAATGTAATGATTGGATTATTGATCATTTTCCAGTATTCTACTGATGTCAGAGTTGATTTGGTATATTCTTTATCTTAAGTTAAATTGATTGAATCTAATCTTGAACGAAGATTTATTATTTTTAATATTATTATTAATTGGGTTGAACTAATTTTATTATAATCATTATTAAATCATTATATCTTACTGTAGTATATCAGATACAAATAAATTAAAACCAAAAATAATATTTTTTATTTGTGTATTCAATTCACTTGAAGTATTACATTATTAAAGTTATGTAATTAATACATTAATTAATTTATAAAAACAAATAGTATTTTTATGCTAAAATATAATATTATCGTTTCAATAATGTAATCGATATTTTCTTAGGCAATTTTTATACCAGTATGTTGATTATATATGACTTTAATATATTTACATTTTAATAATTTATGTTTTTTTTTTTTTTAGGTATGTATGGAAAAATATATTTCATAGTTGTTAAAATATGAAGTTACGAATATGTCTTAACAATATTCAAGGTAGGTATAAAAAGTGTTTTTACCTGTATTATGTCAACAGAACTAAGCAAAAAACCTTACCATCAAATTACTTAGATACAATAAAACATTAATATTAATATTTTAAATAATTAATAATCTTTTTTTTTTTTTTTTTTTTTTTTCCGTATTATCGAGGACCGGAGGAAGGACTGCTGTTGGCATTACTTTCCCTCCGACCCCCATCGTTTGATAATTAATAATCTATGACGTATATTATTCAAATTAATTATAGGAAATAATTGACTATTTCACACAAATGGTCCAAAACGATAACAATAATAATATTGAACTGTTCAAATTGGCTTTCAACATTTATTAAAAATTGTGTACGATTTTATCTTCGTTTTTATCTTTTATAAGTTACTGGTTGTTATTAATGCATCTAGAAGAAAAGTAATCTTAAGTTAACACTATTATAGGCATTATAACCTATTAAGTTTAGATGTACTGAACACAAGGAAACTATTGTCTTCTCTTATGAATTCATAACTTATGACATAAATGTCAAACTTTTGAGATAATAATTTGTAGGTTTCTTTCACCATAAACAATTTATTTGTTCAGAATTGTTAGATTTAATGTTCCATTTTCATGAATATTTAAAATTATCAGAGAATAATAAATTGTCATTTATGGTTTTTTTTTAATTTTTAAATTTATAATTTTATAATATAATTGGGAATATTATTATTTTCAGATATTTATGATTAATTAATTAAGTATTATATAACTTATAAGTTTTAAAACAAAAATAAAATAATTTTTCTATTTTTAGAGTATTAAATATTTGTTATATTCACTAATTATTGTCTACATTTTTGTTTGAATTTCCATATTTATGTATTTAGTCTGCGTTAAATATACAGAATATTTTTCAATTTTACATTATTATTGCATGTTAGAATACACATTATTTTTAAAATACTAATATAATGAATACTTATTATATAGTTAGCCGAAGTGTCTTCATTCAAGTATATTAAATTAAAGTCATTAAATACTTACAACACTTAAATTTATTGTAAAAATATTTTTTTTAGATGTCTAATAAAAATAATTTATGCATTAAAAAAAAATTATAGTTTAGTGATATTAAAAGTGATAAAAATATAATTAGTTATACACAGTGTATATTATCACATGAATTTAATTTAAAATTTAATTTTAATATTTACGAATTTGACACTATAAGTTATGAATATCAAATATCATAACAACGTAAAACTGTGAAATAGCAAGACTGTAGATTCTTTAATATTAACCCTTAGAATCTAAGGCTTAGATCATAAAATGTTAAATAATTAAAAATAAAGTATGTATAACAATATTATAATTGTTAAAAAAATATATATCGATTATTTTTCAATCCAATCAAATTCACGAACTTGGTTTATCAAAGTACATATATATACATATATATATATTATATATATTAATACCAGATTACATGTCTTTTAAATAGATCTTCAAATTTGAATCTATAATAATTTTCATATCATCTGCTATATTGAAAACGAAGTAATTCAAATCAGTGTAGGTAATTTTTGATAGTATTTCTTATTTAATTGTGATCTTGGATGCCAATTTTAAATACCATCAATGGAACTCTTTCAATGACTAATGCCTGTAGAGAAAATTAAGTTAGACAATTATATAAACATCAAATTTTGATAATAATCAATGAAGAAATTAAGTTATGTAAATCAACTAATTTAGGTATTTATAGGACGGATTCTCTGTTTTACCTCTTTTTGCTGTCAAATACTCAAATGCACATACTTGCTTACACTATTAACTTCACTAAATGTTCACACGAATTATCTGCAGGGTGTTTATTTAAGAAAATTCGTTTGTTCCATCACATAATTAATTTAATTATTATAATATTTAATTAATTTAAACTATTGGTTTTGCTTAAAAAAACAATAAGAAAGTTTTAGTTTTAATTTTTTAATATTTTGTTTACGTTTTTGTTAATAACAATAATAATATGACATTAATTTAAGTTGTTATGAATGCAACTAATGCAAATTAATTAAATAAAAAGAAGATTGTAATTGTATCTTTTAATGAAATAAATGTTCAAGAATGCAAATGATCCTTTATTGGTTTTAAATATATAAAATATAATAACAACAATGATATGAATAGATAATAATTGTCAACTAATTAAATATCTACATTCTACAGTCTACACCTAGTAAATAAAAATGACAACTTGTTGCGTCCTGTGGTAAACATTTCTTCCTAATTGCGGCCTAAATTTTAATAACTAAAAACTTTTTGATATATTAAATTAGGTATATAATCTAAACTTAATTTTCCTTCCCACTTGAGTATAGACTTAAGACTGTCTGTAACATCATCACTATAGGTAGGTTAAAAATTTTATTCATTTTACAAAATACGTATATATTATATTGCCATATTTTGTATCAGCTAAGATAGAAAATTATTTTGATAAAATGTTATAAACATTCTTAGATATTTTCGAGACACAACTCTGCAGTTTTGAATGATAATTGTTGTCACTTTTTTGTAATTTTAACATGATTGGATATTTAAAAGATCTCTAAAAATAATTTAAGTATAGAGTAATTCAGTTTAAAAAAGTGTATAAATGGTTATCAAAACCAGTTTAATCTACATAATTATGATTTTAACCACACATTGAAATGCATAATTAGTTTAACGATCTCTTAGTATACGATATTAAGTTATAGTATTCAAACATATTACACAAATAAAATAATTTCTACATGTGTTAACTTTTGCAACATCTAATAATTCGAAAATTATTGAATTTAATATGATACATTTTGATTTTACATTCATTTTTCAGTGTATTTTGTTATGGTTAGTAATAAATAATAATTATTTTTAATTCGTTTATAACAAAATATGAAAATTAAATGCTCTATAATCCCTTAACATCTTAAAACCTTTTAAAATTTAGTTTAAAATTTAAAAAATTACAAAAAAAAAAACGTTTTAAAATTGAATTTTTTGTTACGCATTATGTATTCTTTTTGTTAAGATAGTTACATTTTAGCAAGTAAAAAAAAAATGTCTTTTAATATAAATTTATGTGATTATGTATATAAATTGTATAGCTTATTAAATTAAATAAATAATTTATAAAATAGATAAAAAACAATTATAGTATAAGTATTTTAGTACAATACTATAAAATTCAATATAAAAAAGCGGCTAAGTAAGTATCGCTCTGCTGTACATTAGGGGGTGGGATGGACCACGGACTAGGGTAGATTAAATTTGAATGCAATGATAGGTATCATTGTATACGAAAAACGATTCTAAACGGAGATGATTTGTCAGTCTAGGATATATTATATTTAAATATTGTCATATATTCTATTTTGAAGCAAATTCAAACATCTAAGTAAAAGTTTCAAGATCTTACGTTTAATAATTTTTTTATCAACATTACATATACAAAATTAATACATTCATCACCTCGTTCAGAATCTAAAAAAAGAGGAATGATCTAAGTTTTTTGTTAAATTAGGAATTTAAATTGTTTGTTAAAGAAACTACGTTTTACAAAAAGTTATTAAGATTATTTAATTGATTTTAATATTTTAAACTAATGGTTCCTAATATTTTTATTTGTGCGAATCACCAATTTTGTGAAAAAATCGTTGAGGATCATTAATAACTAATAGCACACGTACCTATGTACGTATTTATATAATAACATATACATGTATAATATTATCAGTTATATTATAATAATATTATTTTAAATAAATACATTATTAATGTTAATATTATATTTTCCACTGCCCAGTTATATGCTGCATGTGCCACATAAGTTGTAAACCGGTGTTTTAGACATAAATTTAATTTAAACTTTTAGATAAAAGCTTGTCAATATACTGATGAAATACCTAGGTAGTAGATGTCAATATATAGGAACCGGAAAAAACAATGATTTATTTCAACGGTTGCGTTCTGATTGCATGTAATAGGATTTCACTATTGCGATTGTATACGTTTTATCTAACAACACTTAGTGCAACATTGCTGTTGTTTATAATCGTGAAAATTTATAAAATAATTTATTTTAGGAAATTATTGCGTTCTTATATCTTTGATAAACATTACTGTAACTATTATTCTCAGTGTTAAACTTTTCAGGGACTCACTATCAATACCAAGGCTTTAATTTATTATTTGTACTTGAATTGTAAAGTATATAATATATTATATTAATTGACTAAACTATTAGTTTTATTTCAACATTTAAATTATTAGAATTGATAAAAAATTATATTAAATTATAATTTTCATAACATTAATACATGTTTTCTACTTAATATCTTAATAGTTAATTTACTTTATTTATTTGGAAATATTACTATATTATATTGTTAATACTGAATAATACATAGTATATTTGGAAACATATACTATTATTTAATTCACACTCCAATATATCGTTGGTAATATTTATATTATACTAGTCACGTATTATAACATAATTATTTGATGGTATTATTTTCTACAGTATTCCGCATGAACATTTTAATTAATAAAATAATATTAGTGAATACAAAAGTCGTTAAAAGTGCTGTTGTCCTCTTATCTTTTGAAAATCCTCTTACTGAGTCTCGTATATAATTTTATATATATATAATAATGATTGATAATAATATTTTATTGAATAAAAAAAATGTATAGTAAATTAACCGGTAATACATAGTATAGTATATATAGGTAGTAATACTATACCGTAGTATTTATATTAAATATAAATTAAATATAAAGCTATAATATTATATATTTTTATCACAAATGATAAACTATACTCTATAACTATATTTTTTATCATTTAGTTGTTTAATTATTTAAAATTCGTTTTATAGATTAATAATTTAAATACAGTTATTACTATTAAGTAAATATTAGCAGATAGTGGTATTTAAATTCACTTAAAAATAATTTTCCAAGATAATATTATTTTTAATAGTAGCATTATGTTTCTCAAAACGCATTAGTAAATAAATAATAATAATTTTTATCGAAATATATCAGTTTAAATGTCAACAATTAATTATTAATATGAACTACAAATCTATAACTATCCTAGTCTATGACGAATGATAATAATGAATTCTTCCAGAAATATCAATCACATTGGAGCATTAATTACTATCGACCTTTGGAAATTCAATTTTAGTTAGAATACTGATCGTCAGTACTACTATAATATTATGGGCTTAGGTGATGGATTGCCATGCAATGTAAATAACCGGAAAATAATGAGCGTTTAATACGCAATATGACAATACACACAATATGCCATCTGCAGATTTGTTTATTGAATTCAATGACCACATCGAATTCTATTTTGTCGTCATTAATGATACGATGAGGGCAAGTAAGGGTGCGTTTAGGTTTCGAGTTAGAAAATTATTAATCTTCTTAAAATGTTGACGAAAAACCGACAAAATTGTATTATAATATATTATAACGATGTGAAATGTGGTTAGCCTATATATTTTAAACTCATTGATAAAGTCTGCAGTATTACATTAATAACAGCATACAGAGTGCAGACGCATCACGTATACAACTCGTGACGAATTATTAGAATTTCGTTTAAGACTATACCAAGTATACCATATACGTTTGAATCCCTAATAACAGCGGAAAAAGAACAAGTCATTTATTATCATTTTTATTTTAAACACTTTAGCGTAATCAGAAAATGAAAACACGGGTTTATTTTTGGCGGAAATAAAACAAAATCAACAACATAAGCTTGAAAAAAATGCCGATAAACATAATTATCTTAAATCAATTAATCGTACCTAAGTTAAGTATTCAGTTATTTTTCAGTAAACTGGAAAAGATGACTAGGTGCTTCTCGCTATTCTTCGGTGTTAGCGATTTTTACATTATTTTTTCATAGTGTCATCGATGGCATCGCTGTCGTATATAATAAATTTGAATTTGTACTGCAAAGGCTACACATCTCGTATTTTGAGGAAATACGTATGACCTATTCGAGCACAGTAAAATACATACATGCAATGATTTGTATGCGAATAAAACGCATAATTCGCATGCATATTATAAATATTGAATAGTAACCATAATATAATATAATTTCGTTCGTATATTGTTATAATAATATTTCGGCACGCCATACGCTGTGAAACAAAGAAAATCCGTGTTGAGGCAGTTGGCTCATTAATTGCGACCGACGATTGTCGTGGATGGTGGCCATAAACCTGTGTCATGTATACGTATATACCTACGTATTATCGCCAAATGACAGTTGCAAGCGTGTCGATGTCTATGACACGTGAATGAATTATTTGGACATATTCTGCTCTAAAAGCTCTAACGTGCCACTGTGCCACTTCTGTGTTGTAGTAAATAATTTCAAACGGAAAATTGTCATATTATTTTTACTTGAGCATATTTTCATCAAAGTTTTTTAAAAATTATTTCATATTATACCATCGTATACTTAATATGGTAACAAACAAATAGTTAATTTATAATCATTATTTGTTTACAATCTCACAACGGTTATCGTAAGTTTTGCAGGCTTGCAGCTATATAACTTCAATATAAACAGTATAGATTATTATATATATTTCTTTTTATATAAATCATACTTAGTACCTACTTACCATATTAAAAATTGATTAACACTTTATTATATACAAATACAATTTTTCTCTATTGAAAAATATAGTTATTTTATATAGTTGTTTTCTATTGAATCGAAAATAAAAAGTTAAATTCTATAAGAAGAATCTTGATAAGCAATTTATAAATTTACTACGTGTCTAACATTATTCAGTAAAGCAATAATAACATATTGTAAAGATATTCAGTAGTACTCGTTATTATAATATGACTAAAACAGTGTTACGAGAGCATTATCACCTTGTTATACATGTGCATAATACAATTTTACTAATTAAATTTTATTATTTATTCCCATTATGAATGAATTAGAAACTATATTATAGTTAAATTGTTTAGTAAGTATATTCATTAATAAATATCAATTACAAAGTTGATATTAATAACTACATGTATTATCATTGTATTTTAACTATATTATTTAATTATACTTAAAATCGTATTAGTAATTAAATGTCTTTTATTTATATTATACGAAAAACATAGAGTCAATTTGAAAAATAACAATCGATACAAATACAGTAAAATGTATAGTTAATTTACTGATTTACAAGAATATTTTTGTGAATAATATGAAAGGAATGATAGTCTCATGGTTAAGATATGTTTTGATGATTTAGTTCATTTTAGATGGTTAAGTATTATAGTTTAAGATCTAATAAAATCATCTTGGTGGATTCCTAGGAAGCGTATTTTAGACTTTTAGATTAGTTGTGAGATAGTCAGCTTGTTAGGATTTGAATACGATTTTGTTTGAAAGTATTTAACAAAAAGTATGCTTTAACTCATTGATGGAATACATTTTAATATCAGATTAAATGGTTTCGTTTGATATACACCTGAAGACGCTATAATATATTAACTCGAATGTAGATATTCTGCAAAGCTTAAATTGTTCTCCACATGTGAGGCCATGTGGGAGTCCCACTATATATAATTTTAATATTTAGAGAAAAATGTACATGATTTTAGTTTAAAAAAAAAAAAATCATGCGGAGGGAAATATAAAGTAGTAATTACTTTTCTTTTTTTAGAGAAAATTAAACAGTGGAGGAAGATGGTATTTCATTTTTAGAGTAAAACAGTGGCTCTCAAAAATATACTGGATAGGTACCGTGATCTAAAAAGGATTAGTGTTCCGGTAAAATCAGACCGAATGGTAACCCGATTACGACTATGTAGTGTGTTGTTATAATTTCATAAAAATGTACAATACCTGTATACATATATGTATATTTTATCTTGTAATATTTGCATGCGTGTCGTATGTCGTGTTGTATATTCATAACATACAATATTGAAAGAAACCAAGGTTATAAAAAACAATAATGTACTTATAAATGTTATAATAGTATGATGATCTCTATTACATTATAAAATTGTTGACGTCTAATATTATGTTTCATTATTTCATATAAAGGTATATTGTGTGCGCTAGTTGATAGATGGCGTGTTCGTACGTAAACTTTTACTTTACACATTATATGTTAGTGGGGGGAGGGGTAGTAAATATTAGGTAGTAGCGCAGCACTCGTAAACGGTATTTGGAAACGCCTTGGCCTTAGAACGAGTTTGGCTGCCGCGCGATGTACAGGTGCGCAGGTATAGGCTGCAGATATTACCCGAATAATTATCGTATTCAAATTCGGCCACGCTCAACCGCCATCACTGACACCCTTCCGTACCCACGACCGTCACGCCACCACCCTCCCACTAAGAAAATACAAATACCTAATTGCCCTATCGCCATAGTATAATTATTATATATGTGCGAGTGTGTGTGTGTGTGTGTGCTATCAAAAATCGGTCGTTTGTTTTTCACGTCCCCTTCCTCTACATCGACACCCTCACCGTCGTCCGACCATAGGTCTCCTCTTCGTGCGCGGGCGGGTGGTTGCCGCCAGCCGGGTTAGGCGCCACTGAATTGTGTATTATAGATTTGCGTGTCGAAGCCAACAAAAATCGCCGGACTGTTAAAACGCGCACGCTAGTCCCCCGGCACTGCATATCCGTCCCCGGAGACACGCGGTCTCCGTCCGTCCGTCGCGTTCAGTTTTGATTTTTCTCGTCGTTGAATAACAATATTATTTTGTTATTTTAAAATCTAATATAATAATTACTAAAAACGCCTTCCCTCCATTTTTTTTTAAAAATCATTTATACACGTACTACACGCGGTTCGCAACAAAATATTCTATATCTATAATACCTGTACGTCTTATCCGCCGTGAATCGAGCGCCAGACGACGAATTTACGACTGAACATCGTCGTCGTCGTCGCCCCTGTGCTTATACCTATACAGACATATAGTATATGTATATATATATTATCTACCTACCCATCTGTCTACCAGCGAGCTACCAACTTAAGAACTTAACTATCTACAGACGATTATCACGCGTGACCGACAAAAATGAAACGTAGAACTCGAGCTTAGTCGATGCGTACATAGAACTACGTGCGTATACCTACAGACCCACCGTTGGCTTTGCATATATATACATATCGTAAGTTATCGATTAAATTTACGTAACAGTGCACATCATATTGTAATATTTACGTAGCGTTTTTGCAATAATAATAATTATTATTATAATATATTATTGATCGCGCAGTTTGCATTTAGACAGTTGTAGTAGGCACCGCGCTCGAGTATACGGTTGATAATGGTATCTATATGCTGATAACGATACACTATAACTGTTGTATCTGATAAAACGTGTTATGTTTTACTTGTATTTAGATTGATGTATTGTACGATTAAATAGCACTACTGATTGCAAATTTAAATTACAAGTTTTTAATAAAATGGGATTTAACATCAACATACAGTTATACTGAGATAGTAAACCATTACTCCGTGTTCTTTTTTTATATATGATTCATTATTTTATGTATTTTCCCGACACTATTTTTTTAATTTATTAATATTTCCAATGATATATATATGTATTTTTAAGGTTTTAAAGTACTAAAATCTGACAAAATATAAACTATATATATTTACATTATTATAATACTTGCTTAAGCGACTGAAATGTAAAATTACTTAATATTATTATCGTCATTCAGATATAATAATTGTTTACGTGTTATAAAAGTAATAGTGTTATTCGGGTACACTATTAAGTGCTTTATTGTTCTATATATAATATTATTGTGTCGATCGAAGGTTCAATTGGAATATTTAAACCGTTTATTTTCAAAACAGTTGTGTGTTCATTACAATTATATTTATCAGTTTTTAAAAGGTTAAATTAGTTTCAAGTGAGTAATATTATAGATCAACATTATCTAAACTTTTGAATGTAACAATTATTTATTGAAAAAATAATCTAATAAGATTGGATTTGATAAATTCTCAATTAAAAATGATATCTATTGGAATTGAAATATACAGGATATATTGACTTTTAAAATGTCCACAAATAGAAATATACTACTTAAGTAAATATTAAATATACTTTTTGATTTTTATAAATATCGATTCTTTTATAAAGTAAACTTGAAGTTTATTGCGATACCTTGGCTTACACAGCAATATTATTAATTTTTTTTTTAATATATAATTGTATGTTTATAAAAATTGGAAGTTTTTGTAATTATATAATATAAATCTATTTTTCTTTATTTTATGATATGTCTTTAAGACACAATATAAAATAATAAATACAAAATACATGATATATTTAAAATATATAAATAAAAACTGTTGTTATCTGTGTGTACAATTTTCAACAATATAAGTTTAATATATATATATATATATGTTGTATAATATTGTATTCAATAGTTTTTAAATCAAAAATCGTTTCATTAACTGATAGCGAATTTATATAAATATTTTTATTATTTTTTTTTTTAATATAAATCAGACATTATTACCTAGGTGAATTCATTGAAATATATATTTTATGTTTATAACGAAAATTTATAATTATATTATGTTTTAATATCTCAATTTTCTCTACAATAATTTAACATACAATACCTAGATTGTAGATAGTATATTTTTAATTTATAATTATGACAAGACATTTTTATATAATATAACATTTCATATTATAATATAAAACTATATAATATATTTTAATACAACTATATAAATGGTTAATTAGCAAAAAAAATTAGTTGATGGAATCACATTATGTGTTGTATTTACATGGGGCTTAAATTATATTTATGTGAATTTATTTTACACTACCTATGTAATATATTTATGGCAATTATATATTATTTAAAAATTTTCGTCATAAATTTATTAAATAGGTAGAGTTTATGATATAAATGCAATATATAATAGATAGTCATTAAAGTATTCAATGGCTGCTTTAAAACTTGAGTGTTTCTATAAATTATTAATACACATGCTAATGTATTAAAAATGTATAATATTTTTAATTTAAAAAATATTTTTTCTCATATTGAATAATAATATTTTAAATTAAACATTTTTATATCATAAAGATATTGACAACAGAAAAGACTATATTATATGAATGTTTAAAGATAACAATATGAAAAACACTGAATTATTTTTAAATTGATTTTTATTATATTTACATAAATTGACAATACGTTTAAAATAATGTAATAAATGTGCTAAGTAATTTTGAAGTAAATTATTTAGCTAGTTTAAATTAAAATAGGTACGGAAACATTTCTGTTAAGTATAAACATATAAAAACATCGAATGAATAAAAATTAAATGCATTTATATTACCACCAGTCTATTTATTATCTAAAAGTAATAGATATTAAATAGGATTTTAATAATGTTTTTCTTATTTTATTTTTTCGTAAAATTGTATGTGACTATTATACTGATTGACATGAATGGTGGAATTTTTAAAAGTGTGTATACACATTTCATTCTTTCTAAATTACGAGACTCTTCCCTTAAGTTTTTCTCGATTTATCATAGTGACGTATACGCACTATGATAAATCATATACGTACGCTATTTTTCCTCCATTCCGGAACACTAATAATTTTGTATAAAGTATTCCTAACCTTTTATTTACTTCAATAGGTTTATATTCCGTCTATTGAAATTAAAGTATAATATGTTATTACTTATTATATGAATCGTAAAATTAATGGTACGTTTTATAAACGATTTGCAATGTATTTAGTTTGGAATACCTACTATATCACTAATGAAATATTTACTTTGAGTTAAGTAATGATAACTATAAACACTATCTACGAAAATAGTATGAAATAAATAATTCGTAAATAAAAATACATTAGAGTGGAAATTTATCTTTAAACAATACTATTATTGGTAGGCGTATAATACAATTAGTTTATAATTTAACTAAAATATAATTAATGAATATTTCCACATAAGCTTGTTTATCCTTTCAATAGATAAAAATTGATGGAGGGTTTTTTTTTAAATTGATTGTATTGCAATGTGCATAGAATGTGAATTTTCTGTTTTCAATAACACGATAGATTTTACAACCGATTTTGATGTTAAAATAAAAAAAAAATAAAAATAAAATTGTGATTTATTATTAATTATTCACGCATTCTTAACAATTTAAATACGATTAATCAGTTAACCTAAACTATAAAAGAGTCATCAGTGTATGACTATATTTTGTTTGTATTCTATATGTATGTACTATAATATTATACATAAATGTTGTATCAAATATAAATTAAAAATTATAAAATATTTGTATAGTCATATTATACACAATTCAAGTACAGCTAATGACTGGAGAAGTCAAGATTACAAAAAAACAATGCAACGTGATTTTTATAAACCAGTTCATGATATGAGTATTTATATATTTCTAAAAGGTATTTTCACTTAAATTGAGGTGGTTAAAATAATACAATGTCACATAATAAACCAATAAAAAAAAAAACAGAAAAATAACTGTTCTATGATCTTTTATCAGACTATACGTTTTTTAAATTCTGAGCGGAGCAACACTACACTATGTATTGATTTTACAATTTTATTATAATATGTGTATGTATGTAGTTTTATTTTATGCATTGTACGTTGTATATCCACCTAAATAGATTTGAAAAAAATTTGATTTATATTGATATAATTTTTAATTCTAATACGTCAGTTGGAAAATGAGTGATCATCATTAAAATTTAGGAAGTCTTATGTTAATTTAAAGTATTCATTATTTTATATTATAACAGTTATAATACATTACGTACGCTGGTTATCTATACTCTGTTTATAGTATTGATGTTATTTAAAAAAAATAATAAATAATGTGGTAGAATATATTTAAAAAAGGCATTTTATATTTGATTCTGTATTTAACTTTAAAAAAAGTAACTCTTAAAACACAGCATATTTAAAAAAATATGTTTTATTACAAATAATGAACTCCTAAACTAACTTTATATTATAATAATTACTACAAAAGTGTACTTTTATTTTTCATTTACATTAAAATGCATATTAGCTTTTTACTCATTAAATACTATTTTTTTAAATTAAATTACATAATATATATATATATATGTATATAACGGATTATTACTAACAGTGATACAACAATACAATTTAAAAAAATAATTTTAATTAAGTGATAGTCGAAATTTTCATAGTGGCCTGTTTTAGACATGCAAAGCGACTAATTTTCAAAGGTGACAAGCGTAGTAGACAGGTGACCATTTGCTTATAAATATAGTATAGTGTTAAAGTGATGAAATAAAAGACACTGGTGTTTATCATAGGACAGTGTTAGTTTGGGAATCATCGAGAAGCTGGCTGAGTTGATTTACGACTAAGATGTCGCCAAATGCGTGTGAGGGAGTAGTTGGGATTATCAAAATGCCCTTGTCATGTAACGGACATTGCCGCAAAGTTAAGGGACGGTTTCCAATTCCATTATATAGTTAGTAAACATGGGGAAAAGTATACTTCGATAACCGTTTGCATGAGAGACTATGGATAATGGGATGTAAAATGAAAAATCGCTTTACTGCTGCCGGTTTAGATACGATCTGATAGATGTTTAAATAAACTAAATGACGCGTCGTGTGTTATTTGGTTAGACAACCAAAATTGTGTGAGGTAAGACTCTTCCTAATACTATAACGACATTAACTTATAATATTTGACCAAAGCAAACTTTACCGCAAATGCACATATATGTATCTGAAGTAAAATATCGAATAAAATAAGATCTTAATTGTTTGCGCAATTAGTTTTATGCTTTTCGTGATTGTTATCTAAACAGTACTATAACAGATGAATTGTACAATATTATATGTAAGAATTGTGTTACTTTATTTCTTTATTTTTATTGAATTTATTGAACTGATAAATATATTTTTATAGTTGAGAAAGATAATACTTTAATCACGTAGTTTTAGATTTGTATCGAGAGTATTTTTTTTAAAAATATTTCGACAAATTATTTAATGCGTGCCGTGTACGTTTTAATCTTTATTGAATAATATTGATAAACAATTTTCACAACCGCCGACGATATATACCCATTCATTATTCGTTCTTTGACACTGGCTATTCGATGTGGTAAGCGCTATAATGACGCCCAACTATTGTGCGGATCGATAAGAGGTTGAAATTGCGTGACCGCATTTTCAAAATAGTGTAGATGGAAAATTGTATACACAATGGTTTGGGTAGCTTTAGTATCCAAGTGTGTTTTACATCACTAGCGGACAATGTGAAAAATAAATCAAAATGCCCCCCAGACTGAGAGCGCTATCTTTTTTCCACGTTCAAACTGCGTGTACAATAGTGAAAATTATTATTGTTGACCTCGGCCCTCTTTTACTCACCCAGCCATCATCATTTTTTTATACATATATACCTACACTTACCCCAAGTAAAAGTGGACAATAATGCCTCACCTTTTACTGCCAGACAGCTTACAAAATGTATGCATTTCAAGTATAATTATTATTCCGCAAGTAGTCTTATACACTATACAAATATAACAATTAATTAATATCATATTGTATTCGTTTTCCTTAAATGTTTTGTTTCATTAAAATTTTATTTTGCTTTCATTTGAAAACAATTTCAGTAATATGTTTAGATACATAAGTAAACATTTCAAATTTAATAGAAAATTGTTGTGGCATTGAGGGTACATTTAAATTAAAAATATATTTTTTTACTTTTTATTTAGAGAAATTATACAATCTACAAATTGTATGAGTAGTACAATAATGCATAAGGAGTAACAAATATATAATAACTTTTAGATTTACCTAGGTGAAGAATCATCCAATGATAGTATTTTTACGTTGGCTTATTTTAATTTTAGTTTGTTAATTATTTTTTGCTTGATCCTCCTATGAGAATTTCTGAGTAAGAAGATAGATAGTAAATCTTGAACATGGAGGTTAAGATGATTTTGCAGGCGATTTGTACATTTTAGAGTAATGAAGTTTGGCTGTAGGAATATAGATGTCACTGTGAAGAGTGCGATTTGAAATGTCTGAGGTATCATAAGTAATAAGTCTTAAGATTTTTGATTGGAAAACTTGTGTTTTTTCTTTTTATAGTTTTGGGCAAAATTCCAAATATGAATGCCATATTATGTGCTTAAGTGTAAGATTGTAGATATGTATTTTGGTTTTGAAAGGTATTTTAAAATATTTTCCTATTATGGGTTTGAGTATAGTGTCATCTATTTGATTTTAGTTTTGTTAAGTGGATGTATTTTCCATATGTTTGATGTTTTTTGAATGTATGACCTTGGTATTTGGCTGTGTCCGAGTTTGTTATAAGTTTGTTGTTCGACTATAGAAATAAAATTCGATTGTGGCGGAGAGCAAAAGTAGTGTCGATAGTTTATTTTCTTTGACTTTAAAGCTTTAGTGAAAACTACCAGTGTGATAAATTATTGATATAGTTTTAAAGAGCTGTTGAGAATATAGCAGAGCTAATATAACTAGAGAAAATGAATTTTTCGTCAGCGTATTCAGCTATTTTAGTATCCAGATGAGTATATTATATTAAAAAGTGTTGGGGATGCCACAACGCATTGAGGATCTTCAGCTAAGATATTGTAGAAATACTGAAAACTACTGTTCTAACCTGATCTGATTTAAAATATTTAATTTAATAATTCGATAATGAATTTTATTTATTTATGCTTTACAACAGATTAAATGTATATTTCAGTTTAATATAATATGCGGCGTGAATGCGTGATAAATTGTGAAACTATATTATAATAAATGTTTAATAATATTTAACTTGAAGTAAATTATAATTATGTATATTTCAATACATTGAATAATATCACAAATTATAATCTCAATAAAATTCTTAATTCTACAGTTATTACTTTTTAAAATTGTAATTATAAAAGCTTTGAAATTTTGAAAAAAGAAGACTTTAAGTTCTAAATTAAATAAACATGAGGATAGATCAATCAATATAAAAATACAATAATTATTGATAATATGAACAATACATTTTAAAAAACATGTGATGTATATCAGAGGTATTCAAACTTTTCATCCAAAGGTTCCTTTGAGTCTTCATAAAATGTTGACGGCTCCCAAATTATAAATAACAAAAAAATCAATGTTTATATGAATGTAATAACATTATGGAAACAATGACACTTACGCGAAAAATTAAAGCTATATATTTAGCGAATGATTATTGTAGACAATTCAACGTTTCCAAACCGGTGTGCCTCAATAATAATAATAATAATAATACGTTTTTCGTAAAAATATTTATTGGTTTTCAATTATATGACGTGGCTACCTTCGACAACTCTCGCGACGCCCCTGGGAGCCGCGACGCACAGTTTGAATACCTCTGGCCTATATTAAAATTACTCGGAGAGACTATCATAGAAACGTTATTATATTAAATATAATATACCTTCATAATATTTAAAATAGAATTGAATAAATAATCTTTTTAAAAGTGTTATGGCTCTTGTTTATTTTTATATGTATTATTTTCAGTCGTTAAATCTGAAATCTAAAAGAGATTAGTTTTGATATAATGTCAGAAAGAGAGATTATTACAGCTTACGAAAGAATGGATGTAGAGATTTATTTTAAAATCGTCGGTTTATTTCTACTTGAAAAAAAAAGATTTTTTTGTTCACATAGCATAATTAGCGAAATAACATGTATCAAGTATTTGAGTTTAACACCAGCTGGGATGGTATCTATAGGTGGTGCCAAATTATGGCCAATGTCATATTTATAAATAAATAAGAAATTATAGTATTTATGCAAATTATGAAATATTTTAAACATAAAATACTTAAATGTTTTTTATAATTAATTTACTGTGCAATACATATTAATGCATTTATAATTACATGAAAATAATCAATGTTATGTGTAATGATAAGTTAATGTACTCTTCGATAGGAATTCCACAAACAATGTTTAAAACCAGCTGTTTTAGTAATACATATTTAATATAGTGCAATTATTTGTGGAATTGCACCAAAACATTGTCTAGTGCATATATTTCAATAGTATTGTTATAGAAATTTTATTTTAATTGTTTGTTTACATTATTTTCCTTATTTGCATTTATCGCCGAAAGTATCAAAAGCTCTTTCCATCGTCGACTACAATATCACGTATCAGCAATAGCCGTCATTCAGAACGGTTAAAATGCAATATACACTGCTTGTAAGTAGGTATATATTATTGTGTGCTCGTGGAAAGTAGGAAAATAAACGTGAAGGGCGAGGGTGAAAAATATAGTGTGTGTGTATGTGATGTATATATGTGTGAAAGAGAAAGAGAGACAGACAGAGACAGAGACATAGGGAGAGATAGACAGACATAGATAAAGATAAAGAGTAGAAAATAGTGAGAGAAAGAAATGTGAAACACGTGTGAATACGGAGATAGAAACAAAGAAACGGAGAAATTACATTAGCGTCGTAGTGTATAATATACATATTTGTTTATTAACGGTATATATAGGTATAATACTAGACATACGTGTAACGGTGTAACACACAGTAACCGCCGGCGTCGGTGAAGTAATATAAAATGTTGCTCAGCTGGTCTTATACTTTTGCAGTTTTGTTATGTGGAATAACGCGTACACGACTGTATGTGCAATATAATATAATGGTATGGCGAAATGTCTTGCGATGAACTGCCAGTGTCCGTCAACCGCATAAATTATACCGAAGTGTGTACGAACGAAATATTTCATTTCACTAGAATAGTGGTTAGGTTAGGTATATGTTACGTATATATTGCGAGTAGAGGACATACGCCTATATATTATATGATGCGCGTTTCCTAGAATTTCATCGGTCACGTCCTTTTTTTCCGTTAAAATATCACTTGTTAGAAATAGTGCTGGAGCATAAGATTTTTTTTCAACAAGATGGTACATTAATAAAATTATATTATTTTAAAAATAGTGACTAATATGTGAAATTTATTGGCCAATAAACTATAATAATAATATTTTGAACGTAATAATGTTTTGAGTTTTGTTATTGTCATTGTTTAATAAAAATTAAAGTTAGAAAATTATAGCTTGAACACACAAATTAAATTATTTAAAATATAACAACTATGAATTGACAGTCGAACTATGAACGCCACTAATTTACTTACATTAATAGTTAAAACTGACAGGTTAATATGAAACTGTCAAACTTAACCTGATGAACTAATAAGTAAACTCATTTGAAAACTCAATAGACTATAACCTATACCGACCAAAATACTATCAAATAAATAATACTCAATATTCACTTATTAGTTATTATCATATAGTACATTTTAATTTAATTTACGATTTATTGAATGGTTTAAATCGGCCTCTCAAGTTCGGTAACCTAGATATAGAATATTTAATTAAATTTTTGGTAAGGTTGGTGTTTTTAATTCAGAATGTTCAATAGTACATTGTAATTGTATGATGTTTGTATGTAAATCGTTTGGTTTGATAACATTTTCAAAGCACGTTTAAAAATGCGCATTTAAATAAATTGAATAAAATATTAATTTATTCATTAAATTTAGTACATATTATTATGTAATACTTGTGATATTTTAGCAAAACTTTTAAAATTTAGCAATGTGAACAATGTAGTTAGATAAATAGTAATACATTTGATTAGTCATGGCATAAATACAGAAAGTGAGTAGAATAATTTTAACAGATAAATGTAGTATATATTATATTTTAATAGCTAGTATTATATATATTTAAATGCTTATGATTAGATTTTAAATATTAAATGCCAAATGAGTTTTATTATATGAAATTTAAGATTATTTCAAATGCAAACTGCGCGAGCAAAATAAAAAATTCGTCTCAACAGTATAATAATTTTCTTAATATAAATGTATACTCATATGTAAACCCTTAAATTAGTATTCTTTATGCTCACAGTGTTAAATAATGACAACCAATACTAGTGGAAAAAGATCAAAATCTCAAGGAGCTACGCCACTTATATTGTCCCCAGCTGATATCGAAATTGAAGGTAAACAATGGAAATTATTCAGTTGCTTCAAAATACCAGTATTAACATATATTTATTTGTTTTTAAAATGTATTTAAAAATACACATAATATTATATATATTATATATTATATATATATATATATTGACAAATTGTATATTTGATGTGTCTTAGTAACAACATTTTGAGATGAGTATAGTATGTAACATTATAATTTTGTGAAACTTTTAGTAGGAAAATTATTCTATTATTCAAATCTCATAATATCATTCTTTATTATTTTTTTTTGTATTTATTTTTAGGAAAAAATGATGTTATTATATATTATATTTTTAATTTTTGTCATTGGTAGTCAAAGAATGTAGTTTTTTGCTGACATCGAATTCGTCGGAAGGTATTGTACTATTGTTTATTAAATAATAAATATGCTTACAAATTTAAATTAATTAAAAGAGCTTCGTCAATGATGTTATTATCAATTCAATAACGTTCCACTAACATAAAAAATAGATTATTGAAAGAATACATGTTTTTTCAGTATTATATTGAGGTCAATGGTGTTGATCTATTAATTAATGATGTACTTGTATTTATATTCTTATATTTAAAATTTAAATAAATAAATTATAAAAATATAATAATCATTTAATATATTATAAATAATTATCTTTGAAAATTAAGACATTTATATAGTAAATAACACATATTAAATGTATACTTTTTGTAGAGCGCTCAAAGTATTAGGTTTAACACATAACTTTTGAATTTTAGTTCATTGCATCTCTAAAACTATTTATTATTTAATAAATTCAATTATAGGTTATTCTTCTATCCGTTAAAAACTGTGTATTGCACACGCTATATCTTCATATTCAATATAATATTAGTATTATATACATATATAGTATAATTAATGTAATTAGTGTGATAACTGACAATAAATAAATGTCTTTTATCTGTATACAACGAAACAATGAAATAATAACTATTCCAATGTTATTTTATTTTATTATTTTCCATTTTTTATTATTAAACCAAAAAAAAAAACTTTAATTTGAGGTTGTACCTACTTATAATAAATTACATTATTATCTTAGTAAATGTATATTAAATTCATATTGATTAAAATGCGATATTTACCATTTCTGTGCTACAAATCGCAAAAGTTACTTTGAACGAATTTTTGTAGATTACAGTAATGTAGCTTTGAAGTGATAATATTGCTATATTGTATATAAACTACAGTATTATACATATATATAATATACACATTTTGTATACAGGTATCGTACCACTTAAGAAATTATTCTCAAAAATGGCATTGCCAATCGTAGCAAACATAGTCGCATTTATTTTGACAATAATATATATTTATTCAGTGCCGATGAATCCCTGTCTAATGAACACACCGCACTAGGTTAGGTTTGGTTGTCTGTATAGCTGTTGTATAGCCGTAACAAATTATCCTTAGTAGCTTCTCGTGGGTTGTTAAGTAATAGATGTCGAACGAATGACGTAGTAGCGAAACAGTATAGATATACATGTGCTCAATTTAATGA
This sequence comes from Schizaphis graminum, assembly GCA_020882235.1. Classification (NCBI taxonomy): domain Eukaryota; kingdom Metazoa; phylum Arthropoda; class Insecta; order Hemiptera; family Aphididae; genus Schizaphis; species Schizaphis graminum. The sequence continues at coordinate 16,071,603 of CM037032.1, forward strand.
GTAATGAATATACAAAGGGTTCACTTCACTTGACATGTATATGTGCTTTGTTCGATTTCATCCCTCCTGCAGTGGCGGCAACCACTGTGGTCGCACCGCGGAACAATCAATTTCCCCGACCGCATAACACGGCCGTATATCAAAAACAGGCCAAAATACGGCTGAAAAACACTCATTGAAAGTTCGGTTATATGTTTTTAATAACAAAGCCAAGCGCAACATAATATATTATAATACAGTAAGGACAGTTGTTTTGAATAAAAAAAAAATCATACATATATTATTATAGTTGTATTATAATTAGTCGAATACGAATCGATAACAACGTGCAGTATAATATGTTATAAACTATACATATAATAGTATAATAACCATACATTAGAATACTTACCACATTACTTTTTTTTTTTTTAATAAACGACTAGTAAGTTTGAAATTACATTTGAACTTGACTATATTATTAGGGATAAATTATTTTTAATTAACCATCATAGGTATATTAGGTAGTTATAATCCCGAATAATTTTAATGTTTATAAGTAGGGGCCTATTCCTACCACATTTATTCAGGTGACATATTATTACTTTCTGAAATCGGTTATCATTCATTTACTATTAAATAATAATAATAATTTCCTTAGTCTATTATTCGAAAACTACTTGAAAAATTATCCCATAAAATAATAATATAAATTTATGTTATAACTTATTTACAATAGTTATGTCATAAATCATAATGATGTTATTTTAAAACTTTGAAAAAAATCCATTATTTCTATAATTTATTTAAATTACTATAGATTTGGAAAACGTTTACCATAATATAATAAAATTGTTCAATGTCAAACAATATATTCAATTGTAGGTAGCGTTGAATTTATTTGGGTTATTGCAAAAATACGTTCATATTATTATATTAATTTTTAAATAATTCGAATTATCGCAATTTTCATAATACAAAAATCAAACTGTTTTTAGTATATCTCTAAATAATATTTATGTTTTAAGCAAAATATTTCTGAATCGTGTATTGAATTAACCTAACTCCATTTATAATATATTAATGTTAAACAAAATATTCCACGTACTTATGCATATATTTACATAATATTAGTTTAAAAAAATAGTATCATATTTTTTTAGAAAATTATTTTCATTTTCAATCATACCTATTTATTTAACCAATTTATATTACTTACTAATCCATCTTATTAACATTATAAATAAGGTAAACATTACTTTAACCTAAAAATAGAGTTTAATCAGAATTAAAATAAATATATTAAAAAATAAACATTGCTTGAAATTAATAATTGGCAAGATCAACATATTTTATAAAAATTTGGTAGTCTTTTTAAGTGTAAAAAAATCTACAAAGAGTCATTGCTTATTTATTTCATTACTAGGTATTCAATTATCTACTATTGAATTCAAATGTATTCAATCTTCCCCATAAACTGCAATAAACAACATGCGATCTTTATACCTCGTTTGGTTGTATATCTCTTTTAGTTTATTATGGATATTTTATATTTTGAATTCCACACTAATTTTATTTATTTTTTTGTCATCTTTTATAGGTACAACATTTTTGAAATATATTAATTTGATAACACGAGTATACGTGTATTATATAATATTCTCCTTACAATTCTATAGTGTTTAATAACGGGACTTATATTAGTCAAAAGTAAAAATAGTATAAATGTAAAATATAATACGATACAATATTTGATAATGGTTAGTGATGATTGTCGCTTATATTTATAATAATTTAAAAATTTTATGATATGAATTTTATTTTAAATTATGTAAATATTATTATTCAAACTAATATATACGATCAGAATCAATATTTACGAGTATATCTAGTTGTTAGAGGTATTACAACAATTTAAGCAATTTTGATTTTACTCACAACATGATAATTCATAATATAATTTATTATGATAATATAATACATTATATAGGCCGAATTAAGTTGTATATACTTAAAAATAGATTTAATGTGAAATTATCGTGATCGTCAAAAAAGTACGTCGAAAGATTAACCATTTAATTTCTTATATTATTATTTATTTGAATTTATTTATGTGGGTTACGAGTTATATTTTGATTAAGACCCGTTTAGATTAATTTTTCTAACACTGCAGGTATAACTTTGATAATTTATATAATATTATACTCGTATTTATGAAAATATTATTACTATAATATAAATGTATTTATTTTTTTTATATTTTTTACTATAATAAAATATAATACAATGCAATTCAATATAAATCAATATTAACTAATAAAGTGTTTTAATAAAGTGTGTAAACGAAAAATTACGAGGTTATAATTATTTTGAAAGTTCATAATTATAGATAAGCACCTCAATAAATATTGAGATAAATTATAAATAGTATATAATAATATAAACAATTATAATTACATTTTAAAAGACGGTGAAATAGAGATTGATTCGAATATTATTAAGTAGATACATACTAAAATGCTGTTTTCTGTATATCATTTTTGATCTACACACACATTAAAATTATAATATGAATACCTACTTACTAATGTATAATTATGAATCAGGTGCAAAATGTAATGTTTTGAGTTTTCAATATTTCATAAAAATTGTTGAATTATACATCAACTTACAAAGTACATATATAATGTTAACTCACATTTTATAAAAAGATTTATGAGTGGTATTAATGTATTTGCAAGTGACACAGAGAGATATGTATTTTTTTGTCGCTTAAATAATTCTTAGCGCTTCACTTGTTTTACTGACTTTCATAAAGTGTAACTTTGATTTGAATTTTCTACATGTCTCCTTATATAATATAATAAGTGTATGAATTAAAATTTCTTTTCCATCATTATAGGTTAGGGTATACAGAGTGTAATATTAAATAATATTGAAACATTTTTAAATCCACTTTGATGTAGAACTTTAAATAATAGAGAGAAAAATATTTTGGATAATTACTAAAATAATAAAAGTATACGGTATAGTATACAGTAGATAACGTTATTTTTTATTGTCCTATATTGGTTACTTTTTATTATTTATTCTTCTACTTATAACTTATACTAATTTTTTAGATCTATATAGACATAAATCATAATATATACTAATACATAGTTTTTTAGTTCATAAATATATGTATTATAACAATTATGTTTAACATAATAATTTATAAATGTGTAGCAAGTTTTATATAAAAAAATCAATTAATTTAAAAAATTAAATATCACAACATTTTTATTTAATATATACCATTGTTTTGAAAACTACATCTATGTCAAGTGTACTGTAAATATACTCGTATATTTTGTGTTATCTGGGAATTATGTTCAAATCAACCGTTGGAAGGAAGGGTACATATGAGCCAATCGATAAACACCGGGTTCACAGGTGTGTCTTACTCGCTGCGGGGTAGAAATACGAAACAACATTTTGAACAAAATCGAATAAACGTAGAAAAATAGCAAAAAAAAAAAATCATGGCTGATCAGTGATCACACGTTACCTCGCTTAGCGTACTACATTTGTGATTACCGCTTATCTTAATATTGATGAACATTGTTCTTAATAATAATAATATGGTAAAATTAAAAATAAGCATAATTTACATATATATAAATTATTAAAAATAATACTTAAAATATTCCCTCAAAACATATTGTCTATCACACTTGAAACTTTTGCCCTCGTGTATATAGAGTGATTTATTAAGGATATGTATTCATGTATTTTCTAACTAAAAATGTATTCAAATTCTGGTTTTTTAAATTTTTAAGTATATATTTTAAAAATTATTATATTTCCAATTTCAAGACTTTTATAACATTTAAGGAGTGTCTTATGGCGATATCAACATGTTTATTTTAAATTTTGAGCGGAACGATTTTACGATGACTATACATTATAACTTACTATAATTATTCAATTGATTTTCAATTAAAATGCATTCAAATTTAAAAAAAAAAATTATCCAATAAATAATTTAAAATAAAAAATGCACGATACTTCGTAATCTTAAACAAATCTATGTTTACTACCGTGCTTATATAATTATACTTAAAAATCTAAATTTGAATAAATACATGGTTACAAAAAAAGTTATGTTAATTTTACTTACCATATTAGATGGTAAATCACCCATTATTTATACATATACGGTGAATTAACTAAATAAGTATGTACGAGATTTTAAATAATATAATATAAAATATATTATTAAATTTCATCAACGGTAAATCTAAATTGTTTAATCTATGAGCTAAGGTATTTATATCTCTTTATATGTTTAATTTTTGTTTATATTTTATGTTTTCCATTATCGACTTACAACTCTACATAAGCATTTACAAAGTACAAGGAAAAATGTATGGTAGTTAATTTAACTGTCAAAATTATATTTTTGTGTTTCGAACTTAAATAATTTTCATTACATGTTTTTAAAATCAGTTCTACATTATATAAGTGTTACCTCTTTCGTTACTTACACCTCATCATAGTTGATTATTATTATTTTTTATATGACTTTGCGCTACAATATTAATTTTTCAAGGTTTTTTATGACTTCTTAACTTTCTGACGAACTTGCCCTTCTTAACGCAGTGAAGTAATACATTTTAAGAAGTTACATAAGTAGTACGTGTATAGCGTCTTAATGTTTTCTTTAGAGACTGGCTTGGAAAAAAAATCTATTAAGTTTATTAATAAGACACTCAAACAGCTATCTAGAAATAAACTTTTTGTTAAGTTCTAAATTAGTGTGAATACCTTTTATCTTTAAAAGTTTTTTTTTTATTGGATTTCAAGTATAAAAATATACCAATGACGAAAATTAGTTATACTTAATACTTTTCTATTACAACGAATAAAAATAAAAATCATACAATAATATTATAATAATTTAATATATTGTTAAGTATACGATTATTATATATATCATAAATAGTTTAAAGAGATTATCGTGGATAAATGAGATCTATATTTTTTTTTTCAAAAAGTATTTATCTTCTCTTAAAATCTGAGTAAATTTATATATTTGTTGATTTGCAATATTTTATTACCTTATTTTTTGGATAAAACATTTATAAAAAGTAATTTTATTAGATTGGAAATTTATCTAGTTGGAATTTTTAACCGTTATTTGTTTTAATTTTTCCAATTATTGGCTTTCTTCAATATTTTTTTTAAAAATGTAGCAAGTGATGTTTAATATTTTTATGAGTTGTTTTCATTTTTGAGTGATACATGAATATTTTGTAATATTCCAATAATATTCGTACGTATTTCGTAACTATTCAGTATTTTTTTTTAGATTCTGAACGAAGTGATGAATGTATTGCATTTACTATGATGTGTGTTTTTTTTTTTTTTTTTTTTTTTGTGTCTGACTCCAACATTTGGAGCAGTAATAATGCCCCGATTTTTGACTTCAGCCCCTCTTTGAATAGGGAATTGAATCTAGTTGGTACTTTAGGGGAGTCAAAATTAAAATTTTCTAATAGTTTACAAAAAAATCGAGAAAAACAAAAAAAAAATGACAGAAAAATGGAAATTTTACGGAAAAACCACTTTTCGACAAAATCGATTTTTTGATTTTGCTGTAACTCAAAAACGAATTATTGTAAATACTTGAAATTTTCACCAAATGTTTATATTATGGTTATCTCTTTACAGTTAAATTTTCAAAATATTTTGACCATTTTTAAGCTACTAATAGACAATTGAAATTTTCGACTTTTCTAAGTTTTTTTTTCTTCAAATGCCGATAAAAATTTTTTGGGTGGCCAGAAAATCTTGAAAATTTAATACAAGGTTTCTTATAAGTTGTTCTTAAAGTGATAAAAAAAAATCCGAAATCGTTAGTCACAATTTTTTTTTATAAGTGTTTAAAGTTCGAATTTATACGAAATATGTCAAAATTTAAATTAAATTTCATACGCTCATAATGCGAATGTTGGCCATAGTAACCATAGTAACATATAAAAACTATACTACCTATTTGTTTCAAAATAGAATATTTGACAATATTTAAATATAATATATCCTAAACTGACAAATCATCTTCGTTCAGAATCGTTTTTCGTATACAATGATACCTATCATTGCATTCAAATTTAACCTACCATAGTCTGAGGTCCACCCCACCCCCTAATATACAGCAGAGCGATACCTACTTACCCGCTTTTTTTTTTTAATGGTGTTATCAAGTTTCATTTTTATATGTCTATAAAGAATTTTTTTTAAATTTTTCAATTTTTTTTTTAACATTACAATTATAGTATTTAATTTAATTTTTGTTACCTTAACTATGATTTGATTATAAAACAAAAACTCATTGTTTAATTTTCTAGTAGCTTTAGAATACTATTAATTTTTTGTCGTAATTAATGTAATTGTTTTTAGTATCGATATGTTCGTGTATAAGAGTTTAGAATAGTAAAAATTTTTTTTCTGGTTACCCATTTTTAAAAATTTATTTTATCACAACGGATAATTTTATTTAAAATAACATATGCATACTTATTATTATAACAAAAGATATTTAAAAACAAAAAAAAAACGTGTACATTAATTTAAACTAATATACATAGGCTTTAAATTTTACCTTAAACCGTATGACATAATGTGAAACTGGCACACATTCGTTTTGACATTTCTGGCAATTCAATACTTAATTAATGATTTTAGTAAGCACTACGGAGAAGTCCAAAAAAAAATCTCACAAAACAATATCATGAGTTTCCGTCGCGTCGGTCGATTCATGTACTTGACGCTACGTGTTTCGTATATAATATTATTATATATTACATTTTCTTACAGTTCACCTCTGTAGCGGGCATGTGTCTTAATAATAATTTTATACCCAAGTATATGAAGCGGCGCCACAGATGCTGCGCTGGCCGTCATCTTGCCGGTTGAACTGTTCCGTCTTTTTCAGCAAAAACGTATTACGCCGTAAACGACACGGAAATATTTATGTATATATTATGGAATAGCTATTATGGGATACGTCGTTAACGTTAGCTCGGAAGACGAATTTTTTTTCAAAGCCATAGTTTATTTATTTATAAGTACCTAACCTTGTAACTTTTCACTACAATTCGGTTCGATGCTATGTCCAACGCATGCGCGCCTGCGCTACGTACCTGTTGTGTATGCATATTTAATTTGGCCTTATTCGAAAATTCCGAGTGGAACGACGAACCTATTGATTTTGCAACGCAGTTGCGTTTATTTATTTATTTTATGTGTCAGTTTATAAAAAAAAAATATATATAATATATATTAATATATTATAAGTGTATCTGGCGTATCAGTCGGCTAAAAGATTTTGGTTTTATATAAGTCTTAAACTCTCCCAAGATAGCCGCCATTCGAGTCTAATATTTCGTATAAATGTAACATTTTAATCAAATATAATTGATAATATAGAAAACATTATTTCGGTTTTCACTATAATATTGTAATTGTCAAAAGTGAAATTCCATTAGTTCCATATTCGTAATAATATCAGCTGCATTATAAAATGATGCATTTATTGGTGTATTAAGCTTTATATATATACAGGATGTTCCGTGAGAACTTAACCAATGCGATATCTCCTGAAATAATGGAAATATCATGGTTCTTGTTTTTTAATAAGATTCACAGGAACAAGAACTACAAATATTTCATGTTTTAATGTATTTTAATGTTTTGGTAAAAAAGTTCAAAAATATATTTTTTATTTAATTATTTTCAAAAAAATTGAAGATTTTGAGAGTTTAATTTTTTTGAAAATATTGACGTTACAAAATTTTATTTTCATTAATCTTCTAATTTAAAATTTTTTTTCTAGTTTCGAGAAAAACTACGAAAAATTCTAGTGTTACGTATCTATTGATTATAATTACTTAAATTATTCTAATATACTTAACCGTATTAAATACTAGATATAAAAAAATGTACATAATATTGACATTTTGTACAATAGTTATTTGTTTTTATTTAAAATTTCAACAAATTATTGAAGAAATAAAATATTTTTATTGCGAGCCACATTGAAAGCGTTCGCCTGCCGTACGAGCATACAATGATACAATGATACAATGATAACACTATTGTGTTAAATAATTTACAGTTTTTTTTTCGAAACTAGAAAAATATTAAAAATCAGGAGATTAATAAAATTAAAATTTTGAAACGTCAATATTTTCAGACAAATGAACTACAAAATGGCTATCTTTAATTTTTTTTTAAATAATTAAATTAAAAAATATATTTTTGAATTTTTTTACCAAAATATTAAAAAAAATTAAAACATGAAATATTTATAGTTCTTGTCCCCGTGAATCTTATTAAAAAACTAGAATTATGATATCTTCATTATTTTAGAAAATATCGCAATGGGTAAATCTTCACGTCACACTCTATATATACATAATATCAGAGAATTTTTAACATATTGAAAAATACTAATCACTGGCTTTAAAATTAATAAGTAGTAAAAATCTGACTTTATATAACATGGATAACAACTAGGTACTGTATTTTTTAGCTTTAAATTTTATATTGAATCTAAATTCGCTGTTATGTATTTGTATTTAAAGACAACGAATACAACTATAGAATTTTCTTAAAGTAGCGTAATTTATAGTGGAAAAAAAAACTAAAACACAATAGAAAAAATAACGCATTACACCATATAGTCAATTGAAAACAAAGCACATAAAATACAAATGTTTATTACTAATTTTATATATCTATGAGATACTCGATTTTAGTCCTCTAAGACGAAGACGATTTCGATTTTTGGACCAATAAACGATAGAGAATCTCCTGTATAACATTTATTTATATTATCTTTATTATTTTATTTCATTTTGTTTTTTAATTGCTTTTTGACGGATATATGTTTTATGGGAAAATAATTGTTATAGAATTACTAAGAGTAATCAAACTCTTATTGTTTGATTTTTATTTCAAGTTTATACGAAACATTGATTCTATAAAAATTTCATAGCATCAGTCAAAAACTATAATATGGTATTTATTTTGTGATGGTGTTGTTTTTTTAGTATTTCAATAGATATCGATTCTGAATAAACACAAAAATGGATTGAAATATTATAACTTATCATAATCAATATTAGCCAATATCTACCTTTTAAATAATACTCTATTTTTGAAATTTCTGTTATTAATTTGAAGTCCACTTATGTAACTATGTAAGTACGTTGTACGTGTATAATATTATTATTCTTGACTCGTTTCCTTAAATGTACTCGGAATGCTAGAGTGCTCTATATTCGGTTGCGAACTGTACCGATGATGGCGTATCGTCTATATATAGGTAATCAGCATGTAAGCAATGTAAACAGTAATTCCGGCGTCCTTTCCGAAAACTAGAATACCAGCTGCAACAAAGCGCGATTCCCTTAAATGACAATAATAATATTGCTATCTGACAATAAATCACTGCATTAAAATAATAGTGAGTCTGTTGTTATATAATATATTTAAACCCACATAAATTATAATTGGACAATTCTCGTATAAAATACACACATCTTCCCCTTTTAAACACACGCACTTCCTACATCATACTTGCCATACCATTTATAATATATAATATATAATAATAATATCATTATATGTTATAAGTAATTAGTTTTGGTTTTGGTTTCCCGTTGCAACTTATTACACTTAAGAATCTGTGACTGTGTAAATCGTAATCATATAATATAGTTTCTATAATTTTCAGTTGCTGTATAAACGAAATAATCAATATGTCAAGTTCATAAACACTTATAGAGGGGATAATAAAAATAAACTAAAACATGAAATTTTCAGTTTTATTAAGAATTAACAATACTTTGTATAATTTACATTTGTATAACTACATTTATAAACTTATAAAATTAAGAAATCATTGAAATAAAATGTTTATGATTCTAAGTTTAATATACAGTAAAATGTAGTCATGTTATGATGATATATTATACTTTTAATAATTTTTGTATTTTATATAAAACTAATAATTTGTTTGTAATTTTATCTTTAAAATAACACGTTATTCAAATTTTAAATAACAATGCCATAATGTATTTTTGAATTTTTAAAGTCTTTCATCAAAAAAATATGAAAATTTTAATGAGCTGAAATTCACTCGATATCTGCTTTAAGTATGACGATAATAATAATTGCCATTTTAGAATTTAGATATGATGAATGATGACCAATTGTAATATGAATAGGTTTAAAAAAATTTTTTGGTTATTTTTGGTAAGAATTCAAATGATAATCTCAGTGTGACCAATGGAAAATGTACGTTTTTGAAATTAACTACTCTGTTATTTTTTACTGAGAATTTAAATTGAATAGTCAAAGTTGTTTGTAATTAGGTACATGTCATTTTAAAAATTTGTAAATAATTGTGAACAATTACGTCAGGTAGATGGTGTCTATCCATCTTCCTGAATGCAGTGAAAACCTGAAAAACTCCTTTTATCATAGTATAGTTGTAGGTTACTATATAATACCTACATTATAAGAATGGAATAAATATATATAACATTATAATTATTTACATATTTACAATTTTATCCGTTCTTTCTATTAGGTATTCATCAAAATTAAAACATGTGATTTTACAAAATTAAATTTTTAATTTTATTAACGTATGACAATTTAATTTATACAAACTTATGAAGTTGATTTTACTTTTGCAAGTATAATGTAAATATATATAAAAAGTATATAAATATAAAATTTTGTAAATTCTATAATATATTATTTTAGGGTAATTATATTGTATTTATTATAATTTCACATGTAGTGTTATAACTGTATTTACTACTGTGTTCTCTAAATATTGCACTTATCATGAACAATTAAGTTACTTGCTTTGTACTAAAAAACAAAAAAAAAATGTTTACCATTTAATTAAAATGTGACCGGAAATACTTTTTTTACCAGATTCATTATATTTTTATGAACACAATGTTTAACTTATATTTATCATACGTATGTGGCACAAAAAAGGGTGAATATTTGTAATGCTATATAGGGCCTATATTACATGTTCTTTTTATTTTTTTTAATTGTTTTAAAAAATACTTGGTTGATGAATGGTTATATTTTTGTATTGTAATTGATATAATATATTGAAAAAAAAATGAACATATATTTTGGCTTTTGAAGTACGGCTTATAAATTGATTAATTTTATATCATTGACTATACATTTGAATACTACTCGTGCATATTATAAATAATGTATAATTTGGTTATGTTAGATTAGATAGCTAGGTCTGATTTTTGTAGTTTTGTTAAAATTTAAAAAATATTAATTTTTTAACTTTTTATCATTACGTATATCATTATTTATTATAAGTAAATAACTAAATTTTCAAAATATTTAGTTTACATATAAGCTATTCATACTATAAAAATAAAACAATTCAAAATATTCTACGGAAAGTGTATTTTTACGTTTAGGATAACACCTGCAATGATATAATGTTATATGATAAAATATATTTCAATAATTAATATTATACTCGAAATATCATAATTTAATAGATTAATTTATAGAACTAGTTATAGTTATAGAGATTTTTAATTTAACATGTCATATGAATAATAGATTAATAAATTACTAATAATAAAATATAAGTATATTTATTAAAATATCTTTATAATTCAAAAATATAGGATGACGGTCCATATTTATTCGGAAACGTTTTTTTTATTGTACGTATACAATGATTTGTTAAGTTAAGATATTAACTATTTATTAACTATTTATTTTATTTAACTATTTTTTTTTTTTTTTTTTTATATTTTATATTTGTTAAGACCCTAGTGTGACATTTCCGGTTTTTATTATTTAGATTGTTTAAAAGTTAAAAAAAATTAATTTAATAATATTCATACACATAAATATATTATTATTATTAAATGTTACTGAATTTTATAGAAATTTTAAGGTCAAATAAAAAACTGTTACAATTATCTAAAAAAAAAAAATTCCTAAATATACACGTTAGAACGTGTGAAATATATAAATTATGTTATTTAATATCTTTTATAAAATCCGACAAGACCTTTGCACAACAATATATGATAAATAATAATAGCGACTAAACGTCATTAGAGCTATGTTATCCTTCTTGGCCATCCTGGGGGAGTTTAATCGGTGTTTAAGCTTCGTTTAGCTCAGATCGTCTACGGTAATGAATGTACAAGGTCTAATGTACTATTAGATGAAAAATACGGCTGCTTGGATATTAATTTCATCAAATAAATAAAATAAGTGAAAAATATTGTTTCAACACTTTATAATAAATGTACTACAATGCGGGGTGATGAAAATTATCAATTAATTAAAAAAAGGAATATAATGTAAATATTACTGTAAACTGCAGTCGTAAGTATTTTTTATAGTTAATATGTAACAGTTTGTAAAAGTTATTTAAGCTATTTTATAGTTAATCAAAACGAAATAATAAACAATAAAACAGCATAATTTAAAAATATATTTACCATAATTGGTATAAAAAAGATGTAAGTTTTGTTCGACTAAATTATAATTTAATACAAAAAAGGTAAAAAAAAAAAGTAAAAAACTATACAAAAAAGAAAAATTAAAAACATGGTGATCCCAAAAGCCGTATTTTTGCGATGACCCTCCTAGGTGCGATATTATATTGTTATCTTTAAATGTGTCTTTCGCTGTAAAGGTTTTTACTGTGGCTTTTGCAGCATGGCAAAGTCATCCCACCGGACCCAAATCAATCGATTCGTGCGGAGTAAGTACTCGGAGTTGATATTTTTCGTTGTTTTGTTTTATTATTTTCATTTTCACCATTCTTTTTAATCACTTAAAGTGGTCTCCAACAAAACGAGACGTGTCTTCTTTCCGGCGGAAAGCGTCGGCAGCTGGCGGATAGCACGCAAAGTCTATTTATCCGAATGTGCTATTAGGCCCATCATTGACCGGTATATAATGAATCAATATTATATCCGTGAAAAACACCACCGCTGCCGACGCGAACGATCGAGCGAGTGCTGTTGGGTGTGTGGTTTGTTGGGTGGGTGGTTATATGGGGTGGTTGACGGAGTATGAGCCGGACGGACTATACCCTTGGACGGATGACGGTGTGGAGGGGGCCCGGGACAACGTATACGCGCGCGTACGTTCGACTCCAACGAATTCACGCCGGTTCGACCCGCTTGCCATCACGGATTACGTGCCCGCAGCGTGTTTAGTAACAAACTGCTAATATATGTGTTCAACTATAGAGTACAAAAAAAAAAAAATAGCCGCACGTCGTTTTTTTTTTTTTTATCGATTTCCCACATAGGTAATAATATACGCGTATACAAGTCCCGTGTACGAAACACATATTGCATTACGTATACAGTGTATAAGTCGTATAGGCACGTGTACACGTTAAAATGAATAAACAGCATTTTAATGTTATAATAATAATACTATATACAGTATAATATTATCGTGTATATAGTACCGATAATTCGCCGGGCGCAATCGATACATATTTACTTATATTATGTAGGAGTATACAAAAATATATCGAAGAAATGAAGACGATCGTGCTCTTAAGTCGACACAGTAGTAAATAGAATATCTACATACACGCACACATTTTCATATAATACCTAAACCGACTTTACTAATACAACAACAGCAACAATATTATGATGTACGTACAATATAACAAGTTGCATGTGTGGTTTGCATTATGTCTTCATATTTTATTATAATAATAATATTATTATAAAAAATTGTATTGTTCGGCACTACATTTGGTCTGCACAAAAATAAGACGGAATAATGTGAGCTCTCTGGTTGGTACAACAATAATAACGTTGAGGATACGAAATCGACGGCGCACGTAGGTATATGAAATATTTTAGGCTATAGTTGACCCTTTAAATTTGAAAGCAATCTTTTTTCATTCAATCATTGCACATACGAATAACACGAACCGGAATAAATATCGTCTTATTGAAAAAACAGTCGATATTATTATTATTATTTTTTTAAATTTGGACACATCTAAATGTTTCACTGCTTCATCAGTTTATTAATTTACATATTTTTTATATATATAGCTCTCGAAAACCAATTTTGAATCCATAAATAATTTTTCTTAACGTTATATACAGTGAGAAACAGTGATCAAATTACAGCTAATAGAGGTACCTTTGTAATTTCTTGATTTCCTTTTTTAATGTTAATTAATTTGGTTAATATAAAATTAAAAAATGCTTTATGTATCTACTTAAAATGTTTAAATCAAATAATACACAAAATTATTTTTTATCGTATATTTTTCAAAAATTCTGAAGAACATAAATTGTATAGGCCAACCAAAAAATAAATAAAATAAAGGTAATATGAACATTAGACACTATTCAGTAATCACAACTTTTTACTCAATAATATCTTTTATTATGAATTTGAATAAAAAAAATATATATATATATATATATATATTTATTTTACGTATGATCTACATATTCATTTCATGTGTAAATAACACTTAACCAACTATTGTGTGAAAAATTAAAAAAAAAACCAAAAGAAATCGATTTTTTTATTATAATGTATTTCACTTTTCACTGAACAAATTTATAATTTACTCGAATATAACTGATAATAGCTGATAAACTATTCACTAACTATATGATTAACATTTTGAGAAAACCTATTAAAACTTTGAATTAATAAAATGTTCTTAATAACGCATTGATAAAATGTACCTATATATTGTGTTTTATTTTTAAACAAATTTTAGAATCAAAACTTATATAAGCTAGTCTTATAGTATAACAGGATAATAATATACATAATATATTAATATATCGATATTCGATATAAGAAAAGGATACAAATAGTATATAGGATTTAATTTTAGAATTTTTCAGTAGGTACACTTAAATATTTTTTTGTAACTGAAAATTGTTATCAATTAAAAAGTATATTTTTAGTGAAACATTATTTGATTAGATTATTTTTGTTTGATTACAATATTACTGTTGAAAGTATTTTAAAGTATTAAATAATAACCATGCTATTACTTACGACCTTACGTTAATAATAAATAAATAGTTTCAATAGGTACCTAGTTAAAAAATACCTACAATTAAACATAAAAGTTATTTTATGCTTTAGCAATATTCATCATGGAAATTCCAATATCCTAAACGAAAATTTTGTCCAATCAAATGATTCATTTAAATATTTACTCGCAATTTGAATTTTTAATTGTAAATTGCATAATCGCCTCCCAAATGAACATGTTTTATTATGCGATAGAACATATTAAGTAATATATCATAACGTAAATACCACTGTCTCTTTTATGTAAATAATAATATATAATTTATGCAACTAAACAATACATCAATTGATATTAGGTGGACGTATAATATAATTTTAAATGGTTAAAGTTTTCAACACTTTTATTGCGTACGTATTTAAGTGATTCTCACTACAGTAGTACAGTATATTGTATATACTTGTAATAGTAGGTAACTTTTAATAAATTGAAATCACTCTCATATCATCAGAAGATTTGGTAGTTATGAACGGTGTATAAATAGATATTAAAAAAAATCTATTGGACTACGTTTAACTATCATTAAATAACTTTTAGTTACGATTACGAAATAATAAATGATTTATTTATGCCGAAACCGCATTGCTTGATAACTTTATAACGAGGTAAATCGTCGCCAGAAAGTAGTCGACGTATTAATACGTATATTTTTCGTATATATATTGTATTTATTAAAATTACAGTATTTAAGATGGGAATGAATCAGACCAAATTAAGGTAAATGCACAAAAAAAAAAATGATTAAATCATAATATGTATTATGAAAATTTTTATATTGTGAATAGTGTGTGTATAATATATTAATATACCTACATTTTAATTATTAAAAAGGTATAATTCTAATAAATTACTCGAATCTTCGTAGTGTTGTACATAACTTTTCCACGGTGAGCACAAGTATTATAATCTGCTTATTTTTAGTGTGGAATTCAGCTAAATCCATACACTATACATTCATATAATATATATTTATATGTATCTATTTGAAAATGAAAAAGAATAGACGTGACGTATATATTAATGAACAGTAGTTTAGTTTCGTAGTGAAAAAGTAAATTACAACAAACGCCAATTTAATGTCTTTATTGATAAAAGTATTATAGTTAACTGTGGTGTAACTATTTGTTACTTTGTCTCGTGGAGTGGGAGGGGGTAATTTGTACGAATTTATTAATACGCTGTGGCGACAATACTGATGACGTAGGACTTTCTGAAAGTAATTTAATTTATAGTATCGTCATTAGATACGGATAACCAAGTAAGTGGTCGGAACTGGGCAAGTTTGAGAGTTAGTGACCAAGTCAAAACCTAAGGAGTTATTTCCATGCAGTGCTGGAAAACAATATACACTATTTTTATATAAAAGTAATTTACTAATCTTAATTGTAATATAATAATTATTAAGTCAAGTAGTATTAGTTATGTTATAAATTTATAATTAATACAATATAATATAACATTTTTATACAATTTTAATTAATATAAATGAGCTAATCGTTGAAACTACCAATCTCATTTGAAAAACTGTTTTTGCATTTGGTTGCCCAGTTCTTGAGGAAAGTTATAGGCAATTTGAAATCACGCTACGACTTTTAGAAACCAAGCAAATGAAAAAAAACTGCTTAGCATAAACGAAGTAATAGCGTTGGTGCGCATTGTGACTACACGATGGACAAGGAGTCGACAATAACCTGCACAATGTCAGTTAATGATGAGATAAGTTTTAAAAAGTTGATGAAATTTTATTCGTCGGTCATAGATATTTGTACATCGACCGTGTCCATTATCATACAGTGTAATAACGAGTTGAACCACATTTTAATAATATAAAAGGTGTTAAATTTATATGAATAACGAAGTACACGTATACAGCTAGTAGTACATAAGTATAGTATTTATGTATATATATCTATACAGCAGACGGGTTGTTTAATACGATTTAAGTCATGCTGGGATCAGTTTTAATAAAAGAGGTAGAATATAATTATAATTTATTTACAAATAATATGGTAAACGATACAAAATAATTATATTATACAATTTATTTTAATAACTAACGTAAAATAATGATAGATTGATTTTCAAAAATGTAATTTTAAATAAATAATATAATGATAATATAAAAGTTTTGGAATAACAATATTACATAATTTATTTAAGTAGATTACATGAAATGATAATCAGTGCAACACACACTGCTTTTTTAAGCTCGATTCACGTATTTATAGGTGAATAAAATAAAAAACCTTATTATTATAACAATTTTAAGGCAAATTAAAATTAAGATATGTGAGAACTTGCCATTTTCAAAGTAACCATTCTACAACCCAACCCATGTGTAAAAATATTGCATATTTCGCTGTTATTTATATTAATTATTATGGAAATAGAGCGACTTTTATAATATTTTTAGAACAGTAATAAAATTATTGATCAAAAAAGAAAAAGTATTTAGAAAAGTCATGCAATTTCATACAATCATCGATTTTACAAATGTTTGCACTCGAAGTTTAATATGTCCTTTATTTTACATAAGACGGTTTAGCAAAACGTTAATCGATCCAAATACCCACTATTAGGTGAAGGTCAAAAATCAATTCATAAGTTTTCCGATGATTACTTTTGCTTTCCATGCCGAATTCCGGAAAGATGTTGAAACTACAACCACAGTCGCATAATAATATATCCGTCAACAGATTTTAACAATACTATTTCTGAGTTTATTGCTAGCTCTACCATTATTATTATTTCTGTTACTGTTGGTGGTGATATTTTTTAAAATTAAAGGGCCGATCATGACGTTGTTGCTGTCTACTATCGGTGCAGTGACAATGCGCGTAAACGTGTTTCACGTGCTCTCGGTTTGAATGACAAAATTAATCGGTCACACGGCGTTCCATATATGCAATTCATGTATGCGTCGTTTTTTATAAGTAGAATAATAATGATTATTATTAATTATTAGTATTGAAGACGATGGAAATATAATAATAATTAAAGCGTTACCGCTACCGAGTCAATGATCAAATTGTATGTGTATACGGGCACACATAAAATGTGGTGGGAGCTTTTCAACATTACCCACACCACACATGTCATATATTTACTAACTTTAATATATATACGTAGGTCTTCACAAAATCACTATTGAAACCGAATCGAAAATATTCACTAAATAAAATATCGAAAATTATAGGTATTATGTTACACATTTATTTTGTAATCGATACAATCAAAATAATTTAAAACTATTAATTTCTTCACTACAAATTGAATATTAAAAGGCAAAGTTAGATTGGAAATATAATATGTATCGTGTTTATATTTTTGTTCAATAAAATATGTGCTCATGATAATAATATATTTTGTGTTTTAAAATATTGTTGTTTGTATTATGTTATTGTATTATAGTTATGTTTTAATACTATATAAATACACTACACTAAATTAGTTACTCTCGTCATAATTTATTAATGTCAAAGTGTTTAAGACTTATACGAATATAATTATTTAAAACTTTTAATGGATACCAATAAAATAAACAATTAATTCATTATAATAGATAAGCACATACGTTATTAATTATTAACAAATCAAAAATTACAACTTTTTCGGTTTTATTTATTAATTTTCATTCAGATAATTTAGACGTCCTTTATTATTTAAACATTTCTTTTGGCCTCTGCTTATAACTTTGCAATACTGTTATAATGCATACATTTTTATTTTTTAAATGTTCCAAACCAACAATCGTTAATCATATTTAATTATTTAAGTTTAAACAGAATGTAAGGTAATATATCAAGCAGAATTTCCTTTTTATCGATTCATAACTGTTTTTAATTTTTTGTTTAATCCTTTTGCGAGCTGTTTATGTAAATATATGAAATTCACTGAGTGGAATTGCGGTGAAAAATAAACTTTAACGTTTAAAAATCAATAAAAAAAATAACAATTTGTTTACTTATACTTCATGCACAAATTTTAATAACATCGTATATGCATATATCATGTTATAGTTTTTACACGACGTACATAGCATGCTACAAATGATCCATAGATTAATGTAAACTTATTAATTTTAAAAAATAAATAATTTACATTTAAAAATTGGTCTATCAAGTTTATAAAGGAAATCGAGAACCTTTAAGATCAAATTGTTTTACGTTTAGGTTGAATTCATATTTCCAGAAATTATTCAATAAATTTAATTGAAACAAAGATAAGATACCTAAAATAAGTAAAATTACGACACAAAATAAAAAATATCATACTATTCTCTAATATCGTATAGAGTAATTACTTTTAACTTTTAAGTGATGATTCAATAAATAAACAGATCAATGAGCCAAATTAAGTTTATTATAATTAGTTAAATTAAGATTGAAACCCATTTCACATAGTTAATATTTAAGTGTAGTTTCATTTAATTAGACACTAATTTAAATTTTATACTGCCACCTTTCGTTTTTTCCATAGATTAATATATAATATTATCCATATATCTGTATTAGCTACTATAGCTAAGAATTGAGATACTTTTACCACTCTTATTTAGAATTATTTAATATAGATGCTTATAAAATCCTATATAAAATACTTCAATTGAGTAGTTACGTGATTTCTATAAGCACTTAAATACTGTTAAACATATTAAAAAAATCGTCTAAATAATTAAAGTGTAAAATGTATTAAAATTATAATAGCCAATATTTAAATACTAGTATTAAATACTCGTATATTCTAGTTTAAATAATTTAAAATAGATTGTTATTTATAATTCATGATATATTTTAAACATTTTAATAGAAAATGAATTAGTATGCATAAGCAATTTTAATTTTATAATCATATATTTTTCTTTTATTCACTTAGAAAATCGTTAAATAAAAATTATTTTGACGATTTTTTTATTAAAGAACGTGGATTTTGTTTTAAAAAAAATTAAACATTATATTATAATGTTAATGTGCACTTAAAAAGATCACTTAAATAGTTTTTTTTTTTTTAATTATCTCTTAAAAAGCACTAAAATATACTTTTAATATTTTCTTTGTAACTTAATATATAATCTTATTTAATTTATTCATATTAAATATGGTTGTAATATAATTATAAACCTTGTTTACAAAACTTATTTTACGACACATTAGTGGGTACTGTTATTAATAATATAATATTATTTAAAATACGACATGAAATTATAAACTATTTCTATTAATATTTTTGAATGTTTTAAACAAAACACATTTGCACGTGTGTATGTATAACTATATAGTATATATGTATAATAATTTGTTTCTTAAGTTAGGGTTTTTAAACTTAACATAGTAATACATATTCTTATTTTTGTTGTATTATATTTACGTATTAACAAAATATGTATATTATTATATTAAAAAAGTTTGTTTAAAATTTTTAAAATTTTGATCTGTTGATAATTTTTTGCTGTTATGTAGCTCTGTAAATACATAAAAAAAAATACTTTCACATAAAAATCCTATACAGTACTGAAATTCCCAACAGGCTTAAATATGTTTCAACTCAAACAACAGGTATATTAAATGTTAAAATAAATAAAAATATATTTTAAAATCTAAAAAATTAATCTCCATAGAAAGTGGTGTGATTAACGTAAATGATAATTTACAGAATTTGGGTAGCGTTTTTATTAAAATGAGTTATCAATAATTGCATTTGATGAAAAATTAAAAACTATTCCATTCTTCTCAGGTATTAATTTTAATGTATGGAATATATTAAGGCATTATAAAGTATATTAAGTATAGTGTGTCATACAAATTTAAAAGTACCTACGCTTAAAGCATTGCAATTTTCGTTTGTTTTTAATGTGATTAAAAAATCAACTTATCCATTATAATTAGATATATTATTATTGTATTATAACAACTATATTTTTATAAGTTATAGCTTAGAAACTCTATAATTCTACTCGATAAACGATATAAATACGTGTATTTATATTTTTTTTTATAAAACGAGAATGTGATGACCTTTTGTTGTATTGAATGATTTAAAATATAATGCTTAAAAACATTAGTATAACAGTAAGATATATTTCGTTAGTTATTATGTTTTAAAATTAAATACAAGGTAAAAAATTATGGAACCCAGGCTAAAAAAAAAATGCATAAATACGAGTATAATAATTAAAATATGATAGCTTGAGACTAATTGTAAATCATAAAAAACCTAAATGACCTTACCAGCGAACACAAGCCTTGATTGTCTTGGTCTATTATGAGAAAATGAAAAGTTATCAACCGTTAATATAAACTGCTATGAATATAAATGGTTCGACGAAAAGTTTATTTTGACGACCCAATACAATTAAAACTATTCGATAAAATTGTCTATAATGAAAACGAAGTAAATATTGAAATAAAAGTAATTTAACAACAAGTCAGATTTTCTATGTTATTTAGTTCTACGCGCATACGTATACAATTGTAGCATAACATTAGAATACTAATTATTAGTATGATAATTAAATAAACAGTTATTTAATATTATATAAAATAAATTGTTTGTTTAACCAAAACTATTTAAATAAAAATAGCTAGAAAGATAAAGATACGTCATTAACACAAATTTAATTGTTATAAAAAAAATATGATCAACGCTATTATTTTTAACAGTATTATTGACGTGTGTTTTTAAAGATCACGTTGTGTTAATATATATTTTGTCACTTCCTACATAATAAACTAAAATACTTGAGCTAGCCTAATAAATCCAATATTGAATCAGTACAATATATTATAGTACCGAATAAATGTAATATAAATCATTTTAGAATAACTTAAAAATATGTGATATATTATATTAAGTTTAAAGAGTATGAATAAGCTGTCAAATAAGCAATGAACGAATTAAATATGTCCAACTTACTTTAGTTAGGGTGACGCTATGTTGATGGGATATTTAACTGACCGTATAGTATTTTTACCTACTGACAGCTTAAATCGTCATTTAAACTTTAGTTATCAAATAATTTTAAAACTCATCTGTATTTGATAATATTGGCATTTAGTTTTAATATGCACACAACGAGAGAAGATTAAATAACCCGAGTCTATGATGCACACATTAATCATTATTATGGATGTTCATAAATTATTATAGACGAAGGAAAATAATTTAAATAATTGTTCGCGTCGTTCTGTCTTATTATAATACTTTTGAATTTGGCCATTACATTGAAATACTCAAAATTACCTTTTACGTTTATCTTATTATTATTCTTGTTATGTCTTTAGTTCTTTACTATAATATTATAACTCTTAAATCTTTAAAACAGCCTGAAGACCGATTGAATTTCTGCGTGTCCAAATCCTAATAATCTGTTTCTTTTCATCTCTTATCCTGTCAACATTAACGTAACTTTGATTTATCTATTTCTTAGTTGTTCAATTGTTGTCAATTCCTCCTACAAGCTGCTGTTCTATTGATTATCATGTTCCTGTTTTAGTTTTATTCTGTTTGGGTTTGATTTTATAAACTAAAATAAATAGATAAAAATAAAAAATATTATTTTTAAATACAATTGAAATTTATATGCAATTATATCATCAGTATACACATTTATACATAGAAAAGTAGATACTTTGTATTACTATGTAAATGTTAATACAAAATATGTGCTCAATACGTACATGAAAAAATAAATAAACTTGAAACGAAAGTATTATTGTTTGCTTTACATTAATTAATTCATTTTCAGTAGAAAACATAAAATTTGTTTAGTTTACTCATTTATCACAAGAATTGTATACATTTAATATTCATATTACAGTTTTGTTTTAACTACGGGGAATTCCTAATTGGTTAGTTTGTAAAAAAATAAAATTGTTTGCAATGAGTTTATGTTTACACACTATATGAAAAGTTACAATAAATGATATATCGAGTCATTATAACTCACTGTAGTTATTTTATTTAGAATTTTACTTCAAAATGTATAGTCATAAATTATAATTGTACCCATACCTGTAAATTATATTATTTTACAAAGATAATTTCAAAATACATCTTTAGAAAGGTCTAAAGTGTATTAATTAATAGAAAAATTTATAATAAAAATGTTATAATTTATGTTTCATACAATGCCTAAATATTTCCAAAATAGCTGTACTTTGATAAATAATATATTATTATGAAACCTTACCTGTAATACCATTTATTTGAATAATATATGATAATCTTTATTCAATGTTTCTTAATTTATATTTATCCAGTATTTGCGTAAAAAAAAAAATATTACCTAGTTAAAATATGATATCTATAATAATTTGTTCCACAACATTCATAATTAAATAATTAAAAACAAATTATTTTAGAAGTAAATACTGTATATTTTATAAATACTTATTAATGATATCATATTATAGTAATAAATAATAATTAATATAAAGGTTGTATATAACCAAAATTCGTTCTAGATGTATAGCATTGCAATTGAGTAGGAACACAACAACCAATAAAATAGTAATTTTGAAAATATTTGTTGGTGTATAAAATCTTTATCGTGATTGTATTTGTTATTTTATTTTCTGTTTATGTTAGCAACAAATTAATTAAATAAATATATACATAGTGATCACAGATAAAACATTTAATTTTTTTTTTTTTTTGACATTCGTGGGCACTAAGTCGTACATTCGGGTGACGGAAATAGTTGAGGCAGATGAATTCGTTTTGATAAATATAATACATCACAATATAGTAGGTTAAGGTCAGGATTAGATTTGGGTTTGAAAAAAGTGAACTTTTGCGGCAATAACTGCTAGTTGAGTGAGTGAAGCGGAAAGGGTTTAACAGTAGTAAAAATTTACCTCGAGAAAAGTTGGTTCAATTCACGCGTTGTGTCGCTAGCAAACGAAAAACTTTTTCGAGACAGGTCGAAAACCATTTCCATTTTACCTTCCATTCTATGTAATTTGATATTAATATTTTTTCATAATTCATAACACCGTCTACCCCCGGTAAAAAAATTGTGAGTTATTTAAATTTCAGTCACATAAACGTATCCCTATTCTTCTCTAAAAATTATAAAGGTATCATGCCATTAAACAAACAATTTTTGAAACAATATATATATATATACGAGTATATACCTTCTTATAATTTGTATTCAATTCAAAATACTTACCATTAATATTTACAATCACGATTATTTTTTTTTATTCATTTAAATGTTTGTTGAAACTTAATATTGTAAACCATATGATGCATAATTATTATGGAGCACGTTCATCTATCTCATGATTAAAGACCGTTTATGATGATGTTTAGTTAAATCGACCAGAGGTTTAATAAATGCGTGTCAACTCATTTGATAAAAAAATTATAATTGTACAATTATTTAAAATAAATCCTAATTATTAGTAAAATGTATAAATTAAATTCTCAAAATATTTAAATTTTGTACGAAATCAATGATATAAATTATTACAATGTCCTATATAATAAAACAAATAAATAATATCTATAAAAATTTTTATAAATTATTTAACATTTTTTTTTTTTATGTTCTCAATTAATTAATTTTTTTTATTGATTCATTCAAGTCATTTTTATTTTGTTTTTAATATATTATTTGTTTGAGAATTTAAAACTAACCGATTATTTACAAAATAATATTGACAGTTGACGTTTTAATCAAATATCTACTGTTTATCAAATGTTATATTAAAATCAATTTTAATTTAACTAAAGATATAATAATATGTATACTTATAAAAATCATTTCCATAATTCAAAATATTATAAATTTAAAATTATACTATTCATGTACACTGTTTGTTGCAATAAAAAATATTTTAACTGTGCATAATTTAACACACTATTGGACAATAAGTATACTATTGTTCATTTATGAGGTTTGCTTCAGGTAGTATATTATAATATTAGGTATTACATGAGTGAATAACCTGGAATAGAAATTAATAATTGTCTATTGCACTCCCAAGGACAGAGTTTGACCTAAAAAATATACATTGTATTGCCGATACATCAAGTATCTAGTATAAAAACATAATTTATTTGTATACGATTAAGAAAAAAAGATGAAAAATAATATCATAATAACGCAAAAGAAAAAACACCATGTAAGTTCGATTTCTAAAAAGTTTGTTTTCTGAAAGCATCGCGCGATGATATCATCTTCTTTCGAGAACTATAATTGATTCACGATTTGTATGCATTATTTTTTTTTCCACGCCCTGCCTTGTGTTTAAAAGCCACCCGGCTTGGTTCTCAAAAGGATTCCGTGCGTGCGTTCACAGTCTTGTATGAAATTTGCAACGTCGTTTGTGTAATCCTCGGTTGGTATGGTTTAACGTGCAATTGTGTAGAAATCATGCATGCTATAACAGCTATCTAGTTTATACAAAATATCATATATATATTATTATTACTACTATTATTATTAACATGTGTGCATACAATATGTCAACTATACGATTTACGGTTCGTCTAAACGCTGCATTTGTCATTGTTATCTATATATATATTATTGTATATTATATAATACAAATTATAGATCGTAAACACATCATAATAATATTATATTAGTTGGTCAAAATTGACACACATTTGATTCAATATTGGTAAATGTTTAAATATTTTCAATCGGACTAGCTGATAATATGACTTTTATTAATCAAACTTGAAATTACGTATGATCTAGGAACTATTAGCATTATGTGTAGTTCGTCGTTAATTATTGTTTATGTAAATATTTTAGTTTAATACCTGATTATATTACAACATTGATTTTTTTAAATGTTATATTTTTTATTTGAATATAATATTTAAAATTAAAGTCTTTTGTCATGGATTAGCTATTATTTTCCCGTGAAGAATATTACATTTAGAAGGAGTATCAATGTAAATTATATGTAAATTATGTATGCTAGATAAGATGATATACAGAAATATATCTTAAAAATTAAATTTTTATAATACCTTACATAAAAATAAACAAAAAAATCGCTCTGCTGTATAGTAGAGGTGGAGAGTAGGTTAATATTACTATAATGGATGATGTGTTAAATTTGAATGCAATGCTGGGTATCATTGTACACGAAAATCGATTCTGAACGGAGATGATTTTTAAATCTAGGATATATTATACTTTTGTATTACCTATATTTAAATTTAAACATGTAATTGTAACAATGTGACAAAAATACATAACTACTAAAATAGTATCTGATTAAATAATAAAAAAAAGTAGGTACTTGACTAAGTCACCACTGAGGTTTAACCTCATATTAGTAAAATGCAGTCTTACCAATTAATTAATTATTTATCATTTGAACTATCGTAAGATTAAAGAAAAACGCAAAAGTAGAAATATAATAGTATAAAATAAAAGAAAAAGCAAAGATAAAAGTGATAATTTTCTTTATTTATGCTGTATACAAGAAAGCAGGTATAAGATAATATAAAACAAGTAGACAATAATGTAATATATTATATATGTATATACCTATATATATATATTACAAATAAATAAGCAAAATATTTTGAAAATTAAAGTATGTAAAGAAAAAAACTAATTCAACTATTTTATAAAAGTTTTAAGTTTCTACGACAAAGTAGTACATTTTTTATTAATCACAAAAATCGTTTAAATAATATATTATTGTTTTACGCGTGAATTTTTGATTTCGGAAAATTAATACTTTAGACGCTCGTAAAATTTTTTTATTTAAATTATGCTCGAATTATTTTATAATTATTGTAAGAAAAGCGTATGGGTAGTCCTGCATTACATTTTCAGTTTTTAGCTTTTTATATAAAATTGTTAATACATTAATTTTTAACTAAAAAATATATAAAAATTTGTGATTTTTATTAACTTTGTCAATATTTCAACTTCAAAAGCTTATAAAAAAAAGTGTCTATGTATTTTGATAAGTTTTGAATAACTATAAGACCAACTTTTGTGAAATATTTTATTATATTTTCAAGTATTTTGTCCTTGCGATGATGTGTATATTAATATTTATACAAAAATAACTCAAAAAAATCAAATATTTCAAACGCTTATAACATGGGTGGCCAAATTGTTGATCTTAAAACGCTTATCAACAAAAATATTAAGTACAACTTATAAAAATCTTAAATTAAATTTCAAAGATTTTTTGGAATGCCAATTTTTTTTTTTAATCGGCTTTTTAAAAAAAATACTTAGAAAAATCGAAAATTTCAATTGTCTATGAAAGTTAAAATATTTTAAAAATTCAATCATAAATAAATAACGCTAATACAAACATTTGGTGAACATTTCATGTATTTACAATGATTCGCTTTTGAGTAATAGAAAAATAAAAATCGATTTTGTCGAAAACTGGTTATGCGTGAAAATTTCCGTTTTATCGTTACTTTTTTAGGGTTTTTCCTGACGCTAACGAAAACTATTGGAAGTTTTTTACCCTTCAAAGTACCAACTACATACACTTTCTTTTTAGAAACGGGGCTAAAGTTAAATTCAAAATACTATTACTACTCCAAAACGAAATGACAGACACAAAAATAAAAATAAAACAAACATCATTGTAAAATTAATACATTCATCACTTCTTTCAGAATCTAAAAGTTCCAAAACTATTTTGTATTATTTTGATTTTATATTAATTTTTAAATTAAAAGGTTTGATATTATGATTGTTGTTAATTAGTTATGTAAAATAAATCCATTCACTGCAATATGGTGTCTAACTAAAAAAAAAATGCGATAAATTATGGTTAATGTATTCGTGCAATAAATGGTAATAATCGTTCTTTGAAAAAATATAAAAACAATTCTATTATTATTGCTATATTTTATATATACCTCCGCTTTACTAAATATAAATAACAGTAGCTTTAAATATAAAATATTAATAACATTATATATTATATTAAAAAAAAAAAGTTGTGTATGCCAAACATTTATTTTTCTTCGTTTCATTTATCCAGTACAAAGTATTCACATAAATCTAACGTCACATCAAGTATAAAAAATAATAATAACAAAACAAACTTTGCTTGTATTTTTTTTTTATTATTATTATTATTATTTTTTTTTAATAAGATTAAGAACTCAGATTTGTATATACATTGACAAAATAGACTAAAAGTACTTTGTTATTAAATGAAAACTAATGTAATTTATAAACAAAAAAGTAACTTCACAATATCGCCATTAGTTATATATAGCATTACTTACAATTTATTTGAATTTACATATATAATTTACATTTCAAGTTTTTTTTTTGTTTTCCAATTTACATAATTGCACAACGCACAGTGTGCATTGTTTCGGAAAACTCATTCGAGTAGATGAGAAAGTGATAATAATGAAAATAAAATCATTGCCATATAAGATGTATCCAACAAAAAGTTCTGTTTTGGAGATAAAACTTACTATTCACAAGTCATTCAAAAATTATTATACGTTAATTTTAATTTTAGTAGAATTTTTGGTTTTAGATTTTCATTTAAATATAAATTCAATACGATTAATAGAACACAAGAAACTAGTATTTAAATTTAATATACTTAATATTAGTTAATTCAAAGTTTAAATATGTAAAACAACAGTATCTTATTTATAATATTTTTTTGGTATTAAAAGATGTAAATTTATCAAATTATTATATTTCTGTATTTCATTTTGTATTAAATAAAACTATATAGAACATAGACAATTTGTCATGATATAATATTCTGTCTTGCACATCATGTATAATTAAACTGATGTCTACAAATATGCATAGTATACACGCAATATTCTATTATTATATATTCTCTCAAATCATTGTAATAAACAAGCAAAGGTAATAAATTAATAAACAACTACTAGATTGTCACGCACATATAATAAGAACCTCTATCTTTATCACTATCAAAAGAGACTATCCATATTTTTAAGGTCACGTATTAGGGAATCGACACGTATTTATAATGATAAGATAAAAGACATGTGTCTTTCCTACATAAATTCTGCCAGAGAAAAGAGATGACTAAAAAAAGTATTTTCTACATAGGAAAAAGATAGTTCTTCGGAAGTGTCGAGGCCTTTTATAAAACCATCATCCACTCTCTGGTTGGCATAGCCGTATTGTTTTTTCACCAATGCATGTGGTGCGCCCAACTTGATAACAATTAGTCCTCAGAATATCAAATCCTGTGAGTGACAATCTAACTCTTATTTATTAATTTATTATATTTAAACTTCCTTTTTACAATGAAATGTACGCATTTAATTACTATTCATTCGCCTGTTATAATAACCACATGTATGAGTATAGTTTTGTCACAGTATTGAAAATTGGCTATATCTGTAGATGATTTATATATTGAAAAGTTTTTTATTTCATTTGGAAATCGCCATATTTCATATAAATTAAAAATAATTTTAAATTATAACATAAGTTTTATTTGAATAAAACCGGCTGTGTGAAATAAATTACTAAATGCTAATAATTAATGCATAGTAATGTAAGCTAAAATATGAAGGTAGGTACTATATTTATTTTATTATAATTCATACAAAATGAAAAAAAAATGAAAAAAAGATAATAAAATGAGATAAATTCACGCATGACTCGTTGTGCATCTCTAGCAAGATAATATATTTATCAGCAGCGTTAAAATTAATACCAACTGATTAATGAATAATTATTGGTATATCATAATGTATTATGTAAACTAATCGTGTCGTTATTTTGCATATAAATTTAAAATGTCCAAATGTCCACTTGTACACAAAACCGATTACATTATTATCATGATATTATAAATATTAATATCTATTATCTATATAATATTTATTTTATCACTCCAATGAACACTGGCTATTATTATTATACTATTATCACTGAGTATGACGGCGCATTGTGTATGCAAAACACCTACACGCGTGCATTCAGCCGAACGTAAAAACGGAATAATATAAATCATGTTGGCACCATATTATTATAAAATGATATTATTATTATTATTATAGTGTAGGTACTCGTAGAAATCGTTCATACTTTTTTTTTATTACGGCTCTAGCACACAATACAGAAGGTTATTATATTATTATTATTTCATATAATAACGTTCGACTTACACTCCCCATGTGTTGATTTGTCATGTTGCAACAAAACCATAATAATATATTCTATCATCGATGAAGTTAAATGCGCGATTTATCGAGTTTATGTTGGTACCAAATATTTCGGAGCTGGTGGATAATATATTGTGGTTATCATAACAATGACGGTTATTATACTACGCTGTGTTTTAAATAAAGTGTTACGAGTAAATACATAAAATATACCGTCAGAATTATAAAAATATAGGATAAAAGCTTATATTTTTAAAATGATAACCCCTACCTCTCTTTGGATACTATAAATAATTCAAACAAGTAGTCAATTAGGTATTTAATTTTGTATATAAAGAATAATTTGGTTATGATAATATATGGAAGTTATGCAGACTATGGTTACCTGAAAATTTTAGTAATTTATACATATATTTTTTTTTCAAATAGTCCAACCATAATAAATTCTAGATCAAATATTAAATCTATTTTATAAAATTATTTTTAAAATAACAATTTTAGTACTACTAACTTCATAATACTAAAAAGTTTGAATTTGGTATATAACAATATTAAAATTATATATTATATATTATATAGGTTTACTAAGTTAGTTACAGTATAAAATGGAGTTATTCATCTGAAAAACATAAGTTTGTATCGCCACAGGAATATAGAACACTTCTCAAGTAATAAAACTAAATCTTAAGAATTAAAATATTCATGGTTTCAAGTAAAAATGTTAGCAATCAGAATTTTAATAAACTCATCATTGAACGAAACATAGGGAGGGGGCATGTTTGTTGAATCAGTCTGTATATTATTATCTTCTAAAAATTGTATTTACTTTTTTAGTTTGTTGAAATTATTTTATTTTCTCTCGACCGTTTGGTTCACTAATGCAATTTGCTGCACATTTAATAATGCAAAATTACTATACACCGACGGATGCATATAATACATACTCGTGGGATTAAATTAAATCTGGTCGTATGTACATAGAATGCTTATACTTATCTATCCCAAACAACTCTCTCTAAATCATAATAATATTATACACGATAAATACATATTGCCGAAACTATATTTGGGCATGAGTATACACAATATTAATAACAGTATCACCTATCTACAATATTATTATTGTAAAATGCGAGTCTTTTCAATATAGTTTTTTTTTTGTACGTTTTAAAATACTCAGATCTAGTAAAAAATTTGATTTAAGCGATAATGATTATTTTATGAAATTTAAATTATAGTAATAATATAAAATTGCATTTTATTAAACCTTTTCGTGGTTTTTTAAACATATTAAAATCCCAGTCCTTGATATAATAATACGCTACGCACGGTACCCACTAAATCAATTATTGTTTTACGTTAACATTTTTTATTTTCATACGCCTGTATGCAGACGTGATTCCTTTGTAGAATAAATTATACGTAATATATGATTGCAATCGATTATATTATGCTATAGTTAATCACACGGAATGTGATTTATATGCCTACCACCAATTAACGATTAGGTAATTAGTACCTACATTTAATTGGCCTAAGATTTTTGTCCCAAACAATCACAAAAATAAATTTTAAATATATTTCTATAAAAACTTAAAAATTATAATATTGTATGTGTGAAAAAATGAAAAATATAAATATAATTATTGCCCATTTTGTGCCTATTCCTATTTATGATATATTATATTTTGTATTCATCTCGAAAATGGCATCTATGAATGTTTTATAATATACAATTTACATTTTCCATTATGTACCTATTATACTAACATTTTTTTTTAATAATAATACATTCTGTGCGAAAATGTTCGTTCATTACTTTTCTACTACAATAAAATTATTAATAAATTATGTTGTTTGTAGACAATAACGATTTGTGAAAATGCTCAAAACTTGTTAACATCAAAAATGTCATATAAAATAAATGATCAAAAGTTCAAAATAAAAGTTACATTTTAATAAACAATATCACCTAAAACACATTTTCTTCTCGGAGATGCGTTTTAGTACACCAGAAAAAAAATTACATTGAAACAAAGTCCTTTATATACACTATTACATTATCGGTTTTCTGTGAGGCTCGTTCCGGCTATTGTATTACATTATATCGTTCGAATCCGCTGTTAACGTGTGTATCCGTATATATAACATATATACGGATACATTTAAGGTAAAACCAATTGTGGAAAAATATAAAATAGAACAGGTGGTGGGGAAGTTATGCAGAGTTGAACACGATAGAGACAAAATATCGTAAACATGTTAGTATTGATACGAACGGTGGGTTTAACATCAAATGTAAGGTAGAATATTGCACTCTAGGCAGAAAAGGGTACTAATGTTCGTATTTTACTCATTCTGATCAATTACATAAAACCTGTGTTGGTATTTATTTGAAAAATATTAGTTGATGGTTGGAAGAATAATTTGAATTTTTAATATTTAAAATGTATTGTTTATTGACTATTGTTTTAATCTATAACTATAATTAATTTAAGAATATTATGCTCGTTTTTCAAATTCAGGTTAGATTACAATTTAAAAATACGTGTTTACATTTTTCTCCAATTATTAG
The DNA here is from genome assembly GCA_020882235.1 of Schizaphis graminum. NCBI lineage: Eukaryota > Metazoa > Arthropoda > Insecta > Hemiptera > Aphididae > Schizaphis > Schizaphis graminum. The sequence goes on from CM037032.1 coordinate 16,104,452, forward strand.
TTAAGTTGTATAATAACATATTGTTTAATATTTAGAATACTAAATCCATCGATACGTATACATTTAATTCTCAATTAAAATTACAATTTATAAGTTTTATAGATTAATAAGATGGAGTGCAATATTCGAACATTTCCTGCTTTTAACCGGAGTGCAATTCAAACTACGTTTGGGTACAGGTATAAGGAATGCATTTCGATAATCCCCCATATCAGCACTAAACAGACATTTTGACTATTGTAATCCAGCGGCTTAACGCGTTTACCGCAACGACACCAAATACACGTAATACTCGTATACCTGTGCGCGTATGCTTTCCCAGCTCAAGTAAAATATTTTATTCTGTTGAAATTTCATTGGCGAAAAAACCAAAGGCAATCGGGTACGTCATCGATATACTCGTACTATACTAATTAAGCGTTTTAATAAACAGCAACCTTGACGGCAGATAGTAAGTAAAAGGTAAACGCAGTTCAAGTATTTTAAACGACTTGTCTGAATAATTACACGTAGTGACGGGTAAAGATTACAAATCGTAACAACGGAATTGCTTGTGAGATTTGTTTTCAGCGCATCCGAGTAAGTTATTTGAGACATTAACGATAATTATTATCATAATAAAATATCACGGGTTTTATTTTATTTACTTTGTCTTTATATCTTGATGAAATAATTGTATTTACCTAATACGAATGTACTAGTGTATCGTAATATAATGAAAAAACGAACATGAATATTACATAAATGGTATAATGAATACATATTATGAAAAGAACTAAATAGAATGGCTTGAATTCAGCTGAAATGTATCAGTTCATTATACATAATCACTACTACATAATATTATTATACGTTAATAATTTTACTGTTTGCATGCACTAAAATCATTATATATAATGAGTAATTAATTAGGTGAAGTATAATATGGTGTATAATTTAAACGATTTTTGGCCACACCAGTTAAACTTATTTAGCTAATGTCTGACAGTCATAAATCTAAAAAAATTGGTGAAGAGACATTTTACAATCGCATTGTATATTTTTATAAAATTCAAACGTACAATTCGATCAAATTATTTAAGTTTTGGCATATGATTTGGATATAAAAAGTTTAAAATAAATTTAGGTGCACAAAAATTGGTCTGTTCACACAGAGAGGTCGGAAGTGGGTAATGGATAGTGGAAAAAAAATTCATCGAACAATGCGGTGGTCGAGTAAGTCGGCAGAAAACAGTTGCAACGATGAGCGTGTGCCGTGATTGTTGCGCTAACCGTTGACGGTAACCGATCTCCCGCATTGGAAGAGGGGCCATTTCTGTCTCGATGAATCGTATAATATATCTATTAATATTTTGTAATAGACGGCTGCAAAGTTATTTTATCGCGTTTCAGCAAAAAAATACGCATTTGTTTAATAAGCCAAATTCCGCATACGTAAATTCAAATAAATATATAGGATTATCATGAAAACACTTTTTCAATTGTGTGACAAATATATTTTACCGGGTTATACAGGTAGAATATCGTATATTTATAAATTTATAATATATTGGCAATGCAACACAGTTATTTCGTTTTTTTTTTATCTTCTTTTATCTATTTTACGCACAGTTTCTAGCCTGCAATGACTAACCACTGCGTATATCTCGTTGGATAGGCGTTTAAGTTGTTTTTTTTTTTAATAATACCTATGTTGCATTCAAATAAGAAAACGTGAAAAACGTTTACTCGTTACTTGAGGTACTTATTTATTATTATTATTAAATTGTTTTAACTAAACTATCAGTAAATTTAAATTTAGGTTTGATTTATAAATTTATTTAAAAAACATTCACTAATAGATATCATAGTAAAAAGGAATATCGATTTATGGAGGTATTGAAATTTTCAATAATCAAAAAAGATAAATTCTGTAACTTATCACTCAATTTTCTATCTATCACCATCTACTTGTACATATACCCTATTTGCATATAATCCTTATCCCAAGACTTTTTGCTGTGTTTTATTACTTATAAGTTATATACACGTATACACGACTAAGTTTAATTAACATACACATTTGCAGTAGCTGTAATATTTATTTAAATAAAAATCATTATTTAGGTTTTTTTTAAATATCAATGTAATATTATATTATTTCATAAATTCCAATGTTTATACATTACATAAATATTTTCATAAGAAAACATGTTAATTATAATATTTTCAAAAATTAAAAAGCGGGTAAGTAAGTATCGCTCTGCTGTATATTAGGGGGTGGGGTGGACCTCAGACTATGGTAGGTTAAATTTGAATGCAATGGTAGGTATCATTGTATACGAAAAACGATTCTGAACGAAGATGATTTGTCAGTTTAGGATATATTATATTTAAATATTGTCATATATTCTATTTTGAAACAAATAGTATAGTTACTATATGTTACTATAGTTACTTTATAGTATCTGTTTATTAATAAAAAAAGTATTTGGCCAACATACGCATAATGAGCGTATGAAATTTAATTTAAATTTTGATATATTTCGTATAAATTCGAACTTTAAGCACTTATAAAAAAAAATTGTGACTAACGATTTCGGATTTTTTTTTATCACTTTAAGAACAACTTATAAGAAACCTTGTATTAAATTTTCAAGATTTTCTGGCCACCCAAAAAATTTTTATCGGCATTTGAAGAAAAAAAACTTAGAAAAGTCGAAAATTTCAATCGTCTATAAGTAGCTTAAAAATAATAAAAATATTTTGAAAATTCAACTGTAAAGAGATAACCATAATATAAACAATTAGTGAAAATTTCAAGTATTTACAATGATTCGTTTTTGAGTTACAGTAAAATCAAAAAATCGTTTTTCGTAAAATTGCCGTTTTTCTGTTAATTTTTTTTTGTTTTTCTCGATTTTTTTGAAAACTATTTGAAAATTTCACTTTTGACCCCCCAAAGTACCAATTAGATGAATTTTCTTATTCAAAGAGGGGCTGAAGTAAAAAATCGGAGCATTATTACTGCTCCAAATGTTGTCGTCAGACACAAAAAAAAAAACATACAGCATTGTAAAAGCAATACATTCTTCACTTCGTTCAGAATCTAATATGCATATATCTTCGGTATATAAACTTAATTTTGAGTGTTATTTAAGTTATAAGGTATCTTTATTTATTTATTTTTTTTTTTTTTAAACAATTTGACATCAATATTTTTTTTTAAATATATTGTGTTGTACGTACAAAATGTACTGCCATATTATATAATATTATACGTGTATTATGTAGTGTATAATGTAGACACTATAAATATATATATATATATATATATATATGAGTATGTTGTTTGTTTGTTTGTTAGCAAACTATTTTGATTTCCCAACGGAGTTTGACAGCATTGTTGTAGGGAGGTTAAAATAAAAACAAATTCCCTTCCTTTTTAAAATTATGTTTTGTTTTTAATACAAAAAAATACCAGGTCAAAAGTGAAAATGATAAAAGGTTCACATACAATTTTCGTATGACATCGATAGAATGATGGATTATGCATTACTATTAAAGCAGAGTGCTGGAGGATTTGATTTTCAACTTTAATATTCAATATCGTTTCCATTAATAGATCATGTACAAGCATAACATAACAGCAAGATAGTTTTTGAACTTTTTATGTCAATATTCATCAATTTAAGTATAGCGTCTGTAAACTGTTATAGTATATCATCGTTCTAATATTGAAGTAATCATGTCGCAATAAAAAATATCATATCAATAATATCGTTGCAATATTATCGAAAGTATAATAATGTTATGATATTGTAATAACATATCGTTTTGACAAATATTATGAAAATATATAAAATTGTTAATTAAGAAATATTGCATAGCATATTAATGCTTTAAGAAGTTTTCACACTTCAAAATATACAATAATATTATATTATATACATAAACATTATAATCATATAATAACAATATGTTATATTATGTTTAGGAATAAGTAGTTGAAAAAAATATATAGCTAGTTATATAGTTAATGTTGAAAATATTGAGTAATTTAACATAATATCATATACAATAATCATAATTTTCTTTTAATTAAAGATTTCGTACTTATGAATTATTATTTTTTTTATGGCCCAACTGGCAGTACATTATTTTATTTAAAAACTATTCTGGCTTTATTATTTTTTTAAAGAATTGTTAAAAATCCAGATTGACGGATGACGAAAAGTTATTTTCAGCTACCAAGAACTCAACATACTATTAAAATAATTTTCCACCCCTCGATTTAATTTTGCCAATTTTACATTATATTTTATCGTGATATTTTTATAGAACGCTATTTTGTAATTGCAACATTTTTATGACTACATTATTTTTATGAAATTTATTCTGTGACATTATGATATATTATAACCTATAGTTGTATAATTTTAACCACGTTTAATTGTTAAAGTGATTTATTGCTTACAAAAAAAATATATATATTATATATATATATACATATACTTATTTAAATTTTAACGTGTCTCTAAACATTGCAAATGTTGAATGTTGTGTGACAATGTATTTATTATGTATATACAATCTACTATAACTAACATGATACATATATCGTAAAAAATAAAAATGTTCATTAAAAATATTTTTTGTCCAGTATTTGGTAAAGTTGTACTAAAGGGTGTATTTTTAATATTGATTTAGGGTTACAAGTCAATGAAGGTCAAAATTATCACGACATTTTGACAATCATTATATGAATATTTTAAAATTCAAAATACGGTCATTATTATAAAATCCCTCAACACATAATATCATTAATTTCTACGTAGATATGATGTGATGGTAATAACTTAATACTATATTAATATTACTCTTATCGTTTTAGATATATCATTCATTTCGTTTTGACATAATATTTTATTTTTTTTTATACTACTTGATTAAACTATACCGATATGTTACGTTGTTAAAACTCCCAGATGGTCTTCCTTGCAGGATCATGACGTTATTTAACTAGGTATCTCGTAAGTATAATGTGATGAGAAAATCCACCACGCCATGTCACCCTTAGTTTACGCGTAACCTTATTAATATAAATACATTTGTGCAGGCAATTCATCAAAGGGAAAAAACAAATACATACATTCACATATTACAAATTTAATTGAAATAAAATTAATATATACACTGATATATAGTATAATTTATCATAATATTATTTATCTAGATTCGTATAAAATAGGTTACATAAATAATAAATCATTATTTGTCCAATCGTTTTTAAAATGGCTGTAATACTATTTCGTAACTAAAGTTTTTAGTAAATCAGTTTGTTTTTACCCTTTTTTTTGGAAACATAACAAAATTTGTTTTGTGACCGCCAAGGTTTACATAATATGTTATACTATTTATGATATTTCGATAACATACATGCTATAATGTTTTATTTAACTGTACATCTATAGGGCAAAGGCTATAAATATATTTTAATAGTACCCTAAACTGATGTTAAAATATACATTATATAATACACCTTCAATATATTATATATTATTATTATTATTATTATTAAAACATGCATAATGTCACGTACATATGTATAATACAGAATATATGAATTAAGTTAAAGTAAAGGATATATTATACCAGTATATTTCAGTATTAACACAGTTATTACTTTTACTTATGGGTATTATATGTTTATATATAATTAATTGTCAGTACACATTACGTTTAAGTATATTATTACATTATATTATTATTTGCATTGACATTAATTGTTTATAAGATTTATATTTGAAATGGTACTTACCACATCTTACCATCATCATTCCAGCGAGCGCTTTATATAAACTTAGTTTTCTCATAAACAAGGTAAGAGAAACTTAAACCTATATGAATGAAAAATTAAGTAGAAAAAAACAACAATACATTATTAGAGTGAAATGCCCGCAAGAAGAAAAAAACGTCAACTATAGATTTAATTAAAGATATGTTGGATAGCTGGGAAGTGTATGAAACAAAAGGGTTTAGAAAGAAAATTAGCGTGAGAGGCGGGCTCGCTTGAGTATACGAGATGTACAATGAAAACGTATACATTTATACATAGGGGCTTGTCTTGATGAGTGCGGGAGTGAAGATGAGATTTAGAGATAAATAAATAAAAACGGACATACAGTTATAGAGAGGTTCTAGACATGTTAAATTTTCGTTTCTTTCAGTCTCTCTAACTTCGTATAAATAAAGGTATAAACGATGTATACACTGTTTAATCTATATTAAACTTTAATGATATTAAATTCGTAAACTATGATAAATCATCTCATTTAAAAAAGGACTTTGACTGAAACTCCTGTTAGTGCCACATTTTTTAAAACCGTAGTTGCTTAAGTTTCTTCAAAATGTTTGCGACGACTGTTGGTATAGTTTTATCCGAAGTAACGATCGAGCAATTCAAAAAAAGTACCTTTTCTATTTCAGTTTTTGTGCGGACAACGTTTGAGCACTTTTTCAACACTTATTACAGAATATAATAATACTAAACACAAAAATCATTATTTGTTATTAAATATATAGTAAATTGACAATTAAAATTTAATATAATAATGATATAGACTGTAGGTTTATAATGTTTATATGCATGTTTTCTTGCCATTGTGTTAAGTATGTTGCTACAATCACTTTTTTACTGTTATAAGTAAATCGTTTAAAATATAAAAGTAAAATTCACATTATTATTACTGTTATTTATGTTGTTATAATTGATTGTATAATATGTGTATGATGAATATGTTAATTCATGTATCATATAATATCATAATATATTTTTATATAGACTATAACACCTATAAGGATATAACCAATACTATAAAATCTACTTGATTCGACAAAACTACCCTTAATATTTAAGAAGTAAATTGCTTATATTAAAATGTGCCGTTGTGCATTTTTTGGTGCAATCTAAAATTAAATTGTATTCACTTAAGTAAATTTACGCAATTCCATTATTTTAAGTACTGTAAATAATAATGCGTAACGGTAGGTAGTTAATATACGTATTTCTGTGTCAACATTGGTACGGCTACGTTAAATTAATTATTATTAGTGTACTGATGTAGAACATTAATTGGTATACAATATATGTGTACTGCTAAAAAAATGCTTTTATTTATACTATTTCCTATGTATTTGATGAACGATTTTAGAAAACGAATTGACATATTGGGTTGCTTTGTTGTTCTGTGTCTACGTTTGGCTAAATTGATTATCCAGAAATACGAGTAGGTAATGTTTGGCCACAGTTCAACAACTGAACGCTTCTATTTAAATCATTTGAAAATTGATGGCATGTTTTATAAATTTTAATAATAATAAAACTCTAATGTTCTAAATCATACGTAAATATACTTAAATATATTATGCACAAGTGTTTTAGGTCATTTTTTATTATTGACCATTCATATAATATCATTACGGATATATAACGTATAGGTTTAGCAAATATACCGGTATATTACGCACTTTATGTACGACACAGTCTTAGTTATTAATCAGTGAACAACACGATTTCAATAAGCGTATTGTTCGAATTATTAATTAAGACAAAACATTTCGGAGATTTATAACAAATTACTCAATCTATCCCAAATTAACGACGACAAGCATTGATTTCAAGACCCTTAACTATAAAATAACTGTCAATCGAGCGCGCTCCTTCGAATTTATTTTATTCTCGTAAATCCTAATTATTAAGTAGTGATTTAAGTTCAGTAGAAAACTAAATACCATTTACTAACAAAATCGTCATTTAATAAATAAAATTGTAATTTTTTTATAATATCGAATTAATCTATAATATATGAACGGAAAGTAATAATGACAATTATAGTTATATCTTATGAACATTTTGTTTTTTTAAACAATTTTAAAAGTCATAATATAAAATAATTAAAAAAGTGATTTTAAATTGTTTTATAGAATCTAAATGTGCCTTACTTATACATATTTAATAATTATCAAAAAAAAAATGCGACGTATCCAAAATTGAGCTCTATTAATGGGAGCAATTTTTTTTCAGACTTAAGGTCGTTTAAAGTTTCCATTTACATAATGACATCAATATTCCTTTGAAGATAAAAAGTTTACTGGTTTCCTCTTGAGCAGACAACCTTAGATAAAAAAAAATCACGAAAAAAAATTAACAGTTTATGATATCTTGAGCGTTTTGATATAACAGTTTTTAGTGTTTAAAAATATATTATAATTATTTTTAGTCTAAAATTTTACGTATAAAGCAATGATATTATTTATAACAACTTTTTAAAATTGAAGTAATATTTTGACATATTATATCCAATTTGTTTTGTATAATATTAAAACGTTTAAATTTAATTTTCCACTTCGATGGATATTCTGTTAAGCGTTATACAAAATTAATTTGAATCAACGTTATGAATCATATTATTACGATTATAAACGATAGATGGGGAATACAATACCACGTCCTATTTCATACATGGTGTTTGTGACGAAAACAATTTATAATTTGACAATCAACTGGCATGCAATCCTGACAGTGTTACTATTCGAGTGTTACAAATATCGTGTACAGTATTACAATGATAATCATATTTTACAAGATAAAATTACCGTATGTATAAAAGAAATTTATAATATTAAAAACCAAAAAAAAAAAAAAAAATTGAATAGCTTATTTTTATGGTCGTCACCTATATTATTGGTAAAATGTTTGTGAAATAATCAATACACAAAATATCATCGTAAATCTAATTCTAAATAAATAATGTACTAATATTAAGTCATTAATTAATACATACAATTATTGCATGTTTTAATTATTTGGATATAAATTAATTACCTATTTATAACGTTTTATAAAATTATTATACAATTTTGCTGACAGTAGCCACCTGCATTAATGCAATCGAAATATGTGTAGGCATTTTTGCTAATAATCATTATTACAATTATTATGACGTATTGATCGTACTATGAAGTGTGATATTATTTTATGTATTACGTTTATATATTAATAAATATTAATACGTATATTATTAAATAATTTTTCCATAATTATTACATCATGCTCTTTTCAGTGACTCCATGTGATTTTCTAAACTATATTTCTGTATATTTCATTCTATAATATCTACTATAATATTTCTAGTATACAATTTATTTTATTCTTATTAATAATAATAAAACAAAATTGTTCAGTCAGAGATTTTATATTGCAGGCGCACTTGTCATTTTTCAATGAAAAGCAAACAAAAAGTGATCTAAAAATTATTAATAAGTGTTAATAACAATAAAATTGCACTAAGTGTAAAATTATAACGGTTTTAATTTCATGAAATGGATAACATTTGTGTTTATTACATTAACCTAAAAACAACTTACATGATAATATTATGATCGAAGTTCATGAAATGGATATCCATTTCATGAAAAGTTCGGTTACACTATGTGGATAAGGCGCATGTATTGAGCACTATAAAATGTTTTCGAACATAGAATAATCTTTCTTTCTTTTCTATCTTTCTTCGAATGAATGATATTTTCAATATTATTCTTATCTAATAGTATATAAAATATAAGATATATATATAAATGTATATATTTGCATGCAAGAATACTCGTATACGTCACATAAAATAATATGACTTATTTATAACAATATACAGTACATACCATAATTTTATTTAATAAAAATGCCTGTCTTTGTTTATTTTTATAATACATAAAACTCCAAGCATTAATTTATCAAATACAAATTTTCACATTCACAAAAATCCAATACAATTTTGGTGTGAGTAAATCAAGAAAAGTAAATTAAATATCTCAATATGGGTATTAAAAACGTATACGTAATAATATGAGGGTTAAAAAGATTGTTATTCAAGAGCGTGATATAAACGTAAATAGATATATTATATTATATACAAATTTAGGTGTAAATAAGCTGCGTATATTAAACTGTTTGATTTATTATTTGTGTCAAACGCAATCTAATAGATATGTCAAGTTCATAATCAAACGCATCATAAACTACGGATTCGGTAATAAGTTAAGAGTAGTATAATGTTATTCTTCAATAATGCTGCAGTTGTGACAACATCAAAACTTTTCAAAAAATAAATTTTTAGTATATAGCTAACCATTAAAAATTAGTTTTAGACATTTTAGTAGTAATTGGTAATCATTGTTGGCATTTATAAATTAACCAATCAGGCATTAACCATCATACACCATCATTAACCTCGTATCACACAGATTGAAATTAAATAAGGCACGTATCAACTATCGTATAATAATTACCTATTCCCTATGTAGTTTCACAACATTTTTTGCGATCACTAATTGTAAATTATATGGTTTGTAAATATAGTTATTCAAAGCAATCTGCTGAGCTGAATAACTGTTTTGAGCAATATTCTTTGGTTATCTCTTTTTAACTATTTTATTAAGGAACATTTATAAGTAATATATCCATAAAATAAAACAAATTTCAAAATGCGATAAAAGAGCAGTATATTCAATAGATATATTTAATAATGTCATTGAAAAGACGATTATGATTAGTAATTTATGAAAAAATTATCAAGGATTTTCTATAAATTGTTATTTACTGACAATACAATAATATTATGTTTTTATGTTTTTGCCATTTTTAAAAAAATACTAGCTGAAATTAAAAAAAAATCAACCATATAAATAAAAATCTCTATAAATCCTCTATTTCCAACTTCCATAGATGTTTTGCACGAAATCTCTTTTTATTCTACGTCAATAAGTGCTTATCAGAAAAAATAATATCATAAAAAAAAACAATGCAATAATAATGTCGTAAAACCAAAACATCTATACATAGTAATATTGTTGCTTGGGTCGTTTGGAATCTAAAACGAAGACCGACAACCATAAATAGGTACCGTAATTGCGCCCACTCCGGAGATGTCACCGAACGCTTGTAGTCTGATTAGGTATATTCTCATTTTTTTGAATAGGTAACTTTTGAAATCTCTCTAAAAAAAATATTTTATGTAAAATAATATTATTGCACCATTTGTTTTCTCTCTCTGTCATGCAATATATATATTATAGTGATTTTTCATTCAACTTGTAAAATAGTATGTCGTTAGCTTTAAGTGAATTGACCTATATTAATCAAATTTAATGTTAAAAATAATATCTCAGCACATTATAGACGTGTATTGATGTTTAAATTTTAAAGGAAGTTGTGGCATTTTAAAACTGTAATATTTTACATGATTATATAAAAATTCACTTTAAAATTGAAATATCAGTAAAAGCCTACAAGGTGTCCTATATAATATTCTTACTTTTAAGTTTGATAATATGACAATTATTCACTCTGATATTATTAAAGCTAAAAACACAAAATTGGATTTTCTGAACGCAAATTTGCTGTACGTGATTCTGAAAGATAAAACAAATAGTGCACGACATCCTCTTAACGAACACTCCACTATTACATTATAATAACTGTTAACACGCATTGCCGTTACTTTTCGTTTTAAAATTTTATAATTTTTCTTTGTGATGTTTATCATTATGTCGTTTAGTATTTTAACAGTGACCCTTTGAACAAAATTTAGCACCACTGTTCTGGCTTTCTGTGCACCAGCTTAAAATATTTTTCTTATTTTCTCTCCCGCCTACTCTTGACGTTGTTAGTACACAATATTACAGTTATTTCAATCGTGCCGGCTTTTATCAACGCACTTGTTGTTTGTATAATATGTATATAATTTATTATCGCTTCTCCAGAATGAAAATCCATTAGAATTTTATTTTTACGAATAAAAGCGAGTCGTTTTAGCACAACGCTTTTAAAATAAAAAATAAATTACTTAATAGTTTCAATAAAAAACAATTAAAAAATACCAACCGCCATACCTTAATACCACCATATATACCTTAAATCAATATTATAAACTTTATAATTGTATGAAATATGTTTTAAAATCGTTTAATCGAACATTTCATAATTTTATTGAGTAAAATTTCAAGTATTTTGACCGTTCGGTATGCTACGTTTGCAAACACCTGCATGGACAACTAAACATTCAAAATATTAATTTGATATTATTTTAGCCATTTCAATAGGTACAAAATATAAAATTATGGTACGAAGAAATGACGAAATATTTTTAAACAAAATATTAAGGTTTGACTACAATTACAGCTATAAAGTCTGTAACGATCGGTGCACTGTAACTGCGCACGCATTGTAACTTTCTTATAAAATAACATCTCTTTAACTCCGAATACAAGGTTTTATTTTAACATTGTAACTTGTACAAAATATGTAATGTAATATACTCATATTATTTATTATTATATTAATTGATTTAGTGTTAAAATATAAAGCATTGAAGTTAAAGTTAAATATAAATAATATTAGATAGGTAATATCAGAAACTGCCTGAATATTCTTATTCTAAATAATTTATCATCTACATTTATATTGATTATTATATTATATATGTAATTATGTAATAACTAATAAATAATAATTAATAAAGAAAATGTACATTAAACGATATTATCGTCGGTATACAATTAAATATATTACAATTATAATGTTTTTTAATAATGATTTTTTATTACACAATCTATAAAAAACATTTGTACAATAAAATATGTAGGTATTGTAGGTATACAACCTGAAGGTTCTTCGGCAAAATTATAATTTAAATTAGAACTAAATATTAAAAAACGAATAAAACTTTTTCCAACAATATGTATTTATTAATTTTATTTTCGTTGTATTATTGTTATTATTTTTTAAGATTTCAATTATACATTAGTTATGAGTTGTATTTTAATTATCCTACTTTCGTTATTATTGGTAGATTTTTTTTATTTAATAATCTGTCTGCATAGCTATTACATTTTAAATTTAAAAAAAGCAATAATTGGATGTGCTGAAGTCAATAAATTACCAATTTTGAAATGAAAATAAAAGAATATAGTACACACAGTTGTTTATTGTCCTCTTCAACGTTGACTTTTTTTTTTTTACCAATACCGAGTGGAAATGTTGCATCGTTTTTTTATGTATTTGTTGTCCAAGTGATAGTTTAATTAATTCGTGAATTTTCGGGTTTGTTCAAAATACAGTTCGAATTCATTAAGATCCAGAAATATGGAACCAAATAATTTTCCAAGCAATTTTCTTACATTGGATTCTTTATTTTATTACTTTTGAACAATACCAATTCATTGTATTTATCTTTAACTATTAACAAATTTAAAAAAAAATGATAATTATTAAATTGTACAAATATGGTATTAGAAATATATAAATGTATATATATATATTATGAAATATATTTTTCATACTTGAATTGATAATTTAAAATTGAATAGCCAATATTAAAATAACTCATCAGAATGTTATAAGCGAAAGTATATTTCATTTATAAAATTATATGAGACTATAAAAATTATTTTCGCTAAACAATATTTCCATAGGTAAGTAAAATAACTAAAAGCTATTCATGATAATATCATTATGTGTTATGGTAATTTACTATATATCTACCTACTCTCGCCATCCTTGCGTTTGTATGCAATTTCTGAATATTGTACGTACCTGAACCATGCGATTAAATAATAATATGGTTACCAATTGTGACCCAATTATACACGCGGTAATACCATAAACCAGACCTTTAGCTATAATAATAATACATTTTGTGTACTTTGTTACGACTATTGTAACATAATGGCGAAAAACCATACTGAAATATTTACATTTTTTCGTATTAAACTACTATGAAAATTTCCGTTGTACCAATGTGGTGGTGCCAATAGTAGAGTAACGTTTATTTCATTGTTTTGGATTCTGAAAGCATAACATACATATAATACATACAAAATAAGAACGTTTCTGTGCAAATCAAACTTCTCGCAAAATATATATTTTTTAACGCGATGATTTATGCCACTTTTTTTCTATATTGCTATAATAATGCTATAGCTTTTACCTTGGTCCATAATTCGATATTTTTACATTCAGTCTAGCTGTTTAAGACATATTTTTATGACCATTAAAATATATCTTGAAATACATATTATGCACACATTTATATGTGACGTATTAAAAGTATGCTGGAATATTACTGCGCGGCGGCACTGTGGAAGTACAAATCCACTAACAAAAACGGGTCTGCAGATAATAACTTGTTATTATTTTGCCCTCTTCCCCACCCACAACGTTCATGCATGTATAATAATATAATACACTATCATCATGTTGCATTTGCAACCGTCGCCACACTAGCAATGTAGTCGAGTGCATAATAATTATAATGGACTACTACGATGGGTTAAGATGTTTGCTATGTGTATACGTTAGCCAACGGCTTAATCAATAGTAACTTTATATACGTTGTATAATATATTATGGTATAATAAGGTCATAGTGCCTACTTTTATATACAAACACGTGAAGTGCAGCACATCGTGTCTTGCCCGTTTCCCCGTCTTCATTTTAAACCGTATGGTCCACCCCTAACGAATAAAAATAATAATAAAAATGGCAAAATAACGGCGAATCCGCAAACCATGTATGCACAGCATCCATCATAATGAACGAAATGTTTATTATATTCATCGCAGTAATATTTTTACTGAGGTTCGTTATATGTAAAATGTATAGTCTTATCGTTATAAATTTTTTATTTCATTAAGCAGAAATCAAATATTTTATTGTTAATACTGATTATGTACTTTTTAGAAAGTTTTATGTTGTTTTATCCTCTTATTTTACGAAATAATTAGAACTTCAGAATATATTTATGGCAGTATCACAATATTTTGTCATATATATTTATTATTCATCTTAAAATATAAATATCTGTAAATAATATAATTAAATTTTAAACCTTTTTCCAGAAAATGAACGAAGTAATAAAAAATAACGCGTTTTTATTTTCTTGAATTTCAAATAAACGCGTATAAGAATTTAATTATTGTAATATTAATATTTTATTATTATTATTTGTATACTTATAACCTTAAAATCCATAATGCTTCTTTTAGATTATATTTTCATCATTAATGACAATTAAAACATTGAAATAATTTGTTTATAATCAACACTGAATGGAAATGAATTCTTTTAACTCTAATATAGTGTAGATTATGAAATGTATAAGATTATATAAATAATAACTAGACATTTTTCCATACAAAAATAATAGTGATTGCAAATTATAACTTAGTCTAGGAACATAATATATATTATTATGTAGATATAATGGTATCAGAATATCATAATTCCATAGTATCTATCTCAGTAGTAGGTTAGGTTAGGTATATCTGATTTCGCTTCTTTATTCATATTTAATGCTTTTTTTTTAACACGTATGTGTACCTATATAAATTACGTTTTTATTTCACTGTTTCTCGTATAGTTAATACATTATAAATCTTCTATACAGCATGGATTAGTTTATTTATATTTATAAATTGTTTTACCAAAGTACGTTTAATGGCAGTTTCATGTTAAATTCATGAATTGTTTTTTAATTTATTAAATCTCTAATAATTACACATTTCATCCCACACAAAATAATCCATGCAGCGAATTTAAAGTAGCTAAAAAATAAAAATAAAAGAGAGATTACTAAGTAAAATAATATATATATATATATTATCACATTGTTTTATGTCTGAAAATAAGACGATATTGCTGTTCAAATGCAATAAAAAGCAATAAAGGTCTAACCCACACATAAAAAAAAAAAACAATTTATTGTTAATAATTTAAATAATATATTTATTTAAAATTGGTTCTTTGATAGAAAAAAGTGCGGACAGTGTACAGAAACACTATGGATATCTAAAATCCGTTTTTTTTATTGTTCGTTTTGGCACAAGACAGTGTATGCATATTATATTGCAATATTGTGCACTTAAAAGTAAAAATGAATCATCACATTCAAATAACCTAATCTGATTTAGGTCAATTTACTTATTGTTCGTGTGGTAAAAAAATTCAATATAATAAGAGTAATATACATAAAAAAAAATTGTCAAGTAAAGATTGCATACAGCATTTATTAAACATTGTAATAGCGTGATACGAGTAGTAATTATCATTGGCTATGACGTGGTTCGAAAAAAAAATTAAAATCTTGCACTTTTTAAATTGCATATTATAATAATCTAGGTAGTTACTGAAATTTAAATGAAAATCGCCTAAACAGAGCACGTCGTTTTATTACATTTAAAAAGAGTTTATTGCAACTCATCCGCTTTGATAAAAAAATCTAATATTTAAAATAATATACGCGCACTAGCCATATGAAGACTGCAGTGAGGACACTGTATATAAATAAATAATGATAAATGCTTGTTATAAAAATGATAAAATGTGTACAGTGGCATCACTTTTAATGGTTAACAATGAAACAATAAGCTCTTTGCTGTTTCGTTATAAGTGAAAGACAACGCTCTGATTAATGGTATCACTTCTTATATTTGTCTTTATATGAATTTTTAATATTATATACAGTACATGGGGATGGTTACGCTAACACGGCAGCCAGGCTTGAGAGCGGGCTGCCGGATACGGCGTTTTGTCACGACAAGCTGGAAGCTCTGTCCTACTCACAATAATTTAAGGGATACTTATATATATAAAGGGTACAAACAGGCTACGGGGGCCGACCACGGGTAGTGTCTAGCTATGAAGCGACTGCTACCGTGAATCTGACCCGGGAAGGCAAGCTCTCAAAAGCGGCCGAGGGTGATTTGGGTGGGACGGCTGTGTGTGTGTTGCTTACGCTCCGTGCAAGGAACGTGGATCGCCCGATAATTTGATCTGGCTCGTTGTTTGCAGCGTTGACTCGTACGGAAAGAGTGTGGCAATGTCCGATGGGTTGCTCACGGTTCGTACGATGACTGCTCTCTTTCAGCGATCTCTCTGACGTCTCTTCGGGCTGTGACTGGACGTTGCTCCCCGGGTGTCTGGTATTCGACTGGGTCTGTGGATCGTGGTGTCGACTGGTACGGAAAGAGTGTGGCGATGCCCGGTGGGTTGCGCACGGTCCGTACGAGGAGTGCTCGTTCGTTGTTCTCGTCGATGTTTCTGCGGACTGCGGCCGGTCGTTGTATTGCGAACCGTCAGGTAAATCAATCGGATCTGTAGATTGTGGCGTCGACTCGTACGGAAAGAGTGTGGCGATGCCCGATGGGTTGCTCACGGTCCGTACGAAGATTGCTGGTTCGGTGTTTCTTCTATTCTTCTTTTCTTCGTACTGGTTGAGGTTTTGTTCCGGCAGAAGAAGTTGTGTTGATTGAAGAAGTGTGTCTTTGCGATCGGAAAACGACCGGTATATAACCCGTGCGCCGTACCGACTAGTAAACTATTGTGTGTGCCACCGTGATATTTGTGTTTCCCGTCGGTACGGATTTGTATCCTGTTGACTAGGTTTTTTGGCTATAGCCATGGGGAGGGTCTCATTATATTCGTCCTGATCTTCCCTGTCCATGGCAGTATTTGTCAAGTCGTAGTCGTAGTTGAAAGTACTTATATTTTGTGAAAACTAGCCCTGACTACTGTAGTGTCTTATATGGCGTGTTCTGATTGGTCGATATTGTGTAGTCCTGAGAAGGACTGTTTTATAAGGTAATGTACCGTTACAACAATCAATAGTGCAATAATATGTTGTATTGTCCGGCAACATCGATATGAGTCGTATACGTATTATAATATTATAAACTATACTACTAAAGTAATCCTTCAGTTTGTTTGTATTCCAATAACGAATTTTATTTACATTTCATTAAATTCGACTAAGGTTTGGTTAGATACTAAAATGTACGTTATGAGGTACTCGTATAAGTACATCGTATTCAAAATGTCGTTTTATGCAAATAAAGTTTGACGACAATTTAATCACCTTAATGATTACACGTCATTTCGGTATCATTAACCTAACACTTTCAACATTTTACGTGCACAATGATTAAAAGAAACGAAAAAATATGATAAAAAGCTACATGATCAACTACGCAATGCTCCCATAATATGCGTCGCATAAGAGGGTCCTCTGCAGTCTGCAATGGTTTTGAACGGGGAGAGGTCAGTCGCATAACAATATAATAATATCATGCTGTGACCGCCGTGAAATGCATTCTATAAATAATAACGTAATCGGGCGGAGGCCGCGTGATTAAATTATCGTTTAAGTTGAAACGCCGTTCTAGGTACCCATTGAAAACAATTTACACTTTTTGTTTCGATTAGTACGTAGGTAGATAGGTAGGTAGGTAGGTAGGTAGGTAGGTAGGTAGGTAGGGTTTGACCGACTGAAACCACGCGTCTATATTGCGAGTGTAATAATAATGGTGCGTGATGGTGTTGGTATATTAATCCCGAGAGGGCAGTAATGGGCCACAGGGTCGCCGATGACATTACGCTGTAATAATTATGAGTGTGTCAAGTCAATGGAAAATGTATTATTACTACAAAATTCCACTTAACGAAATCGACAACGTTCGGAAAACTAGAGATGTATATCCACACGTTCGCTATAATAATAGGTATATTATAACTTATATATATATGTACATATAATTTATACGCGTCAAATCATTATGTTACCAGAACGATCGAATACGCGAGGAGACTTATTCGATTGAATACGTGCCGGCGCGCCAGTAACCTCTTGACCAAGTTTTTTAAACGATAAAATAACACATAATATACAGTCATTACATGAAACCGCAAGAACATACTATTATGATATATTCGATGAGGGTTATTATGGCGATAAAAGGACACTGCAGCCGTGTCACTATATTATTATTATTAGTCTAACTACAGTGGTGTGTGTACATTATATATTAAATTGCTTTTGTTTTGTTTTTTTTCATTGAAAATAATACTATCATACATTAAACTATATTATAATTGTATTTTATGTTTCAGGTAAGAGTTGTGTAGCAAATGATTTAATAAATTATTATAAAACGTCAAAACCTCGTAAGTATTGATACTCCTATTAAGTAGGTATAATATGACATGATACAGTTTATAAAGTATTTAAAAATCATCTTTTCACCACGGTTAATTATTTATAGGGACTATATGTACATATAATATAATATTATAATACTCCCAGTATTTGGACGCTATTAGCTAGTTAACAAAATATATTGATATATCGAGCACATCACATTAGAATCGATATTATATATAATTGTACATGTAACATTATAAAATTATAGAAGGTTAAGCGAGATATTGTTTTACTCTGTATTCTGTGAAAAGCAAAAAAATAAATTTCTAAATATTTGGGTAATTTAAAATAAAGATACAGAAAATATTTTTGAATACGAGAAAATCTCATTAATAAATTCTACTCGTGACCCTTTTAATTCGTTAATCGCATCAAACGATAAACTTTGTGAAATTAAATATTTGAATTCCATTCAGTGAAACAAATTTAATATATATTTATGGCCGTACTTATAAGTAACGATTTATGTGCGTTTTAATCCTGTACCTTATACTTATAAGTGTAGTATTGTTTAAAATATAAAATATTTTATCTGTCACAAATAATGTTAATTTAAAAACGTTAACATAGTCTGGTTGCATTTATTTATTTATTTATTTATTTTTTGTTCTAAAAATAAGAATTATTTGAAGTATATAGTTTTACTTTGACGAAACAATACAGTATTATGCGTGTGACTCGTGTGAGATAGAATAATATGATAAAATATTACAAAGACATCAAATGTTGCACTATCTTGGTATTTATATACATTAAAACATTTGAAAAATCATTCCGATTCAAAGTACAAAGTCTCGATTTTATTCTCTAGCGTGTAAATATATTATCAATATATTGATCAGATCATTATATTGTTTTGAACACGGCGTATTATGCCGAGAAAAATTGAATTAACGACCTACATCTGTGGTAGTTCGCATATTTTTATATTTGAATAATTACTGTTATCATTGGAGCGCGGATTTGCATGTAATTGTATATTTTTACTAGTATATTTTCAATAGTTGAGTATCTATACGAATTGTAATAGTTTTAAAATTTTTTTTACAAACGAGTATATTGCATATTTTGACATTTGATACTATATAATATTGCATATTGAATTGAAGTTTAATTGTATACTGTTTAAAACCCAATATGGATGTAAAAAAATATTTAGTTAAACAGATAATCCTAATAATACATGTTTTTGACAATGAAACTATCGTTTTTAAATGAGCTTTTATAAATTAAATTTTTTTTAAACAGGAAGTAAACTTTTTTTTGTGAACTTTTTTGCCAAACATTCTCACTGAAATAAAAAATATTTTTTATATGATACCTAATTATACATTGTTAAATGTAATTTAAATTATTTTTATAATTAATAAATTAACAATTATTATATTATCGAACTCAGGCTTACAGGAATATATATATCTTATATTATTTACATAGTATGTATTGTTATAATATGTACTATCTATTTTTAAATATTCGTAGGGTAATATGTTAGCGGTTCTTACTTCATACTATAAATTAAGACATTATTTAATTGTATGATGACGAAAATAATCGTTTCATTCAGGCGTGAGATAAATTCTAGTATGAGCAGTGGTTACGGCATGATGTTTTCGACGAGCGTAAAAAATAAATGATTAAGGATAACGATACCGATACGTTTGTACAACGTGGAACGTGTTTCCCTCTGTTGTCGCGGTGTGGGTAAATCGCGCAATATCTCTGTTTCAAACAAATGACCATAATAATTTTTATACATTACGCATAACGGCTAGTAAAAACGAAATACAATATCGTCGTATTCGATGACAGCCTTCCACCTGCGCGCGTTACGCCTTTATAACGACGGTCGTCCGACGGCCATCCGATGTATACCTCGCACACAATTTGTATTGTGTACATCAGGAGTGGCCAAACTTTTTTTGGCCGCAATCTACTAACAATATACTTCACCTTTGAGGATCAACTTCCATAAAAAATCTAACCACCATGATTAATTTTCGTGTGTGTAGTCTAAAAATAAATTCTAACACGATCGACTTTGAAACCGTTTGCGATCGACCAGTGAATCGCGATTCGCGATCAACCGTTTGGCCGCCCCTGGTGTACATCATGTGAATAGTTAACTATCCTTCGTATTGTATGTATACATATATATATTTATATATAGGTGATGAATCGACAACCGATGAAACGTAATCCATACGTGAGACTGACGATCGTAAATTTCGGAATAACGCGGTATATATTATATTATGTATTATACCTCCGCGTATACTACTCGTATATCGGATATGAAACAGAAACTGTTTGCGGAACAAGCGGTGATGCGCCGTATAATAATACGTATATTATTTACTTATATTCTACGGTTTTGTGCAGGCCTTGTGATTATTATTATTGTTGTTGTTGTTGTTGTTGTTGCAGTACAACGTTTTAATTGACATTGATTTCGTATCGGTCACGTCGTTTCACACACAGCCGCGTCCGACAACAATAAGACGAGATGTAAACACGCGGTGGCGACATGTCGTCGCGTCAAGTCCGAGATCCCATTGCGGTCTGCGTGGCGGCGGCTGGGAGAGTCGATATTTTCTAAATACGCGTCGTGCGTCAAAACCTCTTCCGTGCCCATCCGATATAATAGCTCCGGCGCTATCGCCCCCCCCCTCGCCATCCTCTTCAGAACCGTTTATATAAATATATGTAGGAATTATAGGTACGTCCGACGTCCGGTACGCCACGCTACACCGGCGTGGTGCAGTCCGCCACGGAGTCGGTTTAGGTCAATATTTCGGCCCGGTCCCCGTATCCGAAAACCACTGTAAATATAATGTACGGTGTTCACCTATAATATATTATATACTATACAATATCGCGAACCGCCGTTTCGTACCCTCCCCCCTCCCAGCCATTAACCTTTAGTCGGTTTTTACTCCTTTCTTTCCGCGTCGTATCGCAGCCCCCGTCGTCGTCGTCGTCGTCGTCGTCGACGTCGTCCCCAACGCGCGCGCCCTTCTCGCGGGGCTGCCGACGACGCCGAAACTTTCACCACTACCGCCACCACCCCCGGCCCCCTTCACGTCGCCACCCGGTTCATCTTACTGCGAAATCCACCCACCCCGACGCTCACCATACTGTGCCACTATCCTCCCGACCACCCTCTCGCCTAACGGCAGCAGCGCCAGGAAAGCTTGCGTGGCCTGGCCTCGATCAATAAACCCTCCGAGCCGCACACACACACACACACACACACACGCAAGCTGGCTTACAATGACATATATTATATAATATGTATACACACACGCATTACACACACGCAAAAATTACTATGTGTACATTATCGAACACGAATACGACGTTGCGATTCGAAAACGTCACTTTGATTTACATAATATTATATTTTATATATTATTATATTCTCCTCCGTGACATCCGTGCATGTGTGTATATATCACACATAAAATATGTGTATATGCGTGCGTAACGCGAGCAAAAGGTAAAAAAAAATAATAAAAGAGTCGTAAAATAATATAACAACAAGATAAAATACGTCAAACGGGCGCGTACGAAATACTATAGAACAATTTCACGATTCGATGTACGTATAGTACTACTGTAATGATAGTATACGTACTACACCTATCGCGTGTGTGTAATCTCATCGTTTGCGAAAGTCCCGGGAAGAGGGTACAGATCTCCAGAGCTCTCCGTTGAATATAATAGCATATAATAATATAATATAGTGTTATAAACACGTCATAATATTACGTTTGTGCGGTATTAACAACATAGGTGTAATGATATCGATATAATATAATATTCCCGAACGCGTAACTCGAACCTGACCAATATAATATAATATATTTTATATTATATATATATATTTACAATTCACTGTGTAGAACGGTTTTTCTCGGGCGCCAAAGAATTTGACACGATTTCCGTCTCCGAAGGTTATTATAATTCCATTCGATAAACGCATCAGTGTATCTCCGGACTTCGGAGATATCTCCCGCGACCTCCGCCGCAACACCACGACACCCGTCCATCGTAATTGTGGCGCGCCCGTGCAGAGACCGACGTCGTACTGTGTACAACACACCGAACTGTATTTTCGCTCGGGCGAACATAATAACATTGCAACGACGGTGGCGGTGGCATTGGAAAACGTTGCCAACAATTTGAATTTCACTACCACCAAACCCCATTGTAATGCCGATTATTACTCGGGAATTTCTTGAAACGTTAGTGTATTATGATATATATACGCATATTCCTAACGGAGTAGAGCCACAAAGAGAAAAAAACTCAAATATCTATTTTTTAATATATTTCTTTTTAAAGGAGTTTTAAAGCTTATTAACCTTTAGTATAATATAAATACTATTTATAATATCCATCCATGTTACAATATTGCATAACTCCATTTTATCATTATAATATATCATCATGACTATTATCCCGAGACGATCAATAATACAAATACACATTACCTATAAATAGTATAATATTATACAGTTGTAAAAGTAATATATAAATTAGATAAATCATTATCAAATATTGTACTTAGATAGTATAGATTTCAAAGGCAGTATTAATTATTCAATTTAATTTGTTTAATTTGTTAACCTATATTTGAAATATACACATATTATATGTATTTTAACGATTATAAATAATAATTAATAAAATATAATATTCTATTTTTTGCTGAAGAAGTTAATATTCTTACATATTTATATGATATTATGTAGCGTTTAATCTATACAAAAAAAAAAAAGAAATACTGTTTAAAATATTGTAATATATATTATATACACATACTTGATTTTGAATTCAATTTTAAATCACATCAGATATACTGGCAATGACAATGGATGAAATGTGACGTCAGAGAAAATCCTATTGAAATAACTACATTTTATTTTTTTCAACTAACGATGCACTTACATGTCTTCAACAGTCCATTTTGAATAGTTCAACAAGCTTTATACGGTTTTTAACGATCTACCAAAATTATTTTATATTTGTCGACATGATATATATGTAGGTAGGTAGGTACCTATTACTAAAGGCATTGTGTTCAAAAAAAAAAGGTACCCATAATTTTATGGAAGTTGAGCATGTTATAGTTTTTTTTTTTTAATGTACTTTTTAACAATTCTAAATATTTATTATTTACTATGATATTTCATTTGAATAAATTCGTTTGTAAAAATATATACATTACCTATATACAACAAGTAAGTACTATAAGTACTTATGTTTAATAATTATTATTACACACTTTACTTTGAATATTCAAATATTTAATAACCAATTAAATTTAGTTTTTAAGAATTAAATTTCAATAGGTGATCAAATATATTGGCTCAAGCTATTTTTTTTTTGTATAATTATAATTAATGTGATATAATAGCAATCGTTTTTTACTTAATAAAATAGAAAATTAATTTTAGAGTCTGAACGGAGTGATGAATGTATTGATTTTACAATGATGTGAGTGTTTTTTTTTTGTGTCTGTGTACAGCATAACTAGTCGAAATAATGCTTCAGTTTCAATCTTTGGGGGTGGTTTCTGATGACAAAGTGGATATCCTTGGTGCATTATAGAGGTCAAAAGTAAACATTTTCCAACAGTTTTCAAAAAAATGACAGAAAAACGGGAATTTTTATGCAAAACCGTTTTCGACAAAATCGAATTTTTTATTTTGCTATAACTCAAAAATTAATTGATGTAAATACTTGAAATTTTCACCAAATGTTTATATTAGCGTTTTCTATACACAGTTAAATTTTCAAAGAATTTTGACTTTTTTTGAGCTATTTATAGACAATTGAAATTTTTAATTTTTTTTAGTATTTTTTTTTTAAATAACGATAAAAATTTTTGGCCGGCCAGAAAATCTTGAATATTTATACAAGATTTCTTATAAGTTGTTCTTAAAGTGATAAAAAAAAAATCCGAAATCGTTAGTCACAAATTTTTTTATAAGTGCTTAAAGTTCGAATTTATATAAAATATGTCAACATTGCGAAAATTTGCAAGTAATTTTGTGGTTGAAAACTCGTAAAATTTTTTTCTTTTATAACTAAGTTTTGAAAATTTGGTACAAGGTTTTCCATAAAATTTTCTTCAAATATCTGTAAAAAAAAACTACAAGATTCAGACAAAAAATGTTGATGATACCTACCTATCATTGAATTCAAATTTAACCTACCCTAGTCCAAGGTCCACCCCACCCCTTAAGAGCGATACTCACTTACCCGCTTTTTTTTGTATTGATACTTTATTTTTTAATTGATATTTTATTAATACCTATATGTATATATCTGGCTTGTAACATAACTATTGCAACTGATGGCCAATCATGTACACCTAGCTTATCACAGAGAAAAAGAATTTTTCCTATTCCTATAAAAACAAATCATCGATTTGGAAATTTTTCTTTTTCTGCACGTTATAATGTATTGTTTATACCTATAAAAAATAAATAAATTAAAAATACATGATAACTTCAATAGGGTAAATAGGTAAATAATGACAAATCAAAACTCTTGTAATTAAATAGTTTTTTATTCGATAATCTGGTCAAATTGTGTTGTAGAAGAAAAGTGGTCAAAAACAAAAAAAAAATCCAATAACGAAAAATCCTGGGTGGAGCTTGACTCGCGTTAGCTGCCAAACACTTGGTAGGCTAAGGGGAAATAGTGGGAATTAATTAAAAACCATCAGGCAGGCGAAACGTAATTGAAACGATACCAAAACGAACAATTTCGTTTAAAAATACAAAAATAAAAATAAAATAAAATAATAATACAGATTGTGCCAACAAACTTTTTAGCACATGCAATTCGAAAAGTTTACTGTATGGTTGAATTGGGACACCGTTATTTTTTTAACAAGTAAATTTACTTAGGCACATCTGTTTCACTACCTTTTTAAAATGTTTAAACCCGAATTTTCTCACTACGTATATGGTATACGTACCTCAAAGAATAAAAATCCAACCATTAAATGTAGCAGGTAGTGGGTACATTACTTCATTTAATTATAATATATTATAACATCCTTTTTTGAAATAGGTAATATGAAATTCAGATATACCAAAAATAATTCACATTCTTAGTGAATGTTTAGTGTTTCTTTCTTAAAACAATTCAAATTATCACCAAACATCATAAACTACTATAGTTTTATAGATGAAATTAAATTATCAAAGACTTAAATATATTATAATATGTAAAAAAATATTTTAATTTTTCATAAGACATCATGAATTTACTTCGTGTTTTTCTGAATTAACCTCCTGCTTACTGGTTGTATTTAAAAGCTTAATTAGTACATTGATTATAAAACAATAAGCTACATCTCATGCATTAATATTCAATAACGTTTAAAATATTACATAATTACTTATAATATATTTTAGATTGTGAGTGGTGGTGGGTGCGTTTAGGTATACACTATACACAATAGTCAATAAGTATAATCAAAAAAATAGATCAAATTTTAATTTTGAAGATGGTTTTAGATATCAAATTAGATCTAGAGATAAAATAAAAAAGTCACTAGTATTTTTGAAAATAATCGAGAAGTACATAGTCCATATTATTATTGACTCACTATATATTTTATCAATTAATACAGGAGTTAATTAGATAAATAAAATAATTATATTCTATAAAATATAATTTAATAATATAATATAAGAAATTAATTATGAACAAAAACTATTTTAATTATTATCAGACAAAAGATTTTTTTTCTATGTCAAACTCTTTAAAAGCTATTATAATAGTATTTATGCCTAAAAATATAGGTAAATTTTAAGTCAAGTAATTCAGTACCTCAAACTTAATAGTTTAATTAATTAATTAATTGGAATCCATTAATTATTTTTTCATCTAAACATGAACTTTACTATATCAAATCATTATTAATTTAAAGAAAACAATGTCAACCAATTTAAAAAGTTTAAGTTTTCACTTTGAAGTTTGAATGATTGATATAGAAATAATGGATCATTAAATATATTTTTTTTTTGCGATACTTCAAAATGACGTGGTTTTAACGTTTTTTTTCCTCATACAAATTTAACAAAACGTCTTACATGAATCATAATTTTTTTAGTTACAAATTTATGGAATTGTCTAAAAAATCAATACATTTAGTAAGTACCTAAAACATTTATGATCGTACTGAAAGATAAAAGATTAACCTATTGATTGGTCCTTTTAAATAAAAATCTAATGAACAAAAATAACACAAAATAAATCGATCGGGTCATTCAAAATCTAAAAAGATTATAAAATTGTTAACTACCATATAATAATGTTTAGTGTAAACAGATAAAATTGTTGAGTGCTGATATTTATTTATTTATTTAACTTAAATTGTTTTACTTAATAGTAAATATCAAATGCTAATAGTAACTTTGAAAATAAACTTAATGAAAATGCTAAATCACAAATTACAAGCATGTTAATTTTCTTGTTTCCGAGCAGAATATAAAAGTTTAAATTAAAATGTTTAGCAATTAATTAATGTTAAAATTTTGTCTATTGACACAGGTAAACCGGCAAACACGCCTAAACAGCACTTGATAAATACGGGTCAGAACATACATTAATACATACATAGTACATACTATGTGTAAAGTTGTGCACTTCAAAAAATAACTGTAGAATATTTAATTAGCTTAATGAAAACTAAACAATTTGCCAGGTTTCATACCTACTATTAGAGATAATAATAGCTTCTGCAGGAGTGTGAAATAAAAAAATTATATGATAAAATCAACAATGGTTTTGGTAACCTGTGTCAGCAAATGTCATGTTCATGACAAATGAACATAATGGGCGCATGCCATTAGGTATTCTGCACTTGGTAAGTATAAAAGATTTAATGAACAATAAAAAATACTTTCAACTCTTTCGTTTTGCTTAAAATCTATGTACTTATACCTATAACTTATAAGTTGTTTTAAACTGTCCGGTGTTCACTTTTCACTTTGCCGTACATTATATATTTTATTTATAATTATTAAATCGAAATACTATATTAAATCGCAATGTTGAATATTACCCACTTATATTTCGCGTAATATTTTCGTAATCCAAAAATAATCTCAGAGGCAAACGTATAATATGACTGTTATTATAATTATTATAAAGTTATGATGAAATAAGGATTTATCATATATTAATTATTATTGTTCAAACCAAGTATTTGATACGGATTAAAATCTAAAAATAATTAAAAATAATGTTTATATTTCACAGAAAATTTTAGACTATATTAAAGTCGATGTGGTTAAATAAAAATCATTTTTTTCATTTGTGCTTAAAATATAGTATCTAGATTTTTATAGGACTATTCGTATTTAAAGTAAATAGGTAATAACAACTTAAAATATAGGTAAATACCAGATACTTCGTCATTAATAAACACACTCCTATTTACATTTTTTTTCTTTAAAAATAGTAAATTATGCTTTAAAATGATAGAGATTTTTTTCATTTTATTTATCAAATTAAAATGCCAAAAAAATTAATTTAACGTTAATTTATGATTACGATGTAACGAAATTCATCTCAATTATATTGAATTAACATTTTACAATAATTCTCAATTGCTTATAATCACATGTATACAGAATGATTTATCAAGTACCTATGCTCACCATTTTTTCATTTAGTAAAGAATTTATTGAAATATTGAATGTACTAGGTTAGAATTAAAAGTTATTTGTATTAAAATCAAAAATATATTGAGATAAGTTATGTACCTATACCTATATTATATTTTTCGCACTTTAAACATTTTTCATGCTTACTTTTCAGTTAAGATGTATTTTATAAATTAAGTTTAGTTTAAATTAAATAACTTATAAGAAAATATCGATATTGATATGGATATATAAAAACATAATTATTATGTTATTTAAAAAAGTATAGGTACTATTCCAAATTAAAAACTAAATCATTTTTATTATTTTGTAATAAAATCCAAAAGTGATTTATGGATTTACTAATAATTATCATAATAATTAAAAATACAAAGAGAATAGGAATACAATTTTATAATAATTATAATCTCTTCTAAAACTCTATTATATTTTAAAAATAATAAGGTTTAATTGAAAAATTATCCAGTATATTATAATATAATATATTATTATATGCATAGCTACAATATAAGTAAAAAATACATTTTGCATTAAGGAAATTTATCTGCATTATGAATTAGTTAAGAAAAAATTTATGAAGCAATTACGGAAATATTTAAGCATATTTTGTTATTAATCGAACTAATTAACTAAAAAAAACGACGTATATTTGACTTATTATTTTTCAAATTTAAATTATATTTAACTGAATTGTATAGAATTTTTACATATATTGAAACCTTGTTCTACATAAAATTAAAATATGTATGTAAATTTAAACTTATCAGCTTTAAACTGTTATAAAATAACTTACATTCAAAATTTAATAGAATACAAATTATAATAATACGCTTGGCTGTGTGTTATCGGCTATTTCTGAGTAGCTATATATATTTATATAATAAGTATACTTGAATATTTCACTTATTATTAAAAAAAAATAACAAATAAACTGGCAAAATATGAATTTTGATAAAATATGCAAATATAATAAGAAGCACATTCAAAATATGCAAAAATATGCAAAAAATCATTCTATTTATATTTCAGTACTATGCAAATCGCTACTATTACTAAACAAAACTGTATTATGATGTTTCTAAAAAAAAAAAAAACACTGATTTAAATGTAAATACTAGTTTTAATCATAACATACTTAGAACTTAAAGCCAAGAGTGCCCACGTTTTATTACTTCCTGTTATACAAAATTGAATTAAAATTGAATTATAAGTATAAATTTAAAATCATCTTTGATTGAATAGGATAAAAACTATGACAAAATTCGTCAAAAAAACGGTCATTTTTTAACTATTCTATAAATGTGTAATTAAAAATTCATAAATTTTCAATTTCAGTAGCTAAGGCTTGATAATATAATATAAGATTCCTCATTAGTAGTTTTTACTAAATATGTATGTATAATATTTACATTGCCAACGATTTTAATTATTTTGTCATGATTTAAAACCTTAATCATAAGAATTTGAAAGTGTTTGTGTGTTTTTATTTTATTATATTTTTAAAATGCTTAAATTAATTTAAAACTATTTATATCATTAACTTTTCACACAATTCTACAATACTTCAGTAGGTATTAACTTTAATAAAATATAACTAAAAGTTCATAAGAGTATAATATATTATAATAATATAGTCGTATATACTTAGATAAAATATCTATATTACCATTCACAAAATATATAATATATTATTATGCAGTTTCAAAATAAAATTCAGCATTTTGTTTATTAAAAATAAAATAATATTAGGTATTTATAGTAAAGTTATAGGTACAATATAATTTCGTTTGCATTAATCTAAAACTGAAATACTAAATTATAATTTGCAATTTAATATTAACTATTTAAATAATTTATAATATCCCGTTTATTATAGGTATACATATAATTTATACTTTTCCAAGATTATGAATACAAATTATATTTATTTGTTGGATGTGTATATTATAATATAATATAATACAAGAAACAATAGAATAGATAACATTAGTCAATTATGTAACTTTTTTTGATTACTCATATATTTATAGTTTTTAATTATTAAATTACGTTCAATTTTTCATTTTTATTTTTATTTTTATCTGTATCTCATTTTAAAAACGAAGCAACACTTAGTATTATATTAAATTTATGTACCTACAATGTTTAATTTTACATTTTTAATATTGGAATATTCTACAAACAATAGTATTATGCTGTTTTGTATTAAATTATTCTCGTTATTTTTTGGTTTTTAAAAGACATTGAGAACAATTTCACTACATACTTCTTCCTTTACCTAAAATACCTATTCTAAACTACAGCTTTCCATCCTATATACAAGCTTCCACTAAAACCTTACTGACTTAATCATTGTTTTGGTCTTCCCAGTAGGTTCCCACATTCCATTTAATAACCTGCTTAATGTTTTCACTTAATCTCTAGTTATCCAGCCTATGCCATTATTCTGTGTCTTAGTACTGATCCTATGACCGGCTCCTTGTATAACTAACGTGATTTCATATTCTATATTATCTCTATTATTCCATACTAGATAATATTATCTTAGTACGAAATACTCATTGTTTGTAAATGGTCATGTTTATTATAAATTTCGTCAACATTTGAATCTACAATGTGTATAAAAATAATTTTACCTATGTATTTTCATACAAGTGTAAAAAGAGCTGATGTGGAGATTTTATTCAAATTTTTGAAGATTTTTAATCGGCAAATAATTTTTTATTAGCATTGAAAGAAAAAAAAACATAAAAGAAATCGAAAATTTAAATTGTTTAATTTTTTAATTTATTTAGTTTAAAAAGAGTCAAAATATTATTATTTTAATATATCAAATATATAAAATAATAATTCAAACACTTGGTGGAAATATTTAGTTTCAACGTCTTTTCATTTTTGAGTAATAAAAAAAATAAAAATTAATTTTGCTGAAAACTAGTTTAGAGTAACAATGTCTAGTTCTCTATTATTTTGGAAACTATGGGGAATTTTTCATTATGATCTCTCTAGAGTAAACTATATCAAATTTGCAGCATAAGTTATTACTATAAAAATAACGATTAATACGATTCATCTTAGATAAATAATTATGATAATTAATACTTATAATCACAAATTCAATCATTGAGATTTGAGTTTAAATGTTTCAATTCATATATTATTATTTACATACGATAGATAGTCATGGAATATTTTTTCTATGATAATTTTAATTTTGGGATATTTTGACATGTCATCTCTAATTTCTACCCTATACATATAATGTGTATTTTTATTTTAATATCCAATCGTTACCTCTATTTCTCCACTTATCATAACATTAAACATTATTACTTTGTACCTTGCTTTTTAAATCTAATTGTAAAACCAAATTAAGTTATTCTAAAAAGAATAACTTCATTGTTATTTAATAAGTAAGAATATATTCAATGTATTATTGTTATAGCACAATATGGTTAATAATGTTATAAATTTCCATAACAACGAAGTTATATAAATATAATATTGAATGCATATGACACCGTGTCAGTATAAAATGTTTTAAACGACTTCATTGGGTAAAGTTATAATAATAGTACCTATATCTTGCCCTCAAACTATTATATTTACCAAATAGCACCCGGTACAGGATTCGTATTAATGGCGTTGTTTTTAATAAACATATAGAAGGACTTCAAAAACAATATATCTAGTTTTTAATCTTTCATTCAATGGTTATATATGTATTTGTCATTTATTTGTAATTTTATTTTTTTTTCTTTAGGAGAAAAGTTGATTTCACTTTCACGTAATAGGATTAAAAGTTCTATCCATTAATCAGTTCGATCGGAAGCATTTCCCTCCTCCCTTGCGTTTCGATGTCAGAACAACAAAAACTTCACGTCTCTACCGCAATTTGCCATACCTATTTATACCTATGTATTATACGCATGGTATTAAACCCAGCAGCGTACAGGTCACCGTTAGCGATGCTGGTGCACAGGGGTGGTTAGTGCTGTGTGTATAATATAATAGTATACTTTATTGTATAGCACTCACCCTATAACTCCACCCCACTCCAACCCCATAACCACACCCCTCCACCAAGTCAGGTTAGATTAGGTTTAACTAAACCATCGCGCATCGTCTTGGATAATTTATAATAAAAAAATGTACAGACAATACCGGCACATTATTAGGACGCGGGCGAAAAAAATGAAATCGTATTTCGCCTCTCCGTTTTGATGACGAAATATAAATAATACATAGACGATTTTGTATGATATCGCTGACAGTCCTACGCGCTCTGTCATACCAACGTATATATTATATTATACTATTAAACTTATAATATTAAACTATCATATACATATAATATATAATATATGAGTTATTGATTCAATGTAGGTACTGTTTGCACATGTCATGTGACAACGGGTTTTCACTTTGATTGATTTCATAACCGTAAAATCCACCAATCATATTCCCAATTAACGTTTACACTTGAGCGGCAGCATGGGAATAGTATTATAGGTAGTATTGCATCGGACAAATAAACGATGCGCGCGCGTGTGAGTGTTTTTATACCTATACAATTTTATGGTATATAAATTATTATACAGCGATTTTTCGACATCGCATTATTTATTGTTGAGAAATAAAATCTATTTTTTTTTTCTAGTTATTTTATACATTAAATCACAAATCTTCAATTTCTCAACAAGGTAGAGCATTTTTCTGACACATTTTGCTTTAGGATTATTGGTCATTCTATACAATATTTAATTATTGTTAAAACGCATTTAAAAATGATAGCTTACCGAAGATTAAAATGACATAAAAAACTATACGATTTGTATCTACTATATATATACAATATACATATATTAATTTTTATATAAATATAATATAATACAATTTAAAAAATATTTTTAAATAATATAACACCTATAAAGAAATGTTATTCGTAGCATTAAAAGGGAACTCTTTGGACGTTTTACATAATATGTGTTCACTGTTCATGTGTGTGTGACGTGTGTATTCTTTTGAAATTGTTAATTTTTAGGTTGATAAAAATGTATATTATTAGTTCACCAGTAAATAAAAGTATAGATTTTGCATATAATAAAATATAATATTTAATATATAATAAAATAACTTAAGAAAATAGAAAAATGTATCGATTTATGCTACCGCACTATATATTATGTTGACGCGTAGTTACACCTGGGTGGTTCTAAATTATGATTACTTCTATATGCTACTTTTGAGTTAATTATATTATAAGAATAAAGGTGATTTTTTTTTACCATGTATGAGAACGATGTGTTTTCCTTTAACAATAATTTCAGTGTAGTATATGAGCTTTAAAAGTTTATTGTAATTTATGCCATTAATCGGAAAACAGAATAATTCACTGCATTACAAATGTATATAGCAACAAAGTCATTTCTACGTACGGAAAAGAGGCTTAACTTAATTAGTGTACAATTATATATATTATATATACATATATATATAAAACACATTAATAATACTTAGTAACTTTTAATATAAAAGATTAATTAATTTTAACATGGATAAAACATAATTTTTAAAATATACCTGCTTAAATAATCTATAGGTAGTATTACCTAATATAATGTATCGTGAAGCCAACAACAAAACAATACATTTATTACATTTTACAATATTATTCTAGATATTTGAACTAATTGTATTTATAATTTAATAAAAGCGTAAAATCGTTGTATTTATAAATCTACTTAATATTTTATATAACTATATTTTAATATCTACAACTAAATTCATTTGATCTATAAATTTAAATTTTAAATAAAAAAAAATAAGTTATAATGAAAGTTCTGAAAGCTTACAATCATAATAACTAATTTTTTCTTATTCATCTAGTTTCAAAATACATCAATTCTAAAAAAATACAGATATTACATATATACATATATGTATATAATTTAAAATATTTTTATGATATAACATGTTTAAAATGAAATCTATAAGTATCTCAATCACTGAATTTTAGGTTATTTACAAAATGTATACTATTGTAAAATTAATTTTTCACTTCTAGTGACATTGGCAGTGAATAGTATAAATAATTAAAATTTAAGTGTGCAAATTCAAAGAGCTATATTTACATATAACACAGTTTGAAAAATCATTTGAAAAAGATCGAAAAGTTTATATTCACGGAAAATATGTACCTATTATTGTTTAGTATCGTATAGTACTTAAGTAGATAACAAAGTAAAGTTATTATTAACTTATAATTAAATTTGATAAACGTAAATGATTATAAGTAAATACTAAGAACATAATATTATTAATTATACACATTTTACACATTCTTTATTTTGTCAAATTTGTTTATAATGTAAATTGTTTGAAATTGTGAATTAGTAATAGTTATGATAATTTTTTTTTTTTACATAACTCCGATCTCACTTTAAACATTCCATTATTAGTGTCATTAACTATTAAACATCGTTATTGGTTGCCATTACATTTTTATTAATTACATGTTTTCCTGATAGTAATATTTTCAAACACTTTCCACAAAAGTTTGGACCACGAATCCACCATTTGAGAAAAAATAAACAAGCGTCTATTGATTTTACAAGAAAAATATAAAAATGGTTTTTGGCATTATTATTTCCTCCATTTTAGCTTCGTGTAATTTGATCGTTTGATATTCTACTGTATAACTTTTCTACAGAAACTTTTCTTTCGATATCATTAAGTTTTCACTTTCTTGTATAAGCGATCCTTCCATTTCAAAATTGACCCACTCTGCCTAAATAGATTATCATTTTAGCAAACCTACTCTACCACGTCCTATAACTTTTCACTCGTGTAGCACAGCGATCAGGTAGTAACTAGTAAGGTTATGCTAATGTTGATAACGAATTACAAAATACATTTCACGAGTTTACTAGTTTCTCGGTAATCTAATGAATACCAAAAACATATAAGCTTAATAATTATTTTTTTCAGAAACTATGAATATAATTGAACTATTAATATTATTACCTTGATGCTATAATGATAAGAGTAGTGATTGAATACTAACCAAATAACCACCAAGCAATGTGTACAGTAATGATAATATTAATTATATTATATGACGTATTGTTAATGGTACTGTAAATTTCAATTTAATTGGCTAGGCTATTTTTTCTGTACATAATATACCACATCCATTATGTACTAAATTGTTTTTATTTTAGAAAAACAGTTTGGGTTGGAAAAATATATCGTCAGACCAGTATAAACATAAATTTGACTTTCTTGGCGGTTGGTCAAGAACAGGTCATTGTTTACTGACTTGAAATAAGTAAAAAGTTTTATATCTAATCGAATAAAGTTCACAGTGCGTTTATAGACCCAACAGGCGATATTTTTCATAGCATTGTGTTAGTCATATTTTGATGAATGGAAAATGTTGGACATTTTCTTGCATACTAGTTAGCTATCAACATAATTTAACATAAGTTAGTATAGTTTAAAATTGTTATCAACTTTTATTTTAAAACTTTCCCTATATATTTTCAAGTTTATGACAGCAATAATAATAACAAGTTCTGCTATAATAGTATAGTTAAAAATATAAATAAAATCCTTTTTTTTTAATTTTCAAACATTTAAATTTCTAATTATTATTAAAATATATTAAAATATTGAATAGAATAATTTTTAAACAAACATTCAATATTTTTATATTAAGTATAGCACACAATACTTATTATTACATCTTATTAAATCCCAAATCTGGAATTTTTTATAATAATTAAGTCATTATTTTTCAAACTGTTTTTTCTTTTTACAATTTGTCAAATTTTCATTATTTAAATAATAATTACACCATATTAATATACCTAATAATACATATTATTATGTAAAGAATATTTAAATAATAAAAAAAACTATCATAATAATATTATATTATAATTCAACACAAATTATAAATAAATCAAATATTTCAGTATTAAATTATAAATATTAAAATGAAAATGTATTTATTTTAAATGTTAAATAATCAATTTTATATTATTAAAATTTAAAGTAATTATTTAAAATATGTATATATATATATATTTAAAAAAATACATTATAATATAATAAGCATACTTTAATTGATTCAAATTTTATAAAAATATATATATATATATATACAGCAAATAAAATAAATTTTAATTGTTTATATTGATATTGTATTGTGTATAATGGCTATTGCATAATACTCAGTAAACAACAATGAAAAATGTACATTGGATTTAATGTTTGTCCGTTATTATTATTTTTTGGATTAAAGTATCAAAAAATCAATAGTTTTCTACAATTTTTAAATTATTGTTATATTTTTAAAGCTTTATAAATTATAAATAAAAGAAAAATACAATATAATGTTCAACAAGGGACCGTTCCGTCATTTATTTCCAACACTTTTCAGCCAACTTACTAAACCTTCCAACAAATCATCCATTACGATTTTTTTTTACTCTACCATCAGCCATTTATTTCTATTGGTTTTTTTTTATGGTTATTTTTATTTGCAATCCTAAGTGTATGCAATACGTATAAGATAAAAACTAATTTAACAGAGTAAAATATTGAAATAGCCCATTCAACAGATTGGAAGTTTTCATTTTGTGTCTTGAATGTGAAAATCAATTGGTGCATTAAAGGGATAGGTAAAAGATTCTTTCAGTTTTGTATAATTCATTAGTTATCTAGCTCATGCATAATAACGTCGGATTGAATAAAATGTATTTCAAAACATTTCTTAGAATTAATATTTAATTTAAACAGACAGTATACATAAGATTATTTTATTCTGCATTTCATAAACAAAATTTGGTTATATTCTGTATGTCTATATCGTTATGGTCAAAACACTTTCTGTTATGGAACTTAAAACTGAGTTTCCTATTACATACTTGTAGTTCATGAATGAATCATCCAAATAATTTTTAATAAAGATTTTTTGCAGTTATGTATTTAAAATATAACGGTTTATTAACTAAATTTAAAAAAATAATCTTTATAATCATTATATACATTTCACTATTAAATTATAATTGCATATATTAGACAGAGATTTATTATATGAACTTATAATTAGAGAGTATTTTATAATTCGATGTATCTCGTATTCAATTAAATTTATTAAACATTAAATATAAAATAAAATAAAAAGCCTCAATTTGATAAAAAAAATTAAATTACAATCTATTTTTTTTAACGATAAATGAGGAAGGATTGCTTATACATTTTTTGTTTCTGGTCCTCAACGTTTATTAGAAGAATAAACAAAGACCGTCTTGGGTGGTAGTACACGTCATACCTGTCCCTTATAATAACAAATAATTAGTAGAGGGCACTTTCCTCCCAACTTGAAACTTCGGCACACATATTATGTATTAACGTATTTAGGTTTTTTGTTTCTTTCTATAAGTAAATATTAGCCTTTTTTCTCATAGGTCCCTTATTTTCTAATCGCATGATCTTTGACCATCTGATATCCTTCTCGTTCGTTATTGATATACTTATGAAAGATATAATCGGTGTGCATATTCTAAAGTATACATTTAACCTGCTACTTTTATTTTTTCATATTTATTATTTGTATCGATGCAATAATTACATATCAGGGACTGTCTTATACTAGCACAAATTATGTTAGAACCATCCGCCCGCACCCGATGAACCATGCTGTGTTTAATACATTTGATCTGTCCAATAGTTTGAAGAATAAAGATACACACCTACGTAATGGTATTTTATGATCAAAGTATTGTGATCTCCAGGCTGACTGTAAAGTGTTATTGTGTCAAAAATGCATTAAATGATTTAAGTGTGACTGTTTCTCAACAAATATTTTTTTTTAATTTCATTTGATATTTAATCAGTGTATTATTAGCAAATTTACAGGCTATATTTTATTTTGTTATATTCTTATTTTCAACTTTTGACTGATATAATCGATTATATTATATTTAGTACTTGTATATGTGTATATAATATTTTAGTTAATATATCATAACAATAAAAATAATGGAATTCATTTTATATTTTTGCAGTAAAAAAAATAGCCTGGAGCATTTTATTACTATTATACTTATATTAAGAGTATACAGTTTAAAATTATCAATAAAATACATTTTTATCGTCTTAGTTGTGACGTATAAATTGAAACAAACTCTAAGCAAAACGATTACAAGAATGTGTGTTTTATTTTACCTCTTTGATATAATATTTTTTGCGAGCGTATCAAGTTAGAATTTTGACAAAATTGATCAAAATCATGAACATTTGAAAATCATTTTGTACGAGTAGTTATAAATACCTTAAATTTTTAATGTTGAAAGTTAGTTGTTTTACTGAATTTCAAGAAAAACTAATTTTAATTCAACAAATATTTTTTTTTATAAATATCTGAGGTTTTAATTTTGATGAAATAGGATATTGACGCGTAAAATAACGATAACTATTTAAACAATTTTTTTATTTTGTAATAATTTAAAAACGAATTAGAGTAGATACACTTTTTAATAAATTTTTGTATTATTTTTATACATGATAATATGTTAATACATTTTGAGCTGCTTATAGACATTTCAATATTTTTAAGTTTTTTTTTTTTTGTATTTGAGTTACTAAAAAATGTTTGCCAGTACAAAGATTTTAGAAAGTTAGATAATACAAGGTTTTTTATAAGTCATTTATACTGAAACCAAAAAATAAAAAAAATATTTAAAAATATTCTTTTCTTTTTCTAAACATTTTAAGCTCAAATTTTTACGGAATTAAATTTTTAAGAATTTGAAAATCATACGTTTATTATTATATTTTTAAAACATTTAAATTTATTTTATTCCATTTCCTATTTATAATTTATAATATAGTAAAATTATATATATATTT
Source organism: Schizaphis graminum (assembly GCA_020882235.1). Taxonomy (NCBI): domain Eukaryota; kingdom Metazoa; phylum Arthropoda; class Insecta; order Hemiptera; family Aphididae; genus Schizaphis; species Schizaphis graminum. The sequence continues at coordinate 16,144,137 of CM037032.1, forward strand.
ATAAGTAAACATTATCGTATTACTAATTGTAAAGTAAATTACTTTAATATTTTATTGATAACATTAAATTTATATTATGATAGGCTCTGTTCAGAATTATTTTTCGTACCTACACAAAAATGTAAAATTGAATTAAAATGTAATACATCCCTTACAGTGACCAACTCAATGATAAGATACACAAATCTCATACTATATGATGTATAGTAAAGAAGTTATCTAGTTTTCCTATTTTATTTTTGAATTTGAATATTGTATACCAGTTTTCATACTTTGTTTTTCTTACTAAGGTAATTTACTTGAACAAAATTAAATTATTGAAATGATAAACCTAACGAATTTCTTTAACATAAATTATGCACAGATATTTTTTCTAAAGAAAGACATTTTTAAAAACCCATTATACTTTATCACGTAGAGTTATATACCGCAAATGTATACACTTATTGAAAATTTCAGCATTATAATATGCATAGTATTTCAATTAAATATCGTACCGTCAACAACGAAACATAAAATAAATTTCATGGTATATTTACTTTATATTGGAATTTTTATATTTTTTTTCTGAATAGAACTTGTGGAATTAAGTTTTAATGACTTTCTTTTTATAAAATGTGTATCGATCAATTGTCATAGAAAGTAAAAGTACAATATCGTGTATAAAAAAATATTGTACAAAAATAAGGTTCGTAAATCGTAGGTATTCAATTAAATTTATAAACACAATTTTTAAAGTTATTTGCAGAGCATATAAACAAATAGGTTTGATGATAGTCTTCATTAGCCAAACAAACATTATATTTACTAATTATTAGGTATACACCTATGTATTTTAAGTGCATAAGAGAATATTTAAAAATAATAAAATATTAAATAAAATGTTTTCTCCCTCTTCAAAACATAAATTTTATAAATTGTATTGAAAAGTATCATCTTTAAATATTATGTAATGCGTCTAACTACATTTGTATTTTTTTTTAAATAATAGTAAAAATTGAATTAAACATTAACGAGGAAATATCTTAAAATAAGAAATATATGTTTTGGTATACCTACCTACTTATAATTTTAATACAAACTAAAAAAAATGCAGTATCCAGTATCCTATCGAGTAAAAGTGTTATTTTATTTTTTTATTTCACGTATTATATAATTTACTAAGTATACTTGCGTATGAAAGTTATAATTTAACGATAACCTCATCAAAGTTTGATTTATAATCTTATGTAAAAAATAATGTACTCATTGATTGAAAATGTATTTTGAACTTTATTTGGCTTTTAACAGTTTTAACGTTAAAGTTAATTTTCTATATTTACGATGCAGTTTTTATATTTCCAATGATCAAACTTATTTTAATTTTTTTCATTTAAAACACTGCAAATTTATTTTTCGTATAACATATATGTGACTCATATGACAAATGTTTCAGTTAAAATCAATTAAATGTTTATTGTTATTACTACTTAGTATTTACTATTTTATAAATTCTTTCTTATTAATTTATTAAAAAAAAAAAATTCAAACCTAGATTCGATACATTGGCATAATTAAATTAAGTATTTCAATCAGACGCACTGAATCCATAAAGACTGAATTATATAATTGTAAGTAAGGTGTTTCTTTATAAAAATGTTGACCACCAAATCCTTTTTATGTGAACGTGATCTTTCAACATCATGTTATAGTATTTTTATTAGATTTTCTGACGAAAACTAAAAATATAAGTCATTATTCGCAGTCTTTAAAACTTCTAAACAATATAAAGCTGCAGTGTAACCCGAAATCATTTTTGTTTTCTACCAATATAACATTGTTAAATAATATTAATTATATTTACGTTGATACAAAATAAAATAAATTACTTTCTGTGAACACTTAAATATAATCCTCATAGTTATAATAAAATGCGATGTATTAATTTAATTTTTTGTTCCATATATTAATAATGTGCGTTTTTTTTTTCATAAAGCTGATATTGAGTTTCTGAAAAATTATAATTAGATTTTAAATTGTTTACTTGCATGAAAACAATACCGAATACAATATGTTCAATGTTCATAATTCATATCCAATTCCAATGTGGATTTCGTTTCTTGGTCAGATTTTCACACAAATATAGATGAAGTCAATCCTCAATAGCCATACCTTTAACTGACCGATGAATAATGATGATCTTGTAAGTTTGCGCAAAGTAACATGTTAATTTGAAAATATACGAATGTCGGTGAAAACATAATTAGTAAGTAGTACGTGAATTTCAGCTGGAGTAAAAATCAGGATTTATTAAACTTGGAAACTGTAGTTTAGAAGACATATGTACCCATATAATTAATTGAATTTTGAAGCAAAAATAAAAATAATTTAAGTATACACTTTAGTAGGGTAATCCTAGGGTTATGTATAAAATACAAAAAATTGATGACATATTATTATAATATGCACAGGTAAATTGTGTATAAAATACTAGTGAACTAAAGTATAAATATGTTCTTTTAAGGTTATAATCGTTTGATATTTCAATATTTCGTTGTCAATGTTTAATGCCATTTGTCATTCCCCTTATGACATATTATATAGTCCTAAATATATATGACACGTGTAACCATGTCCCGTGTACATTTAATTACCATTGTATGTACTTATGTATAATCACAAATCGTGACATGTATCTATGTAGGTTAAGTATAATCTACGTAATGATATACCATTGGAATCGACTTAGTTCCGAGGTGTTTCTCTGACCGAAAAAAAAAATCAATCATAGGCTAAGTAGGCACAGTTTTTCCGACGTTCCGTTTATGATTTTCGCGAAAAGCATCACACAGGTACGAGTTTCTATAATAATATATTACCAGAGTGTACATATCGTGTCACACCGCGATTGTTATTCTTTCCCCCTCCCTCTCGTCCGTTATTTAACATACTTCAGACGTAATATTGTGTTCTCCTTTTGTGCGCGCGGTGCCGTCGCCGACGGCGGTAATATTGTACGCATATATTTATAGGGTTGGTGGTGCAGGTATTCTGTGTGCACGGCGGCCGAAAGAAAAACACAATAATTTTCCCAGGAGCCTCTCGCCGGGGCTGTTGTGTGTACACAGTGGAGGCGGAGGTGCGTGCGTGTGTACAGATTATATAATAATACGGTTTACCTCCGTGTACGGTAACGGTATCTTTGTTCCGAATTAACGTGGACCCGGTGTATGTGTGCACGCTGTTAAAAGGTTACCTATGTGTAACAGAATGAATGAATAATGTTCGGAGGGCGCACGCGCGCGCGCGCGCTCGACATAACTGAAAAACCTCTCTCGCACACACATGATACATAAATGCGAACTCTTCAGCGACCGTCACCACACCCATTTCTATGCGAGTACATACGTGTGCGCGTGTGTGGGCCGGCGCCCGCGCTTGTGTACGCTATTTACGGATTTTTCGACCGTCATTGCCGCGGCTTATACTTCCCGGGATTTTTATTTTTTTGCTTTTCCACCCCCTCATTATTTTTAGGTCACTGATGTGTTACGTATGGAGAGGCACTTGTTTCAGTCGTGTTACCTACTCGAATGAAATCAATATACAAAATATATTATTATACTATTATAATACGTAAAACCTCACAACATATTATAATATGTGCATACGTAATAATATGCGGATCCAGCACACTGTTAGCGCGGAACATGAAATGTTTTATCTAGTTTTTCTCGTCCTCCGTCCGTCTATATCGATTGGTGTCCATGTAACTTTCCCGATTGGCTATCATTTGTTCCTGGATAAACGTGATTCATCAAGCGCGGCCTAAATTGTATTCGTACAATTTTAACCACGGAATCGAAGATTTCCAAGCCACCTTTTTGATTTCTATCGGGTACAAACTCTCTTACGTACGATTCTCATCCAAAATCTTACCGGACCAAAATTAAGTGTGCATATACACGCCAGACGCCGACAGCCGACAGCCTAGAACTTGTCAGGCGTTACAAAAACCTCGCCGAAGCGATAATTATTTTCCCCACATCAATGACGAAGAACACACAACTCACACATTTAAAATAGTTGTAAATTTCTTTTTTTAGTATTTCGGTAAATTATTGTTTTTAAATCTTTTTAAATCATTTTTTATTTTAATATTTTGCGTATTAGCAGTATACATTTTTTATTTACTATTATTATAACATATGGTCGTTATTTATGCAACTCAACCAAAATTCGTGCTTAATTAAAAAATAATAATAACTTACACATATCCCAATTTCTCTGTATTAGCTCATCAACCCATTCTTGTATTTATTACTGTCACTTTTTATTATTGATATACATTTCTCTGTACGTGTAAAAAGATATATTTTCTCTCTTGACATATTTATTTATCGTCTTTGTTTCCGGTCATTTTTTTAACAGCATAATCTGGGTATAACACTTGCCTTTTGGGGAAAAAACGTGACGCAATTTACTTGACTTTTCCCAATGAAAAGACCATGAATACCTATACGAATTCACCTAACCTATACATAATATTATATACTACTATAGTCGATAAATCAAAATTCATACTCCCTTTTCAACCTTTGAATTTATAACAGTATTTTTTTTTTTACTTGAAAGTTAAAAATTTTAAATCTACACAGTCTTATATGTTTATATATAATTTATACATGTTATTATTATTATGGGTATATGTATATAATATGATATACTCATAAATCATAAATTATTGTATTTTTATCACAGTTGAATTACATTTTTTTCTGTAGTAGGTAAATTGATTATTTTATTATGTTTTCAAAATATTTGATAACAATTTATTATTTGATTTTAATATTTTTTTTCGGTAACAAGATCTGTAGTATTTTATATAATTAATAAAATATCAAGATAATTATGGAAACCTTGGTTCTAATTAATTGTATATTTATTATTTATATGTCATAGAATTTATAATATTAAAAGGTGCGTGATATATATAATATATTATAAAATATAAATTATTACATAATACAAGTTTTTCAGTAGAAGATAAAAACGTTAACCATTAAAAAATATCAAATTGTATAAACTTCTATTAAATTTTAATATTTTAATAGAACCAAACCCAACTGGGAATATCCTTCCAAAAACAATGATTTATAACTGTTTACATAACTAAAAACAATAACGAAAAACGCTGAGCGTATATGAGTGATATGTGTACTTAGGTCACATTGTTTTACAGGTATTAACGTTTTATATAATGTGCCGTTTTTATATAAATAGCTACGTATCATTATAACAAATAAAATATTTAATGATAATTTAATAAAATTAAGTTCAATCGAACATCAGTAACTTAAAAATTAAAAAATATTAAATAAATTCAAATTATCTGTGATTTCAAGTTATCGAGTGAACTTCAAGAATCATAACGTACATATTATAATAACATGTGTTCAAAATCTCGATGAAAAATGTACAGCATATTATATGAGCCTATAGCTACTTACTTCACCTATGTAAATTATACTATAATCATCATAAAAATATGTTTGTAGTTTGTATAAAATTAAAGTTGCCTATTGATTTTATTTAAAAATGTAATATTTAACCATTATAAAATAGTATTTTACATATAATTGACGCATTTATTATTGGTACTGATTCCAAAAAGAAAAAAAATTTCTAAGATATTTTCTGAATTTTGCGCTGTAGAATAATAATATTTTAATCACACTAATTGATTTAAATATTAATTACTGTCCAATGTAGAAACAATATAAAGGCTGTATTCTGTACACAACTTTATCTAAAATTGACTTTTACCAAATCACAAAAACTTTTGTTTATTGATATCTATACCATAATCACCAGTTTCGTTTTTAAATTGCAACACATTTTTCAAACGCCCTTCACTGATTTTGTACAAATACCGTTATCTCCTACTCACCGAAATATCCCATTATTCTGCGGCATTAGCGATTATCCAAATATTAACACAAACGCTGTTTGTTCTAGATGTCCATTTGGCTTTTGTTTGGTATAGTATGTAATATAATCCTTGTATTCCGTGCTCTGCGAATAGTTTAAACTAATGTTCCATTATTCGAATCCCGAAGTACTCAAAACAAACGTAAATAGGTCACAAATGTATCAGTATTAATTACCGCTGTATATTATTTCACTGAATTCGAGCGATTCTTTAAATTGACACACAAAGTTTTTCTAAAAATAGAAGTATACATAATATTATTCTGTTTTCAAAAATAATGTATACACGTACCACTCTATAGTGTGTTTGTTTTTGTATCTTTTGTTGATATGTTTGACAATTATTATTGTTGAAAATAAAATCCGTTTACAATATGACGTACTTCAATATGTTACTGTTGACATATTTCGAGTCTACATAGCAAATATACAAATATAATATTATTGTAATGTAAACGTATATACTTAGTTACAGGTTTTTTTTATTAGATCAATCTTCTCGTCACATTATCAATCAAATAATAAATAATAATTTGACGGACAGCTATGAGCAATGCATTTTTTTTTTTTTAATGAATGAACGTTATGTTGATTGTTATCACCCCTTGTTGTTGGACGTAAGTTATCCGTATAGGTATACTTTTTTATGTATGTTCCATTACACTAGAAGTAGGTATCAGTTACTGGTTTGCGTTGGACTTATCGATCGTTTTTCTTTCAGTGGACGTAAATAACTATTAGAAAATATCGAAACAACAAAATCAATTTATATTAAATAGTTTGTTTATAATATTATTTTACACAAGAAAAAATTGTTATACAAATTAATTACATTGTTCGTGGCATAGATCTACATACTCTTCAGCACATGACGTGTCGTGTATATAATTGTCAAGCTTTTATCCAGAATTTTATTATTTACGTTATATTTTTTCTGTACTCTAATAGTATCCTCCATAACTTAATAATAGTGTAATTATATTACAACTATTTTTGTCGGTTTCTTATCCTACACGAAAAAAAAATGAAATCAAACACAATTAAATTCGAAAAAAAAATGTTTAGAATAAACCACTCATCTTAGTCAAATGTACTCGGGTATTCGTACAATAATGACCAAAAGAGTTAAAAACTGAGAGGAAATCAATTTTTCGTTTTAATAGCTGAGCACTGTACGTGACATTTTTGGAGAAACAATTTATATACTCAATATTATTATTAAATATATTGGTAGTTTCGACTCAAAATTATTGTTAGCGTAAACTGTAATCGATTGCTTCAAAAAATAAAATATAAACGCATTTCTGTTGAAATATTATATTTATTCTGAAAATGTTTAAAAAGGTTCAAGGTGCCTAATAAAATATTTGTTATTTTATTGAATTATTCAATAGAAGTATGCTTTGATAATAACGAAAGTGTCGATGTAAGTTATATAAGAATGACATATTTTCAAATGAGGTGTATTATATAACTGGGAAAAATGAAAAAAAACATTATTATTAAATAAAATGTGGGAGTATAATAAATAATAATATAATAATAGTGATATAGAATTTATTTTATATATATAAATTATTAGTTTAAAATTGAATAATACAATATTACCGGTTCACCACTGCCCTAGAAATTAATCTATAATAGCCATGGATGCTTACGTAATAAAATTATTACTTCAAAACGCTTTTGATTTATGCTTTGTTTTTGTAACTTACCTAATTGGCAGTTTTTTTTTAAAGTTACGTATCATAACAAATTAATGATGTTCCAGAAGAATATACACTTATACAGTTATATCGTTATATACATTCATAACGTTATAGATTTATTGCGTTCTGTAGCGAAATACACTGTTGGCGTCCTAAATAAAATTGTTAAAATATGCTCTGGGACGCAATAAGTTTGTAACGTAATTTATGAATTTTTTAACACTACAATTAATAGTGTACATATTATTATTGTTCTGGAACGAACCATATCTTTAAAATTATAAAAGTTTATTTATATAACTAACAAATGTAATGAATCTGTAACGTTATCTAGGTATGTATTTCGATACATAAAATTATAAGGAATGTAATCTATAAATGTTTATAAACTTGTTAATTATGGAATAGAGCACTATACAAACGAATTGAGTTGAAAAATCATCCGAAAAAAATTTGAATCTATTTTTAAAAAAGAAGATCACTTATTGCAGTGTGTTATATTATAAATATTATAAAAGACAACTAAATTACTTCGAAAGCCCGCACAAGCCAGTATACAGAAGGTTTCCGCTGCATCTGTAGTAACAAACTAATCAACTTTATCATATTATTAACTGTCTATATAAGTTTTCAATGCCATAAAAATCATACAATCGTGTTCGCGTTTTAATTTTTTAATCTCATTGATGTGCATCTGTTATTATGTTTATTGATCATTCAAATGTTCAAATTATGGTATAGTCGGCGTGAACCACCGACTAAGTTGAAGGGCTCTGTATCGGCGGTTTGCGAAGCTTTGCTTGTTCTAGACGAACAAGACAAAACGGTGGATCGTAAATAACAACACAGCCGGGTCGTCCACGAGCCACCGCTCATCCACCCACGGCCACACCAGCCGATCAGACCGCCATCCCTCCTGCCGCTATAAGGCTTTGCCTCATTGACACTACCAACCCCTACCCCACACACACACACACACACACACATATCACCTCTTCGTGGCCGCAATCAACCGACGCGATCTATAAGCGCGAAGAAGATTGCGGTTTTTGTCACCGGCCCGCGTGCTTCAATGCCACACGCACCTTGTGCGCAAACTTTACACCACCACTCTCGAATTTTATACGAAATGCTCGCGAAATTATTTCACCGAAGCACCGTTTTTCTCGGGTATTAAATCATTGTCGTTTGAAGGGTAAAACCGTAAAGCGAAAAAAAAATATGAAAACACCACAAACCAACACGATCGTGGCTCAAAGACCGATGTATAAAATAAATAATAATGAAAAAAAAAAACAATCTATTTCAAAGCATGGTGACGGACTTAGAGACGCAGCCGCTTATTAGTATAACAACCATTGCAGCGGCGCTCGCACTACTACATTACCGAATTGTGTACATTCAATGAAACGGAACGGAAAAAAAAAGCCATGGACTCAGGCTAGACCATTGGTTTAAAATCCGTGATTAGATTTTTCAACCGGTCACCACAACCATACTATAACCAAGTGACGCGCAGGTCAAGAAATTAGCCGGAGCCCCGATGAACCAGGTGAACTAACGTGCCGGTTAAAATCGTCAACGTGTGTTTACTATAATCAGTATATTTATGGCTAACTAACTATATTATGTATATGAAGGAACCTGATCGATGATCGGCCATAACCGGTCATATGTTTGGTCTTTTTTTTTATTTATGTCGAGACACAGACTGCTTTGATCTGTTAGTGCAAGGTCGTTGGTCCAAAATAGCGAATGGCATCTTTGGAAAATCGATCAGCCAACAAACGATTGGTACGTTTCACACCATTGCGATACACCAATTTATGTCGATATTATATCATTAGTAAATCTATCTGAAAATGCGACTAATGTCTAACATGCTAAAAAAACCAACAATGTGGTACAAAAATATTAATGATTCGTCACGAGTACGGCAAACGGTCACGGCTAGTATAAAATATAAGTATGCGAAACTTAAACTTATACCTGTTGTAGTAGTTGAATGGGCTCTCTAAAATGCAATCGTGCAAAGCTGTGAAATAGCAGCGTTAGCGTTTCGGTGATGGACGTATATTTATTTGTCGAGGCATATCTCGGAGATAGGTCGCTACGATGATAAACCGTCGACGTGACATACGTTGATGGATCCGATTGGAAATTCCTTTCTATTTGAGAAGTAAGTTTTACCACCAAGTTTTAGACCAATATACATATAAAAGACGGTTGATCCGTATTAATTATAATTACCTAATACTAATGCATCATAGACAGATGAAATTCAACTGCTGTTCCGTCGATTCGACATAGACGACGTCAAATCAAATGTATTTTTTTTATGTTTTACTAGTGTTTACTTTTTTTTTTAAGTTTAACACAATGTTTTAAGAAAAAATAAGATTGTATTTTAATATTGATTCTTTTGCGATCAATTACAATCGGAAACACGATACTATTATAATTTATAGATAAAATTAGGTAGGTATATCTATATATTTTTTTTGAACAGGTATATTTAATATTTGTTTTATAAGTTAGAGTACACAAAGTTGTATTTTAATAAGTTTTTTATTTTTGTGCATTTACTGATCTGAATTTAGAAATGTAACATCCTTTCATTCCTCTCAAATATAAATCAGCAGTGGATGATAAGTAAAAAAATGTCCAAACCACTTCACCCTCGACCACCAATCTAAAGAATAGGTATAACTCATCTATATATCACGCTTTAGCCTCGGCTAGCCAACGATCTATTTTCCTATTTTCACTCAACAATACGCAAGCGATTCCCAACGATTTATATAATACACAATAACCACGACACGAGATGAGTACAATAATAAATCATTATCGCCGGCAGCGTACAAAATAATATTCAACTTGCTCCACCCGGATCGTCGTCAGATCCTTCGAGTCCAAGCTATGTACCGACCGACCAGAAAATAGAATTCCGGAAAACTGTGTAGATATTCTCTTTAACCCCGCTGACGTACCTCGACCAACGCACCTTAACCGGCAATATTGTCAGTCGCCTATATTTAACACAAAAAACTCACAATGACAGTGTAACATATTTTTATATTCCAATGAAATATAAATCTTAATCGTACTTAAAAAAATAAAAATAATAATCTGCTGTAACAATGGAAACTTATTATTATTACCTAGTGTGTAGGTATAACAGTATAAACTAAAAGAAGTCTATGAGACTAAAAATTAAAAATGTCTGTCCTCGAACTCCAACGACATTACTGTACACGTGACTACCACTAAATATTATAACAATTTATTTGAATTAATAACCTATAATGATATAGTTACAATGATTTTATTCACAAAACTAAAATAGTTTATTTCAAATTCATATTTAGAAGAAAAAACACTTTCTGGTTGATTTATTTTCTCATAAATAAAAAATATTTAATGAACTAAACTATTGTTTATCGATTTTATATTTTAAGTACATTAATGATGGTATATACCGTAAAATACATTCGATTTGAATTGTAGTTAAAAAATACTTTTAAACTACATTATAAGAAAGTTAAGAAAATATGTTATAGAGGACATACGAATATATACATACATGGGCATCCCAAGACTGAGCATTTTCTCATTCCCCCCTAAAATAAACATAATAATGTAATATAATTAATAAAATATATAAAATTCTTCATTTATTTTTTAAACTAATTTACCCCCCCCCTCCCTAGAAAAATGAGTCGAGACCCCCATGACAACATAATAAAGACACATAACATAATATAATAAAATTGTTCGTAGATGAAGTCGAAAAACAAACTTTCAGAACAATAGTAAACAGAGCCAATCGAGCATAATTAACTATACAAATTTAATATTTGTTCTTGAATTTACTAACAATTAACAAGGTGTCCCGTACTCCACAAAAATAGTAATGTTCAAATGAAATAATTTAACCAGAGGTCTAATCCTTAATTATATTTAGTAAATTAAATTTTTTGTAAATTATTATTTCATAATTATTAGTTCATGATAACAACAAAAAATGCCTATAAATTTCGCCATTGGTCAATAAATACTAGAACTAATCTAAAAATGTATATATGAATATTATATATAAAATGGTATGTAACTCGGTACTTATTTCTATTGAAGTTTTATTTTAAATATAACTGACTGTTAAGTAAAATGAAATAAGGTATTCTGGAGTACTTTCCTCTTAAATATTACATGTAAAAGCATAGTACTTTTTAAAAAACAACGCAATACACGCATCTCCCAAACTCGAATAATTTATATCATGCAAAGGCAATCTGCAACATACAATTGAAATATTAACTATTATTATTTATTAAATATTGATTTTAAAAATCAACCGATAACATATATTAAAAATTTTACGTTATCGAAATAATAACCCACCCCACTCTATTTCATATATACTTAGTCAAAAAGTTATCCACGATAATGACCATTCTCAATCGTACTTCTATCATCATTTCGTATCGATATAATTTAATAAATTAAGATAAATACCTTAAACTACCTCCTATAGTGGAGGAAATATTTTAGAAATATATATCTATATAACTTTAGACATCTGTCTATGGTCAATTTTCAGTCAACACCGTACATGACGTACCGACGTAGTGGTATTTATTATGGATTCAATATGGAACCTCAAATGAGCTGTTAGAAATTGAAAAACAACTTCGAGGGTTGTGAATGGACATAGATCTATTGATAATATTAGGATTACTGATAAAAAGTATCAACAATTTTGCAATTATATTCTAAATGATTATATATCTGAATATTTGCATTTCCCAACTCAAATATAAACTGAGTGTTCCACTAGTCTTCGGAGAACCATTAGCTCGGATAAATCATTTAATTCAAAATTGAATTCTTAATTTTATCACTCACCCTAATATTTTCGTGATGATCAAAATACTAAAAGAATTTTAAATTAATACATATTTTCTTATGAAAACTTCAGTAAACAAAAAAAAAAATTATAGGAGTGACCAAAAAGATAAAATAAAATTTATCGAAACTCAAATTGCCAAACTTAACTACAAATAAATTAACAGTATGTTATTTATAACTAATGCATGTTATACATTTTTACCTAACATTGATTTATAATAATATTTATAGATATTTTTATTACACATTTTTTTTAAATTATGTGACAATATATATACACCTGTATTTTATTTTTGTATAGACATGCCTGACTGTAGAATTATATCGTTACGAAATCATCGTTTGGGACGCAAATAACCCTTCAATAAATACGTCAGGTAAGTTGCGTCGTAACTATTATGTGGACGCAACTTTCTTCCGATAATAATTAATAAGTAACTTGCGTCCATACTGTTTGGACGTAAGTTACCAACTATTATAAATTTAAGACATAAATAGTATGCACCGACAGTGATAACATAATTTATAGATGCATAAACTTATATCCTAATGCGTATACGGTTATAGACCAATTCAATCCTATAAAGACTTATAGATTTTTTCCGAAAAATCCCTTTCAGAAAGTAGTATGTTGTGCTAATATTCAAAGTTCTTAAGATTTTGTTATATATACAATTATTTTACAAATATATTAATAAAATTAGATTTGTATTTTACTTGCTCGTTTTATGACCACAAAGGCTGTTATCGCGCATATACGCCAAACATGTGTTTCATGGTTTCATATAGTGTTTTTTTCGATTATCATTCAACGTAATCATTATCTTGTGTAATGTATGCGGAAAAAGGTTTTTAAGATCTGTAAATTCTACGTAGATATGTAAAATCATCTGATGCACACAATACAATTTCGTGCAATATTTGTTTAGAGATTTTCATGCATAAAAATAACCTTATCAGACATAGCAAGAATAAACACCGTACGTATGTTTTTCATACTATAATTTACATAATACATGTTATTATAATATTTCACATTTTTATTATATATTCAATCAAACTAAATACGTATCATATTACAGAAAACATAGTAAAAATAAGTGTAAATAATTGTTTGATAAATTATTATTTACAGATTAAAATATTATAATTTAGCACCTTACAACCATAGACATATTAACTAATATGTCTATGAAGGGATTATATATTTTCAAACTATTGTTTGCTATTGTTTGTTGAATATAATATAATATCAAATAGTATAATGTATTTCCAAGTTAATCATTTAAATTTATTTCTATGTTATACGCTTATACCTAATTAGCATTGTCTCTAATATATTAATAAACATACAAAAAAATGTCCGATAGAAGTAAAATAAAACCATTAATAAACAATAAATGAACCACTAAAGGACTAAAGTATCAACAGAAAAAAATACATTTTTGCTTACAACCATAATCAAGATGAAAATAAAATTTTTTAACATCAACCTAGTATACATTGAATATAAAATATCGAAATATCGAATTACTATTATAATGGTAAATATCTTATTCATAAATGAATACATATTAATTTTAAAAAAAATTGACAAATATGTAACATTAAAATATTATATTTTTGGTATAATAGCTTGGTTAATTTATTTAAACATTTAATTGAACAACAGTTTTTTTTTTTTTTTTATTGCCTACTAGGAAACCAATTATAACATATTTTATTCGAAATCGATTTTCTGTCTAAAATTTTTTTAAATGAACAATTTAGAAAAATCCTGTAATTACTAAATATTACATTACATTAATCATAGTGAAGCGATAAAATACACACACAAATTATAGTAGGTACTATTTTTTAGAAAATTTACCTTTTTTTACTAAAATATTTTAAATAAAAATTTCTTGAAACGATTTTTATTACACTAAACTTTTTGTTACTCAAACTACATACCCATATTTATTTAAATAAATTATTAGATTACTGTACTTTTAAGATAATCATTAATTAATAATAATTTATTGTCACTATATGTTTTCAACTCTGCGTGCTTCATATCACACTGGTATTAAGCGTAGTCATCACGTGTAAATTCAAATGATGCAATAAATGCTAAAAAACATGCTTACATCTCGTCGAGACTCTTTAATCAATCCACAAAATCATCAGTGGCGGCTATCTTAAAAATAATATGTGTTGCTGAAAATATTTTTGATGACCTACCACCCAACACAACCTATAAATATTAGTTATAAAATATAAATCACCAATATTCAATCAGTGGATCATATATTTTTCCAATTTTTGATAATTTTGCATGTGTTGCTCAAGCAACGCATAGACCATAGGATAGCGCCACTGAAAAACATTACACTAGGGTCATATAATTATTTTCAAATTTTACTTCTCATCATTCGATAATCAACCACGAACAACGAACAAATACACAAAGTGGACAAGTTATCACTAAATCAACACAAATTGATATGTGGAGCGGCATAACACAAATATATATGCCTGCAGCCGAATCAATGTTAGATTTCGATGGATGGAGTAAGACTCAAAGGGAATAAAACATTAGCTTTTCAAAACATGAGCCAATTAGTTTTGGTAATTTTGGTTTTGTATAAAAGCTACAATTAAACAGTTAAACTGTTGGAAAAGTCCAATATACCATCAACATCAGTAATTTTTCGTGATAATAAGTAACATCAATACGTAGACATGTGATTCGTGAATAAAGTCATCGACTGATGGAGATCGCAAGAAGTACTTAAAACCAAACACACCTATCATAATGACCGAAGAAGAGCAAATAGCACATATAATTAAAAATACTTGACATTTATTTAAATTGAATTAAAAAAAAAATAAATAATAAAATGGCAGATCACTGTCATTCAACAAAAAAAAAATTCGACAAACGTTATGACGTAATACCTGTAATCTTAAAATTCAAATCCCAAATGTTGTCCCGTATTTTTTTCACAATTTATCAGATTACGATGCTCACTTTATAATAATCATCAAGTTAGGAAACTACATTAATGCAATCTTATTTTAAAATCTAAAATTGCTGATTTGAATGGCCATGGTTCCCATTGCTGAGAGAAAGAAAATTCCCGGATTATATTCCGACGAAACCAATTGATGTATTCTCATAATATTATATAATATGATAGTTAACAACCCTCAGATCATAACCGTATGCTTATGTTTTAGAAAACAAAAAGTAAATTAAAATGAAAGGTATCTGACCTTGTGTGGTTAAGAACTATATGTTATTCTATAATCGTATGGATTGTTTCTTATCCGAACATAAAAAGAATAGGTCTGGGAAAATACCTCTATTAAATCATTCAACCATGAGATTTAAACAATCAAATTAAACAAATTATATTTCAATCGACAAGATGATAAACGGATAGAGATAGTACAGGCCGATAGAAAACATATATTTTTAATTTCATATTCCGAAACGGAATATTTTTCAAAATTAGTTTCAATAGGGCTAAATAGCTTAGTTTATTTTTGGAAGAAAAATTGGAGATTATCTACACTTATTAGAGAATATAATTGAAATAAAGATTAATAATTTGAACCATTGATTTTTTTTCATTAAATAAATTATAGTATGTATATATATATACATTTTAATGTGGACAAATTTATCGATTACTATTTTACTATCAACAAGCTTTTAAATTAAGAAAAAATAAAATAAAATGTAGAACAACAAATAAAAAAATCCTTAAGGCAGTATATACTATATATAGTATAGTACAGTATGTACATAATCTTTACTCTATAGAGTACATACAAATTTAGTTGTTAGAAATAACATTGTTTTTATTGTTTTTAAATATTTATATTAAAGAATTTAATCTACTATATTAATTTATATATTTGTAATTAATATGAGTTTATTGTTAGAAAATAATTTTTAACTATAATAATTTAATGTTGACACTTATAAAATTGAATTTTTGACAAGGAAGAAATTCGTTTAATTTTGATGGTTTTTTTAAAAAAAAAAAAAAAAACGATTTATCGACTGTGAAGTCTCATTCTATACTAAAGTACTTAAATTATCAACATATCAATCATTACAGGCTATTTATCAACTTTAAATCTTGCATTTACCTTTAATTTTATTTTAACAGAAATAGAATGACACAAAATTTTTAATGAAAACGGTTCTTATCCACTCGACTTGAGTCTTAAAATGTTTAATTTTTTAAACTGAGTACAAATAAATAAAAAAAGGTGGGCAAGTGGGTACCGTTCTGCTGTATAGAAGGTGTCGAGTGGATCATTGTAATGGATTAAATTTGTATTCAATGATATATTATATTGCTGTATAGTTGAAAATGATTCTGAGTGAAGATGGTCTGTCAGCTTAAATCACTAAGTATATTTTATGATATCTTTATTAATGTAGCTATTAAAATCAATTGTTCTATTCCTAGTAATACAGTAATATGAATTAATCTTTACCGAAAATATTGCATTTATTATATTATTACTAAAAAAATATTAGTATTTAAATTTTGTAGTAACATATATTTATATCATATTATAATATTGTTAACTTTGAATCAATACCACCTAAGCTTAAAAAGAGTACCTAAATAAGGTCATGATATAAAGCTAAAAATAGGTAAAATCTTGAAATTAATTTACGTATTTCAAAAATTGTTATTACGTACAACAAAATTTCTATTATACGTAAAAGTTTAAGTCCCATGAATAATGCTTTGTATTTTCCTTAAAAGGAACCTTGTATTACATTTTCAAAAAACTTTTGTTCTCGACATTTATAAAAAAAATACTAATAAAGTTGAATATATCAAGTGTCTAAAATTAGCTCAAAATTTTCTAAAATATATTGAAAATATTATCAAGCATACAACTCGATCATTTATGTATTTGGTGAATTGTTATTATCTATGGTTATTAGTTTTTAAATGACAATTATTATCATATATTTTATCAAATACTATTTTACATATAAATTATTGTATTTCTTAATTTTTATTTTTATTTTTGTTGGCTCTTTTGAAAAGTACTAACATCTTCAATTCATTACCAAAACCATCCCCAAATATGAAACTCGGAGCATTTTTACTCTCAAAAGGTGATGACATACAGAAAAAATAAAATACGTCATTGTAAAATCAATACATTCATTGTTCTACTTAGAACCTAATATTTTTTAGCATTATATAAGTTATAGTTTAATTGTAAAAATAATAATAATATTTTATGCCATAAATCATGAATGAATTTTATCAATTGAATCGTTTATTAAAAATGTTCTTGCAAAAATACCTTCTGTTGATAATATTAATAATTGGACTGGAAATTAAAATAACGTATTTAACACAAAGTAAATGGTAACAAATACTTCGCGAGTTTATGTTTATTCAAATTTTAATACAAAACTAAAGAAAGCATTTGAATAATTTATGTAAATACAAACTTGGTATTTAAGTAAAATTTCTTTATTGAATAGTATTAAAACTTGTAATAACTTGGATCCAGTTTTTTTTTTGTAAAAGATATAAAAAGTTATTTTATACGAATATTAAATACTTAATTTAAATTTTGACCTAAAATGAGCTTATATAAGTGTAAATATGACTAAAATTTCCATTTTTTTTTAAAAAATAAAACAACATTTTAAACATTGAAAAAAATTATAAATATGAAATAAATTCGTTTATATAATATATATATAAACATTACTATACACATATACACATGTTAACCGATAATATCTTTAATTATTATAATATATTATACAATTGTAATTATATATATATTTTTAATGTTTTTCAGGTATGTATTTTTGAAAATATTTGTTTTTTTCAATTGGTTATTACGTAAGTAAAATTGCTATTTTTTCAGTAGAATTTACATAAATATGATATTTTATATGCCTAAGTATAACATAATATATCTTCATAAACATGTTCATTCTAAAATAGTTGTGTAATAAAAATACGTATAAGCTGTAAAATATAATATTATATTTTTGATCTTATGAACATAAAATAACATTTACAAAACACTAATTCTAAAATATATTTAAACCAAAAAAAAATAAAATAAAATATACATTATATATTACTAATAATATTTAATATTGTGACTGTTATTTGATAATAATGTTTAAGTTATTAATGCTAAATATCAAATAATAATATTACCCCTTCTAAAATGTACGTATATTTTATACGAGTAGGGTTATCTAAATACTGTATAAACATTTAGAATACTGAGCTGAGCAATGAATGTTTTACAAAAACAATATTACATGTAGTATTTTTTTGTGTTTCATCGCCTTTCGTAGCAATAAAAATACTTTAATATTCAATTACGAGGATGGTTTCAGGTAGAAATTGAATTCAGTTGTTTCTTGTTACTTTGAGAGATCAAAAAAAATCCTAGTACTTTCCTAAATAGACTGAAATAAAATAAAATTATTATTATTAATATTTGAGAAACATCAACTTTTAACAAAATACATTTTTGTTATTTTTTTTGTTATTTAATAACAAAGAAACATATAAATACTTAAAATATTCGATAAAAATTCATTGTTTTATTCACATGATAAAATTTTCAAAATATATTGTCCCTTTTTGAGATATTTATAGGTGTTTGAAATTGTTTAAATTTGTATTTCTGTAATAGTTAGTAGTCTACTGAATTGTTGACGATATTGTATAATAATAACACATTGATATTTTATCTATGCAAAACCAACCATTATTTCTTTATCAGCCGTCGTTTATTTAAGCATTGCAATAGATATCAAATCACACAAAAAAATAAACACCTACCAAAAATAGTCAGGCGTACTTCGATAAAAACTTCGGATGAAATTATAAACCGTTTATGTCTGTAGAAGTAACTGTAACTTTTCTTTTTGTAGGCATTTTATCTACCGAACATTCGTGGTTTAGATATTATGTTCTATATTTCTATAACTTAATAATATTATTCTATCCATCTTAAAAGTGTCAGAATTTTCATATGACGAAAGTCATAAATAAAAAAAAAAATGCTCATAGAAACATGAATTGTGTATAAAAATATATAAAAAAATATATATATTTATTATGTTATATCTGCAGAAGAGCTGGGAATTGGACAGATGATAGACAGCTTTGTTGGGGATTCACAATAACTCTTGAATCGGCTAAAATTCTTTTTTTTCAAAACCTCTATTGAATTTTTTAACATAGAAGTACATAAAATATGGTAATATAAGCTGATATGATATTTTACTATTGATGTTACTATAATCTGTAAACTATTTTTAAATTTTATAGTTCAAAAAGAAATTAAGATATAAGTTTATTGATTTTTGAATAAATTTGTTAAAAACAACTACAGTCGAGTCGCGATAACTCGAAAAACTTGACAACACGAATTTTTTTTTATACCCCTAGAAATATAAATTATGTATGTATAAATTAATATAAATTCGAGTTAGATATATCAAATAATACATATCTCAAAGCGAATTTTTATCTCCCTTCAATTTCGAGTTATCGCGACTCGGTTGTATTTGAAAAATAGAAATAGCATAAGACTTTTGGCTATAATCGACTATCATAATTCATTAGTAACTCTGTTACCATAATAATTAGACGTATATGATAGCCTACTGTTGATATTTATAATTTATATTTTATTCATTATAATAAATAACAATAATAGCGTATTTTAAAATTGAATTGACAAAAAACGTTCATATTTTATTATTATTTATTATTTAAAATATTAGATAGTAGATAAAATGGTATTTACTTAGACTATACACAATTCTTAGTTTAATTATATCATCAAGTATATTAAATAATGAAATATTACGATAAACTACATGTTAATCATTCAAAAATATTTAATTTACAATTAAAGTAAATAAAGCGCATGTGTTAGTCTATCATTAAACTCACTATCCATTGTTATTATAACCAGGGGCGTATACAAGGGAGAGGATGTGGGGGTCAGATCCCCCCATAGGACTTTTTTTTAAATTTTATAAAATAATGTTCTTAGTATTAGCGCATTATAACTTATAATTTATAAGGAAACATCGAGAAAAAATTAAATAAATTGTGTAAGCCTTCTATAATATTGTTTAATAATTAAACTAATAATTAAATTAATTATAAGTTCTTAAGTACACGTACATAAAAAAAGTAAAATACCAAACAAATCTATTATTATATTGAGATAAAGTGAAACAGGGGCGTCATTTCAACTTGCATGCTACCAACTAGTAGGTAGTCAAAACCAAGTTCAGCAGACCAATATAATATATATTATTATATAATAATTATTACCACAAAAAAAAAAATTTCTCGCTTCGCTCGACAATTTTCAACTTTATATTTCTCCCGTATTTAATTTATTATGAATATAGTACAGTACCTATAATATACCTAATAATATTAAGTTTATACTTTATTATATTATTTAAACGCAAATTTAAATATTTATAGTTATGCTATGTCGCTATTGTACCTTAACTATAATTATTATTTTAATTTGCATAGGTTTTAATTTTTTTTTCTGATCCCCCCCCCACACAAAACGTATGTATACGCCACTAATTATAACAATATAATAATCTTTTTTGTTTCATAAAGTTTTAATGTATGAGTAAGATTATTATGGCAATAATCAATATATGTATTACAAGAACAATTCTTTTTTCAGTTAATTTTATAATTTCAAATAATTTACATGCTGTAATTATGTCATATTTTCTACACTCATTATGAGATTAGCATGAGGCATAATTTTTTTTTCAGGGTCGTCCTACCAGATAGTATAGGGATCGTAGACCAAACGTTAAATCTATAAATTCGAATAGTGACTCAGAGTAAGGAGAATCTAGAAATTTAGAAATAAACAGAGTGAGATAGCAACTCATTGAAAAAATTAATCCATCAGAGAACAATCACTGATATATAAGCGTAGATATATTAAGTAACTGGTTGATAATCACGCAACTCGTACGTTATACCGAGAGTTCGGGTAATAATTTTAGAAAATTGATTCTGTGCACATTTAGTTTAAGTATATTATCACAACTACTGTCGTAGACCGTTACCATCAAACGGCATATTATTATTATCTATATTGTATCGGTTCGCAACGAATCGGCTAATACAAGTATATACACGCGAGCGCGTGTGTGCGTAAGAGCCCCTTTAAAAGTTTGACCTGCGGTGTTAGTTTTGCGGACAAACAATTAGCTTATACCACAATTATAATATGTATTGTATATTATTATGTGTGTATGCAAGGAGCTGTCGTAGTATTCTCGCTGTATACAATGTGTATTTTAATCCTTGTCGCGTCCGCACTCGAATTAACGAGAACGTATTGTTACAATATGATTATATACCATATCATTATTATACCAGACATACGGGAGTAACTTGTCGACTGATACGTAACCACGATAGTGTTATTGGCCGCGTACCTACGTAATAATATAACATACCTAACAACTTTGAGTTTTGTCGTATCTTTTATCTGTTTTATAGTGTTTTTTTCTAGTTGTATAATATAGCATATTATACTGTGCAAGGTGTGTAGTCAGATGTCTTTAGAGAGGTGCTTTAATTTGTATTTAAATATAACATTAGGGTGGAGGGGATAATATTAGACACTATACATGTCTAAATTTTGAAGCCATAAATTGTCATATTAATAATGTCAAATATGAAATATAGAACCATATAATAACATATTTTATAGAAATCTAAATTGATTGTAGGTACATATAATATACCAATAATTTTTTGTATAAATATGGCCGATGGGCGATACAACATCCAAAATGCTCCTCTGGCTACGCGCTATATATAATTTATAAATGTTATACTGCAAAAGAAAATCACGAGGAAACAGTATTTGGTTGGTGTTATTGTCACATAATTATGACAATATGTACATATATGTATATATATATAACTAATTAATTCACAATTTTATGATACCATAATATGTGTAATATATATAATATAATTAACATAAATAATTTATAAGGAATATAATATGAAAACTGCTTATAAATACTATAAAAATACTAATTAATAATATAATTGAAATAGTGACGCTTAAGTTCGAATAGGTAGACTATCAAAGAAAATCAATTTAGTTCAATTAATTAACTTCGGCAAAAACTGATTTTGAGGACTATATATAACTATAATTACATACGGCGAGTTTCTTTATTGAATATTAGATATCATTAGAAGTACAATTTTGGTGAATGAAAAAAATATGTTTAAACAGCGAAGGACAGAATAAAATGCCATTTAACAATTTATAAAAGAAGATATCGACGATTTGAAAAGGAATCTAATTTTTTGTCAGTCTAAACAGTTATACGGCCTAAAAATTATATATTCAGTATTAAGATACAGATTGATTTACCAAACATGCCTATCCCCTCAACATTATATTCGATTTCTATTTTTTAAATGCGAACTCCTCTATAAATAAATTATTTATTAGATGATTTTTTTTTAAATGTTGATGTATCTAAATCAAAATTTGAACGAATAGTTTCTAAGCTAATAACCTTAATATACAAAATCAGGATAATAGTCCTTTAAAATGGTTTTAAATATAGGTAATATTTTATATTATTCTAATTTTTTTCTTTTATAACAATTACATTTTTCCAAACTATATACAATGTTGATAAATCAATATTAATTACTATAATTTTCAAATCATTAAAGTTCCTTTATTTTCCGAATCTATTATCCTTAGTATGTGGAAAATGTTTAATAACTCAGAAACTCCTCATTTAAACTTTGATTTATATACATCTGAATTCTCGTAAAAATTGTCTACTGAATAATGGAGATTCTCTTATGAAAAACATAATTTTGTATCACCACAAATTTTTTAAATGAAACAAAAAATATCAAGTATATTAAAGAATATAATCTAAGAATATTTCAAATTTTCAAAAATCAAATTTTTATTATATAACATACATACTTGACAGGCATTTGGTGATCATAATGTATCAATGTATAACACACAATATTATATTATAAGTATGACGTAAACACAGAATATAAACGGGGAAAACACATATTGTTCAGCACTTAATTTTTTTCAAATTTCTAGTACCTATATATTTGATTAATTTTTGTGTATTATATATTTCAATACATTTTTTCGGTTTTTTTTTTTTTTTTGGTGTATTATTATTTGAGAATATTATGTATTTTTAATATTTGTATGGTGTTTCCTTTTTTAATGGACGATAGTAAACAACCTACTGTAAACTAATAGGTAACCAGTGTTTTACTTATTATACGTAATAAAGTAGCATAATATTATATTATACCTACCTACACATTAATAATACATTTTCCTCATCGCAAATTATAGAAATTAAGTCATATATTTAATAAAATTATATAGATTCTATGGACTACATTCCTGTTTAATTGTACAAATATTAACACATACTTTAAGAAAAATAACCGACTATCTCGAATAAAGAGCAAATATTTTATTAATTAATAGCATACTATGTACGCTTATACTATATGAATTTTTCTGTTTATTTTTATAAACATATAAATACTGAATCCCACTAAAAGCATAATATACCATTTTAGAATTTAATTTTAAACTCTAATGTATAATTTCGATATTACATACATATCAAGAGGCTCCAATTAGAATTCAGAATAAGTTAAAAGTTTAAAAAATAAAAATAATTGAGGGTTTCCCGAATATAAATTTACCGTGTCTGTATAAATATGTAATCACTATTATACATGATAATTTTAGTTTTTAAATCTTAATTTAATTTATAAAGATATTTGCTCTCGTGCTCTTATTTGCTTCTAAATACTTTTTCTAAGCTATAATTAAAGACTATAGTTTAATATTCTAATATCATTTTCCTAACTTACTAAAGCCAACTATAATCAGAACAAAATTAAAATACATAAAATGTGGTTAATTATTACTTATATTAGTTATGCAGAAAATAAATAACTATTATTAATAAAAATTATGATCGAATTAAATGATATGATATGATATTTCATCATAATTTTGTACTAAAAAAAAAACAGAGAATTAACATAATTTTAAAATAAAAACATTGCTCTATACCTATTCTAGTTTTTTCTTAGTTTCGTTGATTTCATATTTTTTTCATTTATCTATTTTTATAACAAATATTATACTAAGCTGTATAACTATATTGTGTTTTAACAGTTTACTGAGAAAATATAAAAATAAATAAAAACGAATGTTTATATAGCATAAACGCTATATTAAAGTTTCTAAAAAAATTAATATTTTATAAAAATAAGAATTAACAAAAAAACGAGTTTATGCAAATTTATTTTATTTTAATCGATCCTCCAAAATTTAATTCAATAAAATAATGGATGGATATAAATATTTCATTTTTAAACTTTCAGTCAAAATCAATACTGTTCAATTTATTATAATATGTAATAATTCTAGCTAAAATCTCGGATTACGCATACATTATAAAAAAATAAAATAAAAATAAAATTTAATTCATAATATGTAAGGTCATAAAAAATACTATTTTATATTCTTATTCAATACAAATTGCAATTTTATTGTTTACTGGCATCGTATATTATATTATCAAAGATGTGTGACGATTTATTCAGAATCTGACCCACAACAAAATTTCTCTGACATTATTGTCCTGTAAACAAATTTATTATATGTAAAAAAAAAAAATATACGAAACACCAACAAATAATAAACTCCAAGCACGTCCATGTATATAGTATAATATTACCTTTAAATGTAGATAAATTATTTTTCATTTTTTAGTTCTCAGGAGTTCTCCTAAATGTATATATTAGTTAACTCATAACGTTTACCAGGTCAAATTATTTATATAAAAAAAAACTAATATTAGGTATATTTATTTTTTATTTATTCAATAAATTAAATAATTTAATGGTTTGTAATAAATTATTATAACTTAAAATATTTCTTATTATATATAATTGATTATAATGTTTAAAAATAATTTTTCTTAGAAATAAATTATCGTGTATCTATTTTACTAAGCACACTAATTTAAAAATATCAAATGTTCTTATTTTCAACATTTTAATATTATGCTCAATAATAATATAACAACATAAATATTTTTCGACAATATTAGTTCATACGTCATAGTATCATACTGATTCATTGGCATATAAGTGTATATGTTTTTTTTATAATTTTATTTCATATTTTAACATCGCAAATATTACTATTTTAAGTTATAAATAAATAAAGTCCTACGTAATTATTTAAAATAATAATATTTATTGTCTTACAATAATATTTAATTATGAAATGAAAAGCAAAAAAGTACATTAGAATACAATTTTGATTACACAAAGAAAATCTATTATTATTTATTATTATCATTTTTTTTCCACTTGATTACATTGGAGGATTTTGAAATATTTTCGATCCATCGGGTTTTTATAAAGGTTTTTTAGACATTATCTCAGACAAGAAATCTTTTTAGAAATCTTTCAACATTCCAAGTTTAGCTCGAAAAAAATAATTTTACAAATAAAACATTCAATACATTTTCATTATTTAAAGATATTATTCTTACATTTATATAAAGTTTTTTAGTGTAGTACGATATTTGATGATTCGTATATACCTATATATGTTATTCTTTAGTCTTAATTTTATGTTGCTTACAATATCTCATAACTAAACACAGAAATATTTAATAAAATTATCTTTTGATTGAAATTTGTATATTATACCAATAATAATATGTACAATATGTATCGGTAGAGCTTGTTTTAATACTATATTTTATTTTAAAAAAAATGAAATCATGAGTGATGCAGGCTTTACAGCCTTACATTATTTATTTTTATCAATAACAAATTGAGATATTTATAAATGAACCATTAAATAACTACGGATTTTATAAATGTATAGGTTACGTGTTACTATCAGGATCGTGATGTTTTAGATTTTATACCCAGAATAAAGCCTTATACATTTACAATTAAAATTAATTTAAAGAGCTCTTTGAAGTACCGAAATTTCGTGAACAGAATTTAACCAGACTTCGAAATAATAAGAGAAAGAACGACGATATCTGACTCCGACTGAAAGAAACTGTCAATTGAAATCGAAAAGACGAAAAGTACTACCACAAGTTCACAAATGATATGGCCCATTAACAGAGATTTTTCGCTAGTACTTTAGGGACCAGGTGCGGTAAAGGACTGTTGAGGTGGAAATGGGTAGAAATATTTGGTGGGCCGGGATTTCCAGTTAGTTTTGCAACTCATCAGCCGTTTCGTAAAGAAAAAAGTCTGCACGTGCTGAAACGTTTCCGCAAGTATGTCAGTGGTGTCAGTGACGGTGGCTTTGCCCGTGCGCCGGGATGATGACGTGAATAATGCACCGCTGTTCGCGGTCTAATTAATAACTGCTTTTAAACTACCTACTTGGCGACGTTGGCGGCCCATAAGCCCCCGCTCTAAAACCACACCCTTAGTGTCTCCTTTTAAACTCTCTCGTTATACGTATAGCTATGGTTTTGACGGCGGAGAAACCGCGAGTGTTGTTCATTTCGCCACGAGCCGACAAGCGAACGCCACCAAGCCGCCACCGTCGTCGGTCTGCCGAACTGAAATATATTAATAATATTATTGTTGTTACGTATACATATACACCTTCTTATCAGCTAAGGTCGTTAAAATTGGAGTATGTCCCTTTAACCAGGACTATAAGTCAATAAACCACCGTGATGGCGTATGGCGGAATCCTATTTTTTTATGGGGTCTATGCATACATTATTCGTATACAACATCTTGGTAAAATATTAAATAACTTAAATATATGATTCTATTCAATGAGATTTATGATTCTCATGATATATTATTGGTAATATTATATAGGTACAATAAGATGTCTTGCCTTCAATAATCGACTTTACTGTTTGTCTTACCTCATTATGTTTTTTTAGTATGTTTTTGGATAATCGTAAAACTCTAAAAAAAGTTTACAATATTAATATAATTACAAATTAATAAAATATGTAGTTCTGTTTGCTTGAACTTAAAATAAAACAATTAAAATAATTGTGTTTGTGTAAAAGTCTGAAAATCTGAGATTTTTTAATTCATTTTAACGTTTTAAAAGTTAAATATTACCATATCTTATATTACGAATTCAAATAGTTATGAAAGTTTTAAAATTTAAGCAAGAAAACACTCAGTATATTGTATACCTTAATGCTAGCTGGTAAATGTAAAAACTGACAATGTCTCGCGTGTCATATTATAATATTTTCAAAAATTACTCAGTCACCTCCGACGAGACATATCTGGTATTCTCGTGGATTATTATCATTAGTGCATCATTATCGCTTCTTTTTCGATATAAGAAGCCACGCAGTCTTATATCCGACGTTATTTCATTATTTCAAAAATTACTCAATGCTCGTTCGTTCTTTATGGTGATATTTTTATAAATATATAATATGTATATAACAGTCATTGGCACAGTGCATTAGTAACAACGAAACTATCGACACATTTTACGAATCTGTAGAACCTATATGATATTATTATGTATACTCTCTGTGACCCCGGATCGTGTGGAACAACTATGTAGCTTTATACATATATATTTATATACTGTACACAAATCTGATATACCAAAATTTTCTGTCGTATTATAATATTATTTGCACTGATTTGTGAATATCTTTAAACGAAACGTTCAAAGTTGTTCTAAAATGATTGATAAAAACAGATGAACTGCACAAAATATACTACAGTTATGCATTATATAATATATACCTACCGCTATTTTTATTATATCACACAAAGTATAAATATCTCGAAAAAAATAATATCCACTCACTTTATGTCAATAATATTTTATTAATAACATAAGATTTTAATGACACGCAAATAAAACATTCGTCTGTCAGGGTTTTGTGTACATAATATATAAATCCTTCGACGTACGTAAGAGATTTTTGATTGCACCATCAAAGTTTTATGGTTTTAATATATTTTCTGTATTCAAACGACTTTTTAAATAATATTGACATTGAAAGTTGAAAGTTGACGACTCGATTAATGTACAAATAATGAAAAGACGAATTTCTCGTCTGGTTTTCTTTGTGTATAATAAATAACAGTATTTAATAGGGAGTATTGAATTTCGTTTTAAAATCATTAAACTAATGGATTAAAAATGATACAAATAATTGACGTGCCTCCAATCGCTATTACTTATATTTATATGTGCTGAATTCGTATTATTTCTAAAAAAAAATAACAGAAAAAATGTGATTTGACTGAAATTCAATTTAATAATACATTATAATCACTGTCAAATTGAAAAATGTTTAGCTTTAAAAATAAGTAAGTTAATTTATTTATCAATTTCAAGGTTGTTCATAGATAGGTACAGTAATAAAAAATTTAAAATATAATATTTTAAACAAAGTTATTGTTATAGATATTTAAATTTTTAATTCAAAACACTTAGGTAATGTTATAGAAAAAACTTGTATATTATTAGTTTTATTTATTTTTTTACATTTATG
Organism: Schizaphis graminum; assembly: GCA_020882235.1. Classification (NCBI taxonomy): domain Eukaryota; kingdom Metazoa; phylum Arthropoda; class Insecta; order Hemiptera; family Aphididae; genus Schizaphis; species Schizaphis graminum. The sequence goes on from CM037032.1 coordinate 16,173,378, forward strand.
CGTAAACATTTAGTATATTATGTAACCTATTGGTTATTCACCATGTAATATTTATAAGCTATTTTTTCTGTATGAAATTTTCATGAAATATCGATCGCCAAAAGTATCCAAAACATATATATAGTATACATATTTTTATTTAAAATAATGTAACTTATGACAATGTAGATACTAAGGTGAGTTATTTGATGGGTACTAATTTTAGGTCTCTAAAAATTATTTTAAAATTGATTCACATAAACTCGTCAAAGTTTAATTATTTATTACACCTAAAAGATACATTATATTAAGTTTGTTTTTACTAAACTGTTTAATTTTTATACGTATATCTTTAAGTTTAATTTAAAGTTTACACCCATTAAAACTTTTCTTTAAACCATGAAAATTAAGCAATATTTGCTTAGTCTATACTCTATTGTATATTATGTACTCTACAATATTCTTATGAATCGAATAAATATTTTTGAAACCATGTTATATATTAATACATGATATATATATACCGTGTCCGTGAGGATTTACCCATTGCGATATCTTCTAAAATAATATAGATATCATAACTTTGGTTTTTAATAAGACTCGCAGGGACAAGAACTACACGTATTTTATGTTTTGTTTTATTTAATGTTTTGGTAAAAAAATAATATTTTTTATTTAATTGCATGTTAAAAAAAAATTAAAAATAGCCATTTTGCAAAGTCAATTTGTCTAAAAATATTAACGTTTCAACATTTTAATTTAATTAATCTCCTGATTTTTTAAATTTTTCTAATTTTGAAAAAATGAGAATTATTTAATACAATAGTGATATTATTGTATCAAACATGTCAACATGTGGCCCACCTGCTTGTACGGGTACGGCCAACAAACGCTTTCAGTGTGGCTCGCAATTATTAACAAATTTTATTTCTTCAAAATTGTTGAAATTTTAAATAAAAATAAATAACTATATTGTACAAAATGTTAATATGTACATCTTTGTTATACTTAGTATTAAATAGGGTTGTATTATAATAATTATAATCAATAGATAAAATGAATTTATTTTGTTTACTTTAGATTTAGTGAAAAAAGTTTTTTGTTCGCGTACGTATAAATACGTAATAGTTCTTATTATATGGCCTGTAGATAATTTAAGTATAGCATAGTCCTCAATTTAAATAATTTAATGTTTTAATATTATTATTATCAACCTTTTTCGCAGTATTTTCGTAGTATTTATAATCAATGATACTACAGTGGTTTTAAATAATTCGCAATTTTTCTCGAAACTAACAAAAAATATTATAAATCAGGAGATAATGAAATTAAAATGTTGAAGTCAATATTTTTAGAAAAATTAACTCTACAAAATGGCTATCTTCAAATTTATAGAAAATAATTAAATACAAAAATATATTTTTAGTTCTTGTCTCTGTGAATCTTATTAAAAAACAAGAATTATGATATCTTCACTATTTCAGGAGATATCGAAATGGGTAAATCCTCACAGGCACTCTGTATATGTATATATGTTTTTGTTAAACAGTTATAATTTAAATAAATACATCGTACGCGGAGTAACTATTAATGTATAAATATTAAAATTATTTAGATTTATTTTGTTTCTTATAATAATTTAACTTCAAAATCTGTTCTGCTGCACTTCGCAATAGCTTAACATTATATTGTTTAATAATATTATAATATTATCAAAAGATATAATTATAATAAAAATAACTATAGTGTTTTAATATCGTACACTGTACAGTAACTTCATTTTATATGACGATGTATATTATACAAGTAGGTGGTAGGTATTTAAATATTCATAATATATTATATAGATAAACAACTAAAAATAAAAAATTTAAAAAATAAAAATAACATTTTGAAATATTAGTGCATAAATGAAATACCATTAGAAGTATTCGATTTAGACATAACATATATTAAGCTATAATATATTATTATTATTTCGCCGACACGACTTGTGAAGAGTATTAGCCATACCTATTATCAACACATTAAACATGACAACATATTATATATGCGACAAGAAGCTAACATAAATAATTATAGCATAATCTTCTGGTTTAATATTAATTTCAACTGTAATAATCCAATTATATTATGTGAAATCGATCACAAGTTTTGATTATGACACTCGAGTAAGTAAAGTGATGAATCACATTATTTTAGACCTATTGAACTCTGAGTTAAAATGTATAGTGGTTAAATTACACTCGATTTCAATACGGAGTAATTAACAATTTTCAATAAGTGATAGGTTTTATAACTAGTATGATATTTGATTTGAGTTAAGCTTGCAAGAATTTTATTTTCCTAAAACAGTAATCATCAGTTGCAACTTAATACTTGAAAACTTAACCTAACACTTCTTTAAATAAACACATAACAACAGCAGTGTTCAAAAAAACATTAAACGTACGTAAATCAACGTTTATATATACTATTAGATTATTCTATTCTATTATATAATAACATATTATTTGTCTAGATTTGTGTTGTGTTTATAATCTTTGACGATGTTGCATGAAAGTTTATACACGTTTACACTGCTTTGAAGTGTTTTCCATTGTACCTACAACCAATAAAAATTCTTTTTAATAATCTAATAATAATAATATAACCTATAATTATTATATTTTTATATTATAATATACGTAGCATTTTGATTAAGGTTTATGGCACACTCCACAACTCTTTATAATACGGTTTTTAACAAGAACATTTAATTTTTTTTGCCAAATAACAATTTGTATAGATTTATTTGTGAAAATTTGAACATTTCAATCTCAATGAATTTCAATTAAAATAGAACTCAACTGACAGCCGTCGCCTTTTAATACAATACAATATATCCACAAAATACGTTATCGTTCTTACACGCACAATAATTTAAATTCGTTATTCTAACAATTAATTATGGTAAAACATACAAAACTACTATATCTACTCAACTTACTATAACCACATGTATATAGCTATATATGCATATACCTTATGTAAAAGTTACAACTTACAATGGAACTAAATAGTTAATGCAGTTGTGCTACAATTGTATGCAAAATACTATATCAATTATTAACAATTTGATGAAACTTATTGGTGTTTATAAACTGTTAATTCTCTCGTTTCATTTACGTAAAATTGAATAATCCTCAACTCGTTGTGCTCAAAATATATATATATATATATATATATATATACAAAATACATATACATTCTGTAGACAGTATAGACAGTAAAAATCATAATCGTATATGAGTTTATAATGTTTATATACAAATTTATATTTGCTGGTTGTTGTATAATCCAATTCTAAAAACAATTTGTCTAATATCACGAGTACATATTATCATATTCTGTGTTGAATAATTTGCAAATTATATTTAGAAGATATTTGATAAGTACCATGTATTTTGATACATGATAGAATTTTTAAACTTCTTTGAAATGGTAAATACTGCTATAGCGATATTTATTAATGTTATTATCATTGTTGCAGTATAGGTAATAAAATGCTATACTCTGTGAATGATATTGGCTTAATGCATATCATTATTTTGATAATCAAATAAATTTTTTACATCAATAAAACATTCAAAAATGATTAACTAACAAATAATAAAAAAAAGGAATTTATTATACACGAGTATATACTTATAGCTGTACACATATACTTATATATACGTAAGACTGTAAACCGTTGAACTATGAATTTAATATAAATGATAACAATCAAAACCCACAAAATAATAATAAAAAAGCGGGTAAGTGAGTATCGTTCTGCTGTACATTAGGGGGTGGGGTGGACCTCGGACTAAGGTAGGTTAAATTTGAATGCAATGATAGGTATCATTGTATACGAAAAACGATTCTGAACGGAGATGATTTGTCAGTCTAGGATATATTATATAAAAATCGAAAATTATTTAGTAGTAAAATGTTATTTTACACGTGTATTTTTGATTTCAAATTAAAATTAAGACTTTAAACACTCGTAAAAATTTTTAAATTGAATAATCCTCAAACTTTTTTATAATTATTCTAAGCTTAACTTATGGACAGCATAGTATTAAATTTTAAATTCTTAGCTTTTGATAGTAAAATATTTATAAATTTTTAACTACCAAATAGTGAAAAATATTCATGATTTTGACGAATTGTTGTTAATATTTGAACTTCAAATGCTAATAAAAAAAAATTGTGCCTATGTATTTTTATAATTTTTGAATAAGAGTTAGAACAAGTTATGTGGACCCTTCAATTAAATTTTCAAATAATTTGTCCCAGCTAAATTTTTTTTATAATTATTTATAAAAAAAAAATAAAAAAAATTTGAAAATTTCAATTGTCTATAAAATAGCTCAAAAAAAGTCAAAATATTTTGAAAATCAAATCACGTAAAAAAAATGAAAATCTAAATAACTGGTAAAATTTTCAAGTATTTCCGACTTATACTATTTGAATAACAACAAATATCAAAAACCGTTTGAGGCTAAACCGTTATTTAACGCGGTTTTGTAAAAATTTAAATTTCAAACACTCATACAAAATTTTTGTTTGAATCCGGTAGAGTTTTTTTTACAGATGGTTGAAGAAAAATTTATGGAGAACCTTGTATCAAATTTTCAAAACTTAGTTATAAAAGAAAAAAATTTTACGATTTTTCAATCACAAAATTACTTGCAAATTTTCGCAATTTTGACATATTTCGTATAAATTCAAACTTTAAGCACTTATAAAAAAAAATTGTGACTAACGATTTCGGATTTTTTTTTACCACTTTAAGAAAAACTTATAAGAAACCTTGTATTAAATTTTCAAGATTTTCTGGCAGGCCAAAAAAATTTTATCGTTATTTTAAAAAAAATTACTATAAAAAATTAAAAAATTCAATTGTCTATAAATTTCTGAAAAAGTCAAAATTCTTTGAAAATTTAACTGTGTATGGAGAACGCTAATATAAACATTTGGTGAAAATTTCAAGTGTTCACATCGATTAGTTTTTGAGTTATAGCAAAATAAAAAATTCGATTTTGTCGAAAACTGGTTTTGCGTAAAAATTCACGTTTTTCTGTCACTTTTTTTTTGTTTTTCTCGATTTTTTTGAAAACTGTTGGAAAATGTTTACTTTTCACCTCTATAATGCACCAAGGATATCCAATTTTACATTGGAAACCACCCCCAAAGTTTGAAATAATAATAATAACATTATTTCGACTAGTTATGCTGTACACAGACACAAAAACAAAAAAAAAAACACACATCATTGTAAAATCAATACATTCATCACTCCGTTCAGAATCTAAAATAAGCTATATAGTTAACTACTACCTTTCCTCGTAATATGATTTCATACATAATGTTAACAACCTTAAATTATATACTTTTATAAACCCACATTAAAGGAAAACCCATAAAACTAAACTTAATTAATCTGAAAATATAATAATATCATAAAAATATTGATGTAATATATAATTTTATATTCTAAGCAGTGATTAAACTATTGATGTAGGTAACTTTTGATATTTTTTTTACTACAATTATTTATATTTTTAAGCAAAATTATTATTTCAAAAAGTTTTATAATATTATATTATAACCTTTACAGTGACAATACATTTTTCTTATATAATTGGTATTTTAAAATATTTCAACAACGGCAGTTTATACGATGTATATTGTATTACAGGTTACTGTTATACGTAATATTTACAACAGTTAAAATATTACTAATGTACAAAATAAAACGGGATATTTTAATCTTTACTCCCATTGTAGTAAATCGTTATTTACCGTTGTATTTATTCATATTATATACATTATATAGTACTTATCTCACATATACTAATTAATTTACCAAATCAAACTACATAATATAATATCATTAAACTTTCACCACCATATTAAATTGGTATGTTTAATATTATTAATAGAAGATTCCATGTATTACTTTCGAAATATCACATTATCTTCTCTGTAATAATCTTAACATGGGTAAATATTGAATTTAAGCATATAATTTGTAATGTGTTGCAGCTAAAATTGTTGTTAATATATTAAATATTATACTGAATTCCGTCTATTAAATAATCGTTTATAACAGCAACAATTATTTATGGAAATTATTGTGCAAACAAAATACTAATTAGACAATTTTAAACAAAACACAGGTGCTAGATTTATAAGGAGTAATTTTTAACAGTACACACACGTAGTTATTCCATAATTATAAACATTTTTGAAAATATTTGAAATCATTAAGAAATTAATTATTTATTACTATTTGTATTTTCGTGATTTTTAAGTATATCAGCTTTTTCAATAGCAGCATACATTTTTATCTTCTTATTATAAAGAAAACTATATTTTTACTGATAATTGCAATGGATAAAAATCGAACTTCAAATGAATAATAATTAATTTGTAATACATTTTTGCATTTTTAGATTTAGATAAACGGATAATAACCAATAATTTGTGGGGTATCCTTACCTACTAAACACCGTATTCAGCTAATTTATCTATAATCTTTGGATACTTAATAACTAAATGACAATTCGTCAAATATTTGGTTTTTTAAATTGAAGTAAAATGTTTAATTTTTTATAAACATTTTGTTTTACAATTACTTCAAAAAATTAGATAATAAATATATTTTTTTAAATTTTCATACTTTTCGAAATATTTTCTGTTAAAGTTTCAGTCTCTATAGAGGTCAATATTAGTGCTTGAAACTCTATAATTATTGGCAGATAAATACTATTTTATAACTGTATAATATACCTATATACATTATAATATACAGGTATTAGCCATTAGGTATATCTGTGAATATATATTTTATACTAACATTTATATACTCACAATATTATTATTAGCACATTTTGTCCATAATTATTTTACTTTACTTTTTTAAATAAACGTATACGTACTTATAAGTCTATTTTCATAAATTGAAAATCTGAACATGTAATAACTAGTGTGATACATTTTCTATTGTGCACTGCACCAGCATCCGAAAATTTATTTCGTTCTATTGTTTAAAAAAACGTATTTTATGTACCTACCTATATGAATTCTTTGTTACCATTTTTTTGGTAGTTTTTTTTTTTTTTTTGTTCGCTGTTTAACGGCTCACACTACGCGAGCTTAGTTTAGAGCTCCGAGCCGAATCGCGAGAGCGTCATTAACGGTTTACAGAAAAAGTGTATATGGAACCGGAAGGCGTCCGGTCTACACGTTAAAGTGGGACAAAGTCCGTTAGTAAAAGTTTAATATCCATAATAAAGAAAAAAAATTATGTACTTTTCAACAACACAAGAGCGTATATTATTATACGATACGTTATGAAAATGGATCATGTAACCAGAAGAATCTCCTAGAAGATACTTCACATCGATTTTCTATGCAGTATAAGAATATCAAACCTTTTTATCTATAAGCAGGTACCTACCTAAATAGAAATGCTGCACTGTTTAAAAAAAAAATGACGTATCCATACTATAAACATTAATTGAGCGTACATGTGTGTGTGTGTGTGTGTGTGTGTGTGTGTGTGTGTGTGTGTGTGTGTGTGTGTGTGTACGTGTTTAATTTCACCGATTGACCTAGTGAGACTTAGTAAGAAACCCGTCAACTATATATTTTAAGGTTAAGTATATAATATTATGGCACTGTTTAAAAATGACTCAAGTTTCCATATCATCGGTATAGTAATGAACATTTTATTATTATTTCGGTAGTTGTGCGCCATAATGTAAAAGCCATTACCTATACCATTCGAAATGCATTGTTGCCTTTTGAAATAGATTGGAAGTTATGATAGAAAATAAAATAAATTCAAGCTTAAACATATATTAAATTAAAATAGATATAAAATATACCTATAATTAAATATATTATAATATTTTATTACTGCACTTAAATTCTGAATTGAAACATTTTTAATCAACAATTAAAAATAACTACACATTTATAACTAAATTTTAATGGTTCAAAAATAATTATAAAAATAGTATAGAATCGACATAATATACTATAATGTAGCTTTCAACAACACATAAGATATGTTACATCTTTAAAATTTTTGGAAAAAATATTAAAAAATACATTTTTAAACCTTATAGATTATGTTCTTTTGTACACTATTACGTATGCAGAGTTATTTTATGTTGAATTATTCATTTTTTTCTAATTTTCTATAGCACAATATAACGTTTTAAATTAAAATGGCAACCACAATTTTAATCATAAATTATTATTATTCATACATCATACTAATATATTAATTTTTTTAGGCGAGCCACCCACCCCTATAAATAAATATCTTACTGAAAACAGTAATTTAAAATATTAAAATTTAAAACGTTTAAAGTGAATTAAACTAAATTAATTTTAATTTATAAATTATTTTTTATTGATAATATTTTTCTCTCCAAAATTTTAAATGTTGTATCCATACATATTTTAAGACACTATTTTTACAGTTTAGCTGATAATTCTAAAATTCTAGAATGTTTATATAAATTATAAAAATGTGTGCATCATAAAGTCTAACGTTTGTAGATGGTAAGACAGATGCTAATGTTTCTCAGAAATATTTTCTTAAATTAAAATTATATATATAATGTTGAGGATCTACTACACTTTGATGATTTTTACATTTTTTTGGACCTAGCTTTTTTGTTGCTAAAATTGCATTTCAATAACATATAAATTAACATCATTAATTTTATTTTTCATTTATTGATATTTTAAGGTTATTTTTAACTATATTTTTCTAATTTAAGTATATAAATCTTAACTTTATTTATTATTATTTTACATTATTCTTTTCATTTAAAATCTTTATTGGCTGAATTTAACACCAACACATACATTTTTGTTAAAATTATTTAATATAATATATTATAAAATTTGAGTAAAAATATTATTTTAATTTATAATATTTTATCAATAGCTGTTATAAGATATTAATTTTAAAAAAAATTCATAATTTGAACGATTTTAAAAATATTTTTTTTATGATTTTAGGTTTATAAGTCTTAAATTCGGATTACGCCTAATAAGATATTACAAAGATGATTATTCGTGATATTATTTTAATGTATGATAGAGTATTTAAACAAAATTATTCCACCAAATTATGGCGCACGATTGTTAGTTTCACTTTACATTATTTTACTATACTTAAAACTACTGTATAATTATACACCGTGGGGTAACTGATGTTTACAATTTTATTAAATATATCTTACTTTATTTGCCTAACATTTTTACCCGATTTGTATTGGATATAACCTATTAGCTACTGTATTTAACTAATTTAGAGTACATCAATTAAAATAAATGATGTAATCTATAAAATATGCTAATAACGATATCACTATTTATTATAGTGAATAAAATTACCAATTATCTTAATCAGTCATGGCATACACTTCAAACTTATTATACACGACTAGTTAAATCGTATTCGATTGAAGTAATTGTAATAATTTTAGTAGTAATAATATAATATTGGGTACATTTTAGTCGACGATTTTAAATCGCTAATAAAGAATATTTTTGTAAATGTATTAATTTAATTAAGTTAAATGACAAAAAAAAAAATTATTTTTTTTCTGGTTGAAATGTAAAATTACACTGAGCATGTATATAATATGTATATGTATTATAATAATATAGTACCAACACTTTAAAATTCTCATAAGCGCGTATTTTCTTTAAGTTTTTAATAAAGACATAGATAATACCTACCAGTTTTTGATAAAATAATTAATAAACAAAAACTACGAGTTGATGTATAATGATATACTAGTTAGTTGGCGAATTCCGAAACAAAAGACTAATAGTGTTCATCTGAATAGGTTTCTGGAACTGAAAGAGTGTTCTGATTGTTAAGCCCCATAATTGTCCTAAATTCTGATTGTGTGTTAAAGCTCTATTCAAAACTTTCACGACTTTACAACTTAAGCCTTCAAAATATAAATAAAGCTACATAAATATTCCGTACACTACACCGGCATGCACATTCAAAGAAAAACGTCGTCTGCGGTATAGCGTCCCTTGTGGTTGATTTTCCATGATATTTATTATTATTAGCTTGGCGAATTTACGAATGTGCATTTATTTTCGTACCATATATCATATCCCCCATAAGTTTGAGATAATTTTAAATCCATTTCATTTCATTTGAAGCCAACTTGTTAGCCGAAGTAACTTTAAATTAACTATAAGATGCTATAATAATATGTGCGAGTGGCAATCTGTATCCATTTAAGTACTGTGTCACGTCACAAGTCACTCAGTGGTTTTTGTTTGGATAATTTGTGATTATAACAGTTTATACGAAATTATTCATATCTGTTTTGTATTAATTAACAATACAATCAAACATAAAATACAAGAAAAAACATCAAAGCAAATAAAAACAATTGAATACAGTTTTTGAAAACGGCTAAGTACTGTAACATTAGTATTTTTATACAACAATATCACCCGATATTTATTATACAAAAGATACTTTTAAAGAGGTATGCAAAGATTTTTCAAAGTGAAATACCTACCCTAAAATATCACCTAAGCTTTTACTTTTGGGATGATTGGTATATCGCCAGTATACATTTCATTTACACTGTAATAAATTGACAGTATATAGTTCTGCTGACAACCCGGTAAATAGACGAGTTGTACATAGTAATGAAAATAATGAGTTTTCTCGCCTTAGCTAAACTCATATACAAAAAAATAAAAATAAAAATAAAAATTAGATTGCAAACTTGCTCAACCCAAAAGCAGTTAGCCTTTAAAAGATGGTAAAAATGTCATTCTCCAATTAAATACGTGCGGACAAGCTTCTAGCGGACGCATTTACAGAGGTCAAAGGAAGTTGTTAAAAGAAAATGAAAATAAGTATTATCGATAACAGAAAACATCATCATCGTTATACTTAAATATCTTTAAAGGTATATAGTGTTAAATACAATTTTTACAAAGAAAACTCATAATGTTGTTAATAATATTTAAACCGAAAGTTATCAAATTATATAATTTTATAATACTTCAAAAATTACCAATCATATTGAAAACTTTTTTTTCTATCGTATATTAAAATAGAACTAAGGAGTTATTTTTGTTTTGTGGTACACAATATTATGCATAGTACTAGTTTAAAAAAATATGTTAATCAATTTAATACTGTTAAAATAAAATATAATTTAAATGTTCATAGGATGACTATGTTAAATATATTATTATTATTGCTACATATTTATTATTATTTTTAAGCTTAAAGTAAAACTTATATATATTTAATATATTAGAGTTGTTTGATTTATTTGATTTGTAGATATTTATGCTGAGTAGGTAAACTAATGCAATCAAAAAATTAAGTTTATAATTATACACAAAAATAATTTTAAAAATATACTAACCTACGTATTTAAATTAATTTGATAAATGCTGTTGTACCTACGTATTTATTGTCTAATTTTAATCTAGACAGATAAAAAAAAAATGTTTATTTAAACTGAAACCAAGAAAATAATTCAAAACTACTGAAAACATTTTATCAGAACTAATTAAACTTTTGATAATTTTTTTTAAGAAGAATTATTTTGTTATTAACAAATATCCGCGGGGTTTACCACTTGGTGTCAGTCGGAAATAAGTACTATTTTCTGTTCGTGTCACTTCCAAAGAATCTAAATAATAACACAGAGAAAAACTAAAATCAAACACCGCAAAATGCTCGTTGGATATCTATAATGTTGCGTTACAGTATTATCTTGAGGTCGTGATAACGATACGGGATGGGAATATTGTACGGTACTATATTATTTGGAAAAAAAATTGTTCTCCACTTCGGATGAAAAACGATACGAAGATCGAACAATATATATATATATATAACTTATATATGTGATCTTAGAAAAGAATTCGTGCGACGAAAGAGTAACGGCTACTACATAAGTCAATAAAATATAATCTGGACCGGACGTGCGCGGAAAGTTGCTGTAGCGAATAGCTGGTAGGTATTTGAACGTGACGTTACGGAACGTGTAAACCGGATACGAAGGGAAACAGCATAGATAATAAATAATATAATAATGATAATTATTTAAATTATCTATCTGGATACCTGCACGTAAGGGAGTTGGCGAAAATACCGTGATAAGATATGGCGGCGGAATTAAAACCGGGACAGGGAAGATGCTGGTCATGGTTAGGGGTAGTATAATTTATTGTGTGGCATTATATATATATATAATTGACGTATTTTAAAATATTTGTTTGGTATAGTTTGGCGATGGATAAATGAAAGAGGCGTTCGACTATTGCGAACGATTGAGGCGTCGATTAGCCCGACAGACTGGCTCGGAATAATGTAGTTTCATATACGAGAGACTAAGACATAACACACACAAAATATATTAAATAATAAAACATTAAAATAAATTAAGTTATGCTTACTCTACTTACTTATATAATATTATTATTATTGGAGTTGTGGTTTTTTTTTTTTTTTTTTAATATACGAGTACAATACCTGTCGTATAAACTATATTACATACAATGTATAATATAATATATTATGTTATTTTATCGACTCTAGATTACCGTATAGCTTATAATTTTCTGTACGGCAGTGGCTATATAAAATTGGTAGGGTTAGTGTCCCTCTTAAATATACAATAGCGTCTATTGTGCTTAGGTATTTCATTTATACTCTACAAAATACTGACCTGAAATTTGGTATTAAGTTACGCGCATATATTTCGTTCTTCTTATATTATGATCGAACTATACTAAGTCGACCATGGGTGTAGCGTGGCATGGTTTGAAATGCGCTCCAACAATGTGAAATTTAATAGATATACATAAGTTATTAATTACAACCTTTTTAAAAATATTAAACTGTATTAATATACCTATTGGTTATCTTACGACAAACAATCACGTCTTGAATGATAAAAAGTTGAATTAATTAATACTACTAAAATGTACGTAATATTATATTATTATACTAAAAGATCTTTCATATTTTTTAAAATATTTTATCAATCAACAATGTTACGATATTGTAGAATACGTTTTTAACACTAACTTAATTCACAACCAAATTATATTCGACTACAAATTAAATAAACACTTAAAAATTTATTTATATTAAGCTCATTGTAGTGTACAACTATATTATACTACGTATTTACGTCTAAAGATGACATCAAATAAACATCAATGATGAATTTAATGAAAAAATAATAAATGTTCAAAAATCCCTACAGATAAAAATGTTTACATAAAATAGGTCACTACTTTTGGTATCTAAGCATTATGCGCCATTAAAGTAAGTATTTTAGATTCATGCTGTATTTTGAAAACCGAGAACTGCCATGAGGTATTGCATTAAACATTTTATAGAAAAGCCGGAAATTATACAAATACCACACGTGCCAGGCACTCATGTTGATATAGAACTACGGAAGTGAACAAATTGACCTCTGAGCCATATATTATAATTTTCTCGATCTTAAAGTACTGATAAATCCTAACATTTGAATACAGATTATTTGATTGGAGCTAAGTTCAATCATAAATACTCAAAATTCTTTATTTTTTTTTTATCGCATATCCCTCAAAATAACTGAGAAACTCTAACTAAAAAAAGTTCATCCTCCTTACGTTAGCTTCATATTTAGATAATATTCATGAGGATTCATCATGTGTGAATTATTATGCATTATTGTGAAAAAAATTTAAGTACGGTTAGTGTACTCTCAATAACTCGAAGGTCTAAAGAAATAAAAAAAAAAATTGGACATGTAAAAAAATATTATAAAATATTAAGTTTTAAAAAAAGAATGTTTTTCAAGTGGAAAATAATTTTATTCGAGATTACAAAAATGTATAATATATTTTATATCGATTGATACTCTTGTTCTTTTCACATTAATAACCATTTTATTATGGGCGTTAATAATATAATAAAATATATTATGTATTATTACTTAAACCTAAATAATATTTAAATTGCTAAATATGTTACGTTAAGAATTGATTCAACTGCAAAAGATTTGCTTAAAATTAACTGTCTATGCCTTAAAAGTATATTTTAGTTGATCAAACGAATTATTTTTACAAAATTACAAAGCCATGTTAACGTCAAAATACGCAAAATCAATTACTGGAATGCAATAAAATACAGTTTTAAATGTAAAAAAACTCCTGATAATCCATTAGTTTAAGCGAACGCAATAATTTAAAAATATTATCTCAATTTCGTAAGTCTGTATAGCATGTATAGATAGAATCTATCCAAAGCAATATAAAATATTCAGTATCACTATTAATCCACGATGGTTGCGGTTATGTTTTCGAAAAAACAATTTATATACTGATGGTAAAAAGAAGCGTTGGTAAATGAAAAAATGCACGCATAATATTCCTCCTAATAATAAACGACATGCAAAAGTAGTAGAAAAATGACCAAGTTTATTATTATTACGTCTGTTATATAATTTGTCTACAACACGTGAATGTATACTGTTTTAAACAAGTATCGGGAAAAATATTATTCCCGGGCACCAGCCATGAGCATAAGCTATAAGTAAGTTCCCGGTTTCTGCACGTGATTAATGTGTCCATTAATAATGAAATATAACTAGTAATTAATGTTAGGTAATCTAATCGAATGAGAAACGTTTTAAAATTTGGCATTGCTAAAACAGTAAAAACGTCTAAACAACTCGCCATAAATAAAATCACTGATGTATTGAAAAATAGCAACGTATTAAAAACAGTATACGACTTAGTGGTGACTATCCTATATGGTCTACGAGTATGTGTTGTTCGAGCAACACATGCAAAATTATCAAAAACTGGAAAAATATATGACCCACTGGTTGAATATTGATGATTTGTATTTTATAACTAATATTTGTAGGTTGTGGTGGGTGGTAAGTCATCAGAAATATTTTCAGCAACACATATTTTATTGATACGACTGATACGACTATAATACGAGTACATGTAAGAAATAATAATAATGACCTAGTATTTAATTAATTTAACTAAGTCACTATTGAAAAAAGTCTATTGTATATTGTTATATTTTCGATGACAAAAATAATATGAGAAAATTGTCTGAAAAAATATCGAGCAAATATGTAGGTATTTTATTTTTTATACAAAATTAACAATGCCATTTTATAAACAATATTGCTATAGTTGCTACGGAATTAAAGTGACGGACGGACACAATAATGAGAATACAAGATAATTCGTTAGGTAGGTATGTATAATAAAGAAAAAAGGACAAACTGGTATTTAACGACTTCCGAGATGTAGCTATGTTTTAATGTAGGTACAAAACTATAGCACACTGGACAGGATTATACCACGTTCACAAGAGAACTTTGGTGATAACCATGGCGGGATTCAGACAAAGCTGCTGCACGTAAGCAGTATCTTCACTTTATACATGACCTTTTCGTTTTACGACAGATGGTGCAGAAAACGAAAAACATACGACAGCGGTAGATGACCGCCTATTTTTCGTATAAGCTTATAAAAAAGACGATTCCGTTTACGTATTAACATATGGTATAAAATATGGTGCAGGTGAATAGAGAATATTAAAAGTGCGCTGAAAACTCCAACTGCTATAATATTTTATTTTTTTTAAAGAAGTGGCAATAATGAAACGGTTGTAGTAGATTGATAATAATTACAAATCAAGATGGTTTTCAAACTCTGGGGAAAACACCCCTAGTAACTGTAGGGTTTTAAAGATTGAGGCGGGAAGATAGAATTGAAAAGAATATTGTAAGCAAATAAAATTGCGGAGGTACCGATGAATAACTAAAGAATTGTTAGAGAAGACTACGGGCAGAAAATACGTAGGTACAACGAAATAATGGTTTTAATGGCCAATTTACCGACAATAATAAATGGATATTATATAAACGGTGGTGCTTACCCTATACAGCAACATAAATCGAACCGATTACTGCTGTTAACGACTCGGGGGAAACTATGTCAATCGAAAGTTTCGCTTTTCGTTTGTCGATATATCTATATATTACAGGTAACTATTAATTATTATAAATCGCCGTCACTCCGCATCTGTAGACACGTGTCATGACTATCGAGCGGCGTGATGTTGATACCCTGTATCGTTGGACAAGGAAATGATTTCCGGGAAAATCCCCTGCACGGCTGTCACGTAGCTCATGACAAATCACAAAATCGGGAAGGGGGTTAGCGAAGATATTCTAGTTGTCGGCAAACGTCGTCGTTTACTATAATTTAATATTTTCTAAACCGTCTTTCAGGTAAATATTTCATCAGTTGCGTGCATAGTATAATATAATTATAACAATAATACGAACAGATCGTATCGTATTAACGATTCGGTATAGGGGAGGAAGAGATGAGATTATAAAAATATTAACTACTTTCGAAATGGCGTAAAAAACCGGCATCCAGGTATAGTCCGAAAGTATACCTGTGTTCGTCTTCCGAAATAGGAGCGAAAAATAAATAAAAATGATTCCTCGCCGGTCGTCGTCTTTTAGTCGTCGACGGCGGCGGAGCGCGCGAGAAGAACAACACGCATCGGGGTCAGTCGGCAGCGCACCTCCTCCTACCCCCCCACTTACGGCACCGCATCGCCGACACTGTATCCCGAAATCACCATACATATACACGCGGGCGCGTGCGCATACCACGGTAGTGGTAGTGGTGGCGAGCACGCGACCGACGGTTGTATGCACTATTATACGTCTACGTGCGTGTGTACCACGGTTTGTGTACAGGGAGGGGTGAGGAGGCGGATGCTGTGCGCTAGAGCGGGCGTGGTGCGTTCTGGTACCACCACCAACACCACCGCCACTACCGCCGTCGACACCACCGCCGGTGCAAAAGGTCCCCCTCGCCCGCACCGCGTCCGACGACCATCACACTCCCCGCTGGCCATAGTAGGGTCGACGGCGTCCGGGGATCGACGATGACGACGACGACGACGACTACGACTATACAACTACGACTATACGACTACGACTATACGACTACGACACGACGACGACGACGACGACGGTGATAGCGGCGGCGGGCACAGCGGCCGGGCGGTGGACAGGATGGGCCAGCGGGTGGGCGGGCGGGCGGCGGTGGTTGAGGAGTGCTCGGAATTATCGAACAGCGGCCCCGAAACCTTTATGACGGGGGCGAAGCGCGCGCTTTCCGCAGCCTCGCTACGGCGCGCCTGGGCCGCGAGAGAGCAAACGCGGCGGCGCAGCGCGGGCCGGGGAAAGCGGTGTAGAGCGGACCGCCGGGCGATGGCGAAGGGACCATCGCGATCGGCGGGAGCGGGGTGGGACGCGCTAGGCAGAGCGTGTGCTGCGCGCTTCCCCAGCGTCCGCCGCCGCCGTCGCTGCCGCCGCCGCGCGTGGTGTTGATGATAAACGAATACGCAGTCTGGCCGTGCGGTGCGCGACACACAGACGCCCGCGTCCATCGCCGCTGTCGTCGTTGTCGTCGTCTCGTCGACGAGACACCGCCGCGCGTGCCGAAACGCCGATTGGCATCGAAAACCCGCCGCCTGTGACGATCTACACGCCATACTGTTATTGTTTACAATCGATCAGGCGTGTTCCCGTATTGTAATATACGTCGGCGTGCGCGTGTACAACATAATAATAACAAAATAATTCCGGAGAACACGTTCCCGTCTGCGCCTTCCCGATTTACGTTCCGATCGCTGGCGCTTTCCGCCGTCGCGTTCACTCGCCGCCGTCGACTTTGTTGTCGTCTCTGTCGTCGTCGTCGTCGTCGTTGTCGTCGCCGTGTGTAGGGCGTACGACGCGCGCGCGACATGTCCGACAATCCGGGCGCCGCCAACGGCGCCGCGTCTGCCGAGCAACCGGTCTGTGCCGAGGCCACGCCGCAGCCGCCGCCGCCGGTACAGCAGCAGCTTGACGAGGGTTCTCGACCGTCGCCAGCTAGACAGCACCACCAAAACGGCGGTTCGTCGGCGGCCGCCATGGCCGTGGTCGTCCCGTCACCAGATACGCCGCGGAAGAGAGGTACGGACCGCCTCGTAGGCGAGTTATAATAACATGAGTACCATTACAGTGCATCTATATATTATATATATATATAGTAACACCGCAGTTGTTTAATCGTAAGGCAGGTCCAGCAAAATGACCATATCTGCACGGCGTTTGAGTCCATTACCTTTGAGCACCGTGACGCCCCCTCCGCCCCGCCAAACTTCAAACAGGTCGCCTTTTTTTTCTATTTTAGAAACCAAAGTCAATAGTCATGAACTTATAAGTAACGGTTTTCGTGAGTCAGTCGTCATCGAAGAGTGCCCACTGAAAACCGCAGTTAGCATATAGCAATAAGCATATGAGACGTTTACTTAAGTGTCATTCCTCTCTTAAACTCTTTCCAACAACACGTCTTGACCAACTGGAAAATATCACAATATCCAAAATGTCTTTAACGACATAAAAATGATTAAACAGTTTTTGAAGTTATTTTATTCTTTTATAGTTTATAGTTAAGACAAAATTGTTTTTTTTATACGTGAATACTCAGTATGACTATTCCTGGTCGAACCGGTTCGCAAAGGCCGCATAAATCTGTCGTATAGGCCAGTCGTCGATATCAGTAGTCCGTAAACGAAATGATTGAGCCAATTTATTTACGTTTTTTAAGTACGACGTTTATGTGAGTTTCTCGAGAAACGCGTACCACGTCATTATTATTAAAACTGTGCAAAAATGTTGGAACGGAGACGGTATACTCAGCCAATAATAATAATAATAATAATAATAATAATAATCGTCAACTGTGGCATAATAGCTCCAGTGGCTGTACCATATTATAGTATTAATATTGTTTTCCATCGAAACACGTCGTTAATACGACAGCGCGTACACATATCATTATCATAATACTCCGAAATTTTAAATAATATGTACCGGCTAATCGGTACGAGACCGACGAAACGACAATCATATACTACTATTACATGACGTGATCATGTCATATCGTCGTCTCAGCACAAGACCCGCACGCATATATTATACTTATGCGTATATTGTATCGATTGATTCCATATCCGACCGACGTCATTGACACAGCCGTCGTCGTCCGGGGGCACATTATTAAAATAATCAAAAAATTCACCATTATCAGCCATATTTTATTGATATAATATTAGTTGTTATAAAAATTCGTATCAATCTATACATTCTATACATACTATTCTGGCGTGTATATTGGCACACTGTCATATATTATATTACGCAATATATTATTTCGCATAGTGTGTGCGCAATTCGATGTCACCATAAGACTTCCGAGAACGGTCGAAGACAGATTTTGGATGTGCGTCAAGACGAAAAATCACCTTATGATATTATTATATCATGAGATTTCATTTAACTATATTAGGTACTTATGATAGTTCATACGTGACCATATTAATATTATATTATACATTTTTAAAGTCAAGGTCGGAATCCTTGTCGGAATTGTAGATCCACGGTAGATGTAACCATGATGTATAGATAATATTATAAGAATGCTGTATACTTTATTATGTACCTACATGTATTATATAAAAAACAAAGCATTATTATAAATTAATTAAAATATGTTTAAACCGTGTAAAACAAAAACAAAACAACGTTTGTCTTGTATCATTAAAAAATAAAACTGTTTTATTTCTTTAACCTCGTAATAAGAATATAACCTAAAAGCAAATAGTTGTTAATAGAATTTAAAATTGACGTCAATACTCAATTTTAACAATATCATTATAATATTAAACAGTGTTAAAAAGAACGAAAAAAGAACGTTATGATTCTTATAACTGGCATTTGAGGTCTTCTTATAACAAAAAATACAAATTTAAAAACTTATGCAGCTGAGTATTACATTAACATTCCGTTTTCGATTTAGAAAAATACAATAAAATACATAAAACAACTTCGATGAGAAGTGATAATAAATTTGTCCGGAGAGACAAATGTAACTTAACCCATCACACCCCCCTATTAAGCTCGTGGGTCTGCCATCGTACTCGCGGTATAGGTAAATAGTTCCAATATAAAGTTATCGTTGTAAACTATTTGTAACTATGTGTGGCCGAAAACCGCAGCTCAAATCGATCGCCAATATTATAATATATAGTTATGCGATTAATTGTGAAAAACGTGCACTTACTTAAATTACTGATGACATTTCGGATACGTTTATACGTATATTTAATAATAAAAATGATTTTCCTCGTATAGCCATTTTACCGCATAATCCTTAAATCGGTCAATTACACTCCCACAATTGACGTTTGCAAGCAAGCGTAAAAATAATAATTACACTATCGATACAAAGTTATTATAAAAATACTTATATACCAATTTAAGGCATAACATTGTATTCTTTGCACTATATAATACACACATGCAACCGTATAATTGGAAATCATAAGTTTTTATATGTGAAACTATGAATGTAATGGCATACGTATATAACACTTTTCTGGGTGCAGCATCGAACTTATATAAATTTGTACAATTCATGGTTAAAAATGTGTAATAATAAGAATTCCAATAAGTCTTTAATCATCGTAAAAATCTGTACAATTTTGAATTTTCAAGAAACTATTCTATAGTGCAGTACATTATTATTGTACCTGCCTATATTTAATGTAACCCAATTATGGCGAGAAACATTAACCCACATTAATTAAATTAATAATTAATTACCGAATGTAATGTAACATTAATAAACCAGTGCCCGCAATATCATAATAATTACAGAAAACATATTTTAAAAAAATTCAAACATTTTAGTCAAAGAAATTGTTTAAGTCTTCAAACAATAATAAGACGAAAAGACGTTCAATAATAATTCAATTTTCCAAACCTAACTCAATTATAATACAATCAAAATCTGTTCACAAAATAATTATGAATTCAAAACATTTCTTTGATAATTTCCAATTTATTTTAGTCGGAAAAAATTAGTCAAAACTAATAGTTATCAATAAAAAAAACAAATTTGACTTATTTTTAATCGCAAATTTACAAGAAATTATTGAAAATGAAAAAAAAAATCATCATTATTATAAAATATTTAAATATGTTTAAGCTTAATAACAAATACGGTTACAGTTTACGTGTTTTGATAAAAATTATTGAATTTAGAAAGGTAAGATCACAACATAATATTAAAATTAAAAAAAAAAACATTTTGTCCTATTTTACACCTTATTTTACACGAAATAAAATTATATGACAGGTTATATTGTAATAATATAATATATTAATATTATTACTTTTTTATACAAAACATATTAAGCTAATTTTTTTTCCACTGACTAAAATATTGAAATAATTTATAACAATAGCTGCAACACAAATATAATTATATTTAATTAGGAAAGATTCAAAAATGTCAATAAGGTACGGTTTTAATGAAAAAATGTGGAAATTTTCATATTTTTTTTTTTATGGATAAAATTGTACGACACACATATTCGTTTAAAATTCAACTGACAATTGTCATATCATTGTTAAGTCATACGCTTTGCTTCGCCTGATCAATTAATATATTTCAATTAAACAGAAACCATTTTACATTCGTTGTCAAATGTCTAAACAGATGATTTATAATTTAAAAAAAATTCTTAGCAATACTACATGATTGGAATATAGTATAATACTTAGTAAGTACTAATACTTAATAAGTATGTATTATAGCAATATATCAATAATTATAGTTACGATTTCCTGGAAACTAAATTAGCATTAAAACATAATAAGTTTGAATAAATATATTTTTATATACTGAGTATGGGTTTGACTAAAAGTTTAAAAAAATTCAAGCATTTACTTAGATAATGGAATAATTAATATTATTATTCATATTTTTTTCCTTACTACAAATAGTCAAGACTTGGAATTTCAATTGGAACCATTTCAACCTTTTTATAATATTGAAACTGGATACCGAAACCTTACCGAAATCATTTTTCTATTTTCTTCAGAACTGATACTGATATTGGTATAGTTAGAGGATATTTTGAGTTTTTTCGGTTCCAATATTATTTGGCTATTTTATTTATTTAAGTAATAATAATTATCGGTTCATTTATTTGATTGCAAATATGTACGGGGATTTATAATTTTCTATTTCTATATCCATCAAAAGTTCCAGAAAACAATAGAATACTCGTAATATGTGCAATTATTAACATTTTAATATAATATAAAACGTTACCGACCCGCAAATTAGTTATTGTCTATTGACCCATCGTTATGATTATTTCTCTATAGTTTTTTTATAGTTTTGAACGATGATGTATAGTGACGTTGATGAATGATGACTAATAAATTGGTTATTAGAACCATCACAAATAAATACCCATATAAGTTGTTATCTTATAGTAACATAGACTAATAAATAATATTATAATATAAATATATATACCTATTTATTTATGTACATAATATTTACTTATGAATAGTTTCTTACAAAAATAAAATAGCATATTATACTAACATATTTGATACCATTTTATCATTCAAATTTAAAATAATACCAGGTACTATTAACACAAAATATGAATTTTATAGAAAAAAATTTTAATATATTGACAATAAATTTCTGGTATAAATTGTAGTAGTTTCAAGTTTAATTTTTACTGAAGCTTACAAGTAACAACTTCTAACGGGAAGTTTACACAGAGTCACAGCTATTCAGTAAAATAATTAAGACTTTAAGAGATTTACTGGGTATTGTATAAAACTATAAAATTGATTTGACAAATGATAACATGATATCAATATTATACTTTTCAATCTACCATTCAGGTATTCAGTAAGCAATCAATTGACATTTACAACTAGAAAGTTAGTCACATAGGTATACAAAATATACATAATATCAAACAAAAATCTTTTCTAATAATCAAATTAAATTACTTTTGACAATTGAGTATTTTGTTGTATCAATCTATGCCACTATGATGCATTAGTATTGCAACTGTTTACAATGCATTTTAACCTGTTTAAAAAAAAAGTTCTTAAAACTAAAATAGTATAAACTTACTTAAATTATTTTATCCTATTATTTAATCTTATCATTTTGTATATAAAGTTTGCGATTACTTATTTTTTTTTACCTTTTGAAAAAAAAAACTTTACCTATAAATATACCAGTTTTTATCGGAACTGGAACATTATCTTTTAGAAAAAAGAGCAGACTTAAAACTGGGAACAAAAAAAATCATAAAGGTTTCAAGCCTTTTTTATAACGATTAAATCAAAAATATGCATTTAATATAATTATAATATATACAAGATATACAATATACTATAATATATTTATTATAATTTATTAGATATTGTATAACAAAATAATAAATAACAAATAAATATACTGATTTTGATAAATTTTAATAATAGGAATACATAAAACTTTAAGATAATACACTTATATCATAGATTCATATCAAAATATTCATTCTGGAAACTGCACCTACAATATCTAAAGTAAAAACATTATTTTGCATAAAAAATAGTTTTCAGAAAAATGATTTCTATATTTATTTATGATTATATTAGAAATTAATAATTGTACCTATGTGTTTTAAACAAAATGTTTATAGTTGATATATAATTAAAAAACCGATTATTATGTCCATATTTAATGATACTCAACAATAGTAATAGTGACCACAAAAAATACATTTCAAAAAGCTATACTATGTAAATTGTGTTAAAACCCTCTGCTATTGTTACCAAATGTGGAAATGCACATTTAGGGGATTCAATTATCCACATTTTGGCTATGTTATAATTTCAGCTAAATGTTCTACTATTATTACAAATCAACTAAATAATCCAAAATTAACTATTGAATAATTAAACAGTATCCGCGAATGTTAGCAGCACGATTAATAAGCATACAAAGATACTAAATTAATTAATTCCAACATTTTAACGACTGTTCGTCAAATTTACTATGCAAGCTCAGCGGTCAATACAGTAATTTTTGGTTTACACATTACATTATATATTATACAAACCAGACGTGAATTTCACATCCATGAATACATGAACCCTCAAAACCTTGACATTTGACTGTGGCTTGTTATAATCGATGAAATAAATAAAATTTTACCAAATTGTATAGATTTGCATTAAAATATTTTATCATACGATTTTTACATATACAAGTAATCAAACTCAAGACCCAGCGCTTGTACAACTACTACCTACTACAGCAGACAAGTGTCGGTAGGATAGTATAACGAGAATCACTGTAGAGGGATGGCTATAGTTGTGGGTGGTTTCGGAAGCTGAAGGATTTTACTGGGTCTCAGCCAACAGATAGGCCGATGGCGGCCGGGCAAACAACAGCGTGCTTAACGGCCAGAAAAAGGCCAGTTAGGTACTACCGTGGTTTCTCGTTGTACGTATTATGAGCGCGTTGGAAGCAAATTGAAAGCAAAATCTGCAGTAAACTGACAAATGCGGGCACTGGTCCAAAAAAACCTTTTCTGCAATCCCTCCTCAAAAAATAAAGAAAAAAAGGTGTAACTAGGGAATTTATCTCGTTTTTGCCTCGCAAAATGTAAATTGCGTTTTAACCGTACTCGCCTACCCGGCCACCCACCTATAATCACACGAGGGATTACCTAAATGCCAGCGATTAACATAACCACAGGATCATAAAAAAAAATAGTGTACCAAGTCAACTTTTAATGTGTTTTTCATTTATCGGACATTCACTAAACGCTTTGGTCCAATAATCCGAAATTTAAACGATAAAATTTATTGACTAAATAATTATAACTATAATAAGTAATAAAAATAATTATTAAATTTATACGTCATAGCATTTATGGTTTTTGATTATTTCGAAGTAAAGTTATTGTATTCAGTTTATATTATATTAACAATGTTTCCTCTATTATAAATTATAATGCATATATTATTTTGAAACCAATTCATTTTAATGACTTATGTGCCTAATCGGTTTTTTATAGCACTTATTAGATTAATGTAAATCAGCCAGCGTGTTTTTCTTTGGGCGTATCATTTAAACTATTATTTTTTATGGTATTTTACTATCCATTTGATCATTTATGTATTCCGTTATTCGCTTATATTATATCATTTAGCTGTCAACATTATATTGATATGTTTGAAAATCTTTATCTTCCATACGTTTAAAAAGGATAAAGATTATCCGCGATAATATTAACTACTTATATTATGTACATAAAAAAAAAATCGAATGTAATCATGTCGCGTCGTCCTTCTAGCAAGAATCAATTAGAATAGGAAATGTTTAAACGTCACTTTAATTTGTATTAGTTGGTTGTACTAATTAATTGGCACTGTAACGGTTTTAAAAAAAATACATAGGAACAGGACAGACAAACGATGTAATGACAAACACTAAGGCCATTATAAAAATTTATAACGATTTTAAAACAATAGTGTTATTATGACACCAAAACGGTAATTTAATTATTAAATAACAACATTCCGGTTTAGGTCTTTCTACGCGGATTATAGGTACATTTATTTTATACCTTACAATACCTATAATAATGGTTATTATATCCACGTTTTGTCCGACGCTAAGATTTCCATTGCCGTGGTCACCGATATAATTTTAGTTTATTTTTTATAAAACAAAAATACGTATTCAACATATTTAAAATATTTTGATACAATGTGGTTGGCCTAAAACTTCTGAAGTTAAAATAGACGACGCAAGAGGTTATCAGAGTCTTTATGATATTATTGTAATCATATTTTGTCTTACTGTCATTAAATCATTAATTAAATGGTCTGCATGTATTCGTATGACAACCTCTATTTATCAAGCATTGTTTGCATGCATTTACATAAACTGTTTTAGTAATGTAAATTTGAACATGGTGTGTATTATATAATATTAACATTCTATTATTCTATTATTATTTATTACTAAAACATTATCAGTTTATTGGATAATAGTACATTTCGTTTTAAATTAGATTACGCATGGAAACCAGCGAGTCAGCATCCTCGTTTAACTATACAATATGTAGAGTAATACTCTAAGAGCATACTTAACAAATTATTCGCATAGTTATTATATTAGAATAGAATATTAATCATCTGTTGAGTAGTTCAATAATTTTGCTGAATTCAAATTCGGTAAAAATTCGTAGAACTATAGGTATAAAATTCGGTAAAAATTCGTAGAACTATAGGTATATTATAATTATTATTATTCATATTTAACATTTATTCTGCTCGACGTTTATAATGACAAATTATATACTTTGCGTCCTGCAAATTTCTCTTTCTTCTATTCATTATAATAATAATAATTATTATTATTATTATAATTATGATTGATGTTAATTATTACAATAGGTACACGGTAATAGTATAATTACTAATTATTACCTTATACAACCAGAATATTGTGTCAAAATAATGTCGAGTAACAAATACGTAAAAAAAAATATACTCAACATATTATAGTAATATAACAATTATACAATATAATATATTCACGATAATTACATACGCACGTTTGTTTATCAAACTTCGACGATTAAAACATTTGCAATGCGATTATAGTTTTATTTCGTTCGTGGTTCGCAGCACATCGCCGAAAACTTTCACATTAATATTTTTCTTGCGCACCGTACTTTATCCCTTTTACTTATATATATATATATTTTTTTTTAATTCGATTTAATATGAAAAGTTTGTAGAGAGAGTACAGCGTAGAAAGCAAAATTAATGGTAGTGTGCACACCTATCACTGGAAGTATACTTAAAAAAAATTAAAATAGACGAACAAGAAATATTAGACACCGTGCAATATAGGAATGCTTGCAGATTCATAAATTTAAAACATAACTGCGATCGATCTGCGCGTCCGCGTTTAATAACAATTTGGGCGATTTTAGTGCATGTTTTTTGCTTTTTTTTTTTTACTACCTAATAGTATCGCACAGGCGGGTACACTTTATTGATATAATAATCGCTTATGTGGCGGCGTTCGATTGCGACGAGAAGCCAAAACGGGTTAACCACCCAAATCAAAACGTTAAATTTATTGCCGTTTAGCCGCGAGAACAATGCGTGAACTGGACGAAAGCCAATCGATCCGGATAATTATATATTAAATTAAACATGGGAATTACATCGAGCTATCGTTCGTTTCAGAACTGTCACGTAAACTGTGTATGAAATATTATTATATACATATACGGAACGCGCCAAAAGCTGAAACTAATATTATACTATATTATCGCTCATCTGTATTTATGTAGCACCGGGCACGCAAAATATATCACAGTGTACTGGAAATCGTTTAAACAAATGATTCAGTCTAATTTGTAATTTTAATCCTCGGAAGTCGTGGCAGTCGACTGCATCAACGGCGTGACCTATGTAAATAGCAGTATAGATACCCGTCTACATATTGTGCATGCATTATATACGCCTTGCGTGCATTGAATACAGTATAATAGTAAATCATTTATATTGTAAGTTCCTTCGATTTTGTATACGACTATGATCAATATTCACACACTACCGTCGTTTAAGTTAAACAACCTATCCATATTTATCTTATTGTGTACATGTGTATTATAATATTTAATTGAGTATATAAAAGCATAAAATGTACAGATAGGTATATAATATAAGTAGGCACGTGTATAAATATGATATCGTCTAATTAATCAACGTATTGTCTACGTAAGTGATATCCTGAGATATTCGTTCGTTTGTTGGTATTTTCGTGTTTGTTTTTTTTGTGTGTGAGTGTGTGTATGCCTTTAAAAATTTTAAAGCCTAATTGAAACGCATCTACTTATATTTGGTTCAATTAAATATCTTAATCTATACCTATTAGATAAATATAATTCTTTATGAATCATCGATTTTTTAATTCAAATTACATTTTCCGAAAAATTATACAAATTTTCTATTGCTAAAATATTTTAAAAGCTCTAAAATCACTCAAATTAAATTTATAACATGTGGCCGTTGATTAAAGTTATAAATTATGTTATTAAAACCGTGCAAAGTTACTTCTATGAATAAATTTAAATTTTCTTAATCTACCTAGTTTAGACTCTATAAAATGTTTAAAATCTAATACATATTAGACTTAACAATTTTCGAAAAAATAAATATAGAAAGAGAGTACATTAATTAAAAATAAAATTATGATTTTGATTATGAAATCTTAAACTCTTAGCAGCGCATGAAATGTGTTTATAGATAAACAAATTTATAATTACATTAAAAGTAATTTAATTTAAACACGTAGCTCTAGGTATATATTTTCTACA